>JASDDO010000019.1:866449654-867049654 GCA_030015575.1 Agapanthus africanus | reverse complement strand
CAATCCTGACCCTATGGGAAACGTCCAGAGCGGATCCTGGTCCTCGCAGAACACGGTTATGACCCCGTGGGAAGCATCCAGAGCGAAGTTTGGTCCTCGCAGAACACAGCTATGACCCCGTGGGAAGCATCCAGAGCAAAATTCCTGGTCACGTGGAACACAGCCTATATCAATCCTGACCCCGTGGGAAATGTCCAGAGCGAATCCTGGTCCTCACAGAACACGGCTATGACCCCGTGGGAATGCTCCAGAGCAAATTCCTGGTCCCGTGGAACACGTTTAAAGTCAATCCTGACCCCGTGGGAAACGTCCAGAGCAACTCATGACTCCGCAAAGTGCGGATAATGGCAACACCATCAATCACTTACAGGTCCTCTAGAACCGTAAGGAAGAAAACTCTCTTGTAAGATCCTTACGACTTACGAGAGAAAACGCGCTTAGGAATCCTCACGACTCCTAAGGAGAAAATACACCTACGAGATCCTCTCGACTCGTAGGGAGAAAAGTCTTCATGAGACCCTCACGGCTCATGAAATTGAAAAGTCTTAGGCAGCAGATCTGAAGCTGCTTTCTAAGCCATCACTACCTCTCGAAGAATTCAAAACGTAATACTATATATTATCTACAGGCGATGCTTACTAAAGTAATATGCCAACAACAAAGCAGAAAATAAAGGAAGGGAAAGGAAAGATTTGTCATTCATACTTCGGAAAATTCTTACATCAATAAAGACAATAAACAAAAGATGCATCGAGATGTTTACAATGGTAAAACCTCAGATCCAAGGCATGGATTGAGGAATTCGAAAGTAAGGCCATCTAGAATCTTTCTGGCCTTTCTGACCATTCTCATGTGCATCCTCTCGCGATCACGGGTGTCGAGATCCTCGCCAATGCCCTCCTCCCTTTGATAAGAAGCGATTATCGTCGTCTGCTGGAAAGTTTGATGCAGAATATCAATGAGGTTATCTCGATGCTTCTTTGAGATCAGGCCAGACAGGTACACCGAGTGCACTTTGTCTTCAGCATCATCCAGCGCATTCAGCGGCATGGCTTCGTAAAACCCAGGAAGTGCTCCCCAAATTGCTCCTACTATGATCTTCAAAAGAGCGGAGCGACGAGGAAGCAGTCGACCGTTGTGTGCATATAGACGAGCCATAATCTCCGCACATTGGACATTTGTAAACTCTTGGTTCAGGCGACGACCCTGTACGCGAATATCCTCATAAGAGATAAACTCGTTTAGACTATATAAATGAACAGCCATAGTGCCTGAAATGAAACATCATTAAAAGATTAGCAATGAGGAAATTCAAAAGAAATTCTCATTAAATGAGAGATCCCTCGGGCAGAGGAGTAAATCTCCCTTTGAGAGCAGTGCTCTATGACAGAGTGACACTTGTCAAACTCTGATCATGAAGGAATAAAAGTTCCTCAAGAGTCTGGCTTTGTAATAATGATAAAAAAAACATCAGAAAAATTGAAATCAATTTTTTATATATATGAATTAAAATTCTAAGATCTTCAAGATCCATGAACAAACTCTTAAGAATTCTTCATGATTTGAAGAGAGCAAAGTTATGTTAATGAAACCCTAAATGGGTTTTCTTTAGATCAAAGATCTACGAAGAGCAAGGCTCTGTTAATGGGTAAACCCTAGATTATTAAAAGATTTGATCTTTACCTAAGTTTTGGCAGAGTTTTGACTCTTGAAATTCATAAAATGGAGAGCTATGCTCTGTGAGAGAATAAAAATTCTCAGAAAACAAGAAGAAGATGAACAGAATCATCTAAAAGACCAAAGGTCCTATTTATAGGCATTGAAATGCCTTTTCAACTTCTGAGTTGATCCAAGGACGCAAATGCTGCCACCGCTGCACTCACATGTGGGCTACGTGAGCGCAACGGTGGGGGGGGGCATTTGTTTCCCCCAATCAGAGCAAAACTCTGTTTGAAATTTAAATTTCAAAATTGAAGCAACGCTTCAGATACAGCGCCAAGTGCGCTGCGCCCTAAGCAGCGCACCATGTGTGCACTAACGCTAGGTGCGCTGCGCTCTAAGCAGCGCACCACGTGTCAAACACGGATGCGCTAGCGCAGAGTACACTGTGCTCCGAGCAGCGCACCACGTGTCAAACACAGGTGCGCTGCCTTTTAAGCAGCGCACCACGTGCAAAGCACGGGTGCACTAGCGCTGGAATTAAAAAAACTCCCCACCGTTAGATCGAAGATCTAATAATAATGATAAATCATTAATTGATTAGAATTAAATTCTGTTATGGAAAGATTTTCCAATCTTGTTAAAAACAAGAAGATAGCCTTCTGTAAAACAGAAGCCTTAGGATCAAAGATCCAATGGTGGGGAAACATCCCCAAATCAATCAGAGAAAGATCTCTTTAACTGATTCAACAAATCAGCTTGCCCTATATAAAGGCCCCAAGACTTCAAGTCTTGCATAGAGAAAAAAAACCAAAAACTTTGAGAAACTCAAAGATAAAGAGCAAGCTCTTGTAAGAAGATTCTTCTTCAAGGTAAAGATGATGATGATGAACACAGAGATGAAATCATCTCATGATTAAAAAAGAAGAATTCATTTCTTTAAACAGATCATAGATCTATAAGACAAAAACTCTTTCACAAAGAGATCAAAAGATCTCATCATAAAATAAAAGAAGAACATAATTCTTCTCACAGATCATGGATCTATAAAGGCTTAATAGCCAGAACAAAAATAAAATGTTAAAACATTTTAATTGGACTTAGCCCAATTTTGGCCATAAGTCCTCAACTTGTATTGGACTAAGCACATCTTCTCTTTCAACCAACTCATCCTGGTTCAAGGGTATATCTCTTCACTCCTTTGATATTTGTCGTTGTAATTGCTCAACGTCTTCAAAGAGGTGATGGGTCCCGACAACCACATATTTCATGTACTGTGGAGTCCTTAAATCCACGGACTATGATGTCCTTAATCTCGACCGTGACGTCTTAAAACTAACAACGGATTGTAAGGTCCTTAAACTCATGGACTATGATGTCCTTAACCTCGACCGTGATATTTTAAAACTAACAATGGACTATGAGGTCCTTAAACTCATAGACTATGATGTCCTTAATCTCGACCGTGATGTCTTAAAACTAACAACGGACTGTGGAGTCCTTAAATCCACAGACTATGATATCCTTAATATCGAACGCGATGTCTTAAAACTAACATTGGACCGAGATGTCCTTAAACTACCAATGGACCGTAATGTCCTTAAACTAATCGACCGCAATATCACTAAACTAAACAATAGAGCCCAATTACTCTCTTGTCGGATCTAAACGATCCCGTTAAGTTGATCTTAGTCTAAAATGAGACTAACGTATTCTTAACATACGTTTAAGTTGGTCTTAGTCTCAAATGAGACTAACGTATCCTTAAACCAAACCAAAAACCCAAATCTAAGAAAATACGGATTTGGACTAATTCACGCCCTACGGGCGACAACATAAATTAGTCTCCGTATACAATCCACGGGCAACCAAAAACAAAACAAACACCCACGACATGAAGTGACCATCTGGAGAAGGAGAAAGTTGTTACCGCGATGCGGTAGCGTAATTAACTATAGGGGCTTGCGTCTGTAGAGAAGAGCGTCCCCACAATCAAAACCCTCTCAAACGAGGGGGAATCTGACGAAGTCTGCTATATCGGCCGCATCCGTTTAAACCTTCGATACACGATGCCATAAATCAACTTGGCATCTTCGGAGAGGTGGATGGATAGCACCAATTAGCATCTGCCCCGAATTTCAGGCTAGACGGACCTCGCGGTCGCGTCTCTGCATTCGGAGGGGAACATCTAGTTTCTACAGCGTCACAACATCCAATATTTTAACGCATAATTCTCTGAAAAAACAATATAGGTCATTGATTACTAGACCAACCGATTCGGGAAGGGAAGTCCTGAGGGCTAATGGGAGAAGGTGCTCCATAATAACATGGTGATCATGACTTTTCAGCCCATTGATCTTGCCTTTCACAATTTTTATCTTCTTGCTGAATGATCCTGAGAAACCCATGGGAACTTTCAAATCATGCAACACCTGCAGGAATCTTTTTTTCTCCGGTTGTGACATATGATACGCGGCATTGGGAAGTACAAACTTGTCTGGTTTACCCGCTATCGGTTTAGGATGCAATTCACTTCTAATTTCCTAGCCCTGTAGATCCATCCGAGCATTGAGGTTGTCTTTCGATTTTCCGTCTTTACAAAGAAGTAAGTTGAGTACGTGCTTGGATACTCCCTTCTCTATGTGCATGACGTCCAGACAATGACGCACTAAATTTGTTGACCAGTACGGAAGCTCAAAGAAAATGCTTAACTTGTTCCAGAATGGTGGCTTGACCTGTTTTGTCGGATCCATCCCGAAGGTCACATTATTGTAACCATCCCACTGAGCAGTCACGTACTCTCCGGACAATGGGGATGGATGTCCAAGAAACTCCTGATGACCATCAAAGTGAACAACGTCTAACCTGTAAGGGTGTTCTAGAGGCAGGAAACGTCGATGGCCGTAATAACAAACCTTCCTGCTAAAATTCAAGAATTTCGATGTTGTATATTGATGGCAATAAGGACACGCTTTGTGACCATGTACGGACCAACCTGATAGCATTCCATACGCAGGAAAATCATTAATTGTCCACATTAAAACCGCACGCAGTATGAATGTTGTATTTATGTTTGCATCGTAGGTCTGTACACCATCAATGAATAAAGATTTTAACTCTTCGATCAGAGGTCGGAGATAGACGTCGATATTATTTCCCGGTGAGTTTGGTCCGTCGATAAGAAGAGGCATCATAAAATATGATTGGTTCATAGACAACCAAGGTGATAGATTATAAACTATCATTACAACGGGTCATGTGCCGTGGCTTCCAGCCATATAGTTAAATGGGCAGAAGCCATCACTAGCGAGTCCGAGCCTGACATTGCGAGGATCACTACTGAATATTTCGTGCCTCCTATCGAAATCCTTCTATGCCGGTGAATTTCTTGGATGCCTCATTTTTCCATCTTCACTTGGAGGAACACGGTGATGCCAAATCATTGCCTCGGCTGTTTTCTTGCACCTGAATAGCCTCTGTAGCCTTTGTGTTATGGAAAAGTATCGTGCTATCTTGACAGATATATCGGGCTTCTTATCAGAATCTTTCATCTTATATCTGGACTCTCTGTATGTTGGACACTCTTTCAAATCCGAATTCTCTTTCCGGTACAACACACAATTTTTAGAACATGCTTGAATCTTCTCACACTTCAGACCCAAATCAGACATCATCTTCTGGGCTCCGTACCAGCTGTCAGGCACGTTATTTCCCAGGGGTATAGAATCTTTCAAGAACAAAAGAAGCATTGTGAGTGACTTGTTGCTCCATCCATTTAGGCACTTAATCTGGAAAAGTTTGACGAACCATGAGAGGATGGAATACTTTGCATTCTCATAAATTGATTTTCTAGCATCATTCATGAAATTTTCATAGTTATCCGCAAGCGGTCCTTGACCGGAAGAAATGTCATCTTCGGTACGAATAGATTCACCTAGGGCAGTCTCTACCATATCCTCCATTTCTTCTCCTGAAAAGAAATTACCGTCTTCTTCTTCTGCCCCATTACCGTTTTCTCTTTCTTCTTCTGCCGTATTACCGTCTTCTCCTTCTTTTTCTGCCGCATTACTGTGTTCTTCTCCTTCCCCGTGATATAACCAAGTTGTATAAAGTCTAGTAAAACCATGTTTAACGATATGAAGCTCTGAAAATTCTACCTTCTGCCAGTACTTATTCCAACATCTATCGCACGGGCAGAGAATCTTCTCTATCACGATCTTATTATGTGTGCGTGCAAATTCAATAAAAGCAACAACCCCTGCGACAAACTTAGATTGCATACGTTGTTGCCAATCCACATACATCCAGTCCTTAACTCTGACGTACTCATGGGCCATGTTAGACTGTATAACATATAAATTGTAGATTATGATGATTATATTGAGAAATCTAAGAACGAGATGGTTACTGACAAATGAGAAAATCCATGTATATGCTTTGTGTGTGCGTTTGTTGTGTATTCGTGTTGTATGTATGTGTTTCGGCTGTCGGGGGTAAGGTTTCTATCCCATTAAGAATGTATAGAGCAGACACCCATTCGCTTGTGTTTTCAACCGTTTCGAGTAAATTTCGGCAGCACCTCCCCGCTGTTCTCCGAGTACAGTGTAATAGAATAGATAATCATTTCAAAATTGTGAAACAATGTTGAAATGAACATCTAATCTATCTTTGTACACGGAGAACCAGCAGAAAAGTACCGACGAAATAATTCGAAACGGATGAAAATACAAGTGAATGCAGGTGTTTGCTTTATACATTCCTAACTTGTCCACACGAGACAAATCTATCGGTTATCATACGATTGAATCTTCTCGTCACATAGACTAGACGACGGCTGTTAGTACCGAGCTATACCGTCCGATATTTAACAATCTTCGTATAGTTCTATGTCACGACGAATATCAAACGTTTTTTAACCGATAGACGCGGACTAAGTGGCGCTTTGAGTTTCATATATGAGCATCGATGAAAATATGAAAATTTTATATTATCATCGAGTATCATATATTGGTTTTAACTTGAATATTTAACATGAATAGGTTTTACGTTTACGTTTCGTTATTAAGGGTTCGAAATTTTAAGTTTAGGGTAAATTTTTCTTGCGTTTACGGTAAAATTGTACGTTTACGTTATAATCGAGTATTCTACTGAATGAACTAGTGCACCCTAAACCCTAACCCTAAATAACCCAAATTAACCTAATTAACCAGAATTAAGCATAATCGTTACCCTAACACAAATTATCCCTAATCAACCCAAACTTAAACCAATTTATCCAAATTAACCTAATTAACTCTAATCAACCCAAACTTAACCCAATTTACCTAAATTAACCTAATTAACCCTAATCAACATCCTAACCCTTTCAAATGATCACTAATCAACCCAAATTAACCCAATTTACCCAAATTAACCTAATTAACCCTAATCAACCCAAACTTAACCCAATTTACCAAAATTAACCTAATTAACCCTAATCAACACCCTAACCCTTTCAAATTATCACGAATTAACCCAAATTAACCCTACCCTCTAATTAACCCAAATTAACCATACTCTCTAATCCTAAACCTGAACCAAACCCTAACCCTAAACCCTAACCTTAACCATGCACTCTAACCATACACTAAACCTTAACCCTAACCCTAATTATCCTAACCCCAACCAATTAAGTCTAACCCTAACCTTAACCCCAACCAATTAAGCCTAACCCTAACCATAATTTGAAAGGTACCTAATTGGAAGGACTTTCAACTCCAATTTTTAGTGGGATACCGCTGCGATTAAAATTTTATATACAAAAGGGAATTTTTAGCAGTATACCTGGCCCCCGTCCCCCCAACCCCAACCCCAACCGAACCCTAACCCTAACCCCAACCCCAACACCAACCCCAACCGAACCCTAACCCTAACCCCAACCTCAACCCCAACCCCAACCGAACCCTAACCCTACCCTAAACTGAACCCCGATGCCTAACCCTAACCCTCACCCCTACCCGAACCCTGAACCCTGCACCCTAGCCTTAACATCATCAAAATTATAAATAAAAGTATTATTAGAAGTAAAAATTTGAGATTTACTAACATATAGCGGGCGGTGGAGGAGACGATGAAGGAGACCGGTGGTCGACAACGCAATCGGCGACAAGTCGTGGGCGGTGGCGACGAGGAAGTCGACGAGGAAGTTTTGGGAATGTTCGAGGGCGGTGGCGGGCCGCGGGCGGAAGACGGTGGCGACGAGACGCGGGAGAGTGAGAGAGAGAATTATTGGGAACAATGAGGGTTTTTCTCTGTGCTTTTTTTATTAATAACTCATATATATGCCCTACGGACTTAACCGTAGGGCTTTCTTTTGCGGCTCCGTAGGGCCAAAGAGCAAATTACGTTTTAATATCATTAAATTAATCCGTAGGTTACCGTAGGGGCAACCATGGGAACCTACGAATTAATCCGTAGGTTACCGTAGGGGCAACCATGGGGACCTACGGATTAATCCGTAGGAGCAATAAAAAGTTGCCCCTACGGATTCCTGTAGCCGTAGGGGCAACCCCTTATTATAGTAGCGAGATATTAATTCTTTTTATATCAAGAAAAGAAAAAATATTGAAGTGTTATTTTTTTAAAAATCTATTAAAATCTATCTTCACATATCATAATTTTTTTGAGGATAAACTTAAACCAAATCGCACACATAAATTCCTATGCATTGCTATGTGATTTTATCAGAAATGAAAAAAAGTTACACATATAAACTAGTTTTTTTGAACAACTATATCCATATGAAATTTATGAAAAGAAATATGAGATGCTTAAGTTCTTTTATAGTGTTATGACTTATGAGATTTCATCAAATATATATGTAGCCTATTTTTTAATGAAAACATAGATATATTAAGACAAATTCATAGTAAAAGCTATGAGATGTCATCAAATATATTTTGCATCCTATCGTTAATGGAAAACAAAGAAAGATTAGGATGGATCCATAATGAAAGCTAATTAAACGACCAAATACAAATTTAAAACCCCAAAAAGAGCTGAATAAAATTTCGGCAAACTTATAATGAAATGTGAAGGAGCAGATACAAAGCTAAAGTCGAAGGTTATTATTTTTTAAAACTATTTTCAGACATCATTATATTTTGGAGAAAGACTTAAACCAAATAACATGTATAAACTCTTATACAATGCTATGAGAATTTATTAGAAATGAAAAAAAAATTACACATATAAATTATTTTTTTGAACAATTATATCAATTGAGAAATTTATGAAAAGAAATATGAGATGAATGAGTTCTTATACAGTATTATGACTTATAAGATTCCATCAAATATAAATGCAGCCTATTCATTAATAAAAACATAGATAATTAAAACAAATTGATTGTAAAAGCCATGAGATCTCATGTACTATATTTTGGATGATGAATCCATGATGAAAGCTAAATGACCAAATGGTAGGTTAAAGCCCAAAAAGGGCTAATAAAATTACGAAAACCTTATAATGAAATCTGAGGGACCAGATGCAAAGCTAAAGCCTAAGAAGAGGCTGATGACAATTGTGAGGATGATTTAAAAGTGAGAAGAGAAACGGCATTGAAGCAAGAATGAGGGGCAAATTTGAAAAAGGATTAAAAGCTTGAAGTAGGGCTTTATATTATGAGCAATACTTTACCTATCGGGCTTGAAATCCTACCACAATTCATCCAAGAGACAAAATGATGGGACCCACAACACCTAAATACTAATATATATAACAACAACAACAACAACTGGTTAGGTTAATAGCTGGGGACCAAACAATATTAAGTATTATGATTTTCGAGATAATACAAATAAAATCCAGCATACTTGTGGTCAACTGCACCTAAATCAATAAAAACAGGGAGGTGAGTTCATGTGGTTCAATGGGGTTTAGACTTAGGCCATTCCTTCGACTAAGTGTGTACGCCATATAGTTATAGGCTTATAGCTTTAATTTGATAGACTTAGATAAGATATATATTGTTTTCTCATTCCTTTATTATTCATTCTCCACAATAATCATATGATTTTGAAAGATCCAAGCATGCAAAATAAAACTTGGAGCATTTCCATTGATCTCTTTAATTAATCTAGAGACATATCCCATCACACCTAAGACTAACACCACAGTGTGAATGGGATTGGGATCTTTGCTTTATTAGTTTATATCATGTTTAGATACTAATTGATTAAATTGGTCTTTATTAATTAACATATAAGTATATCCATTGTACCATGTGTTTTATGTGCGTGGTTTAAGCATAACTTGGGCTCATCACAATCCATACCTATCAATTTTTTTTGACACTGGCCCTTAGGCTATAATCTATGCATACAACACACACAACGTATCCATGCACACATTACACACACAAGCATACAACACATGCGTCCGGGAGACCTGCGAATTTTCCTCGAAAGCAACGTTAATTTGTGGCCATTTCCCTTCATGAGAATTCTGGGGTGCGAAACCCCGCACCTTCTCCAAGAGGGAAAGTGCCCATACCCACCACTGAGCTATAGCACATCGGTTCATACCTACCACTTGATTTGGAACTTGGAAGTGTAGTCCCACCCCCAAACCCCCAGAAAAGTGTTTTGATCACCTACCCTTTTTATTTTTATTTTTGTTGCACTGTAGATAGTTTCCCTTTAGTGTATATATGATTGTAGATGAGGTATTTCATCAAAACTTGAGCTATGAATTAAAAAAAAAACATTAATAATAAGGATGTAATAGGTTTTTATATATTTTCCGTAACCCTCTAAAAGTTTCATCTATTCATTAGCTCTCTACTCAATTTTATGGCTAAAGAAAGGCATGCACATCCGTCTATGAAACTAATTAACAATTGTTTATGCTTTCATGTCAGTTCAAATACTGGATGACTATTTATTGCCTAATTATCACCTGCAGTCCTGTGGCCAGCTAAACCCTAATTAAGGACGGCATCCCCCAGTCTTTTCTCTTCGGTGCTGCGGCGAGCGTAACGAACACGCCGTGGATCTGCCTTTGCTCATCATACATCTCATCTTTTAGCATTACTAGCCGTTAACAAGTTTTATTTATACATACAACATTCAACAAGTCAATGCTGCTGGGATTGTGCCTTGTATTAGTATACATTTATGAGCCATTTAGGCCGGATCATCTATTGGTGTGTGATGGAGGTCGATGTTGTCCTACGTCGACCTGGCTACGAGCGGTTTTGAATGGTTGAGATTTAGTTTGAGAGTTGAATGTGTGGATCTCAATGAGTTGGTGTCGACGCCCAGCTATCTGCAAAGAAAGTCTTGGGGTGGGTGACCACCGTAGGACCCTCTGACGATCAAGTTAGTACCGTGGAATAAGAGCAGATGTAACGATCCCAATATTACTATACTTTCGTATTTTCTTTCTTTAATAAAATATTGTATTTATTTATTCTTAATATTTTGTTTTCTATTAAAAATATTATTTTATTATTTCATCTAATTTTCCCAAACTCATTTCTGTAAACTAAATCTTAACCTATTTCAAATTAAATACAAGACCTGACACAGCTTATAATCTAAATCTAATAACATTTTCATTTTCTTTTATAAAACTACGAGCCTAAAAGCCCACTTTTTTCTAAACCAAAAAAACATATTTAATTTTAATTATATATATGCATGAACAATCTTATAGCACATTGGTTAAGTGTTTACATTATTATTCCATAAGTCATATGTTCAAATCTCCATTCATGCAATTATTTTTTTATATCAAATTTTATTCTTTTCATAGCCTACAAATGAGAACTTTTATTTTATCTTATTTTTAACTCTCAAAATAATTAGAATGGTTATGAGCCATGATTTATTAGAATTATGGTGGGCATAAACTTTTTTATATCCCACTCCTCTTTCTTTTCATCATCACACATTTATATTATTTCATATATCTCTGTTCATCTAAATTCTCCGAAAAAGAACATGAAGAAATCTTAAGAAAGTCTCACTAAAAACGCGAGGCTATCAGCGGATAGACAAGTCCGGTGACAATACCGGCTTCTATATGTAAGTCTCTTCT
Organism: Agapanthus africanus; assembly: GCA_030015575.1. Taxonomy (NCBI): domain Eukaryota; kingdom Viridiplantae; phylum Streptophyta; class Magnoliopsida; order Asparagales; family Amaryllidaceae; genus Agapanthus; species Agapanthus africanus. The sequence continues at coordinate 867,037,915 of JASDDO010000019.1, read as the reverse complement.
CTCTTTCCCTCCCTCCATCTCTTTCTATTTATCTTTCTCTTTTTTATATTCCAATGAAAAACTTCGCTCATCGTATCATAGTTCTTCAATAATTAATTAAATAGATATATATATAAATAATGAACACACACAAACATACACATATATATAGTTTGTAAAGTCTTTTTTATTACTCTCAATCCATATATTAAGATTTCATAGTAACCAGTCATGATTGTATCGTTTGTTATTGTATTTTAAATTATTTTATTCGAATTTTGTTAAAGAAAATGAAGTTACGAATAAATACTATGGTTTTCTCATTCTCACATATGACATATCAATACTTTTACTTTTAAAATAATTTTTAGAAATCAATTTTTACTTCTGGAAATTTCAGAAAATTTACATATGATAGAATATACTATTTTTTATATACTGTAAAAATTTCATATCGAATCGCATAACGGTTTAGATGTTACGTATTTTTTTTTAATTCACTGTTTTTAAAATCAAAAAACTGTCAATAAGGGTCTTCTTCGAGAGGCCATAACTCTATAATTGTTGATCCAAATTAAGCGTTTTCAGATTTTTTGAATATCTACATCGAATGATCTACATTTTCTTAGTTTTATATTTTTACTGAAAACCGACGTAAGATAAAGAAAACTGCGTTATAATATTAAGTGACAGATCTGGACAGAATCTGTCCTGATTCGCACATTGTTTTTAAATAGAACATAACTCGAACTACCGATATCCGTTTGTGACAAATTTTAGATGTGTAAATGCAAAATTGATATAACTATAATTTTATGTATACTTGATTACTTATAAATGCATGAAATAATCCGATATAGGCTTTGCAATACAATATATAGTTGCTGTCCAGAAATCTGAATTTCTGTTTTAAATGCTGATATTAAAACGATCATAACTAGAGCTTCAAAAATCCAAATCGCGTGAATCTTAGTGTTTTAGATAACTACTCCGAAAGACCTACAATTTTCTATTAATCTTCGTAATCTGAAACCTGATGAAAATTAACTCAAACTGCGTTTTAAAAATGTGTGATGGTGCTGAACAGATTCTGATCTGTTTTGCGCGACGATATGAAAATATGTATATCTCTCAAACCGGTAGTCGTATTTAGGCGATACTGGAGCTCACGTGTGCATAACATTTAAGACTATGTTTTTTTTATATTCTGATTTAAATGATTTGATTAAGTAGTCATACATATCACATATTTACAACATTGTTTTGGACATTACTTGTATACTTATCTCATATCAAGTTCTATGATTACTTATTTATTTTTATTTATATGATTTGTGATTATATCATTATATGTTTGAATTGATTTGATCTTGACACGACTCAATCTTGAATACTTGAACCCAGTATGTACACTTAAACCAACTTAACTCGAACCATGAATACTATTGGCATGACTTGCACTTGACATGACTACATGAACTCAATCTTGAAAACTTGATATCATATATCACCTTTTGTATCCATGGATTCGATCAAGACTCATAACATTAACCATAAACTAATAAACACGGGGTGTTGGGGTAGTTTGAGTATGAATCCAACGGAATCTTATGAGTCCTATTAATACAAATTATGTTGCTATGGTACCGGGTTGAAACGATATAAATCATGTTGATGTGGTACCAGGCTGAAATGGTACAAATCATGTTGCTGTGTTACCGGGCTGAAACGGTACAAATCACGAATTCACGAATGAGAGCTCATGTTTCCAAGCCCCTGTATGATAGCCTGTTGGGTTTGAAATACTTCAATAACAATTGAAGTCCCGCGATTTTGGGCCCGTGATTCCTTGCCCTTGGAAGATAGCCTTGTGTTCGAGAATACTCTTGAGATTGGTTGACATTCACACTTGAACCCACCTAGTTATTTGCACCCTTTGTAGGGTGTTTTTCGTCACCCTATTGAGATGGGAATACGCGTGCGCTTGTTAGGTGCATTACAGATTCTCCCTGTCTAGAGTAGGCTGGGGTTTATTGATTGTGGGGATCCGAATCTCCGGCAGCCGCGAACTAAGCTGCCGTTAATTACCCCTCGTCTTTGGAGCGAGAGAACCTCCGATTGACGGGTCAAACAGGTCATGCGAACTCAACATGCAGTGTTGTGTTTTGAAGGGGTTTTGGATATATCGAGGGGGTCCGCAGAGTTTTCTAATAGGGACAGTGTCGTGGTGTGTGTGTGTATATATATACATATATACATATATATATAAGGGAAAAAGCGTCCAAAGGACGCGTGGGGGCCAGTGCCTCACGTGCATGGCACGCAGGCGCTGGGCTCCAGCGCCCCACGTGTCTGGCACGCGGGCACTGGGTGCAGCGCCCCACGTGCCTGGCACGCGGGCGCTAGGTGTCAGCAGGAAATGGGACTTGGTCCCTGCACTGGGAGTTGTGCTCTCGATTTGACTTATGGAGTTGACCTCCTAGAAAGAAAGACTTCTTCTTTCTTCTTCTTTTTTATGGAGTTAAATTCCCAGAAACATTAATTTATGGAGTTAAATTCCAAGAGATCTTTGTAAATGCTCAAGGAAATCCCTTTCTTCTCTCCTCAGCCTTGGGTCTTTCCCAAAATGGGGTCTTTGGAGATGGGTCTCCTTCTTTCTCCTCTGTTGGTCGGATCTTGAAGAACAAGAAGTATGAGATTTTAAAAATCTCTTATTTTTGAGATCTGATGGGAGACCCGAGTTCCCCTTTATGGATTTTGTGGTGAAAAACTATTTAGTTTTGGAAAAGGAAGAGTAAAACTCTTGATTTAATTGAAAAAGGGGAAGGGGGTTTAGAACCTTGAGGAAGGAGAAGGGGGCACAAAAAACCCTAGACTTTTAGAGAATGAAAAGTGTATCCTTTATTCATCATTATGTTGCCTTATATAGGCTTACACATTTACATATAACCCATTGGGCTTTACAAAATGGCAGTTTGCCCATCCCATGTCTCATGTGCTCATTTCTTTTGCACATGAGCCATGTGCTTTACAAAAATTTGGCTTTATGCCCACTTTGTTTACATTCATGCATAAAAAATTACATCAAAATTATTTATTACATGATTTTTATTTTGGCATGGAGGGGGGCCGGCCGCTTCATGTTCGGACTCGACTTGAGCATAGGCTCACTTGATCTGGGCTTGGGCCCACTTGGCTTGGGGTTGACCTTAACTTTGACTTGGTCAACCGGGGTGCAATTTTCGACCCCAACAAAGTGCCCTCCATCAATAAATGCACACCACATATATAGGTCGTGTGCATGAAATTGATGGATCTTCTTTCGCGTGGTGGCGACTTGGTTTGGTTCCCACTTTTTAGGATGGTAGACTTTTCCCTGGCCCGGAGCGATTTGGTTCCCGATTTGTGGGAAGCCTGCACTGCCATTTTTTACAACATGGACGGTCGACACTTGACGCGTCACCGAGGTGGAGTGTCCGTGGTAGAATTTTCCCTGGCCCGGAGCGATTTGGTTCCTGATTTGTGGGAAGCCTGCACTGCCCTTTTTACGACATGGTCGGTCGATACTTGACGCGTCTCCAAGGCGGAGTGTCCGTGGTCGACGTTTCCTTGGCCTCTATTCGACTTGTCCCCGGCACGGAGTGTCGTTGGCTGTTCGACTTGTCTCCGGCACGGAGTGTCGCTGATCGACTTGTCCCCGGTACGTAGTGTTGCTGGCTGTTCGACTTGTTCCCGGCACGGAGTGTTGCTGGCTGTTCGACTTGTCCCCGGCACGAACTGTCGCTGATCGACTTGTCCCCGGTACGGAGTGTTGCTGGCTATTCGACTTGTCCCCGGCACCGAGTGTCGCTGATCGACTTGTCCCTGGCCCGGAGTGTCGCTGGTTGACTTGATCCCGAGGCGGAGCATGATTCCGACAGGGAGGTCGCTGGTCGACTTGTCCCCGGCGCGAAGTGTCACTGGTCGACTTATCCCCGGCACGGAGTGTTGCAAATCGACTTTTCCCCGGCACGGAGTGTCGCTGTTCGACTTGTCCCCGGCACGGAGTGTCGCTGATCGACTTGTCCCTGGCATGGAGTGTCGCTGGCTGTTCGACTTGTCCCCAGCACGGAGTGTCCCCTGATCGACTTATCCTCGATGCGGAGTGTCGCTGTTTGACTTGATCCCGAGGCGCAGCATAATTCCGATAGGGAAGGTAGATATCCCGAGGTGAAGCATGATTTCGACACGGGGTAAATTTTGGGACGGAGCATAATTCCGCCGCAGAGGTTATTGGTTTGATTTGATTTGGGTTGACATCGGCATCGCTACACTGGAATATGGTACCAGGAGTGAATCATCATCTGTCATGAGAGGATTTGGGGATTTGGTTTTGGTTTGGCATCAGCACTGTTACACTGGAATATGGTACCAGGATCGAATCATCATTTGCCTTTGCTTATTGGGAAGCGATGGCTTAGGGGACAGGTTTAGATCCCTATCAGCTAAGGCTTTTCAATTTTATGGGCCGTAAGGGTCCCATAAAAGAATTTTCTCCCTATGAGTCATAAGGATCCCGTAGGTGCATTTTCTCCTTAGGAGTCGTGAGGACCCCCAAGTGTGTTTTTCTTTGTGAGTCATAAGGATCCCACGAAGGCGTTTTCTTACGAGTCGTAAGGATCTCGCAAGTTTTGTTCTCCTCATGCATCGTGAGGACACACGAGTGGATTTCCCTCGTTCCCAGTTTAATGACTTAGTGGTCATCCATTTCCAGTTTAACGACTTAGAGGTCATCTGTTCCCAGTTTAAAGACTTAGGGGTCTATTGTGCCTAGTTTAACGACTTAGAGGTCATCTGTTCCCTGTTTAACGACTTAGAGGTCATCTGTTCCCAGTTTAAAGACTTAGGGATCTATTGTTCCCAGTTTAACGACTTAGCGGTCATCTGTTCCCAGTTTAACGACTTAGCGGTCATCCGTTCCCAGTTTAAAGACTTAGGGGTCTATTGGATCGGAAGCTTAGAATTTTGGGGTAGGGGTCGGCATCAGCGTTGCTAACACTGAAGCACATGTGCCAGGAGCAATTCATCATTTTCCTTTCCCTGTTGGGGAGCGATGGCTTAGTAGACAGGTTTAGCTCCTTATCACCTAAGACTTTTCAATTTTATGAGCCGTAAGGAAGCATTTTCTCCCTACAAGTCGAAATGATCTTGTAGGTGTATTTTCTCCTTAAGAATCATGAGGAATCCCAAGTGTGTTTTTCCTTTATGAGTTGTAAGGATCCCACGAAGGTTTATTCTATTCATGTATTGTGAGGACACCTAAGTGGGTCTTTCCTAATGGAGCATAGTTCCAAGGGCGGAGACCGGCCGCGTGACTAGTGGTTGCTTTGGGGCATGGGTTTGATGAGAATTATTTGAGCCCATGAATTGTATACGGTGTAGGGTGTTTTTCGTCACCCCATTGAGATGGGAATACGCACGCGCTTGTCAGGCGTATTACAGATTCCCCCTGCCTGGGGTAGGCGGGGGTTTATTGATTGTGGGGATCCGAATCTCCGGCAGCTGCGAACTAAGCTGCCGTTAATTACCCCTCGCATTTGGAGCGAGGGAACCTCCGATTAACGGGTTTAAACTGGTCATGTGAACTCAATATGCGGTGTGCGTGTGTTGTGTTTTGAAAAGGGGTTTTGGATATATCGGGAGCCACGCAGAGTTTTTACGGGGGTCCCGCTATCCGGATAGTGGGCTGGGGGTCAAGGGGGCTAGCAGCCCCCTTGCGGGGTGCGGGGCAGCGTCCCATTAGAAATTTTTTTCTAACAGGGACAGTGTGTAACAACTCCAATTTTTGTATACTAAAATTTTGTTTTAAATATGATGTATACTTGGAGTATTGATGTTGCTGGAAACAATTTAAGTATCTATTTCCTTACAATAATTACAAGAAGGAGCTTGTAGCTTATTGGTAATACCTTGCACTGCTGAACCAAGCCACCAGAGTTCGAATCCCATGCCCCACATAATTTTTATATCATTTTGTTTTAATTTTTTTTGGGAAGTCAAACGGTCAAACAGCTATAACTCACAAATTAATGCAATTTATAAAAAATAAACTATACCAAAATCTCCCCCAGACCAAACCCTACCCAACGACACCTGACTCGACCCTGACTCGGCCGAATTGGCCGGCGCCGCCGGCCGGACTCGGCCGGTCGGCCGAGTCGTCAACACGAAAAAGTTTCGTGTTGACTTGGTCAATTCCCCTGCATGGTCCAATTTTCCAGTACTGTTACACAATTTCCATTAAACCTCTTTTAAGTCCAAAATTAATGAATTTTTAATGAATTTTACATTTTTTAAAAATATTTTTTAATCCAAACCCTAACCCTAGCCTAGCCCTATATAAAAACCCCTACCCTCTACCTTTTCACCTCACAACTCTAAGTCCACTCTCCCAAATTCTCGAGAACTCGGTACGAAGAGCGAGAAGCGAAGCGCTGCCGAAACCAACGACGGATTTCGGCGACCGGACTAGAACCTTCGCGACGTTTCCGACGCATCGACAACCACCACATTCATTAGCCTCCTTAGCTTGTCCAAAGCCGTAAGTCCCATCTCTTCTATCTTTCTTTTCTTTAATATAAAAATACGACTTTTTGGAACCCGACGGAAATCAGAACAACCCGATTTCCGATTCGGTTTTTCTGCAAATTTCCACTTGTCACCTAATACATAATACCTACCCATATTCATGTTGACTATTAATCACCCATAAACCAATTTAAACAAACATTCTCACATGAAATGATAGTTTCTTTACAATATCATATTCTTTTCATAAAAATACCATGAAGTTTATTTTTCTTGTTCTAATTAATTCCCTCACTCCTAAATAAGTTTATCTTGATCACTAAACTTATAGAAATCAATTTGAATGAAATTTCACATATGAAATGATAACGCTTTCAAATACCGTATTTTTACGCTTTAATACCTTTAACTTTAACATGTCATGTTTTACCTCTAAACGTCATCAAAACTTAAAACAAGTCACGAGGTAATGACCTACCTCTACACACACATAAATATAACCCTAACTGATAAATGTCAAAACATAGAATACGACAATACATGACTTTTCACTAAAATACCATATTCTTTATAACCTTTACTTGAAAGCTTTAAGTTGTATAAAATTTTAAATAAAATGAAAGCATGATAGGTCATGGACATCGATCGTTTATCTAAACTGTCTTGTGGTGACTAGACAAGTGTGTCTAGGCTAGTGGTTTTTAATTAGGCCCACGACTGTGGTTCCTTCCCACTTACCTGGCACTTACCTGGCCGCAATTGATGGTGAAGAGGCGATTTGAGGTTTCTAATGACTCATCGTTTAGACCTTAGAAGTAGGCTAGTTGGTTTAGGAAACCCTAATAACTAAAATACGGAAAACTATACATTTTTGCAAATAAATACCCCATATTTATAAAACCGTTTTTCTAAATGAATAATATTTGTTAAACCTAAGCAAAGCGCCGCTACAACCCACTTTTGGGGAACCCGTTAGGGATAGTACGGTTCATCGTGCACCCGCGGGCTAGTAGTGCGAGATTCAGACCTCCGCAAGGAGCATTCGGTCTCGAAGGGTTAAAAAAAAATACGGCATTTAAGAAAAATGTGATTTTTGGAAAATAAAATATTTATTTAAAATTATTCTTGTATTAATATATATTTAAATACCATTTAGACACCTATTTTATCATAATATAAAGTTTCCACTTTTTCCTAAAATTCCAAGATTTAAGGTTACATTAAAATACCATGAAATTCTAATAAAACAATTAAATACTTTTATAAGGATATATGCACTAGAATAACACAAATAAAATTCACATTCATTATAATTACAAAGACGAATAATAAATACTTGAGGTGTATTTTGAAAACTATACAAAAGTACTTTTTACATAAACCCCCCTCAAGTTTTACAAATTACAATAAGGCCTCTAACTAATATTGAACTTCAAATTACCTTTCTTTTAGTCTGACTCGGGTTAGAGTCTGACTATTTCTGACTTGAATATGATTCAAGTCAAGCTATATTCTTTTATATTCCAACACAATTTGAATACATGAATCGCTGAATCCAGTTAACAATATATTCATTTTGACTGAATCAAAGCATGGATATTCATCCATTATCCTGATATTCCATTTACCTGATTATACAGTTACAACATGTTTACTGATATTATGGTTTTGGTCAGTCACCCAATTTACATATTCCAATACTACAATACTGTTAAAACATTACGGGGTTTAAGGGGTAGATTGGTACGGAAGGAGTTAAAGGTGGCACGAGATGGTCAGATTAAGACACCTAACCTGAATCCTATTGCTGTTATACTGTGGCATAACGGTTCCTTGTACTTTCCTTTTGCCCCGATCTCTAGCATATAGAGATCCCCCTCGTATACACTGGCATCCTTCTGTACCAAGCTACAAACAACAGCGTTAATTCAATATTCCACAGTATTCAACAATATAATACTTTAGAAAATACTTTTACACTGTCTTCCTAATCCTTCGTTATCTTGGGACTTACCGAGCGACCTGTTCGCTGACGACATTCTATTTCTTTCTTCTTTGAATGTCGTCAGGTGCGTTGGACCAAGCTGAGATCGAGCCCACAGGTGAAGATTTGGAGCAGTTCCAGGAAGATCCCGAGCTCTAGATACTGTACCTTGTTCTTTCTAGCATTTTCATTTTCTGTTATGCCACTGTTTAGGCATCGCTTTTCATTTCAGTTGTATTTTCTTTTTATGCATTGTATAAAGAATGTTATTAATAAAAGTTGCTGTTATTTCTTATTCATTTGTCTCTTGTGATTTACTTTATATTGCTTAGTTACGCTTAGCGTATGTACTTCTGAGTATATACGTAGCGGGCCTCGTCGCGTCCACTTCGCCGTACACTGGGAAGCGGGGCGTGACACAGTGTCGTGGAGTATGTGTGTGTGTAAATATGTATGCATATGTACATATATATATATATATATATATGTATGTATGTATGTATACATGTATATATATATATAAAAGAAAGAGGGGGAAAAGGGATCCAAAGGATGCGTGGGGCCAGCGCCTTGGGCGCTGTGCGCCTAGGTGCTGTGCGCTCAGACACTAGAGTGTCACGTGTCGGCACGTGGGCGCTCTGCGCTTGAGCGCAAGCGCGCCACGTGTCGGTACGTGGGCGCTTTACGCTTCAGCGCCTGACGGTCGAGCGCAAGTGCGCCACGTGTCGGAACGGGAGCGACTTGCGCTTGTGCGCTGGGCGCTTGAGCGCAAGCGCGCCACGTGTCGGCATGGGGGCGACTTGTGCCTGAGCGCTTGCGCTTGAGCGCAAGCGCATCACGTGTCGGCACGGGGGCGACTTGCGCTCGAGCGCTTGCGCTTGAGCGCCAGTGTGCCACGTGTCGGCACCGGGGCGACTTGCGCTCGAGCACTTGCACGCCACGTGTCGGCACTGGGGCAACTTGTGCTCGAGCGTTTGCGCTTGAGCGCAAGCGTGCCACGTGTCGGCATGTGGGCGCTTTACGCTTGAGCGCAGGGCACTGTAGCGCAAACGCGCCATGTGTCGGCACGTGGGCGCTTTGCGCTTGAGCGCTTGAGCGCAAGCGCGCCATGTGTCGGCACGCGGGCGCTCTGCGCTTGAGCGCCGGCGAGAAAAGGAGGCTTTTAGCCTAGAACCAGAAGCTATGCTTCAAAAAGGAAATATTTATTATATATATATATGGAATTAAACTCCTAGGATGTTTTGAAGCTGATGAAGGGGGGTTTTTCTTCTTTCTCCTGTTGTTTGGCCGGATCTTGAAGATCAAGAAATAGGAGATTTTAAAAATCACTCCTTTTTGAGATCTGATGGGAGATCTGGGTTCCCCTTTGTGGGTTTTGTGGTGGAAAGCTACTTAGTTTTGGAAAAGGAAGTGTAAAACTCTTGATTTAATTCGAAAGAAATGAGAAGGTTTAGAACTTTGGAGAAGGAACAGGAGGCACAAAGAACCCTAGTTTTTGGGGGAATGAAATGTTTATATTTTATTCATCATCATGTTGCCTTATATAGGCTTACATATTTACATATAACCCCTTGGGCTTTACAAAAATGGCATTTTAGCCATCCCATGGCTCATGTGCCATTTCATTTTTGCACATAAGGCACGGGCTTACAAAATATTGGCTTTATGCCCATTTTGTTTACATTCATGTATAAACAATTACATAAAAATTATTTATTACATGATTTTGTTGTTGGCATGGGGAGGCTGGCTGCGGGCTCGACTTGGGCATGGGCCCGCTTGACCTGGGCTTGGGCCCACCTGGCTTGGGGTTGACTTTGATTTTGACTTGGTCAACCGGGGTGTAAATTTTTACCCCAACAAATTGCCTCCCATCAATAAATGCACACAGCATATGTGGGTCGTGTGCATGAAATTTATGGATCTTCTTTTGCGTGGAGGTGACTTGCTTTGGTTCCCACTTTTAGGGATGCACTGCCCTTTTTACGACATGGACGGTCGGCGCTTGATGCGTCTCCGAGATAGAGTGTCCGTGGTAGACGTTTCCCTACCCCGGAGTGATTTCGTTGACGTGCCCCCGGCGCGGAGTGTCGCTGGTTGACGTTTCCCCGAGGCGGAGTATCGGCTGGTTGACGTGTCCCCGAGACGGAGTGTCTGCTTGACGTTTCCCCGAGATGGAGTGTCGCTGGTCGACGTATCCCCGGCACGGTGTGTCGCCGGTTGACGTCCCCGAGACGGAGTGTCTGCTGGTTGACGTATCCCTGATGCAGAGTGTCGCTAGTTGACGTATCCCCGGCATGGAGTGTCTGCTTGACGTTTCCCCGGCACGGAGTGTCGCTGTTGGACGTTTCCCTGATACGGAGTGTCTGTGTTGGATGTTTCCCCGATGCAGAGTGTCGCTAGTTGACGTGTCCCCGGCACGGAGTGTCTGCTTGATGTTTCCCCGGCACGGAGTGTCGTTGTCGAACGTTTCCCTGATGCGGAGTGTCTGTGTTGGACGTTTCCCCGATGCAGAGTGTCGCTAGTTGACGTGTCCCCGGCACGGAGTGTCTGCTTGACGTTTCCCCGGCACAGAGTGTCGCTGTCGGACATTTCCCTGATGCGGAGTGTCTGTGTTGGACGTTTTCCCGATGCAGAGTGTCGCTGTTGGACATTTCCCCCAGACAGGGTGCCTGTGGTAGGACGTTTCCCCGAGACGGAGTGTCTGCTGTTGGACATTCCCTCGGTACGGAGTGCCTGTGTTGGACGTTTCCCCAATGCGGAGTGTCGCTGGTTGACGTTTCCCCGAGACGGAGTGTCTGCTTGACGTTTCCCCGGCACGGAGTGTCGCTGTTGGACGTTTCCTTGATACGGAGTGTCTGTGTTGGACGTTTCCCCGATGCAGAGTGTCGCTTGTTGACGCAGAGGTCGATATTGGAATTGGTTGGTTTTATTTGTCTGATTTGAGTCAACATCAACATCGCTACACTTGAATATGGTACCACGAGCGAATCATCATTTGTCATGAGAGAATTTTGGGATTGGTATTTTTGTCGGCATCTGCATTGCTGCACTGGAATAATGCCAGGAGCAACTCATCATTTGCCCCGGGAGGATTTGGATTTGGTTTTTTTTCGTTTGGCATCTGCATTGTTGCACTAGAATAATGCCAGGAGCAACTCATCATGTGCCCCGAGAGGATTTGGATTTGTTTTTTTTTTTCGTTTGGCATCTGCATTGCTGCACTGGAATAATACCAGGAGCAACTCATCATGTGCCTCGAGAGAATTTGGATTTGGTTTGTTTAGGAGACAGGTTTAGATCCCTGTCACCTAAGGCTATTCCATTTTGTGAGCCGTAAGGGTCTCACAAATCATTTTCTCCCTACGGGTCATAAGGATCCCGTAGGTGTATTTTCTCCTTATGAGTCGTGGGGACTCCTAAGTGTGTTGCTCCTTTGTGAGTCGTAGGGATCTCACGCGGGAATTTTCTCCTCAAAAAGTCGAGAGGACTCTGCGAGTGCATTTCATTTCTTTCTTTTTTACGAGTTTGCGCCCTTTCGGGTTTTCAAAAACTCGTCGGCAGTCCTGCTGTTTTTACTCACGGAGCCCTTTCGGGTTTTCATCCGTGCCCATTTTGCTTGTGGACATACCGTTCTTTTTTTCTCTTTTTTTTGGAGAGATCGGGATTGTTTTACGTCCGTGGATTGTATACGGTTTTGCAGGATGTATGATCCAGACCGTAGGGCCGGAAAAATTTCAGGACTTTGTTGGCGTCTGTATCGCTGCACTGGAATGTGGTACCAGGAGCGACTCATCATTCCTCGTTGGGGTATGGGATTTGGAATTTGGTTGGCGTCTGCATTGCTACACTGGAATATGGTACCAGGAGCGACTCATCATTCGCCACTTTAGGGTTGGGGAGCGATGGCTTAGGAGACAGGTTTAATCCCTGTCACCTAAGACTTTTCAATTTTATGGGCCGTGAGGGTCCCATAAAAGCATTTTCTCCCTGCGAGTCGTAAGGATCCCGCAGGTGTATTTTCTCCTTAGGAGTCGTGAGGATTCCTAAGGGTGTTTTTCCTTTGTGAGTCGTAAGGATCCCATAAAGGTTTGTTCTCCTCATGTATCGTGAGGACACATGAGTGGCTTTCCCTCGCTCCCAGTTTAATGACTTAGAGGTCGACTGTTTCTAGTTTAACGACTTAGTGGTCATCTGTTTCCAGTTTAACGACGTGGTGGTCATCTGTTTCCAGTTTAACGACGTGGAGGTCGATTGTTTCCAGTTTAACGACTTAGAGGTCATATGTTTCCAGTTTAAAGACTTAGGGGTCTGTGGTGCCCAGTTTAACGACTTAGCGGTCATCTGTTTCCAGTTTAACGACGTGGTGGTCATCTGTTTCCAGTTTAAAGACTTAGAGGTCTACGGACGGCGAGCTTGGAATTTTAGGGTAGGGGCCGGCATCAGCGTTAATAACACTGAAGCAGAGGTGCCAGGAGCAATTCATCATTTGCCTATTCCTGTCGGTGGAGCGATGGCTTAGGAGACAGGTTTAGGTCCCTATCGCCTAAGGCTTTTCAATTTTATGGGTCGTGAGGGTCCCATAAAAGCATTTTCTCCCTACGAGTCGCAAGGATCCTGTATGTGTATTTTCTCCTTAGGAGTCGTGAGGACTCCTAAGTGTGTTTTTCCTTTATGAGTCGTAAGTATCCCACAAAGGTTTGTTCTCCTCATGTATCGTGAGGACACATGAGTGGGCCTTCTCAATGGAGCATAATTCAAAAGGCGGAGACCAGCCGCGTAACTGGTGATTGTGGTGGGGCATGGGTATGAAGAGAATTATTTGAGCCTATGGATTGTATACTGTAGTCAATTTGGGGACTAACCGTAGGGCCGAGGGAATTTTGGAAAATCGAATTTTTGTTGGCGTCTGCATTGCTGCACTGGAATAATGCCAGGAGCAACTCATCATCCGTCCTTGTTTTTTTTGTTTTTGTTTTTGTTTTACCGCAATTGCTCTATCATTTCAGATTTTTTATCGCGAAGGTCGCGATTGCCCTATCATTTCGGCTTTTATTCGCGGTTTCCCCATCATTTCGGCTTTTATTTTTTTCTTTTATTTACATTTTTTTTTTTTTATTTTTTACATTTTTTTTACATTCCCAGTTTAACGACTTAGAGGTCAACTGTTCCCAGTTTAATGACGTGGTGGTCGATTGTTCCCAGGGAAAGGCGGGTGTTTGAGAGAATCAGGTCCCTGAAGGACTTCGGTCCCCGTGTGTATGAAATTGGCGGTCGCAGCTTGATTGTTTGTTAACACGCCAGGGGACAATGATATTTCTCCCGCCTTGTATTGTTTCTCGACCCAATCCTTGAAGATGCAACAGTCTTCAATAGTGTGCCCCAGCACTCGATGGTATGGGCAAAAGTTAGGATGATCAGTTCTGTTCACTTCACTTAGCCTTTTTGGTTCTGGTAGCCGCATGCCATTCTTCAGAGCATCTTTAAAAATTTTGTGGACCTTGTCCCTTCGGAATGAGTAGACCTTATTTCTTCTCTCCTCCAAAGTTGGCTCTCGAGACTGGTCAGTTTTTGCTCTGCCCGTTCTCTGCTTATTTAGAGAATCGGTGTTGTTAGAACTTCCGCCTTTTCGGTTGTCGTCCCTCCAAGGTTTCGGTCTGTTTGTGAACTGAAGGTCCTGAGCAGACTCGGACTTTGAGCGTTCCAACGTTTATACCTTTTTGGTCAGCTCTTGGAATGTTTTAAGGCCCGCGGTGCATAGAAATGGGGCCATCCAATTATTGAGATTTCCGACAAGGAGACTGACAGATTGATCCTGCTCTATCGGCGGTTCGCATTTGACGGAGAGATTACGCCACCGGGTTATAAAATCCGTGCTGGTTTCGTCGCTCTTGGGCTTGGTCCTTACGAGCTCGGCAATGGTAATCTTATCGCTGATGCTCTGCCGAAACAGAGACTCCATTTGGACAAAATTTGTGACGGAGCCATCCGGTATGCTCGCATACCAGTCGAAAGCAACATCGGTCAGGCTATTAACGAACTGGCTGAGGAGAAGCGCATCATTGCCCCCAGTATTCCCGCATGAGGCTTTGAAGTGGGCGATGTGCTGATTCGCGTTTTCCGTCCCATCGAATCTTCCGAATTTGGGGATGACATAGCCGCTAGGGAATTCCACTAGATCATACTGAGCAGGATATGGTCTCCCACTACTGCTGATATCTTTTTGCGTTTTGGCTTCGGCCACCAATGTTTTGACTTTTCTGGCAACCAAATCCATGATTTGATCTTGAGTTAGCGGGCTACTGTCATCGGTAGCCAAGATATTTCCCGAGATAGGATGCGACTGATTTTCATATAGTTCGCCCACTTTTGGATTTGAGGGAATCGGCGTCGACTGCTTTGGGACACCACTTCCCGGTTCACGAGCAGAGCCCTCCGCTTGATTGGGCGGCTGAGAGGCAAGTTGGGCCGTGAGCTGTAGGATGACATTTGTCAAGTCGTCAATTTTTGAGTAGAGCTTGGCCATCTCCTTGTCTTTGTTTCTGAGCAGCTTTTGGAGCTCTTGAAGCAGCTCTTGCTCGGCGGTTCTGGGGCGGAAAGTCGGCTCTTCTTCGCTTTCCGAGCCCGACTCCTCATGGACTGAAGGGTCTTTCTGCCTATCATCCTCATCGAGAGGGTCTTCATCACCCAGCAGAGGCGGCTGTTCTTGGGAAGCGGCCACCACATTCAAGCCAGATTGGATTTGGGATGTAGTGGCCCTGTCCTTGCTCTTGTTGCGTGTGCCCACCATGTAGACAGTGTGGACCTCATATCCAGTCGTCTCTTTCTCACCGGCGGGGAGCTTGGAGAAGACACCCGATCGAGCTGTGGTCAAGGGCACCGCTGGAGCTTGCTCGAGACGCGTTGTAGCTTTGTTGGTGTTGATGGCCTTGCCCCCAGCTGGGGCCAAGGAAAGTCGTTCAGACACCAACTTGCGTTTGGGTTGGGGCGTCCTTGAGATCACCACATTTGGTCTCTTTCCTTTCGAGACCGGTCTGTCTGCCACCGGGGCTTGAGGAGCTGGGATGGCGCCAACTGGCATGAACATGATAGAACCAAATGGTAGCAGCAGCTCCTCCCATTGTCGCCCGAGACTGGCCGGAAGGACCGTCCTAGAGTCTATCCTCATCTTGTAGGAGACGGGAGCTGAGTTCATTATCGAAGACATCGTCGGAAGGTGATTGCTTGAAAATCTGCATGAAAAAGCATTAGTTTTAATATAAATACAGGTATGTATATTGATTGAGTTCGCATGAACGCTTAACCCGAAATATGGGAGGAGAGATTGGTCCCACCGGGCGTGCCAGAATCTGTAGGGTGTTTTTCGTCACCCCATTGAGATGGAAATACGCGCGCGCTTGTCAGGCGTACTACAGATTCCCCCTGCCTGGGGTAGGCGGGGGTTTATTGATTGTGGGGATCCGAATCTCCGGCAGCCGCGGACTAACCTGCCGTTAATTACCCCTCGCATTTAGAGCGAGGGAACCTCCGATTGACGGGTTTAAACTGGTCATGCGAAGTCAATGTGCGGTGTGCGTGTGTTGTGTTTTGAAAAGGGGTTTTGGATATATCGGGAGCCACGCATAGTTTTTACGGGGGTCCCGCTACCCAGATAGCGGGCTGGGGGTCAAGGGGGCTAGCAGCCCCCTTGCGGGGTGCGGGGCATCGCCCCGTTAGAAATTTTTTTCTAACAGCGATAGTGTCGTGGAGTATGTGTGTGTGTAAATATGTATGCATATGTACACACATATATATATATATATGTATGTATACATGTGTGTATATATATATATATATATATATATATAAAAGAAAGAGGGGGGAAAGGCATCCAAAGGATGCGTGGGGCCAGCGCCCTGGGCGCTGTGCGCCTAGGTGCTGTGCGCTCAGGCGCTAGAGTGCCACGTGTCGGCACGTTGGCGCTCTGCGCTTGAGCGCAAGCGCGCCACGTGTCGGTACGTGGGCGCTTTGCGCTTCAGCGCCTGACGGTCGAGCGCAAGTGCGCCACGTGTCGGCACGGGAGCGACTTGCGCTTGTGCGTTGGGCGCTTGAGCGCAAGCGCGCCACGTGTCGGCATGCGGGCGCTTTGCGCTCGAGCGCTGAGCGCTAGAGCGCAAGCGCGCCACGTGTCGGCACGCGGGCGCTCTGCGCTTGAGCGCCGGCGAGAAAAGGAGGCTTTTAGCCTAGAACCAGAAGCTATGCTTCAAAAAGGAAATATTTATTATATATATATATATATAAATGGAGTTAAACTCCTAGGATGTTTTGAAGCTGATGAAGGGGGGTTCTTCTTCTTCCTCCTATTGTTTGGCCGGATCTTGAAGATCAAGAAGTAGGAGATTTTAAAAATCACTCCTTTTTGAGATCTGATGCGAGATCTGGGTTCCCCTTTGTGGGTTTTGTGGTGGAAAGCTACTTAGTTTTGGAAAAGAAAGAGTAAAACTCTTGATTTAATTCAAAAGAAATGAGAAGGTTTAGAACCTTGGAGAAGGAGCAGGAGGCACAAAGAACCCTAGTTTTTGGGGGAATGAAATGTGTATATTTTATTCATCATCATGTTGCCTTATATAGGCTTACATGTTTACATATAGCCCCTTGGGCTTTACAAAAATGACATTTTAGCCATCCCGTGGCTCATGTGCCATTTCATTTTTGCACATAAGCCATGGGCTTACAAAATATTGGCTTTATGCCCATTTTGTTTACATTCATGCATAAACAATTACATAAAAATTATTTATTACATGATTTTATTGTTGGTATGGGGAGGCTGGCTGCGGGCTCGACTTGGGCATGGGCTCGTTTGACCTGGGCTTAGGCCCACCTGGCTTGGGGTTGACTTTGATTTTGACTTGGTCAACCGGGGTCCCGTAGGTGCATTTTCTCCTTAGGAGTCGTGAGGACCCCCAAGTGTGTTTTTCTTTGTGAGTCGTAAGGATCCCACGAAGGCGTTTTCTTACGAGTCATAAGGATCTCGCAAGTTTTGTTCTCCTCATGCATCGTGAGGACACACGAGTGGATTTCCCTCGTTCCCAGTTTAATAACTTAGTGGTCATCTATTTCCAGTTTAACGACTTAGAGGTCATCTGTTCCCAGTTTAAAGACTTAGGGGTCTATTGTGCCTAGTTTAATGACTTAGAGGTCATCTGTTCCCTGTTTAACGACTTAGAGGTCATATGTTCCCAGTTTAAAGACTTAGGGATCTATTATGCCCGGTTTAATAACTTAGCGGTCATCTGTTCCCAGTTTAACGACTTAGCGGTCATCTGTTCCCAGTTTAACGACTTAGCGGTCATCCGTTCCCAGTTTAAAGACTTAGGGGTCTATTGGATCGGAAGCTTAGAATTTTGGGGTAGGGGTCGGCATCAGCGTTGCTAACACTGAAGCACATGTGCCAGGAGCAATTCATCATTTTCCTTTCCCTGTTGGGGAGCGATGGCTTAGTAGACAGGTTTAGCTCCTTATCACCTAAGACTTTTCAATTTTATGAGCCGTAAGGAAGCATTTTCTCCCTACAAGTCGAAAGGATCTCGTAGGTGTATTTTCTCCTTAAGAATCATGAGGAATCCCAAGTGTGTTTTTCCTTTATGAGTTGTAAGGATCCCATGAAGGTTTATTCTCCTCATGTATCATGAGGACACCTGAGTGGGTCTTTCCTAATGGAGCATAGTTCTAAGGGCGGAGACCGGCCGCGTGACTAGTGGTTGCTTTGGGGCATGGGTTTGATGAGAATTATTTGAGCCCTTGAATTGTATACGGTAGTAAACTTGGAGACCAACAGTAGGGCCGGGAGAATGTTGGGAATTTGAATTTCGGTTGGCGTCTGCATCGCTGCACTGGAATATGGTATCAGGAGCGACTTATAATTCGCTGTTTGAGAATATGGATTTTGGTTGGCGTCTGCATCGCTGCACTGGAATATGGTACCAGGAGCGACTCATCATTCACCATTTTTTTTACCGCAATTGCTCTATCATTTCATCTTTTCTTATCGCGAACACTGCGATTGCCCTATCATTTCGGCTTTATTTATTCTCGGTTGCCCCATCATTTCGGCTTTATTTTCATCTTTATTTTTACTCGCTGATTTTTATTGCGAGTTGTCCCATCATTTCGGCTTTATTTTCATCTTTATTTTTACTCACTGATTTTTATTGCGAGTTGCCCTATCATTTCGGCTTTTTATTATTATTATTTCTCTTTTTTTGGTTTTATTTACACATTTTTACATCCCCAGTTTAACGACTTAGAGGTCGATTATTCCCAGTTTAATGACATGGTGGTCAATTGTTCCCAGTTTAATAAGGTGGTGGTCAACTATTTTCAGTTTTACGACGTGGTGGTCAGCTTACTTATCCCAGCTCCTCGAACTTTGATCTTGGTGGAGTTGTGTTGATGACTGTAGCTCTGTGGCTTGTCGGTACATCTGACAGCTATGGGGCTTTACCAAGTTTGTATTGGTTCTCCACCCAATCTTTGAAAATATAGCAGTCTTCGACGGTATGATTCACCATTCTATGATATGGGCAGTATATGGGATTGCCGGTCATGTTCATTTTATATGGCCTCTTTGGAACAGGCAGTTGCAGACCATTGTTCAATGCGTCCGCGAATATTTTGCGGACTTCATCCCTCCTGAAGGAGTATACCTTCTTCTTTCTTTCCATTGGAGTAGGTGCCTTTACTGATGCTGGTCCTTGAGGGCGATCAGTCTTTGGTTCGCCCTTTTTCAGATAATGGCACATGTCTGAGAGAATCAGGTTCCCGAAGGGCTCCGGTCTCTATTTGTATGAAATCGGTGGTCGTAGCTTGACTGTTTGCTAACACGCCTTTAGACAGTTCTATCTCTCCCGTCTTGTATTGCTTTTCGACCCAATCTTTAAAGATGAAGCATTCTTCAATGGCATGACTTATCACTCTATGATAAGGGCAAATTTTGGGTCGTCGGTCATATTTGCTTCTTGCGGTCTCTTTGATTTTGGCAGTTGTAGACCGTTTCTTAGGGCGTCCTTAAATATCTTTTGGACTTTGTCCCTTTTGAAGGAATAGACCTTATCCAGTTTTTCTTTCAGAGGCGATTCCCCTTTGGTGTATCGGAGGGACTGGAGGCTGATCGTGGCCATTTTTTGCGAAGGCGCTCCGCTCTTAGGCTGAAGGGGGTATCAGTTGGCTGCCTCCGGGTATCAATCCCTGGCTCATGAACCAAAATTTGATTCTGCTGTAATTGCAATCGGGAGACTTGGGTCGCAAGATCTGCCGCGATGTTTGCCAATTCGTTGACCTTAGACTGTGCCTTGGCTAACTTCTCATCCTTGTCCTGAAACTGCCTCTGAAGCCATTGGAATAATGCTTGTTCTGTTGTTCCGGTTATGACAACCGGGTCATCCTTATTGCCTGAGCTCAATTCCGCAGGAACCCCGGGCTCTTTTGGCTTATCGGCCTGAGCGAGCTCTTCATCATTTAGACCGAGTCGACGTTGGGTAGCGTCCACCATATCATCACCATGTCTGTGAAGCATAGGAGGGTTCGTTTCTTCATGTACGACCATGTAGACAGTGTGGACCACATATCCAGCCGTCTCTTTATCTTTGGCGAGGTAACCCCATTCTTGGAGCCTCATGAAGCTTGGCCTAGCATGAGCCCTAGCCCTTTTATTGGCTTTGTATCTGAGCCTTTTCTGCCTTAGCTTCTCGATTTTGAGGGTTTGGCGGGCATCCGTTTTCTGGGAAGCCACTGTGAGTCGATTGATAGGGAGCTTAAAGAAAATACTCGATCGAGCAGTTGTCAAGGGTACCGTTGGAGCTTGCCTGAGATACCCCATTGCTTCGTTGACGTTGATGGCCTTAACCCCAGCTAGAGTGATGGAGAGTCGTTCGGAAACGGATTTGGGTTTGGGTTGGGGCGCCCTCGAGACCACCACATTTGGCCTCTTGCCTTTCGATTCTGGTTTGTCGGTTACCGGAGCTTGAGGTGCAGGGATGGCATTAGCTGAGACAAACAGAATAGACCTAAATTATAGCAGCGGTTCTTCCCACTGTCGTCCGAGACTTGCACGGAGGACCGTCCTGGTGTCTATCTTCATCGTGTAGGAGACGGGAGCTATGTCGAGAGTTGAGCTGATCCTTAGAGACATTTTGTTGCGTCTGGAGACTGCAATTTGAAATTTGTTAACCAGCACAAAGAAGCATGATTTCAGTACAGGCAATCAATGTATATGTTGATTGAGTTCGCTTGGATATTTAACCCGAAATATGGGAGGAGAGATCGGTCCCACCGGACGTGCTAGAATCTGTAGGGTGTTTTTCGTCGCCCCATAGAGATGGGAATACGCGCGCGCTTGTCAGGCGTATTACAGATTCCCCCTGTTTAGGGTAGGCTGGGGTTTATTGATTGTGGGGATCCGAATCTCCGGCAGCCGCAGACTAAACTGCTGTTAATTACCCCTCGTCTTTGGAGCGAGAGAACCTCCGATTGACGAGTCAAACAGGTCATGCGAACTCAACATGCAGTGTTCTGTTTTGAAGGGGTTTTGGATATATCGGGGGGCCCGCAGAGTTTTTACGTGCCTGGCACGCGGGCGCTGGGCACCAGCGTCCCACGGCTTGGCCCGCGGGCGCTGGGCACCTGCGCCCCACGTGCTTGGCACGCGGGCGCTGGGCACCTGCGCCCCACGTGCTTGGCACGCGGGCGCTGGGCGTCAACAGGAAAAGGGACTTGGTCCGTGCACTGGGAGCTGTGCTCTCGATTTGACTTATGGAGTTGAACTCCTAAAAAGAAAGACTTCTTCTTTCTTCTTTTTCTTTATGGAGTTAAACTCCCAAAAACTTTAATTTATGAAGTTAAACTCCAAGAGATCTTTGTAAATGCTAAGGGAAACCCCTTTCTTCTCCCCTGAGCCTTGGGTCTTTCCCAAAATGGGGTCTTTGGAGATGGGTCTCCTTCCTCCTCTTCTGTTGGCCGGATCTTGAAGAACAAGAAGTATGAGATTTTAAAAATCTCTTATTTTTAAGATCTGATGGGAGATCTGAGTTCCCCTTTGTGCGTTTTGTGGTGAAAAACTACTTAGTTTTAGAAAAGGAAGAGTAAAACTCTTGATTTAATTGAAAAAGGGGAAGAAGGTTTAGAACCTTGAGAAAGGAGAAGGAGGCACAAAAAACCCTAGAGTTTTAGAGAATGAAAAGTGTATCCTTTATTCATCATCATGTTGCCTTATATAGGCTTACATATTTACATATAGCCCCTTGGGCTTTACAAAATGGCATTTTGCCCATCCTATGTCTCATGTGCTCATTTCTTTTGCACATGAGCCATGGGTTTTACAAAAATTTGGGTTTATGCCCACTTTGCTTACATTCATGCATAAAAAATAACATCAAAATTATTTATTACATGATATTTATTTTGGCATGGAGGGGGGCTGGCCGCTTCATGTTCGGACTCGACTTGGGCATGGGCCCACTTGGCTTGGGGTTGACCTTGACTTTGACTTGGTCAACCGAGGTGCAATTTTCGACCCAACACCCTTTCAGAGACCTTTTAGGACACTTACATTCACTTCATATTCACTATACATACACTCCACGGCCATGCTATACTTGTTTGCTATACTCATGTTACATTTCCATGCTGATATAGTTGCCATATACATTACCATACTTGTTCACATATTACAATTTCCATTTATACTAAATTACATATAATCTTGCACTCAATTTATATATTATACATCTCTATTAGG
This sequence comes from Agapanthus africanus, assembly GCA_030015575.1. Lineage (NCBI taxonomy): Eukaryota > Viridiplantae > Streptophyta > Magnoliopsida > Asparagales > Amaryllidaceae > Agapanthus > Agapanthus africanus. The sequence goes on along the minus strand of JASDDO010000019.1, from coordinate 867,015,608 downwards.
ACTTACCGAGCGTTAGTTCGCCGACGGGCATTCCACCCACTTCTTTCTATTCTTGGAATGTTCGTCAGGTGACATTGAGACAGAGAAGATAGAAGTGGTCGAAAAGGAGTACAACCAGTTCGCATCACAAACAGACGTATAGTTTCATTCAGCTTTTCATTTCATTTCACCTTATTTATGTATGGCTCCTTGTTTAGGCTTATCATGTTAAATATCTTGTATTCAGATATTTTGTGTACTATGATCTTGAATGTAATAAATTAAAGTTGGATTTCATTCTTTTGTTTATTCTTGTTAGTTTATGTTGCTTATAGATGCTTAGCGTATTTATTTCGAGAAAGGACCTTCTCGGAATAAATACGTCGCGGGCTTGTCACGTGTCGTTACCGCTCTTTTAGGAAGCGGGGCGTGACATCAGAGTAGCGGCCTATTAGAATGAATTCGACCTATCCGAGTTGTCTGAAAGAGGGGTTTATATAGTGGTCACATGGAGCGAGCCGGCGCGAGATCCTCACCGTTAGTTACGCCCCTGCATTACGCCCACGTCAATGGTAGGATACGCTCATTAATGGAGGGACGCGCCAGCGTGGGACGCGGAATGTGGGGAGGTGAATATCTCGCTTTGGCGAGATACACGGATCCGTTGCCGGGGCGCTTGGGCTCCGCGTTCTCGGTTGATTGGGGAAGCCGAGAAAGCTCAGCTCGATGGATGGCTCAGAGACGAGTCGGGAGGCCGAGGAATCTCAGCCCCGCAACAGCTCGGAGACGAGCAAAGGGGGTGTAAGTTCGGTTGTAGGATTACTCGGAGGTGAGCTGTTGGTTGGTTGCTAGGCGAATATGGAAAGTACTCAGGGGAGGTCTCCAAAAGGTCAGATGCAATCTCGTAGACGAAGTGCCAAGAAACGTCCCCTATGCATCATACTTATTCCAGTTCCGTAACCCCCAGAAATGTAGTGGGCTTACGTGGATGACACGTCATCCGCTACGTGTCGGGATCTGAAGAATTCCCACTTGTGAACATCATCGTTAGCCCCCCACTCTCGTTTCGACCTGTTTTATGGGTCGGGTCGAGAGTGGTCAGCTTGGTTTTCTCTGCTCAGCTTGGTGCTGAGAATTCTTCGTGGAGGATTGTCCGGAGACGACATGGCGTTTGGTAGTTGCGTCTTTTTGATCTTCGAGCCCACGTGGCGTCTCACCGCGCGCCTTAATTTTTGCTCGTATCCCCGATGATGTCAGCGGATCGGTGAAATGATTGTGCTTTAAAGAGGGGGCACCGTTTCACTTGATCGTCAGTTGGGCCAAGAGCCACGTGTCCAACATTAGTTGGCGGGGCACGACAGGCTGTGTCTGACTCCTGCTACGAAGAGATGTTCCCAATGGTCGATCGCCGTGTGGATCCTCGACGTCCGCTAGGTGCGACGCTTCGTTTTGGTGGGAATCGATCTAGGCCATAGGATATTCTTTTTGGAGAGTATAAATAGGAGGGGGCCATCCCAGGGCCGACACTTTGCCTTAGTTTCCTCTCATTGTTTGAAGATTGCCCGGCGCACTCCCGCTTAGATCGGATCTTCTGCTGAATTTTCCTCAGCAAACCCTTTTCTTGAATCATGTTAGATGTTTTCTTTCGAGATATCTGTGGATGTAGTAGGGGTAGAATCGGGCGACGAGACTCCAGTTCCTAGGGCCGAGTCCAGCGTGTTTTCCTCTTCCTCGACTTCAGATAGCCGAGGGGGTTCTTCTTCTTCATCTACGTCTTCTGTGTTGGGTATGCCCCCTAGGGCCAGGGCCGCCCTTGTCACTAGCCATCGGGCGGCGACAAGGGCTCTGAAGGGGCGCATTGGGAATACCCATGATGCGCCCTCAGTCTTGAATCACCTGGATGAGCTTTCTGACATCCAGGCTCGGTCCCATATCCTCTCTGGCTATTCACTCCGTCTGGCCAGAGAGGGTGAGTGAGCAGACCAGGTGCGGGGTAAAGAGATTGCTCTATATCTAGAAGCGTTCCGGGAAGGGATGCATCTGCCCATCTCATTTGAGGTTTGGGCGGTGCTCCATTGTTTTCGTCTTGCCCGGGGCCAGCTAGTACCGAACTCGTGGAGGATCCTCCTCGGATTTCTGGTCCGATTAAAATTTGATCGGATCCCCTTCGATTTGAACCTCCTCCTGTCTTTTCTTTGTTATAAAATTCATCCTGGTACCAATAAGGAAGAGCCGAGCTGGGTGTATCTGTCGTTTAAAAAACGTAAGGGTAGGACGGCCGGGTCTGGGGTAGTGGTCGTCCCTTCTTCCATCCATGAATGGAAGGAGAAGTTCGTCTTCATCGGGCCTCTGGAGGGTGAGAATTGGCCTATGCCCACCCAGTGGCATAGGGTCGACTGCCCAAGAGTGAGGCAGTCGATCTCCCCTAAGGAGAAGGTGATGTCCTGCTCTCTAAGCAGGTACTGAGCTAGGCCGGGCTTAGTCCTGCATGTTTTTTGGGTATGTTAGGGCTCTTAACGATCTGTTTAGATTTTCACAAAATTCTTTTGTCATTTCTGTGTTGCTGACCCTTTCCTTATGCTTTTCCTTTTTTTCTTTTTGCAGAGCCCATGAATCGATCGAAAATTATGGCCGTAACGGCTGCAAATTCCCAGGGAAGAAAGACCGGCGGTGGAAGCTCGTCCCGACCAGGTCCGAGCATGGATCTTAGGTAAATTCCTCCGACCAAGGGTCCCACAACGCCCCCTGTCCCGGAGGAACGCCGCGGGGGGGACAGAAACATGTGCTAGACCCGGCGCCTCGAGCTAGGGCGGAGGTGACTCCCTGGCCAAATCTCCCCATAAGAGACAAAAGCGGGTGGTTTCTCGGCCACCACCCCCGGGATCCAAATGCAGGAGGGTGACTTCTATGTCGAGGTGCCCTCGAGGCTATCCGTAGCCGACAGCTTGCTGGCGGACATGGAGAAGGCGGTTGGGGCCAAGATTCCCCGGGGAACCATGAAGGCCCAAGTGGCCATGATAGCTCAGGAGGCGGTTCAGGTCGGTAGATTTCCCTGAAAATTTCTTAACACGCTTTATCTCCTCGGTTTCAGCTTCTTAACACGCTTCCTATTTTCCTCAGGTCCTCCAGCACTGCGCTCTCCTTGCTGCTATGAAGTCCGAGGAGATTGCTCCGGCAATAAAGAAGGCGGGCGAATCTTCCTCTCGAGAAGAAGAGCTTCTTCTTCAGTTGCAGCAGGTGGAAGAAAAGGCATCCTTTCTTGACTCGAGATTGGTTGCCGAGGGCCTGACAGTTTCCAAGCTGAAAGAGTCCCATCATCTTCTAACCGAATCTAACCGGGCTATCCATGCCCAGATAGAGAAGACGAACGGGCTTTTCAACGCCATGAAAAGATCGAGAGGCGCCATAAAAAAGGATGCCCGAGCGGCTTGGGATGCGGTGAAGCTCACGGAGAGCAAGGTGGAGAGAGCCGTGGAGGAGTACAAGGCGTCTGATCAGTTTTATATCGATCTCGCCGACTCTGCGACTATTGGGTAGCACAACGCTCTAGACGCCGTCAAAGAGGCCATGTCGGAGTTCGTCGACCGCGAGCTCCGCGTAAGGTATCTCCTCGCCGAGAAAGTGCCACCGCAGGTGGCGCTGAGCTGGCCATTGAAGGTGTGGCGGTTGGCAGAAGCGCCAAGCCTGAGGTCGCCGTTGTGGTCCTTGACGAAGGCGCAGAGCAAGGAGAGGTGGAGGCCGAGCGGGCAGCCTGAGCTATCCCCTTTTTCTCTTTTTTTCTTTTAGAATTTTGTTAGCCTCCGGGTATTTTTGCAAGGCTGAAGAGCTCACAATACCTTGTATATAATTTTGATCGTAAATAAAGTACATATATTTGCTCAAGTGTTTTTTATCTCGCAAAACCTCTCTTCTTTTAGCTCACAAAACATCTCTTCTTTATCTTGCAAGTACAAGTCTTTTTATCTTGCAAGTAATTTTAACTCGCAAGACTTTTATCTTGCTAGTGTTAGGCGGGCGTGATGCAAAGGTTATCAAAATGGCGTGACACAATCTTCCTGTAGGTCGGTATCCTCCCTTTCTCCGGAGTCGAGGAGACAACTGCGCATCGAATATGAATTGAACGACAGCCAAGTGTAGGAAGGCAGGTATCCTCCCTTTCCCCAGAATCGAGGTGCTGACCGCGCATTGAATATGAATCGAGCAATAGCTAAGTTTGAATAGGTCGGTGTCCCTCGATTCCTTCTCGGTGCGGGTCTTAGATCTATCTCTTCGTAGGGCAGGACGCTATCCGCTGTGTATGGACCGAGCAGGAATGTGCTTGGTGGTCTCATGACGAGGTCATTAGATTCACTTCTGTGTAGGGCAGGAAGCTATCCGTTGTGGATGGAGGGCTTTGGATCCACTTCTTTGTAGGGCAGGAAGCTGCTCGTTGTGGATGGACTGAGCAGGAATCTGCTCGGCGGCCTCGCGATGAGGGTTTTAGATCCACTTCTTTGTAGGGTAGGAAGCCGCCCATTGTGGATGGACCGAGCAGGAACCTGCACGGTGGCCTCGCGATGAGGGCTTTTGGATCCACTTCTTTATAGGGCAGGAAGCTGCCCGTTGTGGATAGACCGAGCAGGAATCTGCTCGGCGGCCTCGCGATGAGGGCTTTTGGATCCACTTCTTTGTAGGGCAGGAAGCTGCCCGTTGTGGATAGACCGAGCAGGAATCTACTCGGCGGCCTCGTGTTGAGGGTTTTGGATCCACTTCTTTGTAGGCCAGGAAGCTACCCGTTGTAGATGGACCGGGCAGGAATTTGCTCGACGGCTCGCGATGAGGGCTTTCTGAACTTCCTAGTATCTCCTCGGGGCGTCATTCAACCTTCCGTGACCCATATAGGTGGGAATGGTGACCTTCACGGATGACACGTGGCAGTACTATATCGGGAAAGTGCGATATTTTATGATTTGCATCCTTATGCGAGTAGATCTCGGCCGTTGGAAGATATTCGTTGAGATTATAAATATCGAAGGTATATCGGTTTCTTCCTAGTTTGTGTTTCCCGATGATGACCGACTGCGTGTGTACCATCTAGGAGATCGTTTCTCATGATGATGTGTATTTTTATAATCTCGATCGTTTCGAGGAAACGTACGAGGCGGTGATAGATCATTTAGAGGGCCACTGTGGGTGCATATTTCCCCGGCGATCTCCTCTCCTTCAAATGCTAATCTACACGATATGGAGGACTTACCCAGGTTTGTTCAACACTCTATCTCCGTAGTTAATGGACGAGGCGTTTGACAAAATGCATGCGGTCTACGAGCTTGGTCTGATCTCGAAGAGCAGGCGGGACCGATCGGTGGACCTTCTTCTTGAGAGTTTCCAGCAAAGGTTGACCGTTGCGTCTTGCTCGGTGGATGGGGACCCCGGCGAGTCCGTGGCTTGTAGAGTCTATGGGCACCATCAGAGAGAGCAGGCGGAGGATGCTTGGGCTTGGCTGGAGGTGCTTTCTTCGGAGTATCACCGACAATGTTTTCTTAACCCTTGCCCTCCTCTGCCATAATCATTGTAAGGCTGGTGTTTCCCCCAATCGGAGAAATGCTCTATTCAAATTTTTGAAATTTGAAATGAAGCAGCGCTTCATGCGCCAGCGCTAAGAGTCAAAGACTCTGCTGCAGCGCTCGCGTGAAAGGCACGAGAGCGCTAGCACTGGCAGCGCCAGCACTAAGAGTCAAAGACTCTGATGCAGCGCTCACGTGCAAAGCACGAGAGCGCTAGCAGCGCCGGCGCTAGCAGCGCTAGCGCTATCAAAGACTCTGTTGTAGAGCTTATGTGCAAAGCACGGGAGCGCTAGTATTGGAACTAAATGTTCCCCTCCGTTGGATCAAAAATCTAATAGTGATAAAAAAAATCACCAAGATACAGAATAAGTTCTGTATGGGAAAAAGATTTTCCCAATCTTGTTAAAAACAAGAAAATTGTCTTCTGTAAAATAGAAGCCCTAGGATCAAAGATCTAATGGTGGGGAAATATCCCCAAATCAATCAGAGAAAGATCTTTTGAACTGATTCAACAAATCAGCCTACCCTATATAAAGGCCCCAAGACTTCAAGTCTTGCAGAGAGGAACCCCCCCTCCCACAAGCTTTGAGAAATTTCAAAGAAAAGAGCAAGTTCTGAGAAGAAGAACTTTTCTTCAAGGTAAAAACAGAGAGATAAAAAACATCACATCAAGGAAGAAGAACATAGTTCTTTTTTTCAGATCTTAGATCTATAAAACAGAGGTCTTTCACAAAAAGAGATCATATCATCTCATCATAAAAAGGGGGGAGAAGAATTTCATTCTCTTCAGATCATTGATCTACAAAGACAAAGTCTTTCACAAAAAAAATGGAAGAGATTGTAACATCTCCTATAAAAATAAGAACTTTGTTCTTAGAACCATGAGACAAAGTCTCTTGTAAGCGAGAGCTTATTTCTCATATCACAAAATTGATCAGAAGCACTCTGCACTCATTGTCTGGCGCTCAGTGCCAAGCGCGCCACATGCTCCTCACTTGTGCGCTACTTCATAAGAAGCGCCTTAGCGCAACAAATCTGGTGATCAGCGCCAAGCGCACCACGTGCTCCTCATGTGTGTGCTACTTAACAGAAGCGCTCTGTGCTCATTGTCTGGAGCTCAGCGCCAAGCGCGCCACGAGCTCCTCACGTGTGCGCTACTTAACAGAAGCGCTCTACGTTCAGTGACTGGCGCTCAGCGCCAAGCGAGCCACGTGCTCCTCACGTGTGCACTACTTAACAGAAGCGCTCTGCGCTCATTGACTAGCGCTCAGCGCCAAGCGCGCCACGTGCTCCTCACGTGTGCGCTACTTAGCAGAAGCGCTCTGCGCTCATTGACTGGCGCTCATTGACTGGCGCTCCACGTGCTCCTCACGTGTGCGCTGAGAGAACATAAACTGTTCTTTAAATAAAGCCACAGAGCTATAATGAGTGTTCAGCACTCAATAAAAGACAAAATCGATTGTCAGAACCCAAATCAATGCTCAGCATTATTTAATGAAAAGGACTGAGCCTAATTAAATGTCCAGCATTTAACCGAATGAGACGAGCCCAAGTTAGTCATAGATCCCTAATTCAGATTAATTGAGCCCATATGCTCATAAATTTTTTATCTTAGTCCCAAACTTGACTACAGATCTCCCAAACAATATTGGTTCAAGGGTACATCTCTTCACTCCTCTTATATGTGTCGTTGTAATCCTTAGAATTGACGGGTCCTAACAACCAGACATTCCACGGACTGTGTGGTCCTTAAACTCATGGACTATGATGTCCTTAAACTTTACGGACTGTGGGTCCTTAAACTCATGGACTATGATGTCCTTAAACTTTACAGACTATGATGTCTCTAAACTACTATGGACTGTGAGGCCCTTAAACTCATAGACTATGATGTCTTTAAACTTTACAGACTATGATGCCTTTAAACTGTCACGGACTATGATGTCCTTAAACTCCTGGACCGCAATGTCCCTAAACTAAAACAATAGAGTCCAAATGCTCTTTTGTTGGATCTAAATGATCCTCTTAAATAGATCTTAGTCTAAAATTAGACTAACGTATCCTTAACAAACGTTTAAGTCGATATTAGTCTCAAATTAGATTAACGATCCTTAAACCCAACCCAAAAACCAAATCTAAGAAAATACGGTTTTGGACTAATCCACGCCCTACGGGCAACAACATAAATTAGTCTCCGTATACAATCCACGGGCAACCAAAAATAAAACAAACACACATGACAAGAAGTGACCATCTGGAGAAGGAGAAAGTGGTTACAGCGATGCAGTAGCTGTTCCCATCAAAAATTTCTGCGCAAAAGAGCCCAAGGTATCAAATGGCAGTGATATGTTTAAGAAAATGCGAACCAGTATTTTCCGGGCTGTATTTTAACAAACTCCCAAATGAGAAACAGCTAAATTCTGATGATATTGGAAGCATAATGAAAAACCCTTCGATTTGATATTTTATGGGCTTCATAATTCATCCGGGATCAAAAGTTATGAGCAAATATGCTATGCATTGTTCCCTGATTAAAAATCAGGAATTACCTCAATGGGGTATCACGTGCTCACACGTGATCAATGGTCACGTGTTGACACGTGATAGTTAAAACAGAAATAAAAACAAACGGCTGAAGTAGGACCCAAATGGGGGTCACGTGCTCACACGTGACCAATGGTCACGTGTTGACACGTGATAGTTAAAACAGAAATAAAAACAAATGGCTGAAAGAAATAGCTCAATGAGGTATCACGTGCTCACACGTGACCAATGGTCACGTGTTGATACGTGATGGTTAAAACTGAAGCGTAGGTAAACGTTGAGAAAATGACCCAATTGGAAGTCACGCGCTCACACGTGACCAAGGGTCACGTGTCAGCACGTGACTGGCTTCGAAAGCCTTACAGTTAATAGAATTAAAATTTTAAAAGCTTCTAAATCTTTCCAAATGGAATAAGATTATAGGGACCTTTGGATCAAAAATCCAGAAGTGATTAAATATCACCAATTTATGGAAAAAATCTTAGACAAGGAAAGATTTTCCCTAAATCTCACCGAAAATAACAAGCAGAATATCTTTTGGATTTAAAATCCAACAGTGAATAAAATTCACTGAATGATCTAAAGGCTTATATTGAATATGAAAACAAATCAAATCTTTCAATGAAAGATTTATTAAACAAATTGATTCGTTTCCTTCTCCTATAAATAGGAGCCAAGAAAAGAAGAAATATATAGAATTTTGGCATCTTGAAAATTTAGAGAGAAAAGAAAGGTAGAATTTAATTCTCAACAAAGAAAACCCTAGGTGAGAAAAGAAAGGGGATCAAAACTTCAAAAGAAAAGAGAATTTAATTCTCAAAGATCTAAGAGTTTAACTCTTTTGCAAATAACTTGGTTCTTCCCCTGGTTGAAGATTTGCAAAGAGCACATCTCCCCATAAGTTGAGAATTTAATTCTCATAGGGTTGAGATCCTGCCATGCAGATCCAAAACTTAGAGAGGGAATTGAGTTTTGAGAATTTAATTCTCCCAAAACAAAATTAGGGTTTAACCCTACATGAGAATTTAATTCTCCCAAACTCACAGGAATTTAATTCCTTCATGATGAAACTAGGGTTTAAAACCCTATCTGAGAATTCAATTCTCCCAAAATCATAGGAATTTAATTCCTCCAAGACAAAACTAGGGTTTAACCCTATATAAGAATTTAATTCTTTTACATATATAGGAATTTAATTCCTCTAAAACAAAATTAGGATTTAACCCTACAGAGAATTTAATTCTTAAAGATAAAGAGAATTAACAGATCTTCATACCTATAAAGAACTAAGGTCACGTGGCCCCACGTGACCCCCAAAAAGATCTCCAAAAATGAGAAGGAAAAGGCTCTGAGACAATGCCTCACGTGCTCCCACGTGACCTCCAAAACACAGAAGATCAAAGCGAATGAAATGAAGGCTTTGGGAGCTCTCACGTGTTACCACGTGACCCCTCAGCAAACGCTTTAACAGTCAGCGCATAAATCCCCATCACGTGCCAACACGTGATGCTCAAAATAAAAATAAAAATTGTTTAACACTTATTTGCAAAACAAAGCGAGGAGATCTGGCCCCACCTTTGGGCGCTCTCACGTGTTACCACGTGACCCCTAATAAATGCCTTAACAAATCAGCGCATGAGTGCCTATCAAGTGCCCACACGTGATGGCTAAAAATTAAAAGTGTTTAACACTTATTTGCATAACAAAGCGAGGAGATCTGGCCCCACCTTTTGGCCCCCTCACGTATCCGTATGTGACCCCTTTTTCTTTAGTGTTTAACACTACTTTGAGAATCTTATTTCCAGTGTTTAACACTGTTATCTTCTAGTGTTTAACACTAATTTGAGAGCTTTATTTTCAGTGTTTAATATTGTTGTTCTCTAGTGTTTAACACTACTTTTAGCCAAATTGGCTAGTTCTCCAGAGGCAAAAACCTCCCCTTTGACTGAATCTCAAAATTGAGTAAAAGTCAAAGCTATAATGTTCACTGCTCAATCAAAAATAGAAAAAATGTTGCCAAAGCATTCAAACTCTCGTTTAGCATTGCTAAATAATGTGGGCTTGTACCCAGACAAGTGTTAATGGCCCAACAAAGGGCCAATTCTTCAAACTTAATTGGACTTAGCCCAAATTGGCCATAAGTCCTCAATTCAGATTTAACTGAGCCAATATGCTCATAATCTAATAAATTGATCTTAATTCCAAATTGGACTACAGATCCCCAAATCCACTTTGGTTCGAGGGTACATCTCTTCACTCCTTTGATATTTGTTGTTGTAATCCTTCAACGTCTTCAAAGAGGTGACGGGTCCCGAGAACCACACATTTCACGGACTATGCTGTCCTTAACCTTGACTTTGAGGTCTTTAAACTCACGGACTATGATGTCCTTAACCTTGACTATGAGGTCTTTAAACTCACGGACTATGATGTCCTTAACCTTGACTGTGAGGTCTTTAAACTCATGGACTATGATGTCCTTAATCTTGGACCACTATGTCCTTAAACTGGTAATCGACCGCAATGTCCCTAAACTAAACAATAGAGTTCAAATGCTCTCTTATTGGATCTACATGATTCTGTTAAGTTGATCTTAGTCTAGAAATTAGACTAACGTATCCTTAACACACGTTTAAGTTGATCTTAGTCTCAAATGAGGCTAACGTATCCTTAAACCCAACCCCCAAACCCAAATCTAAAAAGATACGAAGTTGGACTAATCCACATCCTACGGGAGACAACGCAAATTAGTCTCCGTATACAATCCACGGGCAACCACAAACAAAACAAACACCCACGACACGAAGTGACTATATGGAGAAGGAGAAAGTTATTACCGCGATGCAGTAGCGTAATTAACTGCAGGGGCTTGCGCCTGCAGGGAAGAGCGTCCCCACAATCAAAACCCCCTCAAACGAGGGGGAATCTGACGAAGTCTGCTACATCGGCCGCATCCGTTTAAACCTTCGATACATGGTGCCATAAATTAACTTGGCATCTTCGGAGAGGTGGACGGATAGCACCAAATAGCATCTGCACCCAGATTCAGGCAAGACGTTTTGTCTTCCCGATTTCCGACGGTAAACAGATTCTGGCACACCCGGTGGGACCTTTTCCTCTTTCCACTCCACACTTTGTGTGTCGTGTTCGCGAACGAATCGCGGTTTGCTATGGTTGCCATTGGGTTTCGAGGTACTGAGATTTGGCGTTTTGCTTGGTGCAGAAAGCAAAGATCAATGGCGTTCACCTGCTTGAAGTGTTCCACGTGCAACTGCAACCCACATTCTGCCTTAACTGGGGGCATAGCTTACGGGCCCCAGGCGGCTTCCCTGTTCACGATGCCGGTGGAACAGGTAACCCAAGCCACCACATGATTGTTTTTCGGGACCATGCTCCCGTCAACAAGCTTCACCGCTCCAGTGCCAACACCGGAAGCTCCCAAGAAGTCGGTCTTCGATCGGCTTACAGCTACCGCGGCCCCTCTCAATGGGTCGTCCAACTCCAGCTCCTCGGTCTTCGCCAGCCTGGGCCAAAATTCTTGTGGGCCCACAATGAAGCTTGCAATCCCAGAGAAGGTTGTTCCGAAGAGGATAGCCATCCCTGCTCCTAAAGTCGTCAAGGCGGCTTCTCCTACCAAAGGGTCGGTCTTTACAAGATTGATTGTTCCGGCTCCCGCTACGGTTCATGTCCCTGCTCAGAAAACTGTTTTCAACCGATTGGATACTGCTTCTCAAAGGACATCAGTCTTCAACAGGCTGACACCAGCAGCAACCCCTCACCTGGACAGGGGGCAAGACAAAGCCATCCCCATCACTGATCGCACGCTTTTGGCGTGTCGGATGTTCAAAGTTCTAAAGTTTACCGCGATCAGGACGGTGTCGCTATGCAGCTAGCCGGTTGAGCACGGGTCGATCCACAGGGAGATGGTTGTATTTCCGTTCTTGTTTTAGACGAGTCAATAAAGAATTTGTAAGAGTTTGTTCAATCTAACCTATGTGTATTATTTGCAAGTATAAAGTTGTTAAGAAAATATACGAAAGTGTAAGCTAAAAAAATCCATACTCAAAACCTTTGAGCCGAGTCTTGACCAATTGAAGCTAGAGCAATCGGCAACAATGTGGATTAGGGGATTTAAGCGCGGTATTCGTGGAACCCGGCTTATTTACTCTTATCCTTCCATTCTTGTCTCTTGCTTTCGCCTCCGGCCAAACCGAACGCAACCGGTCGCGGTTAGGAATCACCGTTACCTTGTTAGGGTAGGGTGCCTAACGGAGCACTTGCGTATGGTTTGGACGGAGTTCAATGGAAAATAATGGGAAAAGGAAATGAGAAAAGAAAATCTTAACTTACAAAATCGTATTTCTTCTTAACAACGATAATTACAACCATTCACAAAAAGAACCAAAAAGAGCGAAAGAAAAGAACAAAGAAAAGAAAAGTTTATAAGTAAGTAAGCGCATGAATTAAATTGCATGAAAGTAAAGCATGAATGTAAAGCAAGTAATAAAAAGCAAGAAAGAAATAAGCAAGAAAGTAATTACAAGAACATAGAACTCAAGACAAGCATGGGATCAATAGCCAACCCTTAAACTTGCAAGCTCAATCAAGAGGTTGCAAGATTAAGAGAAGGGTAAAGAACTCATGTGAAGTGAAGAACTTGTTCCATAAGAAAATACGATCCTTGAGATCAATAACAAACCCATAATCTTTCAAGCTCAATGAAGAGGTTGAAAGATCAAGAGAAAGCAAGGATCTCAAGGGGAAGTTAAACAAAAGAGAATGATACAAAAACCCTCATCTTCATTGATCTTCCACTCAAAAAGCTCTCACTACAATTTTCATGGAGAAAGAATGAAGAAGAAGAAGAAAAAGACTAAATCCTAACAAAAAGAGGAACAAAGAATTGACCCTTGGCTTGGCTCAGTTCTGGAGTATTTATAGGCAGGGAGCTGGAAATCTAGGGCAAGAATATGACTCTATATAAAAGTACAAAACTGCCCCAGAAAAACGACACAGAGAGGAGACCACATGGCCGCGGATCCGCGGCCTAAGCATGCTTATGCCGCGGTTCCGCGGCCCTTTTGGGGAGTTGGGCCCACAAAATTTGGGTGCTTCCCTGGTCCTCATTTGTATGTAGTTTGGCATATGTCATTTCTGATAATCTTTCCACATTTCTTCCAGAATTTCTGTTGATCAAAAATATGATTTGATGTGGATCTTTTGCCATGATTGTCTCGAGCTCCGCGTAGATTTCTTGGATCTTGTGTTGCCATTGAGCCTTGTGCATGAAAATGACATTGATTTGCCATTTTGTCTCCTAAACTGGTGTGTGGCAACAGACGGATAAAGAGCGGAGATCCGTGTTTTATCTGTGAATGGCAGGAACCCGGATTTTGTCGTGTTTTTTCATGAATTTCACCGTTCAGAGCCGAGAACCTGTATTCTGCAATTATGTAGCAAACACTGATTAAAAGCACCTACCTATAAACACACGAGCATAAGAATGGGCGGTATAAAATGCAGTATTCTGTTATGAACAAATACCCCCAAACTTAACTTTTGCTCGTCCCGAGCAAAACCAATTATTCACAAAAATAAAATCCTAACCGCACTTTCGCAGGGAACGCGATTGCACTAAGCTCGTGCAACAAGCTTTTAAACCTCTAGGTGTCCCTAGTAGGAGGAGTGTTGTCTCCTGAGGGTTTTCAGCGGATTACACCCACAAAATCCCGTCAAGCTAGTGTCATAAGTTAACATTGATTCTACTCCTACAGTTTAGTATTTACGTTAGAAATTCTATCATCCTAAGTTAGAAATATCCAACCCTTATTTTTCACACCTCCTATCTATTTAACCTTGGATCTCCTGAGTTTTCCTTCTAAAGTGCGGCCTCAAATCAGGGATTTTTATCAACTTTACAGAAAACACAAGTCTTATTCTTTATTTCTATCTTTTATCCAAACATCAATTGTATACCCCTACGTGTGTGTATATTTGCACCCCTACCCTCAAGAATTCAATTTAAGCTATAATACCCTTGCCCTGATACCTAATACTACTTCTTTTCATTAAGGATGGACGGATTTGCTCACACACCTTTCATGCGACTATTAATGCTTCTTGAGGCACTAACGACCGATTACTGAATGTGTGAACTTTAAAGCGTAAATAGTAGTTTCCAGGTCTTGACTTTATTCTATTTTTTTCTTTTTCTTTTTCTTTTTCTTTTTCTTTTTTCAAGACCGGATATATTTTTTAATATGCTCTTTTGGTGTTTAGCTTTAAATACCGTTTTTTCTTTCATACTAGGCTTTCAAGCAAGAGTATTTCTAGGTATCCTCTACTATCCCAAGTTTTAAGGTGCGTGTAAGTGCAGTTGTAGAGTATATACTTTCTAAATTTGAACTCAAGAAAAGAAACTATTTTTCAGGCTTATCCTTCAGTAAAGTTTCAATACTTTCCCCTCATCTTGACTAAACTCAAGAACTGAACTCAAAAATTGTAAGGACGTATACTTACCAAAGTTAGACAGAATGAGGGTTATTTTAAGGATTTTCAATTCCTAAGTCTAGAATTTAGTTATTTCTAACATATCAACTAAACTTTCAGAATAAAAATCTAAGTTACCCTACTAGCTAACTTGACGACAAAGTTTTTATATTTTTGGAAAATTTTCGATTTTTGTGGGTTTTTAATAAGGTATGCAAATGCAAAATATACAAATGAATGCGAAGGAAGAAAGCTTACCGAGCACACCCCCAAACTTAAACTTGACAGTGCCCTCACTGTCAGGCTACACCAAGAGGGTCAAAATTGTCGGTGCTCCCTAAAAAAAAATTATATACAAAACAAAAAGGAAAAAAAAATATATACAAAAAAAGTGTCCCCCCCAAACTAAAGTAAAACAGTGTTTCCACTGTTAAGCGTTGAAGTTCAGGATTAGGGGGGAAAGAACAGTATCAAGCTATACAAGGTCTTACACAGGCCAAAAGTTAACACCAACCATTCAAACATTTTATCATGGTGAAGCAGTGGTTGGGGAAAGAAGGTGAAGAGGTAAGAAATGGAGAATACGCGAGACCGCATGGAGATAGAAGCGGGATACGGTCTCGGTATATCAGAAGAAGAATGGCGGAAGGGAAAAAGAAGTGGAGTACGAACTTGAGGGTGCAAATGGAGTGAATAGATTAGCACAATTTGTGATGAGCGATGTGTAAACAGCGATTGTGCTAATCTATTAACCCGGCGAGAGATTGGGTCAAATCCCTCAAGATTCGTAAGAAACCATGGGTACGCCGAACTTGGTAAACCAGACATACGAAATGAAAGTGTGACGGTTTCTTGCAAGGTCGGAACGATGGAAAGAATGGAGGGAAGTGATCGAGGAGGGGTATCGGTTAAAGGTTCAGGAGGGTGTACTCAGTCAATGACAGGGATAGGATGAATGGGAAAATCCGACTCATCAATTAAAACTGGTTCATCCTCAAAACTATCCTCAATATTCTCCTCAAAATTTAGCACATCCATGCACTTCTCTTCAAAATCCAGACGCATATGGGGTTCGGGAAAAACATTTAATGACTCGGGATGATGATTTGAAGAGACAAACTCAGCCAAATCGACGGGTTCATCATCCGAAATATTCCCGGCGTCAATATCCTTAATCAAGTGAAAATCAAAATTCTCTGACACCTCAACAAAAGCATGGATATCAATTGATTCAGGTTCTAAGATGGAGGTGTAGAGGTCAAAAGGATTGGGATTGGTTTCACTTGGAAGGGACCCTTCACAATCAGGTAAATCAAACACTACGAAGTCACACAACTCAATATCTGTTCTATCTGTAATCAATGAATCGGTTGGAACACTAGATAGACATTCCAAATCGGAGTTGTGGGAGTCAAGTTGAATTGGGTAGGCTTGATTCGGAAGGGGGTACATCTCACTCTCTCCACTCAAATTCTCAATCTGTCCTACCGCCTCTTCATACATTGGAAAATTTGGAGCTGAATGAAAACTAGCTACCGGGTCACTAGGTTGTATGAGGGCGGTCATGGATGCATTCTAATCCATCATCTGTTGGCTTGACGCTACCCTAAAGTCTTCCAACGACTGTTCCAGACTAGACATGGGTTGTGAAGGGGTTTCGGTAAAATATTCAAAGTTGTTTGGATACTGAAAACTCCCAAATGGCGGTTCTGAAGCAATGTCTAGGGAAGGTGCAAAAGTTGGGTAGGACTGGTAGGAATTGAATGGTTGGACAGGGGTAGGATCAACAGTTGGATAAGAAGGTGAATGAAATTGTTGATCCCAAGAATTTGAAGTGGTGAAAGGAGTGAAAGATCGGCTACGGGATTGTTCAATACGTTCAGCGAGGGACAAAGGACGACTTGCAAAAGGGGTATCAACATAAGCGGGTGCGGGAGGTTGAAAAGGTTGATACAAAGTGGAATGCGGAGTGCAAGTGTCTGTCTTAGACGCTTCTATGCGATCTTTCAGTGAAACTTTGGGCATGGAGGGGTCGTTCGATGTTCGGCCAAAGCAAGAACTGTAAGAAGAAATATCTGGTTGTAGGTACCAAAGTTCGGCAAGAGTTTTGCGAGGAGGAGTACCCATGATATGAAGAGAGAAGGAAAGAAAGGCAGAGAAAAGGAGGGGAAAAAGGATGTGATATTTATATATTTTTTTAGTTATTAGCAAAAGAATAAAAAAGAATATGGACAAAAACAATCACGACACAAAAATACCACACACCTAATCGTTCTAGGGTTCACCTAGGTCAACTAGACCTGCTCCAGAACTTGATTGTCGAAGTAAAACTGTGCCGAGAAACGGGCTCAAGATACACTGATCACGAGGCCAGGTAAGTGCAGAGATAAGGGGAGGTTTTCCAACGCTTTCGCGAAGTTCCTTAATTAAATAACCGTTTCTCTTTTGGCGGTTTCGCCGTTAACACTTTCCTAGACACCCCGTAAACAATATACCGTTAAGCGAGGTTCTAAACACAGTTAACTTCTCCTAGTGAGCGCGAAGTCCTTAAGGCTTAAAGTCTAATTTCTTTTAAAATTTGTGCGGGTAAACGTTATGCTCAAGTTCGTGATTTGTGGGCCACGGAAAAGATGATGAAATCCTTTACCGTATCTTGTGGGGTTCGCTTGCCCTTAAGTCCGTATTAATGTATGCAATGCGCAATTCAAAAAAAAATTCTATAAAGAATCAAACAATCGTTTTTTAGTTTAAGCACGGCACTGCAACAAATCCGGGTTAGTCAATTTTTTTAGCGTTTGCTGGCGAACTTGCAAAGAATCCTGCAAAGAATAGTATATTGGAAGCGTCGGATTTGAGAAGAAGGTGTTTGTAAAGTACGTACCGTTAAGTTTTGGGTTAGGAAACCCCCGTTGAATCAAATCCGGTAAGCTTGAAAAGTTCGCTTGCGCGGGTCAAACTACCCGGATCTTTGGCACTGTACTTTGCAATCACCTTAGCCTTGAACGTACACTTTGCTCCCCACAATCGCAGTTTGCAAATCTGCAAAAATCTGCACTCTTGCCCACAAAAATGATCAAAAATAACAAAAAGATTTTTTTTTTATAAATATATACAAAAAGAATATTAACCCGAATAACAAGAAAGAAAATACGCTACCGTCTCCCCGGCAACGGCGCCATTTGATCGCACGCTTTTGGCATGTCAGATGTTCAAAGTTCTAAAGTTTACCGCGATCAGGACGGTGTCGCTATGCAGCTAGCCGGTTGAGCACGGGTCGATCCACAGGGAGATGGTTGTATTTCCGTTCTTGTTTTAGACGAGTCAATAAAGAATTTGTAAGAGTTTGTTCGATCTAACCTATATGTATTATTTGCAAGTATAAAGTTGTTAAGAAAATATACGTAAGTGTAAGCTAAAGAAATCCGTACTTAAAACTTTTGAGCCGAGTCTTGACCAATTGAAGCTAGAGCAATCGGCAACAACGTGGATTAGGGGATTTAAGCGCGGTATTCGTGGAACCCGGCTTATTTACCCTTGTCCTTCCGTTCTTGTCTCTTGCTTTCGCCTCCGGCCAAACCGAACGCAACCAGTCGCGGTTAGGAATCACGTTACCTTGTTAGGGTTGGGTGCCTAACGGAGCGCTTGCGTATGGTTTGGGCGGAGTTCAATGGAAAATAACGGGAAAAGGAAATGAGAAAAGAAAATCTTAACTTACAAAATCGTATTTCTTCTTAACAACGATAATTACAACCATTCACAAAAAGAACCAAAAAGAGCGAAAGAAAAGAACAAAGAAAAGAAAAGATTACAAGTAAGTAAGTGCATGAATTAAATTGCATGAAAGTAAAGCATGAATGTAAAGCAAGTAATAAAAAGCAAGAAAGAAACAAGCAAGAAAGTAATTACAAGAACATAGAACTCAAGACAAGCATGGGATCAATAGCCAACCCTTAAACTTGCAAGCTCAATCAAGAGGTTGCAAGATCAAGAGAAGGGTAAAGAACTCATGTGAAGTGAAGAACTTGTTCCATAAGAAAATACGACCCTTGAGATCAATAACAAACCCTTAACCTTTCAAGCTCAATGAAGAGGTTGAAAGATCAAGAGAAAGCAAGGATCTCAAGAGGAAGTTAAATAAAAGAGAATGATACAAAAACCCTCATCTTCATTGATCTTCCACTCAAAAAGCTCTCACTACAATTTTCATGGAGAAAGAATGAAGAAGAAGAAGAAAAAGACTAAATCCTAACAAAAAGAGGAACAAAGAATTGACCCTTGGCTTGGCTCAGTTCTGGAGTATTTATAGGCAGGGAGCTGGAAATCTAGGGCAAGAATATGACTCTATATAAAAGTACAAAACTGCCCCAGAAAAACGACACAGAGAGGAGACCACATGGCCGCGGATCCGCGGCCTAAGCATGCTTATGCCGCGGTTCCGCGGCCCTTTTGGGGAGTTGGGCCCACAAAATTTGGGTGCTTCCCTGGTCCTCATTTGTATGTAGTTTGGCATATGTCCTTTCTGATAATCTTTTCACATTTCTTCCAGAATTTCTGTTGATCAAAAAGATGATTTGATGTAGATTTCTTGGATCTTGTGTTGCCATTGAGGCTTGTGCATGAAAATGACATTGATTTGCCATTTTGTCTCCTAAACTGGTGTGTGGCAACAGACGGATAAAGAGCGGAGATCCGTGTTTTATCTGTGAATGGCAGGAACCCGGATTTTGTCGTGTTTTATCATGAATTTCACCGTTCAGAGCCGAGAACCTGTATTCTGCAATTATGTAGCAAACACTGATTAAAAGCACCTACCTATAAACACACGAGCATAAGAATAGGCGGTATAAAATGCAGTATTCTGTTATGAACAATCACCGAACCAACTCCATCAGCTCAACATGCTCGACGTCGCCACTGGCGCCGAGTAAAGAAGGCCGGGGGAAACTCCCCTTCCGGGCTAACGCCACCAGCTCCAACGGTGGAAGTTAATGCTGCTGTCCCAACCGGGAACAGTTTTGAGCTGCTGAACAGAATACGCAGGAATTCGCCCACTGCCGTACTGAAAAGATCTCCGCCACCGGTGGAGACTGTCACAGAAATAAAGCCGAAGCAGTCCCCTCAACGGCTGTCTTCCAAAGTTTACAAGATCTGGCGACAAGTCCGAGAGTCGGTGGTGGATCAAGTCTATCTCCGCCGACAGAAGAAGCTGAAGGCTCAGAAGGAAGAACACCGTCCTATCAAAACACAACGGACGACAACCACTTGGGTGCCCACTGCAACGGCCCCCTCAACTTTGACCGCTCATAAAAGAAGGAGGCATGAGAAAGTCTTCATGCCTGCAGCAAATGTCAAAGGCACTGAGCCCAAACGGTCTAAGTCTGGGGGCATTGTGGTGCATACCGTCTACATGGCTTCCGGAAAAGAAGAAAGCCGCACTTCAACGGGCCACCGACCGCTCACCCGATCAATAACAAGGGCTCAAGAACAACAACATCAGAAGCTTCAGGAGATGCTGACTGCAATGGCTGTGCTCACCAGACCAAAAGAAAGCCCGGAGGCGTCATCGGAGCAGCGTCACGAACAAGAAACCGATGCTGACTTCCTACGCAGAGTCCTCGCAAAGAAGGACAAAGAAGCTACAGAACAAGCTGTCAACATAAAACGAATGACGCTTCTCTTCCAAGATATGGTCGGGATGATGTTACAGCCGGATTCTCCAGCTGAAGACCCTCCGATCATTATTGAAGACGACAGAGGGGAAACATCGAACCCTCCTCCGGCTCTTTCAGCAGCCAATGAGGAAACCATTTCCAAGGCCGCTCTGGATGACTATATTGCTCAGCAAATACAAGCTCACCAGGCAAACGAAGCGGCCGGTCAAGTTATTAAAATTGGGCGACCGTATCCAGGCTGGTATGACCAAATAAAATACCCACCGGGATACACGATCCCCAAATTCCATGTGTACAATAGGACAGGCAACCCCCATCAACATGTCGCTCAGTTCAGGGCTCTTTGCGGCAACACTGGGGGCGATGATAAACTTTTGCTCCGTCAATTCATCGGCAGCTTGTCGGAGACGGCGTTCGAATGGTATTCTGAACTTCCAAACGACTCCGTCAAGACTTTCGCAGAAATGGAGCTGTTATTCACCCAGCGATTCGCGAGTGCTAGTGAACAAACCCCAATAACGGCATTAATCAATGCCAGGGTGAAGCCAGGCGAGACATGGGTTCAATACGCAATCCGATGGTGGAACTTGTGATCAAAATGCGAACAACACATAGTGGAAGCTCCAGCCGTAGGCATGTTCGTAGGAACGCTCGACCCTTAGGCGACCATTTCTCAATTCATGATATTCTTCAAGCCGACCACTTTCCAGGACTTGATTGACAAGCTGGCCCAAATGGACCAGATGGGCCATAGGCCTTCCTCTTCAAAGACAGAGCCTTGGAATGAAAAGGGCAAAGGGAAAGCAACCTTCGTTGCCAATACTCAACAACGGCCGAGCAACTTAAAGCCGATTGTTCGCCAAAACAACGTGCGTCCACGCCCAGCCCTCGAGGAGAAACTGGGACGTCCTTACTCGTTTCCCCAAGATAAAATGAGGAAACTGTTCGAGCTGGCAGTGCGCAACAAACTCATCAATCTGCGGAATCCAAAATGTCCGTTGCAGCCAGGCGATGTCAACAATCCTAATTACTGCCCTTACCACCAAGCAGTAAGCCATCTAATCGAAGATTGTTTCGTCTTCAAAGGCTGGATGGAGGACCAATACCAACAAGGCAAGTTCGCATTATCCGAAAACTGGAAGGTGAACCCACCACAACCTCATGCCCCTAAAAAGGTGGACATGCTGGGGGCATCGTGCTCATTCATAACAGAAGCCCCATGGGAGGACGTTCTTTCAGCCAAGACGAAAAGAATGCTGAAGGATCTCCAAACATGCCCGACGATCAGGTAGAAAAATCCACTGGAACCCGAGATCATCAAGGGAATGCTGAAACCACGCCCAACTCCAAAAACGGGTGGTGATAGTCAGAGCGCTCACACCCGGCTGTCAAAATCTTCGAAGAAGAAGAAGACCAAAAAGCCCGTGCAGCCTGGTGACAAGCGCACGGACCTGAAAAAACAGATTGACGCATCGGAAGAATATAATCAGAAGGCGCGGACCCCAGTCACACTCCAAGAATTTCTCACCCACGTCCTTGTGGACAAATATGATGACAATGGAGAAGACTCGTCGGATGAGTCTGAGGATTATGTGGCAAGCTGTCATATGATCTCTCACTCGTTAATAAACGGTGAAAAAGCTTTGGATGTAGAAAAACTTGGGGTAAATCCTGAGCCTGAACTTCTAGGACCATCAGACAAAATGATTGATGCATTCCTAAACGAAGCCCATCAGGAAAGCAAAGCCAAACGAGAGCGTGAACTGGCTATATTGGAAAGTGCCAAATGCCGATGACTGGAGGAAAAGGTCGAGACACCCCGACTGGAGCAAAGCATCCCTATCGCCAGCAAAAGCAAGCTTAAAATAAGAAATCAATTCGCAAGGGCCCTGGCAATAGGAATGAAGTTGCCCTCTCTCAAAGGAATTTCTCTTGGTAATATACGTCTTGATGAAGCGGACATACATCCTAACTTCTGCCTAAACCATCAGAGGATTGCACACCCCACCGAGGAGTGCATAACCTTTAAAAACTGGTGGCAGGGATATGTTGCTCATCGATGACACGTTCAACGAGTAAAACGCAAGGCTCGTCGGGATCAGAAAAACATGACAGATGAGCACGAAAGAGCTGCTGGCAATTGCCACATAGCCGACACCAAGGGATCGCAAGTTATCACCTTTGGAAGTGACTCCGACGAAGAAATCGCCATCAGCCCTCTCTTCAAGGAATCCACCTCCGGCACAAAACATGCTAAGATTTGCGGCAAAATCTAGCGGCGTAATCGTACGTTGACAAATGACCGAAACGTCGTTAAACTACTAACAACCCGCGGCATCCCCAGGATGACATGGTAAAAAAAGAAGCAAAAAAAAGGGTACGTCCACAAGCAAGAGGGGCACGGATGAAAATCCGAAAGGGCTCCGTGAGTAAAAACAGCAGGACTACCGATGATGTTTATGAAAACCCGAAAGGGCGCCGATTGAAAGAGATTTTAATTAGCTTATGCGCTTTTAAAAGATGAATCAAAAATATTTGTTAACCTCAATCAAGAACGGCGTCGCTTGGTAGCTAGCCGGTGAGTACGAGTCGGTCCACAGGGATTTTGTGAATTTCCTAATTGGTCTAACGAGTTAATTCCGATTATTGTCGGATTGATTAAATCTAAAAACTAAACTAATCTAGATCTAAATCTTGCTAGGGTTAGGTTTAGGTTAAGTTATGAAATGCAAAGATTCTCCACCACTTTCTATACCCAAATTAAGATCTATGAGGAGTTATGGTAATTATTAATAAAGGGGATTAGATACATCGGGAAGAAACGATGTTTCTTCCTTTAGGTTCTTGTCCTTCCTTTCTTAATCCTTACCCTAACCTCCATGGAAAACACGCGCAACCGGGCCTTTATACTACGGTATCACCGCTATCTTGTGGGATAGGGTGCCGTAGGGAGCAGTGTGTGCATGTATGCATGGAGTCCTATGAAAATATATGACGGGAAAGAAAGGGATGAGAGATCTTCATCTCTCAAGCCTTCCCCAAATCTAACCCTAACAAGCGAGGAGACTACTCGCTCATTAGGGAATTGAAAAACATTTATCTAGGTCAGAGAATAAAAGATCTAACTATCTAACTAGGGCAAGGAATTAAATCTTAAACTAGGGCAAGAATAGAAATTACCTACTTTATTGATGGCTCTCTCCAAACATTTACACAAGACTTTTCAGATTTGAATAGATGATATGAAAAGAGGCATCGATGCTCTCCAAAAGAAATCTGAATTTTATTAATGAAAGGAGGCATGGCCTAATACAAAGAATTTGGGTCCCTATTTATAGGACATAGAAAACCCTAGGTTTACAATCGTCGCATGTCTGTTATTACAAGAATACCCCTAGGAAGACTAGTCAGCGCCGCCAGAGTTATGGTAAAAATAATTTCCTCTTTGTGCTCTACCCAGCCGCGGAACCGCGGCCATAGGCCAGGTTTGGCCGCGGTTCCGCGGCCAAACTAGGGGCTTGTGTGTTGAAAATTCTTGTGCTGGCTTTGGTCTTGATTTTCTTCCTAGTTATCTGGTTGGTTCTGCAGAATAGCTTCTAGGTTTCTTCCAGATCTTCCAGTGAATAATTGTAGTGGACTTTCACTATTTGCTTCGTGTCGAAGTCTTGAACTTTGCGCTGCCCTGTACTTTGTGAACTAATCTTCGTGTAGGCTTGATCAAGATCCTTCTATTTGGTGGTCGTACTCTCACTTTTGTATTGTCTTTTGTCTTTTTCACTGTTTTTATTCCAAGAACTTGTAACCTGCAACTATGTAGCAGACATGGGTCAAAAGCACCTGTTTATTTGTAAAATAACTAGGACTGGGGAATATAATAATGCAATATTATGGTATGAACAAATACCACCAAACTTATCTTTTGCTCGTCCTCGAGCAAACCCTAGTTTTATTCTCATCAAAAACCTAATCTCACTTTCGCAGGGAAACGTGATTGCACTGAGCTCATGCAACAAGCCGTTAAACCTCTAGGTGTCCCTAGTAGGAGGAGTGTTGTCTCCTGAGGGTTTTCAGCGGATACTACCCACAAAATCCTATCAATTTGGCCCATTGACTTTTATTCTCCAATTATGTTTTCTAACAAGGAATTCTATTATCGTCGACTCGTAAATTATCCACCCATATTCTTCACACTTCCTTATCATTTAACTTAAGATTATATATGTTCTGTAGACCTACTTAGTTTTCGGCATCTCTTAAGTTTTCCTTCTAGGGTTCTATCTCAACTTAGGAATTTTTATCATCTCAATTAAAGATATAAGTCCTATTCTCCATTCCTATCTCTTATCTAAACCCCAATCACATACCCCTACGTGTGTGTGTATATCACCCCTACACTTGGAAATTCAAATCAAGCAATCATACTCTTGTCCGTTGTCTAAAGCACTTCTTAATATGTGAATTTTTAGATGAATTTTGCTTACACATCCTTCATGCGACCGTTGATACTTCTTGAGGTACCGACAACCGATTACAAGATGGTTTGCACATTAAAGCGTAATTCCTAGTCTTGTAACACCTAAGGCTTTAGCAGTGACTTCCAAACCAGTTGGTCTAAGGCACTAGGTGATGAAGCACCCTCGCTAAATATTTCTATTTTTGCAGCCTTAAGTAATTACAAAAACCAGTGTTCATTTTTTTCTTTATTCACACTTGTATATTTTTTTTATTTTCTTCGTGCTAAGGACTTTAGACAAGAGCATTTCAAGGTCTCTCCTACTATTCCAAGTTTCAAGGTACGTGTTTGTGCAATTTGTAGGGTATATATTTTCAGAATTTAGACTTAAGCTAGGAATTATTTTTCAAAGTTATACTTTAATAAAAACATCAATACTCTTCCCTTGTTTTAACTTAGCCCAAGAAGTGAACTCAAAATTTGCCTATTTCTAAATAAACTACAAAGACATATACTTTCTACCGTTGAACTTTAAGAAATGTTATTTTTAGGGTTTTTAATCTACTAAGTCTAAGATCTAGTTGTTCCTAGCTATTTAACCTATTTGTCAAACTCAAGTCAATTATGGCCAAAATTGAATACATTAATTTTTATAACTTTTGATTTTTTTTCAATTTTTATGGGTTTTAAAATAAGTATGCAAATGCAAAAAATGTATACATGAATGCGAAGGAAGAAGGCTTACCGAGCATACCCCCAAACTTAAACTTGACAGTGTCCTCACTGTCCTGCCACACCAAGAGGGTCAAAATGTCGGCACTCCCCTGTTTATTTATTTATAAAAAAAATTATTGTTTTTTATTGTTAAAAGAAGAACAGAATATATATATATACAACAAGGTTCCCCCCAAACTTAAGTGAAACTGTGTTTCCATTGTTTAAACGTTAAAGTTCAGAGTTAGGGAGGAGAAAAATCAAACTATATAAGGCCTTACACAGACCAAAAGTTAGCACCAACCATTCAAAAATCTTATCGTGATAAAGGTAGAGTTGGTGAAAGAATAGAGTGTAAAGAAAAGAAATGAGAAGCACACGAGACCGTGTGAAGATAGAAACGGTATACGGTCTCGGTGGAGGAGAATGGTGGAGGGAAAAAAGAAATGGTAGTGGTTCTACTTCTTCGAGTGGAGGTTGATTAATCACAAAGACCGTATCATTTAAGAATGCGAGTTCGTCGGCGAAAATATCTTCGAAACTTTCATCGAAGGTCCAGTTGAAAATTATCGAACTCAAAATATCGGATTGTGATTCATCAACACTCGGTATTATTAAAAGAAGATTAGAAGAACCAAAGAAGGTGGGAATACGAACTTGAGGGTGGGGATGGAGTGTATAAATTAGCACAATTTGTAATGACCGATGTGTAAAAAGCGATTGCGCTAATCTATCCACCCGCGGAAAAATGAGATTAAATCCCTCAAAATTCGTGAGCAAACATGGGTATGTCGAACTTGGTATTGGAGATGAAAGTGTAACGGTCTCTTGCAAGGTCGGAATGAGGATGGAGGGAAGTGAGAGAGGAAGGGTATCAGTTAAAGATTCAGGAGGGTGTACACAATCAGTGGAAGGGACATGATGAATTGGGAAATCCGACTCATCGAACAAAACTGGTTCATCCTCAATAATTTCCTCAATATTCTCCTCAAAATTTAGCTTATCCATGCCATTATCATCAAAATCTAGACGCATATGAAGTTCGGGAGAAACATTTAATGACTCAGGATGATGAATTGGACATAAAATTTCAATCAAATCTACGGGTTCATCATCCAAAATATTCCCGGCGTCTATATCCTCAATCAAGTGAAAATCAATTTTTTCTGACACCTCATCAAAAGCATGGATATTTATCAATTTAGGTTCTAGAGTGGAGGTGTAAAGTTCAAAAGGATGAGGTGTGGTTTCACTCGAAAGGGATTCTTCACAATCTGGCAAATCAAGCACTACAAAGTCACACAACTCGTTAGATGTTTTATTTTCAACTTGTGAACTATTTGGGACAATCGATAGAAAACCGGAGTTGTGGGCTTCAATTAGGTATGGGTAGGTTTGATTTGGAAAGGTGTAGAACTCACTCTCTCTTCTCAAATTCTCACTTTGTCCAACCACCTTCTCATACATTAGAATTTTTGGAGCTAGTTGGAAACTAGCTATCGGTTCACTAGGTTGCATAAGGGCGGCCATGGACGCATCCACATTCCTCATCATTTTGTTTGTTTCTAAAATATAAGCTTTCAACGACTGTTCCAAACTAGATATGGGTTGTGAAGGGGTTTCGGTAAAAGATTCGAAATTGTTTGGATATGTGAATCTCCCAAATGGCTGTGTAGAAGCAATGTCTAGTGAAGGTGGGAAAGTCGGGTAGGACTGGTAGGAATTGGATGGTTGGACAGGAGTAGGATCAACATTTGGATAAAAAGATGAATGGACGTGTTGATCCCTAGAACTGGATGTGTGGAGAGGAGTGAAAGATCGGCTACGAGATTGTGCAATATGCTCAGCAATAGATATCGGTTTAGGAGTTACAACAGGACTCGAAAAAGTGATATCAACGTACGAAGGTGGTGAAGGTTGACATGGTTGACACAAAGTGGATTGCAACGTCGAACTGTTTCTCCTAGACGCTTCTATTTGATCTTTCAAAGAAATTTTGGGCATGGAGGGATCGTCCTTAAATCGACCGAAATAATTGACGTACGAGGCAAAGTTTGGTTCAGGATACCAAAGTTCGGCAAGAGATTTATGAGGTGGGGTACCCATGATGTAAAAAGGAGAAGAGAAAGAAGGTGGGTGGTGCAGGGAGTTCTTATCGGCAAAATTTGCAAGTTTTTATTAAAAAAAATTCCTGTTCCTTTTTCTCTTTATTTGGAACTTTTTGCAAAAAAGATTTTCAATAAAGGGCTTTGACACAAATGCAATCAACCACAAATGCACAATCAGGCCTAGATCTAGGGTCACCTAGGTCAGCTAGACAGCTCCTAACTGTTCTAAAAGGCTAGAAATAGGACCTCAAACCGCCTCTTCACCGCCAATTGCGGCCAGGTAAGTGCCAGGTGAGTGGGAGGCTCTCCACTACAAGTAGTGGCCCTAATTAAGTATCCACTCGCCTTAGACACACTTGCCTAGACACCGTAAAGTCAGGTTAGGATTAACGGCCGATGCCTACAACTAGTCCTCTGTCCTATTGAACGCGACGTCCTTAGGGCTGAGTCTAGTATTTTTTAATTAAATAAGGTCACTGCAAATGCCTTATGTGATTTCTGGGGTCCTGCGAAGGGTGATGAAATCCCCACCCAATCTGGATTGGTCTCAAGCCCCTTAAAGTCCGATTAAAGACATGCAAAACAGAAAAAAAATCACTTGCAATCAATTTTTTATTTTAAGCGCGGCGCAAAGAATCCTGCACAAGATTTGTTATTTGGAAGGGGAAGATTTTTAAGCGCAAAAAATTCTGCAGGAGATTTTATAAAAGATATTTTGGAGATTGCAGAGGAGAGAGAAAGAAAGCATGTCCAGTATCGACACGTAAATCCTCATATCTCAGACGCCGCATCCTCAGATCGGTCCTCATATCCATATGATCTCACGACTCCGGTCAGTATTCTCCGGATAACCGCCGAGCCTAAACTATCACCAGTCAGTAGTGCTCCCCTGCCAGGCCTAAACTATCACCAGTCAGTAGTGCTCCCCTGCCAGGCTCATCGTCTACTTCACGATCTTCTTACTCCGGGGTATCGTATGGGGCCCCACCATGTACCCACAGACGGTTCCTCCTCACTCCTCGAATCGGGTATGCTCATAACTCAGAACCGAGCAATTTTAGCTTGCTGACGTCACCACGGCGCCGCTCTTCCGCAGCCAAATCGTGCCTCCCACCGCGGTTCCGCGGTCTTCGAGACTGCTCGGTTCCCGAGAAAAAATTTCAGATGATGATGTCACGACACCGCGGCGGTTCCGCGGTCCGAAGCTGGTTATCGCGGCGGAAAGGCGGTCAGCAAGTCGGTTCAGTTCTCCAGATTTTTTCTGTTTCTCTGTTTTTGTAATCCTCTACTTTTTAGATCTTCGGTTTTCTGGTTTTATCTCTGTAGATTTCCAGATCCGAACTCGGTTGTAGATCCTGCAAAATTCAAACAGAAATACCCTTCACAAAATACAAAGATGATAAATTTATATATATATATATATATATATTTAAGTTTTTATGATTTTTGTGATTTATATTAACCCGAAATTGCAAAAAAGAAAATAACACACCATCCCCGGCAACGGCGCCATTTGATTGAAAGAGATTTTAATTAGCTTATGCGCTTTTAAAAGATGAATCAAAAATATTTGTTAACCGCAATCAAGAACGGCGTCGCTTGGTAGCTAGCCGGTGAGTACGGGTCGATCTACATGGATTTTGTGAATTTCCTAATTGGTCTAACGAGTTAATTCTGATTGTGTTCGGATTGATTAAATCTAAAAACTAAATTAATCTAGATCTAAATCTTTCTAGGGTTAGGTTTAGGTTAAGTTAGGAAATGCAAAGATTCTCCACCGCTTTCTATACCCAAATTAAGATCTATGAGGAGTTATGGTAATTATTAATAAAGGGGATTAGATCCATCGGGAAGAAACGATGTTTCTTCCTCTAGGTTCTTGTCCTTCCTTTCTTAATCCTTATCCTAACCTCCATGGAAAACACGCACAACCGGGCCTTTATACTACGGTATCACCCCTACCTCGTGGGATAGGGTGCCGTAAGGAGCGGTGTGTGCATGTATGCATGGAGTCCTATGAAAATATATGACGGGCAAGAAAGGGATGAGAGATCTTCATCTCTCAAGTCTTCCCCAAATCTAACCCTAACAAGCGAGGAGACTACTCGCTCATTAGGGAATTGAAGAACATTTATTTAGAGCAGAGAATAGAAGATCTAACTATCTAACCAGAGCAAGGAATCTGTTCCCTTCCGAATGACGGCGCAAGACATGGACGTCTTGCCTAAGATTCGGGACAGATGCTATTTGGTGCTATCCGTCCACCTCTCCGAAGATGTCAAGTTGATTTATAGCACCGTGTTTCGGGGGTTTAGACGGATGCGGCCGATGTAGCAGATTTTGTCAGATTCCCCCTCGTTCGAGGGGTTTTTGATTGTGGGGACGCTCTTCCCTGCAGGCGCAAGCCCCTACAGTTAATTACGCTACCGCATCGTAGTAACAACTTTCTTCTTCTCTAGAATTTCACTTCGTTTCATGGGTGTTTGTTTTGTTTGTAGTTGCCCGTGGATTGTATACGGAGACTAATTTATGTCGTCGCCCGTAGGGCGTAGATTAGTCCAAATCCGTATTTTCTTAGATTTGGGTTTGGGGTTTTGGTTTAAGGATACGTTAGCCGTATTTGAGGCTAAGATCAACTTAAATGTTTGTTAAGAATACGTTAGTCCAGTTTGAGACTAAGATCAACTTAACGGGATTGTTTAGATCCGACAAAAGAGCGTTTGGGCTCTATTGTTCCAGTTTAGGGACATAGTGGTCCATCATTCCCGTTTTGGGGACAAATGATAGTTTAAGGACGCATTAGTCCATGAGTTTAAGGACGCGTCAGTCCATGAGTTTAAGGACCCCACAATCCATATTGATGTGTGGTTATCGGGACCCGTCACCTCTCTGACGACGTTGAAGAATTACAACGACAAATATCAGAGGAGTTCAGAGATGTACCCTTGAACCGGGTGTAAATTGATTTGAGAGAGCAGTCATGCTCGGTTCAATTTAATTTGAGGACTTACGGCCAGAATTGGGCTATGTCCAGTTGAAAATGTTCAACGTTTTATCTGCATGTTAGGCCTTTACTAGGGCTTTGCCTCTGTTTAATAATGCATGGCATTTTTGTTTGGTCTATTAGACCTTTGGGCTCTGCCTTTTTTTAAATGATGCACAGCATCTGTTTTGGTCTGACAGACCTTTGTTTGGGCTCTATCCCTTTTATAACGCATAGCATTTTTATTAGTCCTGTTAGGCCTTTTAGTTGGGCTCTGTCCCTTCTTAATAATGCACTGCATCAATTAGTCTGACAGAGCGCCACGTGGCTTGTCAGGCGCTTTGCGCCAATTAAAGAGCGCAAGGCGCCAGCGCATGTGGAAGTGACACGTGTCGCGCTCTGGTGAGCGCAAGTCTGTTAGCACAGTGCACTGCGCTAGTGCGCTGCGCTAGCGCGCTGCTGACACGTGGCGCGCTCTGATGACTTGCGCTAATTTATGAGAGCAGTGCTCTGTTTTAGAAGCGTATAGCGCAGTTTGTTCTGGGGCTGACACGTGGCGCTTCCTGGTGGCTTGCGCCAATCTAAGGAGCGCAACAGTGCAAATTTCAAAAGTGCAAGGCACTGTTTAATATTTTGATCAAATTTAGATCAAAGAAAACAAGTTTTTCTTGTTTTTCTTGTTTTCAGAGAACCAGTGGTTCATCAAAAGGCAATGCCTTTATACAGAAGTAAATTACTTCTTCTTTTTATTATTATTATTATTTTATCCAAGATCTTGATCTTGTTCTTAGATCATTGATCTCTTTTAGAAGAAATTCTTCTTTTATTTAAAGATTTTACCTTTTCTTTCTCTGAGCTCTTCTCAAATTTTTTTAGTGGAGTTCTGTGTGTCTCTATCTTGATATCAATGTCTTTTAGACTTGGAGTCTAGGGGCCTTTATATAGTGCCAATTGATTTGTTAAATCAGTTAAAGAGATCTTTCTCTGGGTGATTTAGGGATTTTTCCCTACCGTTGGATCTTTGATCCAAGGGCTCCTGTTTTACAGAAGAGAATCTTATTGTTTTAATAAGATTAGAAAGATCTTTCCAGAATTTTTCTGTTTAAATGCTGGCACAGCTGGTGCAAGCGCACTTGCGCTTGACACGTATCGCGCAGCGCAGTGCAACTGCGCTGACACGTGTCGCGCAGCGCAGAGCGCAGATCATCTGAAGCGTTGCTTTCTTCATTTTTCTTTTAAATAGAGCCTTGCTCTGATTGGGTGCGCTATCTTGGGTGCAGCATAAGGAATCTGAAGCGTTACTTCAATTATTTTAACATTTGAATTTCAAAGTAGAGCTTCGCTCTGATTGGGGGAAACAGAAGCGTTGCTTCATTTCCCGCCTTGGAATTTGATCAGAGCTTTGCTCTTATTGGGTAAACAAATGCCCCCCCCACCATTGCGCTTACGTGGCCCCAAACGTGAGCGCAGCGGTGGTAGAATTCCAACAGTTGCGCCAACTTTTGGAAGTTGAAACGGCTCTCTTAATGCTTATAAATAGGAACTTTGGTCCCTTAGATTATTTTGCATCTCTTCATAAGAATTTTCATTCAGAGCCTTGCTCTTTTGTTTAAGCACTTTTAAGAGTTCAAACTCTAGAGAATTTTTAGGTAAAAATTAGATTAGATTAAATTAATTTTAAGAGCCTTGCTCTCACTAGATCCCTGATCTAAAGAAAATCCATTTAGGGTTTCACTTAGCAGAGCTTTGCTCTATAGGTCTAAAGGGATCAAAAGAGAACTAAAGAGAACCCTATTAGGGTTCCATCATAAAGCTGTGCTCTTTAAAAGATTTTCCTTGTATTTTCTTAATTCATCAATGGAGCTTTGCTCCTTCCAAATCATACAGAAGAACTCTTAGGAGTTTTTCATGGGTCTTGGAGTTTAAAGATGGCATTTTATTCTTCGATGAATTATATCGTCTTGCTTAATCAGTCTGTCTGCTAATGTTGCTGCTTTTCTTTTACAGGAGTAATGGACGCCCACATGTACGATCTCGACGAAATTATCTCTTACGGGGACATCCGCCAACTCGGCCGTACTCAGAATCGAGAGTTCACCAACGCCGAGTGTGCTGAAATCATGAGTCGCTTTGACGCATACAATGGTCAACTGCTTTCCCGGCGTTCCTCTCTCTTGAAGCTTATCGTGGGAGCAATCTGGGAAGCGCTTCCCTTGTTCTGTACCGGCGTGCCGCTTGGAGCATTGGATGCCGCTGAGGATAAGGTGCACTCGGTGTATCTGATGAACTTAATCTCGAAGAGACGGCGAGACAATCTTGTCGATCTCTTGCACCAGGCCTTTCAACAGTCTGCCATTCTTGCTGCCTATCGGAGGGTGGAGGACATCAGTGGAGATCCGAATGCCCGTGCTCACGAAAGGAAGCACACTAGGATGGTTCGCCAGGCTTGGAAAGTTCTGGATAAGGTCACTTTTGAGTTCCTCAATCCATGTCCTGGATTTGAGGTTTTGCCATTGTAACCATCTCGATAATGTCTTTGTTTATTTTTTTATAATTGTAAGAACCTTTTGCAATATGAATGGAAAATTTCTCATTTCAGCTTGTCTTGTTTCGCGTACTAAATTTTTTTGCACATGCATGAATGGGTATGTCTCAAACGCTTAATCAGATGCAAATCGGACGTTCCTTCTGTCGCTCTCTTCTCTTTGCTGTGTTGTTTGCCACATGATTTTAGCAAGTGCGATCCATCGATGGTTTATAACTGTCAATCTTATGCTTTTTGCAGAGTGGCGATGGCTTAGAAAACAGGGTTAAGGTCTGTCTCCTAAGACTTTTCAACTTTATGAGCCGTGAGGGTCTCATAAAGACTTTTCTCCCTACGAGTCGAGAGGATCTCGTAGGTGTATTTTCTCCTTAGGGGTCGTGAGGACTCCTAAGTGTGTTTTCTCTTGAGAGTCGTAAGGATCCCACAAGAGAATTTTCCCTCTTACAAGTCGAGAGGACTCGTAAATGGTTGTTTCCCTCCTTATCGAGATTTGACTTTGGAGAGTGTGGTCCGTGAATAGTATGCAAGAGTCCGTTTTGGACCGACTTGCAGGACCCCGGTGCTCAGGAAACAGGTTTTTTAATCCCTGCTGTCTAAGGTTTTCCTCACGAGTCGAGACGGATCGAGCATTTCTCGCAAGAATATCCTAACGTCACATTTAACCTCTGCTCTTTACGACAGAGGTCCGTTAGGGTCTGTGGTACTTAGGGTTTTGTCCGTCGTACCGTCGCGTTGGCTGATGTATTCCTCGATAGGCAATCTTGCTGTTCGAGTAGCCTTGCGATTGTCGTGTCTCTGATCCCTTCGGGGGCTGGACAAGACGTCTTCAAGTAATCTTCCAGGTAATATTACCGTCGAAAGAGCAAGCGTAGGGATATTCCATGTCACTTTTTACTTGAGGTTAAGCTCATTTTGGAGAGCCCCGATGAGTCATAACCACTCCGCGCTGGTGTGGGATGATCTCCGATAGTCTTTCAAGCTTTATATGACTTGCCGTCAAGACCCTGAAGCTAGGAATTTGGCCTTTGCTTCGTTTGCTAGCATTACGTCCTTTATATCGAGACGATCGCGGTTATCTCTAGGTTGTTGGTGAACCGTCGAGGTTTGGAACTAGAGACTTTGCCGTGGCTCCGCTGTTTGATTGTCGCGTCTGAATCCTGTTGGAGGAAGAACGCTGGGGTGACATCTCGTCTGCTGTATCGAGACGAACGTCGAGGTGGTGACCACTCCGCACTGGTGCAAGATGATCTCCGATTTTCTTTCAGGCTTTATATGACTTGCCGTTAAGACCCTGAAGCTAGGGATTTAGCTTTCGCTTCGTTTGCTGGCATTACGTCTGCTGTGTCGAGACGAACGTCGAGGTGGTGACCACTCCGCACTGGTGCGAGATGATCTCCGATTGTCTTTCAGGCTTTATATGACTTGCCGTTAAGACCCTGAAGCTAGGAATTTGGCCTTTGCTTCGTTTGCTGGCATTACGTCCTCTATATCGAGACAAATGTCGCGGTTGTCTCTAGGTTGTTGGTGAACCATCGAGGTTTGGAACTAGGGACTTTGCCGTGGCTCCGCTGTTTGATTGTCGCGTCTGAATCCTGTTGGAGGAAGAACGCTGGGGTGACATCTCGTCTGCTGTAACGAGACGAATGCTGAGGTGGAGCTAGGATTTTGCCGTCACTCCGCTTTGCTGACCATGGGGTCTTTTGTTGACGTTGCATTTACATCCTGCTGGACTGCGAAGGAACGCCATTGTTGACATTGCGTCTGCTGTAACGAGACGAATGCTGAGATGGTCTCTAGGTTGTTTGTGAACCGTTGAGATTTGGAACTAAGGACTATGTCGTGGCTCCGTTTGATGGTGTAGCATCTATGTCCTGCTGGAATGAGGAGGCACAGCGTTGTTGGTCTCCAGGCTGTAGATGTGGCCATTGAGATTTGGAACTAAGGACTTTTTCCATGGCTCTGTTTTGTTGCGACTCTGAGGTCGGTTGTTGATGTCACGTCTGCATCTGGTTGGAGTGAGGAGAAATGCCGTTGGTGATCTCTAAGTTGTCGATATCGACGTCGAGACCCTGAAGCTAGGGATCTTCTTTTACTTCGTTTGTTGACATTGTGTTTGCAATATTGCGACAACTGTCGAGGTTGTCTCTAGGTTGTCTATGAACCGTCGAGATTTGGCTTCGCTTTCTATTGGAGCCTGTTGGGAAGATATGGTTCCCTCTTTGTTTGTGCCCCTGGATTGTTTGCAGAGATCGATGTGATCTCACCTGTAGGGCATAAATTTCATTATATATATATTTTTTATTTCTTTCCACGATACTCTATCTTTTCAGCTTTTTATATCGCGAAGGTCGCGATTGCCCAATCATTTCGGCTATTTTTCGCGGTGCCCAATCATTTCGGCTATTTATTTTATTTTCACTCGCTGCTTTTTATTGCGAGTTGCCCAATCATTTCGGCTATTTTGCATGCATACATTTTTACTTGCTGCTTTTTATTGCAAGTTGCCCCATCATTTTGGCTATTTCGTATGCACGTATGGCTCGCTGATTTTTTTTATCGCGAGTGTGGAACTTGGAATCTGACGCTAATCTTAGCATCAGCATCGCTATAACTGGAATATTGCCAGGAGCGAATCATCATTTGCCATGAAAGGGCTTGGGATTTGATACCGGTTTAGGCATCAGCATCGCTACAACTGGGATATTTCCAGGAGCGAATTATCATTTGCCTCTGTCGATGTCGAACAAAGGTGGCTTAGCGAACAGGGTTAGGATCCCGTCGACTAAGGCTTTTGACTTCATGAGCCGTAAGGGTCTCACAAAGGTATTTCTCCCTACAAGTCATGAGGATCTCGTAGGTGTGTTTTTTCCTTAGGAATCGTGGGGATTCCTAAGTGCATGTTCCTCTGTAAGTCATAAGGATCTTACAAAAGGATTTTCTCCTTATAAGTCGAGAGGACTTACAAGTGTTGTTTGTTGTACGAGCATATCCCTAGTCACGGATGGGGCTTTGTTAGGGAAATGTTTATTCGTGCCCGTGGATTGTATACAAGGGTAGCTGCTTGTAGGGCAATATCGAAGGTTGTGAGGGTTGCTTAAGAACAGGTTCAGGTCTCTGTAACTCAAGACTTTCAAATCTTATAAGCCGTGAGGGTCTCATATGAGAATTCTCCTTACGAGTCGTGAGGATCTCGCAAGTGTAATTCTCCTTAGGAATCGTGAGGATCCCTAAGTGTGTTTCTCCTTTGTGAGTCGTAAAGATCTCACGCGGGTGGTTTCTCCTTACAAGGTCGAGAGGACCCTGTAAGTGTCTTTTAACGAGATTGCGCCCTTTTGGGTTTTCACAAACACTCGCCGGTAGCCCTGCTGTTTTTACTCACGGAGCCCTTTCAGGTTTTCATCCGTGCCCACTTTGCTTATGGACATACCGTTTTTTATTCTTTTTTTAAAATTCTTTTTATTCTTTTTTCTTTTTTTAACGAGGTTGCGCCCTTTCGGGTTTTCACAAGACTCGCCGCTAGCCCTGCTATTTTTACTCACGGAGCCCTTTCGGGTTTTCATCCGTGCCCATTTTGCTTATGGACATACCGTTTTTATTTATTTTTTATTTATTCTTTTTTTTGTATCGGCTTTAGAATGTTGCAATCCAGCGTAGTTTATCGACATCTCGGTCAACAGCTAGTTTTAGGACGTAGTGGTCCGTCATTAGTTTAAGGACGTTTCAGTCCGCCGTTGCCGTATTTGAGGCGAATCTCTAGTTTACTGACTTTTTGGTCTATGGGGCTTTCCCTATGAATGAGCATGATGCCCCCGGCATATCCATCTTTCTCGGAGCATGTGGTTGTGGCGGGCTCACCTTCCAGTTTTCGGACAACGCGAACTTGCCCTATTGGTATTGGTCTTCAACCCAGTTTTTTGAAAACGTAGCAGTTTTCGATCGATGGCCCAATACTTGGTGGTAAGGGAAATAATTAAGATTGTCGACATCATTCAGTTGTAGCTGGTGTTTCGGCTCCGGTAGAGTGATAAGCCTGTTGTGCACTGCCGCTTCGAACAGCCTCCTTGTTTCATCCTGGAGAAATGAGTAAGGACGTTTCAACCTCTCATAGAGGGGTTGCCGCTTGTTGTTTTGGCGAACAACCGGTCTAGGGCCACTCGATTGTTGTTGAGTGTTGGCGACGAAGGCCGTTTTTCCCTTTCCTTTATCCTTTTTGTTTGCTCCGTTGTTTGTGGGTCCGAGATTCTCTCCGGGTATCGTGCAATTGCACGGCTGAATGTTCTCGCAACTCCTCAATCCTTCAGAGATGGACTCCTTGAAGAGAGGGCCGAGGGCTACTTTTTCGTCGGAATCGCTCCCGAAGGTGAGAACTCGTGATCCCCCGGGATCATCCCTATGACAATTGCCGGCAACTCTTTTATGCTCATCTATCGTATTTTTTCGCTGTCTATGAGCTTCACGCTTTGTCCTGTTGAAGTGTTGCCTGTGAGCGACATACCCTTGCCACCAACACTTAAAGGAGTCACAGTCTTCAGTGGGATGTGCGATCTTCTGATGATATAGGCAGTAATTAGGATGCATCTCTACCCCACCGAGAGTGTTTTCTTCAGAGGGTGGTAGCTTCATTCCCATTGATATGGATTTAGCAAACATTTTCCTCGTCTTGAATTTGTTTTTATCCACAGCGCATGTCTCATGATTTTACGGGAGTGCCTCGACTTTTTCGTCTAGTCGCCGGCGTTTGGCTCCTTCCAATATGGCCATTTCACGCTCCTGATTGGCTTTACTTTTCAGAAGAATCTCATTCAGGAAGGCATCGATCATCTCGTCTGACGGCCACAGAAGTTCTGTTTCAGGACCCCCCTCGGTTTCTCGGTGCAAGGAGCTTCTTTATCATCTATCGACGAGTGAGAGATCACATGACAACTTGTCACGAAATTCTCAGATCCATCTGATTAGTCTTCTCCATCATTTCCGTCTTCAAGGACGTGGCTGAGAAACTCTTGGAGCGTGATTGGGGTTCGCGCTTTCTGGTTGTACTCTTCCAGTGCATCGATTTGTTTCTGCAGGTCCGTGCGCTTGTCGCCAGGCTTCACGGGCTTTTTGGATCTCTTCTTCTTTTTCGAAGATTTCGACGGCTGGGTGTGAACACTTTGGTTATCCCTACCAATCCTTGGAGTTGGACGCGATTTCAGCATCCCTTCGATGATCTCAGGTTCCGACGGGTTCTTCCACCTGATCGTCGGGCATGTCTGGAGATCATTCAGCATCTTTTTGGTTTTGGCGGAAAGCACGACCTCACATGGAGCTTCTTCAATAAAAGAGCAAGTTGCTCCCGGCATGTCCGTCTTTTTTGGAGTGTGCGGCTGTGGTGGGTTTACTTTCCACTTTTCAGACAGCGCAAACTTGCCTTGTAGGTATTGGTTTTCAATCCATCCCTTAAAGACGAAGCAATCCTCGATCGGGTGACTTACCATTTGGTGGTAAGGGCAATAATTGTGATTATTCATCTCGCTGGGTTGCGGTGGTCTCCTTGGATTCGGGAGATAGATAAGCCTATTGCACATCGCTAGCTCGAACAACCTCTTCGTTTTATCCCGCGGGAATGAGTAAGGGCGCTTCATTTTCTCATTATAATACCGCCGTCTTTCTTCCAGTTTATCCGCTAGCTTTGGGGCACTGGGCTGCTGTTGGGTGTTCGCAGTGAAGGTCACTTTCCCTTTACCCCTGTCGTTTCGGGATTCCGGCTTCGGAGGAGACGGTCTGTGACCCATTTGATCCATCTGGGATAGCTTATCAATTAAAGCCTGGAACGTGGTCGGTTTAAAGAACATCATGAACTGTGAAACAGTTGCATGAGGGTCTAGGGTGCCCACGAACATGCCTACCGCAGGTGCTTCTTCGATGCGCTGTTCGCATTTCGACCACAGATTCCGCCATCGTGTCGCGTACTGAACCCACGTCTCGCCTGGCCTTACCCTGGCATTAATCAGTGCTATTATCAAGGTGCGTTCACTAGCGCTTGCGAATCTTTGTGTAAACAGTAGCTCCATCTCCGCAAATGTTTTGATAGAATCGTTAGGTAGCTCTGAATACCATTCAAAGGCTGTTTCTGCTAAACTGCCGACGAATTGGCAGAGCAGCAGTTTGTCGTCATCTCCAGTGTTACCATAAAGAGCCCTGAATTGAGCGACATGCTGATGGGGATTCCCTGTCCCTTTATATACGTGGAACTTAGGGATCATGTATCCCGGCGGGTAACTGATTTGGTCATACCAGCTTGGATAGGGTCGTCCAGTTTTAACAATTTGCCCAGCCGCTTCATTCGCCTGATGGGCTCGTATTTGCTGAGCTATATAGTCATCCAGTGCGGCCTTGGAAATGGTTTCTTCCTTGGCTGCTGAAAGAGCCGGAGGAGGATTAGATGTCTCCCCTCTATCGTCTTCAATAATGATCGGAGGGTCTTCAGCTGAAAGGTCCGGCTGTAACATCATTCCTACCATGTCTTGGAAGAGAAGCGCCATTTGTTTTATGTTGGCAGCTTGTTCTGCTGCTTCTCTATCCTTCTTTTCGAGGACTCTGCGTAAGAAGTCAGCGTCAGTTTCCTGTTCGTGCCGCTGTTCTGATGATGCATCCGAGCTTTCTTTTGGCCCAGTAAGTGCGGCCATCGCAGTCATTATCTCCTGAAGCTTCTGCTGCTGTTCTTGAGCTTTCATCACGGATCGGGTGAGCGGTCGGTGACCCGTCGCAGCGCGGCTGTCCTCTTTCCCAAACGCCATATAAACGGTATGCACCACCATGCCCCCAAACTTGGGGCGTTTAGATTCAGTGTCTTTGCAATTTGCCAAAAACGCAGAGATCTTCCCCGACCTCCTTCTTTTTTGAGTGATCGAAGTTGAGGGGGCCGTTATAGTGGGCACCCAAGTAGCTGTTACTTTTTGTGGCTTAACGGAATAATCCTTCTCCTGCCGAACCTTCATCTTTTTCTGTCAGGAGAGATAGTCTTGATCCATTACGGAGTCTTGAACTTGATGCCAGACCTTGTAAATTTTAGAGGACAGCCGTTGAGGGGGCTGCTCCAGCTTCTTCTCTGGAGTATTCTCCACAGGTGAAGGAGTTCTCTTCAGCACTGCAGTAAGAGAGTTTCTGCGCACCTTGTTGAGCAGTTCAAAACTGTTCTCGGTTGGAACAGCGGCATCGATCCCCACCGTTGGAGCTGGGGGAGTAAATCCAGAGGGAGAGCTGTCCCCAGCCTTCCTCACTCGGCGCCAGTGACGACATCGAGCATGTCGTACGGATGGAGTTGTTTCAGTTATAAGGGTGACTTCATCATGCATCCTCTGGGCAGGGGAAGCAGCTTTGAGGACCTCGCCTGGAGCAGAAACCGGAATGGGCAGCCTTATAAAAACTGACTTCTTGGAAGGAGAAGCCTTTTCAATGATTTCGTCCGCTTGAGCCGGGATGGCTATCCGCTTTGGGATGGCAGCTTCGGGTATCGCGGGCTTGTAGACGTTCTGACCCAGTCTGTTGAAAACTGAGGTATTGAAGTTGGGCGACCCGTTGAGAAGGGACGCGACAGTGGAAAGTCGATCAAAGACCGGCTTCTTTGTAGCTTCTTGCGATGTCATTGGGGCATTGAAGCTCATCGGTGGGAGCATGGTCCCGAAGAATAGTCCAGCGGTGGCTTGAGTTACCTGCTCCACTGGCATCTTGAAAAAGGAGGCCGCTTGGGGCCATAAGTCATCCCTCCAGCAAGGACGAAGCGAGAGTTGCAGTTGCAGGTAGTGCAGTTTGAAGCCATTGATCTTCTGCTCTCTGCACGGAGCAACACACCAAATCTTAGTACCTCGAATCCACAGGCAACCACAGCAAATCACGATTCGTTCGCGAACACAACACACGAAGTGTGGAGTGGAAAGAGGAAGAGGTCCCACCGGGCGTGCCAGAATCTGTTCTCCTCTGAATGACGGCGCAAGACATGGACGTCTTGCCTGAGATTCGGGGCAGATGCTATTTGGTGCTATCCGTCCACCTCTCCGAAGATGCCAAGTTGATTTATGGCACCGTGTATCGGGGGTTTAGACGGATGCGGCCGATGTAGCAGACTTCGTCAGATTCCCCCTCGTTCGAGGGGTTTTTGATTGTGGGGACGCTCTTCCCTACAGACGCAAGCCCCTGCAGTTAATTACGCTACCGCATCGCGGTAACAACTTTCTCCTTCTCCAGAATTTCACTTCGTGTCGTGAGTGTTTGTTTTGTTTGTAGTTGCCCGTGGATTGTATACGGAGACTAATTTATGTCGTCGCCCGTAGGGCGTGGATTAGTCCAAATCCGTATTTTCTTAGATTTGGGTTTGGGGTTTTGGTTTAAGGATACGTTAGCCGTATTTGAGGCTAAGATCAACTTAAACGTTTGTTAAGAATACATTAGTCCAGTTTGATACTAAGATCAACTTAACGGGATCGTTTAGATCCGAAAAAAGAGCGTTTAAGCTCTATTGTTCTAGTTTAGGGACATAGTGGTCCATCATTCCCATTTTGGGGACAAATGTTAGTTTAAGAACGCATTAGTCCATGAGTTTAAGGACGCGTCAGTCCATGAGTTTAAGGACCCCACAGTCCATATTGATGTGTGGTTATCGGGACCCGTCACCTCTCTGACGACGTTGAAGAATTACAACGATAAATATCAGAGGAGTTCAGAGATGTACCCTTGAACCGGGTGTAAATTGATTTGACAGAGCAGTCATGCTCGGTTCAATTTAATTTGAGGACTTATGGCCAGAATTGGGCTAAGTCCAGTTGAAAATGTTCAACGTTTTATCTGCATTTGGCATGTTAGGCCTTTACTAGGGCTCTGCCCCTATTTAATAATGCATTGCATTTTTGTTTGGTCTATTAGACCTTTATTTGGGCTCTGTCCTTTTTTTAAATGATGCACAGCATCTGTTTTGGTCTGACAGACCTTTGTTTGGGCTCTATCCCTTTTATAATGCATTGCATTTTTATTAGGCATGTTAGGCCTTTTAATTGGGCTCTGTCCCTTCTTTTTAATAATGCACTGTATCAATTAGTCTGACAGAGCGCCACGTGGCTTGTCAGGCGCTTTGCGCCAATTAAAGAGCGCAAGGCGCCAGCGCATGTAGAGGTGACACGTGTCGCGCTCTAGTGAGCGCAAGTCTGTTAGCGCAGTGCGCTGCGCCAGCGCGCTGCTGACACGTGGCGCGCTCTGATGACTTGCGCCAATTTATGAGAGCAGTGCTCTGTTTTAGAAGCGCATAGTTCAGTTTGTTCTGGGGCTGATACGTGGAACTTGCTGGTGGCTTACGCCAATCCAAGGAGCGCAACAGTGCAAATTTCAAAAGTGTAAGGCACTGTTTAATATTTTGATCAAATTTAGATCAAAGAAAACAAGTTTTTCTTGTTTTGAGAGAACCAGTGGTTCATCAAAAGGCAATGCCTTTATACAGAAGTAAATTACTTCTTCATTTTTATTATTATTATTTTTTTATCCAAGATCTTGATCTTGTTCTTAGATTATTGATCTCTTTTAGAAGAAATTCTTCTTTTATTTAAAGGTTTTTACCTTTTCTTTCTCTGAGCTCTTCTCAAAATTTTTTTAGAGGGGTTCTGTGTGTCTCTATCTTGATATCAATGTCTTTTAGACTTGGAGTCTAGGGGCCTTTATATAGTGCCAATTTATTTGTTAAATCAGTTAAAGAGATATTTCTCTGAGTGATTTAGGGATTTTTCCCTACCGTTGGATCTTTGATCCAACGGCTTTTGTTTTACAGAAGAGAATCTTATTGTTTTAATAAGATTAGAAAGATCTTTCCAGAATTTTTCTGTTTAAATGCTGGCACAGCTGGCGCAAGCGCACTTACGCTTGACATGTGTCACGCAGCGCAGAGCGCAGCACAACTGTGCTGACACGTATCGCGCAGCGCAACTGCGCTGATACGTGTCGTGCAACGCAACTGCGCTGACACGTGTCGCGCAGCACAGAGCGCAGCGCAACTGTGCTGACAC
This sequence comes from Agapanthus africanus, assembly GCA_030015575.1. Classification (NCBI taxonomy): domain Eukaryota; kingdom Viridiplantae; phylum Streptophyta; class Magnoliopsida; order Asparagales; family Amaryllidaceae; genus Agapanthus; species Agapanthus africanus. The sequence continues at coordinate 866,972,550 of JASDDO010000019.1, read as the reverse complement.
GTGTCGCGCAGCGTAGAGCGCAGATCATCTGAACCGTTGCTTCCTTCATTTTCTTTTAAATAGAGCCTTGCTCTGATTGGGTGCACTGTCTTGGGCGCAGCGCAAGGAATCTGAAGCGTTGCTTCAATTATTTTAACATTTGATTTTCAAAGTAGAGCTTCGCTCTGATTGGGGGAAACAGAAGCGTTGCTTCATTTCTCGCCTTCGAATTTGGTCAGAGCTTTGCTCTTATTGGGTAAACATAATTAAATCTTAAACTAGGGCATGAATAGAAATTACCTACTTTATTGATGGCTCTCTCCAAATATTTACACAAGACTTGTCAGATCTGAATAGATGATATGAAAAGAGGCATCGATGCTCTCCAAAAGAAATCTGAATTTTATTAATGAAAGGAGGCATGGCCTAATACAAAGAATTTGGGTCCCTATTTATAGGACATAGAAAACCCTAGGTTTATAATCGCCGCATGTCTGTTATTACAAGAATACCCCTAGGAAGACTAGTCAGCGCCGCCAGAGTTATGGTAAAAATATTTTCCTCTTTGTGCTCTACCCAGTTGCGGAACCACGGCCATAGGCCAGGTTTGGCCGCGGTTCCGCGGCCAAACTAGGGGCGTGCTGGCTTTGGTCTTAATTTTCTTCCCAGTTATCTGGTTGGTTCTGCAGAATAGCTTCTAGGTTTCTTCCAGATCTCCTAGTGAATAATTGTAGTGGACTTTCACTGTTTGCTTCGTGTCGAAATCTTGAACCTTACGCTGCCCTGTACTTTGTGAACTGATCTTCGTGTAGGCTTGATCAAGATCCTTCTATTTGTTGGTCGTAGTCTCACTTTTGTATCGTCTTTTTTCTTTTTCACTGTTTTTATTCCGAGAACCTGTAAGCTGCAACTATGTAGCAGACATGGGTCAAAAGCACCTGTTTATTTGTAAAATAACTAGGACTGGAGAATATAATAATGCAATATTATGGTATGAACAGGCGCAGACTCGTAAAAAAAAGGGTATGTCCATAAGCAAAATGGGCACGGATGAAAACCCGAGAGGGGTCTGTGAGTAAAAACAGCAGGGCTACCGGCGAGTGTTTGTGAAAACCCGAAAGGACGCAACCTCGTTAAAGGACACTTGCAAGGTCCTCTCGACCTTGTGAGGAGAAACCACCCGCGTGAGATCCTTACGACTCACAAAGGAAGCAACACACTTAGGAATCCCCACGACTCCTAAGGAGAAATTACACTTGCGAGATCCTCATGACTCGTAAAGAGAACCCTCTTATGAGACCCTCACGGCTCATAAGATTCCAAAGTCTTAAGTTACAGGGACCTGAACCTGTTCTTAAGCGCGCCCCCCTCCACAACTTCCAATACTGCCCTACAAGCGGTTCAGTATTGACCCTTGTATACAATCCACGAGCGCGAGTAAACATTTCCCTAACAAAGTCCCATCCGTGACTAGGGATATGTTTACACGGTGAACAGCCCTTGTAAGTCCTCTCGACTTATAAGGAGAAAGCACCCTTGTAAGATCCTTACGACTTATAAGAGACCGTGTACTTAGGAATCCTCATGACTCCTAAGGAGAAAACGCACCTATGAGATCCTCACGACTTGTAGGGAGAAATACCTTTATGAGACCCTTACGGCTCATGAAGGCAAAAGCCTTAGTCGACAGGATCTTAACCCTGTCTACTAAGCCACCTTTGTTCGATATCGACAAAAGCAAATGATGATTCGCTCCTGGCAATGTCCCAGTTGTAGCGATGCTGATGCCAAAATCGGTGTCTAATCCTAAGCTTGCAGCGAAAAGCCAACGAGCCACACATGCATACGAAATAGCCGAAATGATGGGACAACTTGCAACGAAATCAGCAAGTAAAAATGTATGTATACAAAAACAGCCGAAATGATTGGACATCTCGCAATAAAAAGCAGCGAGTAAAAAGAAAAATAGCCGAAATGATTGAGCACCGCGAAAAATAGCCGAAATGATTGGGCAATCGTGATTTTTGCGATATAAAAAGCTGAATGATAGAGCATCGCGGAAAGAATAAAAAAATAATGAAAGAATGAAACTTTTTGCCCTACAAGCGGTTCAGTATTGACCCTTGTATACAATCCACGGGCGCGAATAAACATTTCCCTAAAAAGTCTCATCCGTGACTAGGGATATGTTTACACGGTGAACAGCCCTTGTAAGTCCTCTCGACTTATAAGGAGAAAGCACTTTTATAAGATCCTTACGACTTATAAGAGACCATCCACTTAGGAATCCTCACGACTCCTAAGGAGAAAACACACCTATGAGATCCTCACGACTTGTAGGGAGAAATACCTTTATGAGACTCTTACGGCTCATGAAATCAAAAGCCTTAGTCGACAGGATCCTAACCCTGTTTGCTAAGCCACCTTTGTTCGATATCGACAGAGGCAAATGATGATTCGCTCCTGGTAATATTCCAGTAGTAGCGATGCTGATGCCTAAAACGGTATCAAATTCCAAGTCCTTTTACGGCAAATGATGATTCGCTCCTGGAAATATTCCAGTCGCAGCGATGCTGATGCTAAGATTGGTATCAGATCCCAAATCCCCTACTCGCGAGAAAAAAAACAGCGAGCCAAAAAAAATGCATATGAAATAGCCGAAATGATGGGGCAACTTGCAACAAAATCAGCAAGTAAAAATGTATGCATACAAAAACAGCCGAAATGATTGGGCAACTCGCAATACAAAGCAACGAGTAAAAAGAAAAATAGCTGAAATAATTGGGCACCGCGAAAAATATCCGAAATGATTGTGCAATCACGATTTTCGCGATATAAAAAGCTGAAATGATAGAGCATCGCGGAAAGAATAAAAAAATGATGAAAGAATGAAACTCTTGCCCTACAGGTGAGATCACATCGATCCCTGTATACAATCTAGGGGCACAAACAAAGAGAGAACCATACCTTCCCAACATGCTCCATCAGAAAGCGAAGCCAAATCTCGACGGTTCATGGACAACCTAGAGACAACCTCGACATTTGTCGCAATATTGCAGTCAAAATGTCAACAAATGAAGCAAAGGAAGATCCCTAACTTCAGGGTCTCAACGTCAACATCGACAACTTAGAGATCACCAACGGCATTTCTCCTCACTCCAACCAGATGCAGACGTGACGTCAACAATCGACCTCAGAGTCGCAACGAAACGGAACCATGGCAAATTCCCTAGTTCCAAATCTCAATGGCCACATCTGCAGCCTGGAGACCAACAACGGTGGGCTTCCTTATTCCAGCATGACACAGATGTTACACCATCAAAGCAAAGCGACGGCAAAATCCCAGCTCCACCTCAGCATTTGTCTCGATACAGCAGACGAGATGTCAACATTGGCATTCCTTCGCAGTCCAGCAGGATGCAGATGCAACGTCAACAAAAGACCTCTCGGCCGAAACAAAGCGGAGCGACGGCAAAATCCCAGCTCCACCTCAGCATTCGTCTCGTTACAGCGGACGCAATGTCAACAACGGCGTTCCTTCGCAGTCCAGCAGGATGTAGATGCAACGTCAACGAAAGACCCCATGGTCAGCAAAGCGGAGTGACGGAAAAATCCCGGCTCCACCTTAGCATTCGTCTCGTTACAGCAGACGCAATGTCAATAACGGCGTTCCTTCGCAGTCCAGCAGGATGTAGATGCAACGTCAACGAAAGACTCCATGGTCAGCAAAGCGGAGTGACAGCAAAATCCCGGCCCCACCTCAGCATTTGTCTCGTTATAGCAGACGCAATGTCAACAACGACGTTCCTTCGCAGTCCAGTAGGATGTAGATGCAACGTCAACGAAAGACTCCATGGTCGAAACAAAGCGGAGTGACGGCAAAATCCTGGCTCCACCTCAGCATTCGCCTCGTTACAGCAGACGTAATGTCAACAACGGCGTTCCTTCTCAGTCCAGCAGGATGCAGATGCAGCGTCAACGAAAGACCCTATGGTCGAAACAAAGCGAAGTGACGGCAAAATCCCGGCTCCACCTCAGCATTCGTCTCGTTACAGCAGACGCAATGTCAACAACGGCGTTCCTTCGCAGTCCAGCAGGATGTAGATGCAACATCAACGAAAGACCCCATGGTCAGCAAAGCGGAGTGACGGCAAAATCCCGGCTCTACCTCAGCATTCGTCTCGTTACAGCAAACGCAATGTCAACAACGACGTTCTTTCGCAGTCCAGCAGGATGTAGATGCAACGTCAACGAAAGACCCCATGGTCAGCAAAGTGGAGTGACGGAAAAATCCTAGCTCCACCTCAGCATTCGTCTTGTTACAGCAGATGTAATGTCAACAGCAGCGTTCCTTCGCAGTCCAGCAGGATGCAGACGCAACGTCAACAAAAGACCTCACGGTCAAAGCAAACAAAGCAAAAGCCAAATTCCTAGCTTCAGGGTCTTGATGGTAACTCATATAAAACCTGAAAGACTATCGGAGATCATCCCACACCCACATGGAGTGGTCACCACCTCGACGTTCGTCTAGATACAGCAGACGAGATGTCACTACAGCGTCCTTCCTCCAACAAGATTCGGACACGCCAAAGAAAATGAAGCGAATTCCAAATTCCTAGCTTCAAGGTCTTGATGGTAACTCATATAAAACGTGAAAGACTACCGGAGATCATCCCACATGGAGAGGTCACCACCTCGACGTTCGTCTCGATACAGCAGACGAGATGTCACCACAACGTTCTACCTCCAACCGGATTCAGACGCGACAATCAAACAACGGAGCCACGGCAAAATCCCTAGTTCCAAACCTCGATGGTTCATCAACAACCTAGAGACAACTGTGACATTCGTCTCGATACAGCAGACGCAATGCCAGCAAACGAAGCAAAGGCCAAATTCCTAGCTTCAGGGTCTTGACGGCAACTCATATAAAACCTGAAAGACTATCGGAGATCATCCCACACCAGCGCGGAGTGATTATGACTCATCGGGGCTCTCCAAAATGAGCCTAACCTCAAGTAAAAAGCGGCATGGCAAAATTCCCGACGCTTGCTCTTCTGACGGTCAAACTGCCTAAGAAGATTGCTTGATGACGTCTTGTTCAGCCCCCGAAGGGATCATAGACACGACAGTCGCAAGGCTACTCAAACAGCAAGATTGCCTATCGAGGGATAAATCAGCCAACGCGACGTTACGACGGGCAAAACCCTAGCACCACAGACCCTAACGGACCTCTGTCGTAAAGAGCAAAGGTTAAGTATGACGTTAGGACATTCTTGCGAGAACTTCTCGATTCATATCAACTCGTGAGGAAATTAGCGTCCTTGCAAGAACTTCTCGATTCGTCTCGACTCTTGCATACTATTCACGGACCACACTCTCCAAAGTCGAATCTCGACAAGGAGGGAAACAACCACTTATGAGTCCTCTCGACTTATAAGCGGGAAAATTCTCTTCTAAGATCCTTACGACTCTCAAGAGAAAACACACCTAGGAATCATCACGACTCCTAAGGAGAAAAGACACCTAGGAGATCCTCACGACTCGTGGGGAGAAAAGTCTTTATGAGACCCTCATGGCTCATAAAGTTGGAAAGACTTAGGCAACATATCCTAACCCTGTTTCCTAAGCCATCGCTACCTTATAAAGAGTTCAAGATGAACAGTTATCAACCATCTATGGGCCACACTTGCCAAAGCTACATGCCACTGAATTGGAGAAGCTGCTCATGAGCATATAAACTACTTCACGCCAGATTAAGACATAAAGAAATGGAAAGGTGCGGCTCATGGGGATGAGGATTTGGAACTATATCCCTTAAGAGTTGAGATTTGAGTCAATGATAAATGATGATGCATGTGTCCGCTTGTTATCTTCTTAGATCAAGATTCTGAAAGTTATATACCAACCCGAAACTGGTCATACGACATGCATAACTCTGCACTACTTCACCCACGTACATACTTACGTGGGCAAAGTAGTGGGGGGAATTTGTTCCCGTCAAAAATTTCTGCGCAAAAGAGCCCAAGGTATCAAATGGCAGTGATACGCTTAAGAAAATGCGAACCGGTATTTTCCGGGCTGTATTTTAACAAACTCCAGAATGAGAAACAAATAAATTCTAATAATATTGGAAGTATCTCGAAAAATCCTTCGATTTGATATATTATGGGCTTCATAATTCATCCGGAATCAAAAGTTATGAGCAAATATGCTATGCACTGTTCCCTGATTAAAAATCAGGAATTACCTCAATGAAGTATCACGTGCTCACACGTGATCAATGGCCACGTATTGACACATGATAGTTAAAACAGAAATAAAAACAAACGGCTGAAGAAGGACCCAATTGGAGGTCACGTGCTCACACGTAACCAATGGTCACGTGTTGACATGTGATAGTTAAAATAGAAATAAAAACAAATAGCTGAAGGAAATACATCAATGAGGTATCACGTGACCAATGGTCACGTGTTGACACGTGATGGTTAAAACTGAAGCGTAAGTAAACGCTGAGAAAAAGACCCGATTGGGAGTCACGTGCTCACACGTGACCAAGGGTCACGTGTCAGCACGTGACTGGCTTCGAAAGCCTTACAGTTAATAGAATTAAAATTCTAAAAGCTTCTAAATCTTTCCAAATGGAATAAGATTATGGGGACCTTTGGATCAAAAATCCAGAGGTGATTAAATATCACCAATTTATGGAAAAAATCTTAGACAAGGAAAGATTTCCCCTAAATCTCACCGAAAATAACAAGCAGAATATCTTTTGGATTTAAAATCCAACGGTGAATAAAATTCACTGAATGATCTAAAGGCTCATATTAAATATGAAAACAAATCAAATCTTTCAATGAAAGATTTATTAAACAAATTTATTCGTTTCCTTCTCCTATAAATAGGAGCCAAGAAGAGAAGAAATATATAGAATTTTGGCATCTTGAAAATTCAGAGAGAAAAGAAAGGGAGAATTTAATTCTCAACAAAGAAAATCCTAGGTGAAAAAAGAAAGGGGATCAAAACTTCAAAAGGAAAGAGAATTTAATTCTCAAAGATCTAAGAGTTTAACTCTTTTGCAAAGAACTTAGTTCTTCCCCTGGTTGAAGATTTGCAAAGAGTACATCTCCCCATAAGTTGAGAATTTAATTCTCATAGGGTTGAGATCCTGCCATGCAGATCCAAAACTTAGAGAGGGAATTGAGTTTTGAGAATTTAATTCTCCCAAAACAAAATTAGGGTTTAACCCTACATGAGAATTTAATTCTCCCAAACTCACAGGAATTTAATTCCTTCATGATGAAACTAGGGTTTAAAACCCTATCTGAGAATTCAATTCTCCCAAAATCATAGGAATTTAATTCCTCCAAGACAAAACTAGGGTTTAACCCTATATAAGAATTTAATTCTTTTACATATATAGGAATTTAATTCCTCCAAAACAAAATTAGGGTTTAACCCTACAGAGAATTTAATTCTTAAAGATAAAGAGAATTAACAGATCTTCATACCTACAAAGAACTAAGGTCACGTGGCCCCACGTGACCCCCGAAAAGATCTCCAAAAATGAGAAGGAAAAGGCTCTGAGACAATGCCTCACGTGCTCCCACGTGACCTCCAAAACACAGAAGATCAAAGCGAATGAAATGAAGGCTTTGGGAGCTCTCACGTGTTACCACGTGACCCCTCAGCAAACGCTTTAACAGTCAGCGCATAAATCCCCATCACGTGCCAACACGTGATGCTCAAAATAAAAATAAAAATTGTTTAACACTTATTTGCAAAACAAAGCGAGGAGATCTGGCCCCACCTTTGGGCGCTCTCACGTGTTACCACGTGACCCCTAATAAATGCCTTAACAAATCAGCGCATGAGTGCCTATCAAGTGCCCACACGTGATGGCTAAAAATTAAAAGTGTTTAACACTTATTTGCAGAACAAAGCGAGGAGATCTGGCCCCACCTTTGGGCCCCCTCACGTATCCGTATGTGACCCCTTTTTCTTTAGTGTTTAACACTACTTTGAGAATCTTATTTCCAGTGTTTAACACCGTTATCTTCTAGTGTTTAACACTAATTTGAGAGCTTTATTTCCAGTGTTTAACATTGTTGTTCTCTAGTGTTTAACACTACTTTTAGCCAAATTGGCTAGTTCTCCAGAGGCAAAAACCTCCCCTTTGACTGAATCTCAAAATTGAGTAAAAGTTAAAGCTATAATATTCACTGCTCAATCAAAAATAGAAAAAATGTTGCCAAAGCATTCAAACTCTCGTTTAGCATTGCTAAATAATGTGGGCTTGTACCCAGACAAGTGTTAATGGCCCAACAAAGGGCCAATTCTTCAAACTTAATTGGACTTAGCCCAAATTGGTTATAAGTCCTCAATTCAGATTTAACTGAGCCAATGTGCTCATAATCTAATAAATTGATCTTAACTCCAAATTGGACTACAGATCCCCAACTCTACTTTGGTTCGAGGGTACATCTCTTCACTCCTTTGATATTTGTTGTTGTAATCCTTCAACGTCTTCAAAGAGGTGACGGGTCCCGAGAACCACACATTTCACGGACTATGATGTCCTTAACCTTGACTGTGAGGTCTTTAAACTCATGGACTATGATGTCCTTAACCTTGACTGTGAGGTCTTTAAACTCATGGACTATGATGTCCATAACCTTGGACTCCCTAAACTGGTAATCAACCGTAATGTCCCTAAACTAAACAATAGAGTTCAAATGCTCTCTTATTGGATCTAAATGATCATGTTAAGTTGATCTTAGTCTAGAAATTAGACTAACGTATCCTTAACACACGTTTAAGTTGATCCTAGTCTCAAATGAGGCTAACGTATCCTTAAACCTAACCCCCAAACCCAAATCTAAAAAGATACGGATTTGGACTAATCCACGTCCTATGGGAGACAACATAAATTAGTCTCCGTATACAATCCATGGGCAACCACAAACAAAACAAACACCCACGACACAAAGTGACCATATGGAGAAGAAGAAAGTTGTTACCGCGATGCGGTAGTGTAATTAACTGCAGGGGCTTGCGCCTGCAGGGAAGAGCGTCCCCACAATTAAAAACCCTTCAAACGAGGGGGAATCTGACGAAGTTTGCTACATCGGCCGCATCCGTTTAAACCTTCGATACATGGTGCCATAAATCAACTTGGCATCTTCGGAGAGGTGGACGGATAGCACCAAATAGCATCTGCCCCCAGATTCAGGCAAGACGTTTTGTCTTCCCGGTTTCCGGTGGTAAACAGTAGCGTAATTAACTGCAGAGGCTTGCGCCTGCAGGGAAGAGCGTCCCCACAATCAAAAACCCTTCAAACGAGGGGGAATCTAACGAAGTCTGCTATATCGGCCGCATCCTTCTAAACCTCCGATACAAGGTGCCATAAATTAACTTGGCATTTTCGGAGAGATGGACGGATAAAACCAAATAGCATCTTCCCCCAAATTCAGGCAAGACGACCTAAGCGGTTCCGTCTTCCCAGCATTTCGGTGGCGAACAGATTCTGGCATGTCCGGTGGGACCTTTTCCTCTTTCCACTCCACACTTCGTGTGTCATGTTTCGCGAATGAATCGCGGTTTTCTATGGTTTCCCCTAGATTCGAGGTACTAAGATTTAGTGTCTTGCTCCGTGCAGAAAACAGAAGATCAATGGCTTGCAACTGCACCAACTACAACAACTCCCACTCCGTCCTTGCTGGAGGAGTGACCTATGGGCCTCAAGCAGTCTTCGTTTTCACAATGCCAGTGGAACAGGTGACGCAAGCCACCACTGGGTTGTTCTTTGGGACCATGCTCCCACCAATGTGCTTCAATACCCTACTACCAGCGCAAGAAGCTCAGAAAAAGTCGGTCATTGATCGGCTCACAACTGCCGCGGCCCCTCTCAACGGGTCGTCCAAATCCAGTGCCTCGGTCTTTAAAAGACTAGACCAAAGCTTAAATGAGCCCATGAAAAAGTTTGCAATACCTGAACGGGTTATCCCAAAGCGGATAGCCATTCCGGCTCAAGTGGAGAAAATCGTCAAAGCGGCATCTCCTGCTAAGGGGTCGGTCTTCACAAGACTAGCCGTTCTATCTCCCGCTTCAGGTGGAGTAACCAAGGCTGCTTCCCCTGCTCGAAATTCTGCCTTCGATAGGTTGGCCATCCCCGCTCAACGGACGTCGGACTTTGACAGGCTGACACGAACAGCGGTTTCTCATCAAAGCATGAAGCATGATGTAGCTACCCCGACAACGGAGGTGATCCCGGCCGCACAACATGCTCGACGTCGCCACTGACACCGAATGAGGAAAGCTGGGGGCAGTTCCCCTTCTGGAATGACTCCGCCAGCTCCAACAATGGAAATTGTTGCTATTGTTCCAACTGGAAACAGCTTTGAACCACTTAGGAGGGTGTGCAAAAATTCTCCGACCGCCGTGCTAAAAAGATCTCTCCACTGTTGAAGTCAAAATTTGCACCTCGGTTGACCAAGTCAAAGTCAAGGTCCGCCCCAAGCCAAGTGGGCCCATGCCCGAGTCGAGCCGGAACATGAAGCGGCCGGCCCTCCTCCATGCCAAAATATAGGTCATGTAATAAATAATTTTTATGTAATTTTTTATGTATGAATGTATGTAAAATGGGCATAAAGCCAAATTTTTGTATAGCCCATGGCTTATGTGCAAAAAGAAATGGCACATGAGCCATGTGATGGGCAAAATGCCATTTTTGCAAAGCCCAAGGGGCTATATGTAAATATGTAAGCCTATATAAGGCAAAATGATGATGAATAAAGGAGATACCTTTTCATTCCCAAAAAAATTAGAGCCTGTGTCTCTTCCTCCTTCCTCAAGGTTCCAAAACCTTCTTCTTTCTTTTTGAATTAAATCAAGAGTTTTACTCTTCCTTTTTCACCACTAAATAGTTTTTCACCACAAAACCCATAAAGGGGAACTTGGATCTACCATTAGATCTCAAAAGGAAGAGATTTTTAAAATCTCACATCTCTTGATCTTCAAGATTCGGCCAAACGACAGGAAGAAGAAGGAGACCCATCTCCAGAAACCCCACTTTGGGGAAGAACTAGGGCTCAAGGGGAGAAGCCCCTTCATCAGCTCCAAAACATTCTTGGAGTTTAACTCTTCATACATACACACACACACACACACACACACACAAACACAGAATAATAAGTGCTTCTTTCTGGGAGTTAACTCCCATTGCAGAGACCAAGTCCCTTTTGCTGCTCGAGCGCCCACGTACTGACACGTGGTGCGCTAGTGCTCTTACGCCCAGAGCGCTAGCGCTCGAGCGCCCACGTGCTGACACGTGGTGTGCTAGCGCTCATAGCGCTAGCGCGCTTGCGCTAGCGCTCGAGCGCCCACGTGCTGACACGTGGCACGCTAGCGCTCTTACGCTCAGAGCGCTAGTGCTCTTGCGCTCAGAGCGCTACGCCCGAGCGCCCACGTGCTAATACATGGCGCGCTAGCGCTCAGTGCGCTACCGCTCTTGCGCTCAGAACGCTAGCGCCCAAAGCGCTAGCGTCCGAGCGCCCAAAGCGCTAGCGTCCGAGCGCCCACGTGCTGACACGTGGCGCGCTAGCGCTCAGTGCGCCAGCGCTCAGTGCGCTCAGAGCGCTAGCACTCAGTGCATTAGCGCCCGAGCGCCCACGTGCTAACACGTGGTGCGGTAGCGCTCTTACGCTCAAAGCACTGGCGCTGGCCCCACGCATCCTTTGGATGCCTTTTCCCTTTATTTATTTATATATACATATATGTATATATATGTACACACACATACTCCACGACACTGTCCCTGTTAGAGCTCTGCGGGGCCCCCGATATATCCAAAACCCCTTCAAAACACAACACTGCACATTGAGTTTGCATGACCGGTTTAACCCGTCAATCGGAGGTTCCCTCGCTCCAAAGGCAAGGGGTAATTAACGGCAGCTTAGTCCGCGGCTGCCGGAGATTCGGATCCCCACAATCAATAAACCCCCGTCTACCCTAGGCAGGGGGAATCTGTAGTACGCCTGACAAGCGCGCGTGTATTCCCATCTCAATGGGGTGACAAAAATACCCTACAGATTCTGGCACGCCCGGTGGGACCGATCTCTCCTCCCATATTTCGGGTTAAACGTTCATAAGAACTCAATCAATATACATATCTGTATTTATACTAACATAATTCTTTTTCATGCAGGTTTTCAAGCAATCACTTTCCAACAATGTCTCTAAAGATGAACTCAGCTCTCGATCAGCTCACATCTCCTACACGATGAAGATAGACTCCAGGACGGTCCTTCCAGCCATTCTTGGGCGACATTGGGAGGAGGAGCCGCTACTATTTGGCTCTATTATGTTCGTGTCGGCTAACGCCGTCCCAGCTCCTTAAGCTCCGGTAATAGACAAACCCGTCTCAAAGGGGAAGATGCCAAATGTGGTGGTCTCGAAGGGGCCCCAACTCAAACGCAAGTCGGTGTTTGAGCGACTTTCCTCGGCCCCAGCTGGGGGCAAGGCCATCGACACCGAAAAAGCTACAACGCGTCTCGAGCAAGCTCCGGCGGTGCCCCTAACAACTGCTCAATCGGGTGTCTTCTCTAAGCTCCCCGCTAATCGACTCACGGTGGCTTCCCAGGAAACAGATGCCCACCAAGCCCTTAAAATTGAGAAGCTAAGGCAGAAAAGGCTCAGATATAGAGCCAACAAATGGGCTAGGGATCCGCTAGGCTGAACCTCATCTCAGATGGGGAAATGGCTGGATATGTGGTCCACACTGTCTACACGGTGGGCACGCACAGCAAGAGCAAGGACGGGGCCACCACATCTCAGATCCCATCTGGCTTGAATGTGGTTGCCGCTTCCCAATAACAGCCGCCTCCGCTGGATGATGAAAACCTTCTTGATGAGGATGATAGGCAGAAAGACCTTTCGGTCCATGAGGAGTCGGACTCGGAAAGCGAAGATGAGCCAATCTTCCGTCCCAAGAACGCAGAGCAGCAACTTCTCCAAGAGCTCCGAAAACAGCTCAGAAGCAAAGACAAGGAGATGGCCAAGCTTTACTCAAAAATTGACGACTTGACAAATATCGTCTTACAGCTCACGGCCCAACTTGCCTATCAGCCGCCCAATCAAGCGCGGGGCCATGTTCATGAACCGGGAAACGGTTTCCCAAGACAGCCGACACCTATTCCCTCAAATCCAAAGGTGGGCGGACCGCACGAAAGCCAGTCGCATCCTGTCATGGGAAATGTCTTGGCGGCCGATGACAGGAACCCGCTAACTCAAGATCAAATCATGGATTTGGTTGCCAACAAACTCAAAACATTGGTAGCCGAAGCCGGATAGCAAAAGGATGCCAGCAGTAGCGGGAGACCATATCCTGCTCGGTACGATCTTGTGGAGTTTCCCACTGGCTATGTCGTCCCCAAATTTGAAAGGTTCGATGGGACGGGAAATGCGAACCGGCACATTGCCCAATTTAAAGCATCATGCGCAAATACTGGGGGCAATGATGCGCTCCTTCTCCGTTAGTTTGTTAATAGCTTGACGGATGTTGCTTTCGATTGGTATGCAAGCATACCAGATGACTCGATCACGACGTTCGCTCAAATAGAATCCATGTTCAAGCAAAGGTTCATGAGTGTCAGCGATAAAATCACCATTGCCGACCTCGTAAGGACCGAGCCAAAGAACAACGAAAGCAACATGGATTTTATAGTCCGATGGCGCAATCTCTCTGTCAAATGTGAACCGCCATTGGATCAAGACCAATCCATCGGTCTTCTTATAGAAAATCTGAAAGACTGGATGAAACCTTTCCTGTGCACCGCAGGCCTTAAAACATTCCAAGAGCTGACCAAAAAGGTCCAAGCGTTAGAACGCTCAAAGCCCGAGTCTGCTCAGGATCTTTAGTTCGCAAACAGACCGAAACCTTGGAGGGACGACAACCGAAAAGGCGGAAGTTCTAACAGCACCGATTCTCTAAATAAACAGAGAGCGGGCGGAGCAAAAACTAACAAATCTCGAGAACCAACTTTGGAGGAAAGAAGAAATAAGGTCTACTTATTCCGATGGGACAAGGTCCACAAAATTTTTAAAGATGCTCTAAAGAATGGCCTGCGGCTACCAGAACCAAAAAGGCTAAGTGAAGAGAACAGGACTGATCATCCCAACTTCTGCCCATACCACCGAGTTCTGGGACACACTATTGAAGACCGTTACATCTTCAAAGATTGGGTCGAAAAGCAATACAAGGCAGGAGAGATAGAACTATCCAAAGGCGTGTTAACAAACAGTCCAGCTACGACCACCAATTTCATACAAACGGAGACCAAAGTTCTTCGTGAAACTGATTCTCTCAGACATCCGCCTTTCTCTGAAAACAATCGACCACCACGTCATTAAACTGGGAACAATCGACCTCTAAGTCGTTAAACTGGGAATGTAAAAAAATATATATGTGTGTAAATAAACAAAAAATGTGTAAATAAAAGAAGAATAAAGAAATGATGGGGCAACTCGCAATAAAAACCAGCGAGTAAAATAAAGATGAAAATAAAGCCGAAATGATGGGGTAACCGTGAATAAAATCCGAAATGATGGGGCAATCACAATCTTCGCGATAAGAAAAGCTGAAATGATAGAGCAATCGCGGTAAAACAAAAAAAAATCAAACAAAACAAAGGCAAATGATGAGTCGCTCCCGGTACCATATTCCAGTGCAGCGATGCAGACGCCAATCAAAATCCAATTTCTCAAAATTCTTCCGGCCCTACGGTTGGTCCCAAAGTTGACCATCGTATACAATCCACGGGCTCAAATAATTCTCATCATGCCCATGCCCCACCGCAATCACCAGTTACGCGGCTGGTCTCCGCCTTTGGAATTATGCTTCATTAGAAAGACCCACTCATGTGTCCTCACGATGCATGAGGAGAACAAACCTTCGTGAGATCCTTATGACTCACCAAGGAAAAATACACTTGGGAGTCCTCATGACTCCCAAGGAGAAAATACACCTACGGGATCCTTATGACTCGTAGGGAGAAAATGCTTTTATGGGACCCTCACGGCCCATAAAATTGAAAAGCCTTAGGTGATAGAGATCTAAACCTGTCTCCTAAGCCATCGCTCCCCAGTCCCCAAGTGGCGAATGATGAGTCTCTCCTGGTACCATATTCCAGTGCAGCAATGCAGACGCCAACCAAATTCCAAACCCATACCCCAACGGCGAATGATGAGTCGCTCCTGGTACTACATTCCAGTGCAGTGATGCAGACGCCAACCAAATTCCAAACTTAAAATCCCAAACGACGAATGATGAGTCGCTCCTGGTACTATATTCCAGTGCAGCGATGCAGACGCCAACCAAATTCTAACTCCTACACCCCAACGGTGAATGATGAGTCGCTCCTAGTACCATATTCCAGTGCAGCGATGCAGACGCCAACAAAGTCCCGAAATTTTTCCGACCCTACGGTCTGGATCATACATTCTGCAAAACCGTATACAATCCACGGGCGTAAAATAATCCCAATCTCTCCCAAGTCCTACCGGCGAGACCACATTCAAAGTCTCACCGGCGGTGAAGATTCAAAAAAAAAAGAAGAAGAAAGAAAAAAAAAGATGGTATGTCCACAAGCAAAATGGGCACGGATGAAAACCCGAAAGGGCTCCGTGAGTAAAAACAGCAGGACTGCCAACGAGTTTGTGAAAACCCGAAAGGGCGCAAACTCGTAAAAAAAAGAGATGAAATGCACTCGCAAAGTTCTCTCGACTTTGAGAGGAGAAAATTCCCGCGTGAGATCCTTACGACTCACAAAGGAGCCACACACTTAGAAGTCCCCATGACTCCTAAGGAAAAAAAACAACGCCTACGAGATCCTTTCGACTCGTAGGGAGAAAATGCTTTTATAGGACCCTTACGGCCCATAAAATCGGAAAGCCTTAGGTGATAGGGATCTAAACCTGTCTCCTAAGCCACCAATTCCCAAATCCTTCCGGGGCAAATGATGAGTTGCTCCTGGCATTATTCCAGTGCAGCAATACAGATGCCAAACAAAAAACCAATTCCCAAATCCTCTCAAGACAGATGACGATTCGCTCCTGGTACTATATTCCAGTGTAGGGATGCTGATATCAACTCAGATCAAACAAATCAAACCAACCAATTCCAACATCGACCTCTGCGTCGGACAACAGACACTCCGGCTCGGGGATACGTCAACCAGCCGATACTCCGCCTCGGGGAAACGTCAAGCAGACACTCCGTGCCGGGGGCACATCGACAACAGACACTCCGTCTCGGGGATACGTCAACCAGCTGATACTCCGCCTCGGGGAAACGTTAAGCAGACACTCCGTGCCGAAGGCACATCGACAACAGACAGTCCATCTCGGGGATACGTCAACCAGCCGATACTCCGCCTCGGGGAAACGTCAAGCAGACACTCCGTGCCGGGGGCACATCGACAACAGACACTCCGTCTCGGGGATACGTCAATAAGCCAATACTCCGCCTAAGGGAAACGTCAAGCAGACACTCCGTGTCGGGGGCACATCGACAACAGACACTCCGTCTCGGGGATACGTCAACCAGCCGATACTCCGCCTCAGGGAAACGTCAAGCAGACACTCCGTGCCGGGGGAACATCGACAACAGACACTCCGTCTCGGGGACACATCAGCCAGCCGATACTCCGCCTTGGGGAAACGTCAAGCAGACACTCCGTGCCGGGGGCACATCGACAACAGACACTCCGCCTCGGAGAAACATCGACCAGCGACACTCCGTACCGAGGAAACGTCCAACGCAGAAAATCCGTACCGGGGAAACTTCCACCAACGACACTCCGTACCGGGGAAACGTCCAACGCAGACACTCCGTGCCGGGGACACGTCAGCCAGCAGACACTCCGTCTTGGGGACACGTCAGCCAGCAGACACTCCGTCTCGGGGACACGTCATCCAGCCGACACTCCGCCTCGGGGAAATGTCGACCAGCGACACTCCGTGCCGGGGGCACTCTACCAAATCCCTCCGGTCCAAGGAAACGTCTACCACGGACACTCCGTCTCGGAGACACGTCAAGCGTCGACCGTCCACGTCATAAAAAGGGCAGTGCATCCTAAAAAGGGGGAAGCAACGCAAGTCGCCTCCTCGCGAAAGAAAATCCATCAATTTCATGCACACGAACCAAATATGTGGTGGGCATTTATTGATGGGGGCACTTTGTTGAAGTCAAAATTTGCACCCTGGTTGACCATGTCAAAGTCAAGGTCGGCCCCAAGCCAAGTGGGCCCATGCCCGAGTCGAGCCGGAACATGAAGCGGCCGGCCCTCCTCCATGCCAAAATATAGGTCATGTAATAAATAATTTTTATGTAATTTTTTATGCATGAATGTATGTAAAATGGGCATAAAGCCAAATTTTTGTAAAGCCCATGGCTTATGTGCAAAAAGAAATGGCACATGAGCCATGGGATGGGCAAAATTCCATTTTTGCAAAGCCCAAGGGGCTATATGTAAATATGTAAGCCTATATAAGGCAAAATAATGATGAATAAAGGAGATACCTTTTCATTCCCAAAGAAATTAGAGCCTGTGCCTCTTCCTCCTTCCTCAAGGTTCCAAAACCTTCTTCTTTCTTTTTGAATTAAATCAAGAGTTTTACTCTTCCTTTTTCAAAACAAAATAGTTTTTCACCACAAAACCCACAAAGGGGAACTTGGATCTACCATTAGATCTCAAAAAGAAAAGATTTTTAAAATCTCACATCTCTTGATCTTCAAGATCCGGCCAAACGACAGGAAGAAGAAGGAGACCAATCTCCAGAAACCCCACTTTGGGGAAGAACTAGGGCTCAAGGGGAGAAGCCACTTCATCAACTTCAAAACATCCTTGGAGTTTAACTCCTCATACACACACACACACACACACACACACACACACACACACACATATATACAGAATAGTAAGTGCTCCTTTCTGGGAGTACAACTCCCATTGCAGGGACCAAGTCCCTTTTGCTGCTCGAGCGCCCACGTGCTGACACGTGGTGCGATAGCGCTCTTGCGCCCAGAGCGCTAGCGCTCGAGTGCCCACGTGCTGACATGTGGTGCGCTAGCGCTCTTGCGCCCAGAGCGCTAGCGCTCAAGCGCCCACGTGCTGACACGTGGCTTGCAAGCGCTCATAGCGCTAGCGCGCTTGCGCTAGTGCTCGAGCGCCCACGTGTCCGCCGGGGGCCAGATGCCGCGGGGGACCTTGAGGGCCCAAATGGCGGCTATCGTACATGAGGCGGTTCAGGTATGTACTCTCTCATGTGTTACTTCAAGCGACCTTTTCTTAGTTCGGGCGTCTTTAAGTTTCTTTGCCATTTTTCGCCAGGTCCTTCAGCACTACGCCCTTGTTAATCGTATGGAAGCCGAGGGGGCTATTCGGACTGCGAGGTCAGCAGAAGAGTCTTCTTCGGAGGTCGAGAGTGTGCGAATCGAGCAGCGTCTGGAGAGGGGGAGGTCGATCGTCCTCAAAGCCCGGTCAGAAGCCGCGGATCTCACCATTTCAAAGTGCCGGGAGTCCTATCGCCGCCTAAGTGAGTCCCACCGGGTCGTCGAGGCGAAGTTGGTGGAACTGGCCGATCGCCTTGAGGCCATGAAGAGGGAGAGGGATTGTAACATTTCAAAAAAATAAAATATTATTTTTGGGAATTTTCATAATTTAATATTAAGTTTTGATGAATATTTTAATAGCCGGTATAATTAAATACCGATAAATGGTGAAAATTCCGGAGAAAATTTTGGAAATTTTAAAATAGGGTATTTTGTGAAAATATGCCATTTATGAGTTTTTATGGTTAAGTATATGCTATTTTAGTGTTAATTGCGATTGAAAATCGCAAATTGGATTTTTGGACTTTGTGCAAAATGTGCACATATCATTTTCTACACTTGTCGCACTTGTTTCATGTTTTGAACTTATGGTGGCCTAGGGTTGAACCATGTTTAGATGACCATGGTGGGTTGAACCATTTGGTTAGGTTAATTAGTTTTAACCTAAGGGATTTGACCTTGTCTAAGGGTGATTAGGGTTAGTTGACCTTGTGTAGGGAGAGAGTGAGCCATGATGGCTTGTGGGTGCTAACATGTTTCGAGAGAGAGAGAGAGAGAGATGGCTAGGGTGTGCCATGATCCATCTCCTTCCTCATTACCCTTTATGCTCTTCACACCCCCTCTCACTCATATCACTCCCTCTCATCACTCACATCCTACCCTCACATCTCACACTCTCACACTCCACCATAATACAACCCTTTCCCCCACATCAGGCCCCATAATCAGCAGCAGCTGCATCAGCACCATACACCCATACACCAGCCACCCTAGCTGCTGCTACAAGCTGCAACATCAGCTACATCAGCCCACCATCAAGCAACCTTAGCCCAAACAAAAGCAACAGCCACATCAACTGCTGCAATAGCACACATCAGCCCCCTTTATCAATACATCAGCTCCTTTAAACAACACTTCAGCCCCAATATCCTCAGCATCAACTTCACTCAAACCACACCACACCAACACAATACTACAACATCACCCCAACATCAAACAACCCTTCACAACACCAGCCCAGCAGTAGCTGCTGTTCAGCCAAAAAAAAAGAGAAGAGAATTGCTAGCAGCAGCAGCAAAACCAACAACAACAAACTGCTGTTAAAAACAGCAACAGCATCAGTTGCAAAAGCCACACCAGCAGCTGTAGGAGCAACTCAGCAGTCCACCAACGGTCCTTCTTCATCCTCCTTCCCTTCTCTTTCATCCTAGGACCCTCTTGAGGTATAATCTCACAACCCAATTCCTATCTTGCTCAGTTCTGGTAATATAGCTGAAAATTAGTGATTATATTGTGATATGGTGCTAGTTTTAGGTGATTTGAGTGAGAGGTGGCCAAGGGATGGTTTTGAATGCTAGTATAGCCTTACTAGGTGCTGTTAAGACCAGTTGAAACAAGATTTGTCCCAGGTTTCACCAAAATACCAGATTTGTTATACTTGGCGTAATTTAGCAACTTTGTCGACTTATTGACCTTTCTGGGAAGTGCTATAACCCGAGATACTCTAAAATAATTTTGACTTGGCAGTAGGCTGTGCAGGCACCCTGGAACCACCACCCAAAACCCTAGCCCAAACCACCTTATCCCGACCGCAGATATATTCCCTCTGGCCGCAATTTGCGGCCAGACCAGGGTGAAACTGCCTCGTTTTGCGTGCATGGCCCTATTTCATGTAAACTTGACCCTGGGTATGTCTAGTTTTGACTGATTCCAGTTAGGGTAAAATCTGGGTTGATTTTCATGAGTTGGCGTATGATTTACGACCTGTTTTCCGTATGAATTTTTGGTATTCGATGATTCGTTTTTGTCGGGTGGCGTTTGAACGCCAACGACCAGTGAGCATTGGTTGTGTTTGCACGCGAGGTCACAGGTTTTTACCTATGGGCGTAGCGTGTACTATTTTGGTTTCCGACATGGTTTTCATGTGTTTTAGCGTGTGATATCCTTGTAGGTACCCCACGTGGCGTCGAAGCGTTGGAGATGCAAATGGAGGCATCGGCACCGACACACATAAGACAAGGTGAGTAGATTTATATCTACGGGGAGAAGTCGGGTGGATGGCGTATAGCACCCCCGCAGTCCGAAGTGATGTATACGGATGCGTATACACACCTATAATTATTATCTATTGTTCGGAAATCATTGATGTTTAGAATGAATAATTGGTGTGTTGGATTGGTGAAAGGTTACGAAACCCTAGGTAGTGGGTGCACTATACATGCATATACACACATACATACTTGCATACATCCTTAGTTCATATGTGGTTATGGGATTCTATATAGATCTGTGTTCATATGGGTATGGGACTATGTGTTCAAATACGGATTTGAGGATGATACTTGGGGTTGAGTTGAGTCGATGATTTTGATCCGAGATTATGATATCGGGGGTATGGTAGAATTCATATTTGAGATACGTCGTGATGCTTTAGCGGATTTTGGGGTAATGATGTCACAGGAATAGTGATATATATTAAATGATCGATGTGATTATGATACGAGATAGGATATGATATGACATGATATGATAAGATGTTAAGATAGGCCGCTCGGGCGATGTATACCCCTTCATGCTGATATGTGCTGATGATATCGATTTTGCTAGAGGCGGTCAATCGGAAGTCAGATTATGGTTATATTGACGATATATGATGATTATATCGATTCATACGAGACTGTTGATCAGTACTCAGATCATGATTATAGTGTTGATATTAGCATTGTACTAGACATAGGTCAGTACCCCAGATGATGATCTTGATAAAAAGGATACCAGATGAGTAATATAATGATTGTGATATTGACCGTACCCAGATTTAGGGATGCCATACGACGGATTTACGTACGAGCTATAATTTGATGTTTGATCCGCACTCTTGATTTGGGAATAATCGATTATAGAGATATGTTATCGGATGTGATATTATCGAGGCGGGATCACCGACTATATATATATATGTATCGACTCAGAGGTTAGGCGGCTTCCCTTACCTACTGTTAGTTTTAGCTCAGCCTTAGTGGTGTAGCTATATGACTCTTATGACACTAAATGTAGTTTAGTTATCATTGTGTTTAGTATTCAGCTCTCGCACATTATTATTGTTGCTCTGCATCGCATATTGTTGTGATTCATATTTCATTATTGATATCCTGCTGTTAGGACACTAGCACCATTACCGATGATACGTATTTACCACGTACACTTATTTGCCGGCGCACACACATCTTCATCGGTAATTGTCATGTCACGAACACTTAGAAAATATTATTGCTTGATTTAGCTTGTTAGCTAGTAGTGACATGATATTAGTATGCTTGCCTTATATGCCAGCTTGATATTGTAGTTATTACCTGTCACTTCATGTATACTGTTGTTCATTATATGCCGCATTCATGGATTCTCATGCTTATATTCATGGTTTTACATGCTATTGATGATTCGGATTTCCATGATGTTTTCTGGATTTGGGGGAAAACCGCAAAACTTACATAAACTGCTTTCTCTCTTTTTAAATAAAAAAAAGTGCGGTTTTCCCATGATATATGAGTCGTCCACCATGAGTTTGCTGATGGATTTCGAGACCCGATTCGAGGAGTGGAGGAACCGTTTCGGGTACATGGTGGGCCCGGTGCGGTACCCCAGGGCAAGAGGATCGCAGATGATGGCGTTGAGCCTGTGCAGGGGAGCACGACCGACCGGTGATTTTACCCGACACGTCGGATATCCGGAGGATACCGTCGTAGTCATGAGATGGATGGTAGGGGCCGATCTGGACTGACGGCGCCCTGGATTTTATGATTGAGATATTGAGGTACAGAGATATCGAGATATTGGGATTTATGTTTTGTGCCGATGCTGGGCATAGGTTTCATGATGTTTTTCCATGATTTTGACTATATCCTTATATTTACATGCATGATTACATTGATCATACTTCATTTGTATATATAACAGGGTATGGGGGCGCTGTTATATACCCTTACACCAATATTAGTGGAATGGGACGCTAATATATGTGTATTGATATCATTTTAAAAAAAACTTCATCATACTTTTCATGCATTCATACATCATCCATTTATACAATGCTACCTGAGGCACTGACACGGTCATATGGGATTACACTTGGGTTAGATATTTACCCTAGTCTTGTTATAGATTGCTGGTTATATATTTGACGATTATATATTATGATCGTATGACCTAGGATTGCGTCATACATGCGATTTTCTGTTCGTAGATCTTTTTCTACTCACGAGTTGGCAACTCACCCTTGTTGTGCCTCAGTTTCTTGCAGGTGTTGCCGTACGGGTTTTGTTACGGGTTTGCGGGCACAGCTTCTTTCTGGTGACTTGCTAGTAGGTGGGTTATTTGTATCATACCTATCATTATACATTGTATATTATATTCAGTTGTATCTAGAAGTTCCATCAACCAAACATGTACTTATTTGAGATAGAGACCAGTGATGTTTATTCTTTCGGCCTTAGAGTCGCACGTTATATTTTATGGATTTCTTGTTGTTGGAGTTTCTTTCTGTTGTGATCCTCGCCTTTAGGCGTTGTATATTATGTTGCATACTGGTGGATTTGATATGGTTCTTCCGATACTCTACTAATTTTCTTGGTTTGGATTTCTGGGCTCGGCTTACTTAGAATACGTACACCTCGAGACGTTCGTGGTCTAGGTGCCGGTCATGTTCCGTACTTTCGGGACGTGACAAAGTTGGTATCAGAGCGTTAGGTTTTACCTTCGGAGCGTAGGATGACCCTTGGTTGATGGAATAGGTGACTAAAATAGAGTGACGTACCGTTGGTATGTTCCGCGGCATATTTACGACACGCCACTCCACTTAAGAAGCCTTAAGATGTACATTTCTTTGTTCAGTATCATATTCCTTCCTGATCTAGCCTCATCGGTACCAGTTATGGTTTTGCTGCCATGATTACGGGCAGGGAGAGCTACAGCTAGAATTGCGGTCAGCACGAGCTCGTTACGAACGAGGACTGACCAGGGCGCAATTCCGGCGACACACGATTGTGGAGATGTGTCTTCTTATGATGTTTTTGCACCACGAGCGTTGGATGGATCGCTATATGAGGTTACTCGGACGTGTAGATCAACACCAGAGGATTGAGCCACCGAAAGAGGCCAGCCAGATTTTGATGACCGTTGATGTATGGTGTATTCGTGACGATTGAGGCATTGTTCAGCGTGCAGACGAGTGAGCCAGTTCTTGCTGCGAATGATGAGATATCGCCCCAGATGATTAGAGCTATGGCAGTACGAGATCGTACTAAGAGATGATAGAAAGTCGCTAGTCACCAAGGATGAATGACTAGGACATGTGATTCATTTGCTACCCCGATGCGAGGTCTTCAGATAGATTGATTCCAGCTGAGACGACTCCACGCGGAGACATTGAGAGTCGACAGAGACGATCGAATGTCAGAAAACCTATTATTCCAAGTTTAAAGTACTCAGAAAGACATGCAGGCAATTCTATGGTCCCTCTAGAAGAATGAAACCCTAACTCGACTTAATGACCGTATGAAAGCCTTTGAACCTTAGGGTTTGCGGCAGTTCTGCGGTGCCATTAGTGAGGCTTAGGTTTGCCTTTCTACGGCTGGACCACCGATGCTGTGGTATGTACTCGATACTATTATACTGTACCCAAATGTTGAGCTCTTGGGGGATTATGAGGTCTTGACAAATCGATCGGATGGCTCGACTAAATTCGGATGCTAGATGGTGAGATGCACTTCTTGGGAGACTCCAGATACGAGGATAGCCGTTGGAGCTCAGTCCATGCAGCCACGACGAGACGAGTCCGATGCAGTCGACATTAGAGAAAAGTAGAGCAAGAGGTTCGTACAAGATCTGGATATGATGACGTTCCACTCCGCCGACACAGAGATGCGATGCGCATGCCGATGCATAGTACTGGATATACCTTCCAAAAGGAGTCGCGATGAGTATGCAGCCGTTTCGGAGCAAGAAGCAGATATATTAAAGGAAGATGACTTCCGGACTATTGGCAGAGATGAGACTTGGAAGAAGACCTTGAGCAGGATTCCTTCCAGGATACTGCTGCAATGATATTTGCACCCAGGATCAGATGTGTCACATGCATTCAGAGAGCCAGAGGCCGACGCCAGTGATATGCTGCTTTACGAGTGGTCGCGATGATTGACCGAGAGATGACCAGAGAAGTGCCAGAACGGAATCGTCCCCGTTAGCACACTTGACAGGGCCGATGAGCCGATGGATCGTGAAATTGATAACCTATAGGGAAGATGAGGACCTTCTGGAATAAATCACGAGAAGACTTGGACCCAGGAGTGGTCATGTTACGCACACCAGCAGGCCAGAGTTCAGGATCGTCGATGAGATATGCTATGAGTGATCACCACAGTTGGCCAGAGATTCTTGGAGGATGTGCTTGAGCGGAACTACTCCGCTATACTTGATTTCGGTATTGTTGGGTGATTTATTTGCATGATTTGATTTTGATGATTGAGGATTTACGATTTTCGCACTGTCGTTGCACTTGATATCGTTTTCGTGCCTGGGTTTCACATGTTTGTGATTTTATAGGGTTTAGACATTTGAGTTGATTTTTTGCGTATGCACGCACACGATTTGGTTCCTGCACTCTGTATAGTTATATATGCTTGCAAGTGCAGTGACATGTATTTTTTGCACTTGGATGCACTGGATTTCGATTTCGAGGGTGATGCTCGATATTTATTTGTGCACTTTATGCACCTGATTGGATTTTGCGTGTGTTCGATGCTTGATGTCGGGTTTCATGATTTCGTGCATGATGGATGCACCGGATTTGGATTTTAGCGCATGTTGGGCGCAGGTTATGAGATGCGATTTGGTGCACACCAGATGCACTAAATCGGGATTTTTCGTGCATGTCAGATGCACCTGATTTTGCTGTCAGGCACGCACGTTGCCTATGACCGATGTTGTGTGCACAACCGTTGCACCTTGAGCTTGTTTCTGTGCACATGTATGGCACATTCATGGATTTTTGATTTCCGTGCGCACCGGACGCACAGGGTTTTCATATGCACTTTTGGGATTGATTTCTTAGGAAGCAGTACATTTTTATGATATTACGATTTGTTTTCGTACTGAGCAGGACTGGTCAGATGACAGTACCTGAGTATATTTTCCATGCATTGAAAGATTTCAAAGGGATTTCCAAAAGCGAGCTATAGTCTCATTATTTACATACGTGTCCGGTATGACACGAAACGTTTAAAACGAGGGAACCCTTCTAAATTAATTTCAAAACGGCGGATCGTACATATTAAACAAAGGATATATACGTATATGGTTATTTTCTTATAGAGACGTCCGTCACTGTGCAGTGCTATGCGCATTGTACATCGACTTTAAAGAATTTGGCGTACATTTTCTTCAGATATTTACATGTACGGATTTGGTATTTACATGTATAGTTCCGATTTCTAGCATATCGATTTTGTCTGGGATTTGGCATTCGTGTTTTCACCTTGACTCCGATGATTGCGGGATACTTGACGGAGTTTTGATTTTGAGTTATCTGCTCGTTACTCATGCGCGTGTATTGCGCTACGATGTGTTTTATGTATTGATGATTTCGGAGCCCCGTTGACATGGACATTTTATTGAAATGTTTTAGAATTTGGGGGTTTAAATTTAAATTCGGGGACCGAATTTCTTTAAGGGGGGAAGACTGTAACATTTTAACAAAATAAAATATTATTTTTGGAAATTTTCATAATTTAATATTAATTTTTAATGAATATTTTAATAGCCGATATAATTAAATACCGATAAATGGTGAAAATTCCGGAGAAAATTTTGGAAATTTTTAAATAGGGTATTTTGTGAAAATATGCCATTTATGAGTTTTTATGGTTAAGCATATGCTATTTTAGTGTTAATTACGATTGAAAATCGCAAATTGGATTTTTGGACTTTGTGCAAAATATGCACATATCATTTTCTACACTTGTTGCACTTGTTTCATGTTTTGGACTTATGGTGGCCTAGGGTTGAACCATGTTTAGATGACCATGGTAGGTTGAACCATTTGGTTAGGTTAATTAGTTTTAACCTAAGGGATTCGGCCTTGTCTAAGGGTGATTAGGGTTAGTTGACCTTGTGTAGGAAGAGAGTGAGTCATGATGGCTTGTGGGTGCTAACATGTTTCAAGAGAGAGAGAGAGAGAGAGAAAGATGGCTAGGGTATGCCATGATCCATCTCCTTCTTCATTACCCTTTGTGCTCTTCACACCCCCTCTCACTCATATCACTCCCTCTCATCACTCACATCCTACCCTCACATCTCACACTCTCACACTCCACCATAATACAACCCTTTCCCCCACATCAGCCCCCATAATCAGCAGCAGCTGCATCAGCACCATACACCCACACACCAGCCACCCTAGCTGCTGCTACAAGCTGCAACATCAGCTACATCAGCCCACCATAAAGCAACCTTAGCCCAAACAAAAGCAACAGCCACATCAACTGCTGCAATAGCACACATCAGCCCCCTTTATCAACACATCAGCTCCTTTAAACAACACTTCAGCCCCAATATCCTCAGCATCAACTTCACTCAAACCACACCACACCAACACAATACTACAACATCACCCCAACATCAAACAACCCTTCACAACACCAGCCCAGCAGTAGCTGCTGCTCAGCCAAAAAAAAAGAGAAGAGAATTGCTAGCAGCAGCAGCAAAACCAACAACAACAAACTGCTGTTAAAAACAGCAACAGCATCAGTTGCAAAAGCCACACCAGAAGCTGTAGGAGCAACTCAGCAGTCCACCAACGGTCCTTCTTCATCCTCCTTCCCTTCTCTTTCATCCTAGGACCCTCTTGAGGTATAATCTCACAACCCAATTCCTATCTTGCTCAGTTCTGGTAATATAGCTGAAAATTAGTGATTATATTGTGATATGGTGCTAGTTTTAGGTGATTTGAGTGAGAGGTGGCCAAGGGATGGTTTTGAATGCTAGTATAGCCTTACTAGGTGCTGTTAAGACCAGTTGAAACAAGATTTGTCCCAGGTTTCACCAAAATACCAGATTTGTTATACTTGGCGTAATTTAGCAACTTTGTCGACTTATTGACCTTTCTGGGAACTACTATAACCCGAGGTACCCTAAAATAATTTTGACTTGGCAGTAGGCTGTGCAGGCACCCTGGAACCACCACCCAAAACCCTAGCCCAAACCACCTTACCCCGGCCGCAGATATATTCCCTCTGGCCGCAATTTGCGTCCAGACCAGGGTGAAACTGCCTCATTTTGCGTGCATGGCCCTATTTCATGTAAACTTGACCCTGGGTATGTCTAGTTTTGACTGATTCCAGTTAGGATAAAATCTAGGTTGATTTTCAAGAGTTTGCGTATGATTTACGACCTGTTTTCCGTATGAATTTTTGGTATTCGATGATTCGTTTTTGTCCGGTGGCGTTTGAACACCAACGACCAGTGAGCATTGGCTGTGTTTGCACGCGAGGTCACAGGTTTTTACCTATGGGCGTAGCGTGCACTATTTTGGTTTCCGACATAGTTTTCATGTGTTTTAGCGTATGATATCCTTGTAGGTACCCCATGTGGCGTCGAAGCGTTGGAGATGCAAATGGTGGCATCGGCACCGGCACACATAAGACAAGGTGAGTAGATTTATATCTACGGGGAGAAGTCGGGTGGATGGCGTATAGCACCCCCGCAGTCCGAAGTGATGTATAAGGATGCGTATACACACCTACAATTATTATCTGTTGTTCGGAAATCATTGATGTTTAGAATTGATAATTGGTGTGTTGGATTGGTGAAAGGTTATGAAACCCTAGGTAGTGGGTGCACTACACATGCATATACACACACACATACTTGCATACATCCTTAGTTCATATGTGGTTATGGGATTCTACATAGATATGTGTTCACATGGGTATGGGACTATGTGTTCACATACGGATTTGAGGATGATACTTGGGGTTGAGTTGAGTCGATGATTTTGATCCGAGATTATGATATCGGGGTATGGTAGAATTCATATTTGAGATACGTCGTGATGCTTTAGCGGATTTTGGGGTAATGATGTCACAGGAATAGTGATATATATTAAATAATCGATGTGATTATGATACGAGATAGGATATGATATGACATGATATGATAAGATGTTAAGATAGGCCGCTCGGGCGATGTATACCCCTTCATGCTGATATATGCTGATGATATCGATTTTTCTAGAGGCGGTCAATCGGAAGTCGGATTATGGTTATATTGACGATATATGATGATGATATCGATTCATACGAGACAGTTGATCAGTACTCAGATCATGATTATAGTGTTGGTATTAGCATTGTACTAGACATAGGTCAGTACCCCAGATGATGATCTTGATAAAAAGGATACCAGATGAGTAATATAATGATTGTGATATTGACCATACCCAGATTTGGGGATGCCGTACGACAGATTTACGTACGAGCTATAATTTGATGTTTAATCCGCACTCTTGATTTGGGAATAATCGATTATAGAGATTTGTTATCGGATGTGATATTATCGAGGCAGGATCACCGACTATATATATATGTATCGACTCAGAGGTTAGGCGGTTTCCCTTACCTACTGTTAGCTTTAGCTCAGCCTTAGTGGTGTAGCTATATGACTCTTATGACATTAAATGCAGTTTAGCTATCATTGTGTTTAGTATTCAGCTCTCGCACATTATTATTGTTGCTCTGTATCGCATACTGTTGTGATTCATATTTCATTATTGATATCCTGCTGTTAGGACACCAGCACCATTACCGATGATGCGTATGTACCACGTACACTTATTTGCCGGCGCACACACATCTTCATCGGTAATTCCCATGTCACGAACACTTAGAAAATATTATTGCTTGATTTAGCTTGTTAGCTAGTAGTGACATGATATTAGTATGCTTGCCTTATATGCCAGCTTGACATTGTAGTTATTACCTGTCACTTCATGCATACTGTTGTTCATTATATGCCACATTCATGGATTCTCATGCTTATATTCATGGTTTTACATGCTATTGATGATTCGGATTTCCATGATGTTTTCTGGATTTGGGGGAAAATCGCAAAACTTACATAAACTGCTTTCTCTCTTTTTAAATAAAAAAAGTGCGGTTTTCCCATGATGTATGAGTCGTCCACCATGAGTTTGCCGATGGATTTCGAGACCCGATTCGAGGAGTGGAGGAACCGTTTCGGGTACATGGTGGGCCCGGTGCGGTACCCCAGGGCAAGAGGATCGCAGATGATGGCGTTGAGCCTGTGCATGGGAGCACGACCGACCGGTGATTTTACCCGACACGTCGGATATCCGGAGGATACCGTCGTAGTCATGAGATGGATGGTAGGGGCCGTTCTGGACTGACGGCGCCCTGGATTTTATGACTGAGATATTAAGGTACAGAGATATCTAGATATTGGGATTTATGTTTTGTGCCGATGCTGGGCACAGGTTTCATGATGTTTTTCCATGATTTTGACTATATCCTCATATTTACATGCATAATTACATTGATCATATTTCATTTGTATATATAACAGGGTATGAGGGCGCTGTTATATATACCCTTACACCAATATTAGTGGAATGGGACGCTAATATATGTGTATTGATATCATTTTTAAAAAACTTCATCATACTTTTCATGCATTCATACATCATCCATTTATACAATGCTACCTGAGGCACTGACACGGTCATATGGGATTACACTTGGGTTAGACATTTACCCTAGTCTTGTTATAGATTGCTGGTTATATATTTAAGGATTATATATTTTGATCGTATGACCTAGGATTGCGTCATACATGCGATTTTCTGTTCGTAGGTCTTTTTCTACTCACGAGTTGGCAACTCACCCCCGTTGTGCCCCAGTTTCTTGCAGGTGTTGCCGTACGGGTTTTGTTACGGCTTTGCCGGCACGGCTTCTTTCAGGTGACTTGCTAGTAGGTGGGTTATTTGTATCATACCCATCATTATACATTGTATATTATATTCAGTTGTATCTAGAAGTTCCATCAACCAAACATGTACTTATTTGAGATAGAGACCAGTAATGTTTATTCTTTCGGCCTTAGAGTCGCACGTTATATTCTGTGGATTTCTTGTTGTTGGAGTTTCTTTCTGTTGTGATCCTCGCCTTTAGGCGTTGTATATTATGTTGCATACTGGTGGATTTGATATGGTTCTTCCTATACTCTACTACTTTTCTTGGTTTGGATTTCTGGGCTCGGCTTACTTAGAATACGTACGCCTCGAGACGTTCGTGGTCTAGGTGCCGGTCATGTTCCGTACTTTCAGGACGTGACAGGGATGCAAGCAGGCAGGATGCCGAGGCGGCGCTCCAGGCGGCGGAGCCTCCAAGATCCGAGCTAGAAAGGCAGTGGCTGATTACAAGGGGTCGGACCAGTTTTACGTCGAACTCGGCGAAGCCTCCACCGTTGCGTGGAACAAAGCACTTGATGCCGTCAAGGAGCAGCTTCCAGAGTTCATCGACGGTGAGCTTCGAGCTCAGGTCCCACTTTCAGTGGTCATTGCCCCAGTCGACAGTGATGAGGGAAGCGAGGTCTAGGCCGTGCTTGCGGCAAGAACTTCCCTTTTGTAAACCTTCGGGTGATTTGATAAAGCTGGGGAGCCCATAATACCCTTGTAAAGACTCTTTGCTTTGTGAATAAAGATTTTGTTTTTGTAGTAGTG
Organism: Agapanthus africanus; assembly: GCA_030015575.1. Taxonomy (NCBI): domain Eukaryota; kingdom Viridiplantae; phylum Streptophyta; class Magnoliopsida; order Asparagales; family Amaryllidaceae; genus Agapanthus; species Agapanthus africanus. Next base: position 866,941,171 of record JASDDO010000019.1, on the reverse strand, counting down.
TTTGTGCTTGTATTTCCTTTTGTTGGTAGATACTTGTATTTGCACAAACTGCCTTCATGTTATGTCGGTTCTTCGTCTAGTGATTACTCGTCGACTTGAATCTGATCATTTGCCGAGTGTGCGAGGACCGACGGGAAGACGGTATCTCCATGGCCCCGAAGTCGAAGTGGAGATCGTTAAGACGTTGATAGACCGGATGCCTCTTGTTGAGTTCATGTTCCTTAGTTGTTGGAGGGGCCGTGAGTGACCTACTAAGAATGGCGCCGAGCAGGGTAGTTACTCGGTGCCTCATAGCGAGGGCATTGATCCTTAGTTGTTGGAGGGGCCGTAATTGGCCAACTAAGGATGGTGCCGAGCAGGGTAGCTGCTCAGTGCCGAGCAGGGTAGCTGTTCGGTGCCTCTTGGCGAGAGCATTGATCCTTAGTTATTGGAGGGGCCGTAATTGGCCAACTAAAGATGTTGTCGAGTAGGGTAGCTGCTTGGTGCCTCTTGGCGAGGGTTTTGATCCTTAGCTGTTGGAGAGGCCGTAATTGGCCAACTAAGGATGGTGCCGAGCAAGGTAGTTGCTCGGTGCCTCTTGGCGAGGGCTTTGATCCTTAGCTGTTGGAGGGGCCGTAATTGGCCAACTAAGGATGGTGCCGAGCAGGGTAGATGCTCGGTGCCTCTTGGCGAGGGCTTTGATCCTTAGCTGTTGGAAGGACCGTAACTGGCCAACTAAGGATAGTGCCGAGCAAGGTAGATGCTCGTTGCCTCTTGGCGAGGGCTTTGATCCCTGATTTGTTGGGGTAGGGAGCTACCAGCCAGGGATAACCGAGCAAGGGCTGGCCCGGTTGCCTCTTGCGAGGGTTTTGATCCTTAAGGACGGGCCGAGCAGGGTTACTGCCCGGTGCCTCTTGGCGAAGGCTTTGATCCCTGGCGTTGTGTGGTAGGGAAGCTACCAACCACGGATAGCCGAGCAGGGTAGCTGCAGGGCTACCTCTTGGGGAGGGCTTTGATCCCTGGTTTGTTAGGGTAGGGAGCTACCGGCCAGGGATAACCGAGCAAGGGCGGGCCCAGTTGCCTCTTTTCGAAGGCTTTTCATCCTTATCGCGGGAGGGGACGTACGTGACCTACTAAGGATGGCCGAGCAGGGTAGCTGCCCGGGGCCTCTTGGCGAGGGCTTTGATCCCTGGCGTTGTGTGGTAGGGAAGCTACTAGCCAGGGATAGCCGAGCAGGGAAGCCGCTCGGATGCCTCTTTGCGAGGGCATAGATCCCTGGCGTTGCGAGGTGGGGAAGCTACCGACCAGGGATGGCCAAGCGGGGAAGTTTCTCGGATGCCTCTATGCGAGGGCTTAGGTCCCTAGCGTTGCGAGGTAGGGAAGCTACCGACCAGGGATGGCCGAGCAGAGTAGCCGCTCGGCTGCTTCTTAGCGAGGGCTTTGACTTTGATAGCCACTCGGCGCACCGGGAAGAGGTACGGTCGCTGGCGAAATGTGTCGTGATTGTGTGGGGAACGCGAAGCGACGGAGTGCCGTTTCGGTTTCGCATCGACCGGCGCAACTTCTGCCACGTGGCGACACTGTCGCGGGTGAAACGGGCGACCGTTGAACTCCGGGGGGTGTTTGGGGGATATAAAACTGAGGGTGTGTTGTTTACTTTCTCCTCATACCCCAAACGCAAAAATACAGGACTTCCCCTTCACCGTCGAAGACATCATAAACTTCGAGGACGTCTACCTCTATGACCCGTATTGCACCGAGGACACGATGCAGTTGGTTATAGGCAGGATCGAGAACCACTTCGGCCGATTTCTCCCCCAACGTTCTTCCCTCCTCCAGCAGCTGATGTACTCCATCTGGTGGGTGTCGCCGGGGCTCTACAACCCCTTATCCGAGCAGCTGCAAGACGAGGCCATTGGCAAGCTGAGGTATTTGAGGCATTTCAGCCTGATCTCTGCGAGCCGGCTAAATCGCTCGGAGGCGCTCGTCCTTGAGTGCTGCCACCTGAGGCTCGATGCTGACGCGAGCGGGGGTCATCGAAGGGAGAGGTTAAACGCCGCAAGGGCTCGTCTGGCGGAAATATCTTCAGAATACCACGAACAGTGCTCTCTGTACCGCATTCCCCCACTGTTGTAATATATATTTTTATGTACGGCTGAGGAGCCTATAGTACCTCTTGAACGAATAAGATTCTTTTTCTTTTCTGCAATGCTTTATTGAACCCTTTATTATATGAACAAAAGATCTCAAGAAAGATGTACATCGCTCTGAAAAGAAAATACATGCTAGTAGATGTTCTTATTCGTGCAGCTTGAGCCCCCTGGATGTCTGTTGGTATCTACGCCCGACACAAGGTACCGAGCTTCGTGGGTACCAGGTGTATCCTCCGCTGACACTACCATGATCTGGCCGATGGTCAGCTCGGCGGGAGGAGGACGCTGTTCCTGCTCGCGGTCGTCTTTCCTCTTGTCCCTTAAGTACGCCGTGAGGTGCCCCGAACGGATGAGCTCTTCAATATGTTAGTTATATGTATGCCCTAGAGGCCATTACTGTACATTGGATGAATATTGTAGTGGATGCTGGGACATATATAGGTAGGACTTTCTTGCTCGACATGATAGTACGCTATCTAGTTGCTCTTTATCTTAACATGTATACTTTCTGTCTCTCTGTTACATGTTGATAAAGCCCTTAGGATGTGTACTCGACTTCCAGGACTATGATGCAGATCATACTAGTGGGGCCTGGGTAGTCCATGAGTACATCCTTCAATGTTCCTAGTCATGGGAATATCGAGACGGGGCATCGATATTCCAGAGTAGACTAGCGTATATCTTCTCGACCCATGTGATGGGCGATGGATGATCCCATATCCATTGGTGTTTGACATCGGAGATGGTATGCGGGTGCTCAGTGGAGACTGGGTACACTGAACGGACTCGCCGAGAACTCCCAGATGGTATTATACCTCACGTCAGATGGCAGTTCTCTGGTGACACTGGTACAGCTTAGTCTGTTGACCCGAGATCGTCATAGAGTCTTGTGTGTCTCCCACTGTGCTTTGATTTCCACCCTACCACGGCTCTACTGAGTCGTGCAAACAGGTGGTTTTTGGGTACAGTCCTGATTCACATGGAGGCAATGAGCGATAGGAGGGGATTCGTCTCTCCCGGTATTGGGGGTTGATGTTGCGCTATGCTCGACTGGCCATAACAGGAAATCCCTGGCCAGGGTTGCAGTGACCTACTGGTAAGTGTTATCAGTAGTTTCACACATGTCATGGACTTCACGTCGGCATGACTTATCGAGCTACTAGGGTCTGACGTTTACCACCCCTAGGCGAGATATGCGACATATCAGACAAACAGACCGGACTGTACGGTAAGTGTTACTGGTTGGATTCACAGGAGTGTGAGCGGGCTTGCTCGTCGATCTTCTGATCGCTCAATACCCGGGTGGCCGTTACGTTTAGCAGACCGCTTGCGGCTTGTGGGTGTTTGATATGATCATCATCTGCTGCCGGCGTATTGACGAGTCTTTAGAGTCCTACACAGAGGTTTCCTGGCTCAAGCGAAACGAAATAGGAGCGCATATGAGATATGTGCGGGACCGAGAATAATTCGTGTATGTGATACCGTATTCCATTCTCGCGATGAATGTATCGATTGGTTATATGCGATATAACCTAGTTGTCGAATCAAGGATTGATTCGATAAGCCGATACATTGGATACTAGCCGGTTATATGCGACATGACCGGATCATTGAATCAAGTGTTGATTTAATGATTTAATGTATAATTATATATTTGATATATTACTTTGCATTAACTAGTATTGGTTCACTTTAAATGGATTTTCTCACTTGAATTGTGCAAGTTGTATATGTGATATACTTTTGTGCACAAGATTGTATCATGTTTGATGATACATGCAAGCTTGGGTTTGTGTAAAGAATTGACCATGGTTATATGAATGGTTAGGGTTTCATTTTATTTGCTTATTTATTTATTCATTTATTCTTTATTGAAAGAAATAAAATGGTGGCTAAGTTTGGTTTATCTTTGAAGCTTCATGAAGCTTTGAATGGTTGACTATTTTGTTTCTTTCCTTAACTCTAACCATTCACTTTAACCTTAGTTTATTCTCTACATCTAACCATAGTTGACATTATGATAAGTATGATTTATTTTCTATTTTCTAAAACAACTTATCATATCTTTTCTTCTTCTTCTTCATCTTGAGCAAGAAAGAAAAGCTTTCTACATCAATGGCAACTAGTGAAATCAAGTGAGAAATCCAATTCTAAAGTGAACCCACTTCCTATTTCTTCATCCTCTACCTCTTGCCAAGTAGTATAGGGTGTTTCGTTCACGAGTTTTCAAGACTTGGTGAAGTTGGAGCTTGATCTTGTGATGCCTCGACATAGATCATCTTCGGCATCGAACCGACGACCAAGCCCGTCCATTTCTTCGATGAAGCCGATGCTAGAGTCCGGATTCCGATTTGGACAGCGGAGGGACACCATCATGGAGCTTAGGAAGTGGTGGACCGGATCTACAAAGGTTGTAGTCACTTTCCTTTAGCATTTAATTCGTTTACATGCTTGCATCGCCTATATATCTAGTTGACGATCCGTATTAGGGTTTGTAGGCACCCGTAAAATTTTAATTGGCCATGTTTGATCACATGTGAGACTTCATTTGTGTGCCTAGGAACCCTACACAATATAGTCTCAGAGTTGTTTGCAGCTCTCCGTGGAGTGGCCCAACGATCTGTGAAAACCGCAGTAGGGGCCCTGGGTTCGCTTTGAGGCCATTCGCGGGACCGAGGGAAGTTTGAAGAACCCCTCGCCCTTGGCCTCCTCTAGTAGCACCACCTGGGAGACGTTGAGCGGGGTGTACTCCTGGAATTTTGGGAGGTAGGGTTTTTGCCGCTCAGGTCCGCTCCTCTCTTCTCTTGCCATCTTCTTTTGGTCGGTTTGCTCGGCCCAGTAGAGGTTTGCGTTCACCTCGGATTCGAGCTGGACCTCGCGCTCGGTCCAGGCCTTTACCTCGGCCATGGTCTTAGGTTGCGCTAATGCAAAGGAGCGTAACCACTCCTTGTGCCTAAGGCCAGACCTCAGTGCCGTGATGACCGTGTTGTCCCGGTGCTCGGGGACCTCGAGAAGGGCGTTCTAAAAGCGGGTGACGTATGCTTTGAACGTCTCTTTGTCCCCGCTCTTGATCGTGAATAGGTGGTCGACGGTGCGCTTTTGCCGCCTATTCCCGACGAAGTGGCCGAGAAATTGGGTGGCCAGCTTGTCGAAAGTTGAGATCGAGTGCGGCTCGAGTCCTCGGAACCAGTCTCGCCCGGAACGGATGAGAGTGGATGGGAAAGCCCGGCATTGGGCAGCGTCGGAGTTGTCTTGGAAGCTCATCCCTGCGGTGAACGCATCCAAATGGTCCTTAAGGTCAGACTTGCCGTCGAAGAGGGAGACCTTTGGGGGCTTGTTGCGAGAGGATACGTGGACAGCGAGCAGCTCCTCGGTGAATGGTTTGGTGAGCGAGTCGGCAGCGTACTTAGCCCCGTCGCTCGAACGGTGACCCTCCCGGTGCATACCTTCGATCTTCTTCTCGAGGGCATCGAGTCGGTCGTGGTATCCCGACGACTCGGCGCATTCTGATCCCTGGCCTTTGCTTTTGGAGGCCTGCGTCTGGCCGCGGCTTCGGTTCCTCTCAATGAGGTTCCTTAGATCCCCCGGTGAGGTGGCCCTCGAGCCGCCGCGGCAAGTTCCGTCCGCGCTACCCCGTCGAGGGAGGAGGTGTCGGTCATGCCTGATAACAGGCGAGCTGACAAACATCTCTTCGGGAGGGACAGGTGCACGGAGGATCTCGGGGCGAGGTGCTCTGGCGACGGACCTCGATGTCGAACTATGGGTTGCCCAGCGGGTCTCAGAACGTATCGACCCGGGAGATCTGCGGCCATGGGAGGTAGCAAGGCGGTGGTCGGCGGTGCCGACGCGAACGAAGTCTTCTCTCCCCCTGTAGGGGTCCTGGTCCTGAGGCGGGGGAGCGGCGACTTGGTGATCTTGCCCTGCCGTTTGGACGCGGATCAGCGCCTCCACAACAGACGCGAGCCGGTCTATCTGGCCGGCGAGGGCGTTGATTGCATTCGGCGGAGGAGGTTCGGCCGCGCCTCTATTGAGGGGGAGGTGGCGGCTGGTGCTTGGATCGTCGTGATGATCGCTCGCCATTGGATTGAGACCGGAAAGTGAACTTTTGTTTTTGTGGAGTCAAGGATTTCCCACAGACAGCGCCAGCTAACGCGACCTGGACCGCACCAAGATGTTACCTTCCGTTGATCTGCTGATGGCGGCGATGGGTGGCTGAGATTGGATCTGGAGGCTGTCGCTCCTGAAGCGTGTGGATCTCAATGGGTTTAAGGTTGTGCTTGTCGAGCTACCTGCAAGGAAGTCCCGGGTGGTTGTACCACCGAGGACCCTCCGACAGTCAAGTTAGACTAGAGATCCGAGCATAGTAACGGCTTAGTGGAGTAAAAATGATTTACTTGAATCGTCTGATGAAGGGGTTTATATAACGGTGGTAGCAGGTGAGGCAGGCGCGAGAATCATGCCGGCCGTTACGCTCCCGACGTCACACCCACGTGATGAACGGGACCTCCCATTAATGGCGAGACGGGCTCGTTAATGGGGGATCGTGGTGGCGTGGAACGTGGGATGTGGCTGATGGAGATCTCGCGCATGGCGAGATTCGCAGGATGGCGGTTACGCCTGCAAGCGATGCTGTTGGTCGGTCGATGAGACCGAGGAAGATGACCTCGGCGGAAGAACTCGCGGAGGAGCGAGAGAGCCGAGATATCTTGGTTCTGCTCGATCCCGGAGGCGAGCTGTGGGGCCGAGGAGGCCAATTGTGCTGGGGGCTCGGAGGTGAGCCGGCGTTTGCTTGTAGGACGGGTACAGGAGTGGTCTGGTCGGCCACTGTAGGTCCTTTCTTGTGAGCCCTGAAACACGTCATCTGCCACGTGTCCTGATCTGGGAGATCACCGATATCGAGCATCATCATACGGTGAGGGGATCAATTTCCCCAGAAAATGCATTTTCCAATTACATGCTGACAAGAGATGCACCGAGAGTGAAGAAAATAATACTGTTATCTCATTGGCATGCTTAAAACAAATAGTAGTATAATGATAAGATCTAACTTATGTTTGAAGCGAAAGTTTATAATTATCTTCTTACAGGAATGGTTGTATTAATTCTGCCGAGGTTAACTTACACGTAAAGGGATTTTGCATATGCTTATTTAACTAATTGTGTACAACATGAATTCTTGGTTTTTTTCCCGATGCAACCATTTCAAGAATCGAGCCGGCTACCTCCCAGAAAGGAAATTTTTACGGAAACGAATGCTTCTTTGATAATTGTATAATATAAATTAATTAAACAATACTATTTGTACCCAGAATATGCAAACTTAACAGCAAAATCTATGACATCCATATTTTCAACATTTACATGGAGAATAATGACAACCTGCTGTTTTGTTTGTTTACTTTCTATATTCATATATGGGTGTCCTCTCAACATGTCGCAAAACTCTAATTGCATAGAACTTTGGGCTCCGTGGTCGATCCTATAGAAGGACTTGGAGTGGCACCATAGGTACTATAAAGTGGTTTTAGCCGTTTAGGTCCAAAATGCTATACAAATATGTGATTACATATTCGATTATCATGTAAAAACCGTGAGTTCTATTCTAAAAGAGAACCATTAATTCTCGAGTAAAATTGTTAAAATATAATTACATTGCCGTTTTGGTCCAGTCAAATAGTAATATCTCAAATTAAAATGATTGAAAAATATGCTTTTACATCCAATAACCATCTCCAAATTGTATAAATGAAATGATTAGCCTAAAAATGAAAATATTCCAAAATAAATCGCATGACCACGACTTATCCCATGATTTTCATGGGATCAGCACCTAGTATTTAGTACAGCATCAAGTGCACATGCCCCATGAACTTTCATCCTCAAGGGGCAGCATGCTCCTTATCACGGGAAAGAGTGGCTGCTATTATGCTCTAGTAGCATGGGTGGTGTTAGATCATTCTGGTCATGCATCTTACGTACAAAGCACGTAGAATACACCAATACACAAGGCCTCCTGTTTTACACTAACCTCGACCGTCGACTTCAATTTCGAATGAATCTGGACCGTTGGATTTAATAGTATAGATGTTATTATGCTTGTAATAGCAGCCACTCCGGATCCCCTTATCAGGACCACACATACCGTCAACACAACATGAAAGAGAACAAGCCGGACACTTGCAAATGTTTTTACATTTTGAGCTCCATCATCTATAATACTTCCACATATGTCATTCCTTGGAGTCTTCTTCTTGGATAGAAGTTGAGGGGCCAATCTCATGAGATTGATTGGGAAAAGGTAGTTAGCTTTTTTATCCTTACACTATAGGGATCTATTATTAGATGTGCAGTGCCAAGAAATGTCCAAGCATGCTATTTTTCATAACCAAAGAAGAAGAAGAAAATAGCAAATGCATAATCTCATTAACTTTATATTGACGCCCTTCGGCCAGCACACAAAAGGGACACTAGACTAACGGAGGGCGTGTGCCCATTTTTATGCGCTCGCCATAGGTCCATATTAGGCCGGCGGGTCGGGTCGGGTATGATCTAGCATGTTTCAAATCTAAACCCATTTGATATTTATGGATCAGACATATCCATTTATCCAACAAGTCTATATATAGAATGGATCCTTACCTAGACCCAATAATAATCGGATCGGACTTGTTTATTTATGTTAGTAAATTTCAAAAGTTGTCACATAATAATAGAAATGAACTAGAACAATTAATAATCTTATTTCTCTAATTTAGGACTTCTGTAACTTCAAAACTACAATCCACATTTCAAAGAGCTTTAATTTATAACCCACAACTGCTATGACGAGCCTCGTCACATAAAAAATAAACTGATTCGGGTCTAAACATGAAATAAACGATCTAGACCCGACACATTTATAGAGCCATTAAACGGGTCTGGGTCTGGGTCCAAATACATCGACAACAAACCTGGATTTTATCAACAAGCTGAAGCCTGTCCAGGTCTAAGCCGGATCCATTGACAAGCCTAGGCATATGCATGACCGTTTTACTTCTCTCCGTTACGGCACTACCTGCTATGCATTGTAATCTGTTCAAGAAAAAGCCTATATTAAGAGTCTTGTAACAATTACACGATTATAGAGACATCAAATTGTTTTTGAGATAGATTCTACAATGATATTAGAATATATTATCAAACTCAATTTAAAGTTTTCTAGAACAGCAAGTTTGCTCGTAGCATAGGTGTGATTAAATAAAATAATGCTCAAGAATGGAAAAACAAAATATTAAAACTACAGGGTCACTAAAATATAAGAGAAAATTTTGATATAATATATAGGAAAGGATAAATGTCAGAACTTGCGGCAACCTAACAAGTGATTTTCCAATAACAATTGGCTTACACAAGTATTTGCATTTAGTCCATTTCTGCTTACCATCTTGATGTATGAGCTTACTAGAACTATCCAAGATGAGATATCTTGGTGTATGCTATTCGTTGATGATATTGTTCTAATAAATGAGACGAAAGCAGGGGTTAATGCCAAATTGGAGTCAAGGAGGCAAACGTTGGAATCTCGGAGGTTCAGATTGAGCAGGTCCAAGACATCATATATGCATTGCAAATTTAGAAAATAGAGAAGTCGAAACAACATTGGTATAACACCGTAAGGACAAGAGATATCTCAGTTTAGATATTTAGGTTCCATCATCCAAAAGGATAGGAAGATCCATAACGATGTTAATTAAAAGATTCAAGCTGGTTGGTTGAAATGGAGGAGCGCAACAAATATTTTGTGTGATTGTAACTTTCCATTAAGGTTGAAAGGGAAGTTTTATCGGAGCGCTATTCGGACCGTCTTATTATATGGTACAGAATTCTGGGCTCCTAAGAAACATCATTCACAGAAGATGCACGTACCGGAGATGCGAATGTTTCGTTAAATGTGTGGTAACACTAAAAAATATAGGGTGCGAAATGAGAATATTCGTGCAAAAGTTGGTGTAGCACCTGTGGAGGAGAAGATGCGGGAAAACCGGCTAAGATGGTTTGGTCATGTGCAACGCAGACCTATGAAAGCACCGGTTTAATGAATGGATACTATCGATGTAGACAATGTCAAAAGGACGAAAGGAAGACCGAAAAAACATAGATGGAGTGATACGAAAAGATATGGCTGCCAAAGACCTCATTCCTAAGTATATTGTTCGATAGGAGTGAGTGGAGGAGGAGGATGCATGTGCTAGACCTGGCGTGATTCTCATGTTGGTTCATATAGCCTACCCTATATGATTGGGATAAAAGGCTCATTCGTTGTTGTAAATAGGAAAGGATAAAGCTATCCACCTTTTATCTCTGCAACTTAACTCTAAAGGTAGAGGTACTCAAACTTAAATCCCAATTTACCTCTCACAGTAACGCCTGACACATGCTAAGAAATTTCTCATTATCTTTTTAATAAAAAAACAAAAATTATAAGTTCCAATCTTCTCAAAATTTTCACGACATTAAATAAAATAAAAACTTCATTCTCTTAACTAAAGACCTTCATATTTTCAATCTTTGAAAACTGCCTCATTACTTTCGTACAATATTTAAATTTGGGTCTCATTTTCAAAACCAGTAAATTTACATTTAAAAATTAACTTTTACATGATTAACTATCATCTATCTCAGCAAATTTAAATTCAAAATTTGGTTGATCAACATGCATATATAATTAAAACACATGCCAAAATATTATATATATATATATATATATATATATATATATGAAGTTCAAAATGACTTTCATTAACCAAAACGATTATAAATACACAAACAAATTTTCCAAAGATAAGATAAATAAACAGATGACGGAGATGATGCTGAATGTGAATAAAAAGGAGGAAGATTAAAACAACTACAAGATCACTTCAGTTATGTTCCATCATGCAACAAGTTTAAACAATCTGAATAGATAACTATCTTCCTTTCCTGCTCCAACAAGCCATCTTGCTTATTATTTATATACATGATGATAATTAAGGATTGTTAACTTTCATCGATAATTTATGTGTGATTTTCATTAATAGGAACACCATAAGTTGAAGGGAAGAGAGAGGAGGGCCTCGAGGAAATAGCCTACGTACTGAAAGTGGAGTCTCATCAGGGAAACAGAATTGTTAGTTTTCAGTTTTGCACCCTTTCCAGGCTTCACCACTCTTTTCTGACCTGAAGATCGAGCGCGGTATCTTTTGCGTCACATTCTGCAGCACTTCGAATCACAAATGATGGTGTTGAGCATATCCAAAGAATCCTTCTCATCAACTTCGCTTTTATTTTTGGCGATTTTTGGCTTATCAGAAGCTTGGGTTTCTAATTTCCTTTTCTGGGAATTATTAATTTCGTGGAATAGTTGCTTTTAAGGGAAGTTTTATGTTGCCGCTGATATCGTTCTTCGATGCACATTAGTGATAACTTTAGTCCAACAGAAATTACTTCGGACACCTTTGATACCTGGAAAAAGAAAATCAAAGCAATTCTCGGAAGTTAATTGCGATAATTACCTGAGAAGACACAGTTTGTTGCGGATGCTTGCTTGGTCACGCGACAACTCAGAAATGTGAAGCAGACCTTGGCGGGCACCGCTAAGCGCTGTCACTTACTGTTAATATATTATACCCTGATGTATCAAGAAATACCTAAACGAGATAGTCATTCTAAATTACATCACTTAGGGAAAAAGATCACAAGACAGAGATATGTACTTACAATAAAAGATATATAAAGTGGTCATCAAGGAGATTTCATTTGTATTGATTTTTATACAACTTTTGATACATATATATATTTTTTTACATCTCAAATTTGTACAAATACAATGAACATAAATACAAATGCACTTTGAAGAGTAACAAGGAGAATTTAATATCAAAGTTGATATTATTATAGAGAGTAAGTGGACATTTTCATTTATGAGACCCGAACTTAGTCAAATTAGGATAAGTGCGGGATTCTTTGTGTGGGACCTACAATATATGTTACTTAGAATATAGAAGGGTAACTCCAAGTGGGACCCAGATCCTATTAAAAGAGATGCGGATATCTTTGAAGGGTGTATCTGACCAATCATGATATATGCGGGTATCTCAAAAAAGATACCCGACTCAATCAATTTTGAGGCCAATTTATTAAATGTTTAGACTATTTTTTGTATTTCAAAGAAGAAATGACAGCCTTCCTTATTTCTATGATATAATGAACATAGTAATATGTTCAAAAAAGAAAATAGAGTATTATTCCAATTTTCCAATTTGTTTATTAATAGAAAATTAGGGTTTCCTTATTTTCAACTATGAAGAATATAGAGAAATCGCATATACTGCATATATAAGAATATAGACCATAAATCTATATTCTCTGTTTGTCAAAGAACATGGATTTAACCATATTCCTAAGTCCACAGGAGAATCCTTAATCCATAAGAATTGATGATAATTTCTTCAAGTACTCATCCCTAAATGTCCCCTGTCAAAATTAAGAAAAAGAAAATTGAGTCTCAAGAGAAAAGTTTTCATCAAGTCTTCACCTTTTCTTTTCTTCTTCTTCTTCTTCTTCTTCTAACTGAGAGCACCAATTCTTCGAGTCTTGGAATCTGTACAAATAACTTAAGAATTCTCCTTGTGTGTTATGCTTTCTGCCTTTGATGAGTGGGATATCTATACTCTTTTCATTCAGTGGGGCGGTTAATAAACCACCACCTGTGTTTATAGAGGAAGTGGGGTTGAAAATCCCAAACTAAACTACAAGATAATTGTTTGTGCGGGTATATTTAAAGATACCCACAGCTTCATCAAAGCGGGTATCTCTTTTGACCAAGTCAAAGAAGATATTCGCAACATGAGTTACTCGCAATCAATGGTTCCCGCATTTTAAAGATACCCGCAAATGATTTGTGTTGGGGAATTTCTATGTGAGTTAGTATTTTTAACTCCAACAAATGCCCTCCAACAATGAGTATGTACATTCATTGTGCACCTTACATTGGTGCATTCACTCAATAGCTGTTCAAAATGAGCATCATTATTTTTAAATTAAGCTATATATCCGATTCAAAATATTCTTAAGATTGGGTGCTTACAAATGAAGCGGATACCTTAAGAGTCGGGTATCTAAATAAATCAGATACACGCAGTGGGTATCTTATAATATTAGATACCTGCAGCAAGTGAGTATCCACATATGCGAATATCTAATTGTGCGGATCTCTTAATGTGCTTCAGCCCAAGATCCTGCTTTCGGTGGGATGTGGGGGTCACACGGCATCCATCCAACGGCTTGCGGGTGGCATCTTCCCCTCCCTCTCCTATTTAAAGAAGAAATTAGGGTTTTTAAAGAACCTATTAACTTTGAAGACGAGATAAAGAGAGAGAAAGAAGAACATCAAAGATCCCTTCTCTTCTTCAAATTCAAACCCTAACCTTTTTTTTACCTGCGGATCATCAAGGTGTGTTAAAGTTTAGCATAAATGAAGGAGTATTTCTACCCCTCGGCAATCTTAAGCGGGGAAGATGAACCCAATCGGGTTTCTTGGATATTACTGGGAAATCTATTTCCCTTGAAGAATTTAGGGATTTAGCCAATAGTTCTCGTGAAGAATTGGGGTTTTCCTCAATGCTTCAAAATTTAAAGCAAATTGACAAATACAAACGATATTCTGCCCATTTTTTTTTTAGAATTTTAGTTGTTTGAACACATAATTGAACACATAGGAACACATAGAATTTTTTAACAGGAGACAAAACCTAGAACAAATGAAGAAAACATTTGAATCGGGTATCTCCAGAACATGCGGGAAGCTTTTGGGACAGTCAGGTATCTTCAAGTTGAAGATACCCGTTGCGGATATCTTTAGAGATACCCGCTGCGGATACCTTTTGATAGTCAGGTATCTTTACTTATGATATTCGTTGTGGATTCCTCTTAAGTAGTCGGGTATTTTATTTCTTAGGATACTCATGCTACACACTTTAGTCAAAAATGGGTAATTGTGGGAAGGAAACTAAGTGTAGGCTTCTTAGTCTTAGACTCGGTCATTCTTTCCTAAGGATTTTCCAAGTATTTTAGATTTGCCCATGGAATTAAATGCCTTCAAAATATGAAGTCCTTAATTCACATGTCTACTCCCACATTTTCATCTATGTATATATATACCCACATACATATAAGAAAAGGAAATCCTTCGTCTAACATGTATTCCTACCCTTGTATATACAATGTCGACTTCAAATGTGAACACTCTTGCTGCCGAGAAGACTCAACCCACTACTCACTAATACAGAAGGGGTTATTCGTAACGATTAGAACCATTACCTAAACTTCTATTGGTAACGATTCTAACCATTACACAACCGTTACGAATACCCCATGACCAGAAGTATGGTAACGGTTACACCCGTTACCATTATCCCCTTTTCGTAACGGTTCAAACCATTACCAATGGGTTGCATTATGGAGAAAAGAATTCCCCCCCCCCATCAACCTTTGCCTCAATTTCTCTGTCGAAAACACAAAAGTATCAAGTGGCACCAATTATAAAATAATCGTCTATATAATTAATATCATGCAATCTGTGCATCAAATGCCTACAAATTACACAAAGATAATCCCAACATTCATTATTCTTAATTACCAGATTTCAACCCCAATCAAAATTATCCATAAAACTTTGCATAAGCTTCCCGGTTACATAAATCAAACGCACTCATCAAAATTAAACTATGCTAAGCCATACAGCCATCAATAATATTGTCATACAGCCATCAATAATATTGTCTATGTTGGGATTTAGGCACACACACCGTATGCGCGACAAAATGCTAAATTGAAGAAATGGGTTGCAAAAATCACATACCTCATCGTAGAATTCAGGAGGCACCCCTTCAATCTCATCACCCTCAGTTCCCTGCTCCTCCTTGCTTTTTTGTACAACTGCAAAAATCTTTCGAATTCAACGCAAACACTCAAAGAAACGATATGGGTCTCATCAAAATCAACCAAAGTACCTGAATCAGCAGCAGCAGCATCAACACAACAACAACCACAGCAACAATAGCAGCAGCAGCAACAACAATTAACCACCATATATTCTCAGATTTTCAACAAAAAAACCATAATTTTTACAAATCAAATTCAGATAACTCCGTACCTTCAAGGTGAGTCGGCTGAGTTGTTGGCGGCCATGGAGGTGAGGCGGCGGTCGAGGAGGCGAGGCAACGGGGGAGGGCTAGGGAAAATTTGGAGGGAAATTTAATTTGGGGGGAAAAGACGAGGGCTCGGCGAATTTTGGAGAGAATGGGTGTTTTATCTCAACAGAATTTGTGGGGCCCGCCATATATTGCCATTCGGAGCGGTTTCAACCGCTACCAATATTTCTACAACCGTTATGAGTAATTGATAACGATTGGAGCCGATACCAATGCTCCGTAACTGTTGGGTACATTTGTAGTAGTGACTCAAGGGACAACCCAAAGGAATGACACCCCAATATATCGTAGCGGTCTCTGACCATTCTGACTAAATGTACTAAAGTTTTTTCATTGCCAAGCCCTACTCCAGCGGTTGCATCTACTTTGGCTAACCAAGAACTCGTGGATTATGAGTGTTCAGGTTATTTTGGCCGGTCTGGAGATGCCAATGTTGAAAGAGAAGAAAATGTCATCTTGTCCCCTCCGGCTCTTAAGATGTATTACACACATTCGATTATGTTGTTTCTTATGTTTAATGTAACTTTGATGGAATTAATGAACTTGACATAGCTTTCGTTGGAAAAATGTCGCTATTAGTTCACAAATGCATGTCAGTATCATTGTGCTTGATGATGAAATAGCCTGCTTCAGTAGCAAAACAACTTATATCACTCTTTTATCTTTCCATGCTATAAGTATGTTACAGGAATATGTCCCCCTCTAAAAGTTGTTGAAGATTATTTCGGTTTCGGTTTCGGTTTCGAGTTGAGATGGATGAGAATGAATAGACGTGGGTTGTTGGTCTTGAGTTTCATTAACATATGGTGTACTTATGGAGCATCGTAACAGCCTATTATATTATCATGCTTCATCATTGAAGTATTGCTTGAACACAATTCTTGCAACTTCTGCTAGGCGTGGCTTTTGTCGGTGTTTTTTTACTCCAAATTCAATATTGACGTGCCATAAAAAAAAGTTGTATTAGTAAGGTATTGGATTTTGTATGTGTTAAGTTTTATCGTACATTTAAATTTTTTAGAAGAGGAAGTTACAGATTTAGATTTAGATTATATATAAATTTAAACCGTTGGTTGAATGAGATTAATTATGAAGATATCCGAAGATTTGTTTAGAGATAAAATTTAGTTAGTTATTTAGAGATACATCTTATTCAAATCAATATTATCTCTAAGTATCATTGTGTAGGCCTATAAATATAGATTGATTATGGTATTTTATGTAGAGAAGAGGAAGAGTTGAAGAGAAAGTTTTTGTAAGAAGAAAGATTTTGTAATTCGTATTAAAGTTGAATAAAAAAGAGAAATTGGAAAGTTTTCTTATATTTGATTGTGTCTTTTATTTTATTCTTTCTTCTCAAAGATTTCGTGTTTATTTTCTGAATTGTTTAGGACCTAAAATTCTTAACAGTTGGTGAGAGCTTGGTTAAGAGAAGAACGATGAAGATGAAGACAACTCAAATCGTAATAAAAATGGTGTGTTTGAATAGCACAAATTGGTCGATATGGATGTCAAGGGTGGAGGATATGTTGTGCCTCAAACATTTAAATGTTCCTCTTTATGGGATTAGCTTCAAACCAGAGAAGATATCTGATGAAAATTGAGTAAGGATGGATCGAAATGGGAGAAGTCTTATTCGTGGATGGATAGAAAATTCGGTGTTCCACCATGTATCGTTAGAGAGCACTGCAAAAACTTTATCGAATAAGTTGATAGATCTCTACGAGAGAAAGACGGCTACGAACAAGGCTTTTCTAATGAGAGAATTGATGAGTTTGAAGTTTCAGGAAAATTCCTCAATAGCGGAGCACTTGAACGAAGTTCAGGTATTGTGAATCGACTTGCATCCATGAAGATACCGATTGAAAATGAGATGCAAGCACTTATAGTATTGGGTTTCCTTTCGAGCAGTTGGGAACCTCTGGTAGTTTCTTTGAGCAATTCGTCTCCCGACAGAGTTATTTTTATGAGCGCAGTAATAAACTGTCTCTTAAATGAAGAACTAAGAAGAAAATCATCAGGTCGATCATCTGATTCATCTGCACTTATTGCAAGAGAAGGTCCAAAGTAGAAGAAGGAACATAGCAAACATGGAAGAAATCAGAAATCGTGGCTTGGAAGAGATGTTTTGAAGATAACGTGTCATTACTGTAATAAGATGAGTTACTATATGTCTGATTGCCCTAAAATGAAGGATGACTTAGATGATCTAAAGAGACGTAGAGATGAAGAGTAACGAACATAGCCCACGATGTCGAGATAGAGCACGATTTGCTTATGACTAGTGATGATAAAGTCAAGAAGAAAAATATGTGGTGCATGAATTCGGGAGCATCTTTTCACGTATGTTCAAATAAGGAGTGGTTCGATAAAATCAAGGAGAAAAAGAAGACGGTGACGTAAGTGGATAATTCTGAAATGGGAAGCAGGGGGTTCTTGTTGACATCAGGTATGTCCCAAAACTTAAGAGGAATTTAATTTCGCTTGGGAGATTGGATTCAAGAGATTACACAAATATTGCTCAACGTGGAGTAATGAATGTGTATCAGAAGAACTGTATCGTGATGAAAGGAGTCAAAACTTTAAGCGACATATATCAAGTTGTCAGCCTCGCTTCCCAAAATACGGAATACGAGGATGACTAGGCCAGCTATATTCCTAAGGTCAAGGAATAATTTTGCCGTAGTCACACTTCAGTTTCTAGTATTATATGGTAATCAGTAAAATGTAGCACAAGTAAAGAAAATCGCAATCACTACTTTATTACATTAATCAAAATGAGTTTAACAATACAAGGAGTTCAATAACAAGATAAACTACTAACCAAAATAACACAGTTCTTTATTGAAAACAGAAGATGATAACACTGATATCGCGATCTAAATTTCCGCAATCTCGTAGGGCAAGTCCTGATCCTGAGCTGGGTCCACTTCGTTCTCTAAGCATACATACTCAGTTCGTCAGAGCGACACAATATAGCAATATATAATTGTGCAGTAAAATAAACATGAACTAGCAGGCATGGAAAATTGTCACGCCCCGCTTCCCAGTATACGACGAAGTGGACGCGACGAGGTCCGCTACGTATGAACTCAGAAGTACATACGCTAAGCGTAGCTAAGCAATATAAAGTAAATCACAAGAGACGAAAGATATAGAATAACAGCAACTTTATTAATAACATTCTTTTATACAATGCATGAAAAGTAAATACAACTGAAATGAAAAGCGATGCCTAAACAGTGGCATAACAGGAAATGAAAATACTGGAAAGAACAAGGTACAATATCTAGAGCTCTGGGTCTTCGTTAAACTGCTCCAAGTCTTCACCGGTGGGCTCAATCTCAGCTTGGTTCAACGCACCTGACGACATTCAAAGAAGAAAGAAATAGAATGTCGTCAGCGAACATGTCGCTCGGTAAGTCCCAAAGATAAGGAAGGATTAGAATGACAGTGTAAAAGTATTTTCTAAAGTACTATATTGTTGAATATTATGGAAATTTGTGTTAACGCTGTTGTTTATAGCTTGGTACAGAAGGATGCCAGTGTATACGAGGGGGGTCTCTATATGCTAGAGACCGGGGCAAAAGGAAAATACAAGGAACCGTTATGCCACGGTACAACAGCAATAGGATTCAGGTTATGTGTCTTAATCTGACCACCTTGTGCCACCTTTAACACCTTCCGTACCAATCTACCCCTTAAACCCCGTAGTGTTTTAACAGTATTGTTGTATTGTATTGTGTAAGTTGGGTGACTGACCAAAACCATGATATCAGTAAACATGTTGTAACTGTATAATCAGGTAAATGGAATAACAGGATAATGGATGAATATCTATGGTTTGATTCAGTCAAATTATGTAAAATGTTAACTGGATTCAGGGATTCATGTATTCATATTGAATTAGAATATAAGAGAATATAGATTGACTTGAATCATATTCAAGTCAGAAATAGTCAGACTCTAACCCGAGTCAGACTAAAAGAAAGATAATTTGAAGTTCAATAATTGTTAGGGGCCTTAATGTAATTTATAAAACTTGAGGGGGTTTTATGTAAAAAGTACTTTTGTATAGTTTTCAAAATACACCTCAAGTATTTATTATTCGTCTTTATAGTTATAATGAGTGTGAATTTTATTTGTGTTATTCTAGTGAATATATCCTAATAAAAGTATTAATTGATTTATTTGAAATTCATGGTATTTTAATGTAACTTTTAATCTTGTAAATTTTTAGAAAAAGATGGGAACTTTATCTTATGATAAAATAGGCGTTTAAATGATAATTATATATATGTTAATACAAGAATAATTTTATATAAATATTTTATTTTTCCAAAAATTTCATTTTTCTTAAATGTCGTATTTCAAACCTTTCGAGACCGAATGCTCCTTGCGGAGGTCTGAATCTCGCACTACTACCCCGCGGGTGCACGATGAACCGTACTATCCCTAACGGTTTCCCCAAAGGTGGGTTGTAGTGGCACTTTGGTTAGGTTTAACAAATACTATTCATTTAGGAAAACGGTTTTATAAATAAAAGGTATTTATTTGTAAAAGAGTATAGTTTTCTGTATTTTAGTTTCTAGGGTTTCCTAAGCCAACTAGCCTATTTCTAAGGGTCTAAACGACAAGTCATTAGAAGGCTCAAATCGTCTCTTCACCGCCAATTGTGGCCAGGTAAGTACAAGTGAGGAGAGAGGGATCCGCTCACGAATCGTGAGACGGGCCTTTTAAAGTTACCCAAGCTCACTTGCCTAGCCTAGACACCACAAAGTCAGTTTAGATAAACGATCGATGTCCATGACATATCGTATTTTCCTATTAAAAGATATTGTTTTAAAAATTGTAAACAACTTAGAACTTTTAGAAAAGGTTTATAAAAAAAAGGGTATTTTAGTGAAAAGTCTTGTATTTTCGTATTCTATATTTTGACGTTTATCAATTAAGGTTATATTTGTGTGTGTGTAGAGGTAGGTCATTACCTCGTGACTTATTTTAAGTTTTAATGAAGTTTAGAGGTTAAACATGATATATTAAACTTGAAGGTATTAAAGCGCAAGAATACGGTATTTGAAAACGTTATCATTTCATGTGTGAAAATTCATTCAAATTGATTTCTACAAGTTTAGTGATCAAGATAAACATATTTAAGAGTGAGGGATTTAATTAGAACAAGAAAAATAAACTTTATGGTATTTTTGTGAAAAGAATACGATTTTACAAGAAAGCTATCATTTCATGTGAGAAATTTTATTTAAATTGGTTTCTATGTGATTAATAGTCATCATGGATAGGTTTAGGTATTATGGATTAGGTGACAAATGGAATTTGTAGAAAAAAACCGAATCGGAAATCGGTTTGTTCCGATTTCCGCCGGGTTCCAAAAAGTCGTATTTTATATTAAAAGAAAAGAGAGATAAGAAGATGGGACTTACTGGTTTGGACAAGCTAAGGAGGCTAAGGAAGTGGTGTGTTGTTGATGCGTCGAAACGTCGCGAAGATTCTAGCACGATCGCCGGAATTCCGTCGTCGGTTTCGGCAGCGCTTCGCTTCTCGCTCTTTTTCTACGTACCGAGTTCTCTTGAGAATTTGGGAGAGTGGACTTAGAGTTGTGGGGTGAAATGGTAGAGGGTAGGGGTGTTTATATAGGGCTAGGCTAGGGTTAGGGTTTGGATTAAAAAAATATTTAAAAATATAAAAATCCATTAAAATATCATTAATTTTGGGAGTAAAAGAGGTTTATGGTGCATTTGATAACCGATCTGGAAAAATGGAGGTTTCAGGTGAGAAGACCAAGTCAACACGAATTTTTTTCGTGTTGACGACTCGGCCGTCCGGCCGAGTCCGTCCGGCGGCGCCGGCCGATTCGGCCGAACCGCCGGGCGACTCGGCCGAGTCGGGCCGAGTCAAGGCAGCGTCGGATGGGGAATTTTCTGGGGGGAATTATGGTGTACTTTATTTTTTATATACAGTATTAATTTGAGAGTTATGGCTGTTTGACCGTTGACTTCCCAAAAAAATTAAAACAAAATGATATAAAAATTATGTGGGGCATGGGATTCGAACTCTGGTGGCTATGTTCAGCAGTGCAAGGTATTACCAATGAGCTACAAGCTCCTTCTTGTAATTATTGTAGGGAAATAGATACTTAAAGTGTTATCAGCAACATTAATACTCCAAGTATACTTCAAATTTAAATCAAATTTAGGTATACAAAAATTGGAGTTGTTACAATTTACCCTCCTTACAAAAATTTCGTCCTCGAAATTCACAACTTTTATTTGAGGACTAGTTTACAAAAAGGTGCGGATATCTTGCACGCATTTCATCCTCCCTCTCCCACGTGGATTCTCCTGGAGTGTCTTTTCTCCACATTACCCGGACCAGGTTAACTTCCTTGTTCCGAAGTGTCTTCACTTTCCTGTCCAGGATTTCCACGGGTTGTTGCTCACAAGACAAGTCGGGCTGTATAGTGAGCTCGGAATGATCAAGTACATGACTGGGGTCACTCACATACTTCCTGAGTTGAGATATGTGGAACACATTATGCACTCCTTCCAATGAGGGTGGCAGCGCTAATCGGTATGCCACTTCACCGACTCGTTCGAGTATGTCGAACGGTCCAATGTATCTCGGACTCAATTTACCCCGTCTTCCAAATCGGATCACTCCGCGGTTCGGAGATATCTTCAGGAATACATGATCTCCTGGCTGGAACTCCAAGTGTCGTCTCTTCGCATCAGCCCAGTGTTTCTGTCTATCTTGGGCTATGCGCATTCTTTCCCTGATAGTAGAACCGCATCAACGGTCGCTACTATCATCTCTGGTCCAAGGAGTTCTGTATCTCCGATGTCGTCCCAACTTAATGGTTATCGATACTTCCTTCCATATAATGCTGCAAAAGGTGCCATTCCTATGCTTGCTTGGTAGCTGTTGTTGTACGCAAACTCCACAAGATGCAGGTGATCTTCCCACGATCCTTTGAATTCGAGCATACATGCTCTGAGCATATCCTCCAAGATCTGAATAGTTCGTTCCGACTGACCATCTGTTTGTGGATGATAAGTCGTGCTGAAGTTCACACTTGTTCCCAAACTAGCTTGCAGTCTCTGCCAAAATTGCGATCGGAACCTGGTGTCACGATCGGAGACAATGCAGACCGGTACTCCATGAAGTCTCACAATTTCCTCCATGTACTTCTTCGCTAGTGTCTCAGTTGATTGGCCAACTCGAAATGGGATGAAGTGAGCCGACTTTGTGAGTCGATCCACAATGACCCAAATCGCATCGTTACCCTTTGTGCTGCGAGGAAGAGCAGTTACAAAGTCCATCGTGATGTGCAGCCACTTCCATTCTGGAATTGGTAACGGTTGAAGTAGTCCAGCTGTCCTGTGATGTTCAGCCTTTACCTGCTGACACACCAAACATTTTGCGACATTTCTGGCTACTTCACGCTTCATTCCATGCCACCAATAATTCTGACATAGATCTTTGTACATTTTGGTACCTCCAGAATGTACTGAATAGGGAGAGCTGTGAGGTTCTTTCATTAACTCTTCCCGAACAGGACCTTTTGGTACACACAATCTGCTGCCGTATCTCAAAGATCCGTCTTCATGGATGATGAAATCTGTTCTGAGTCCATCTCCACTTGTTCTCTGATCTTTTGTAACTTAGCATCGCTGGCTTGAGCTGATTTGATCTGATTGACAATGGTTGATTGAACTTGTAGATTCATCAAACTTGAAGCATCACCTGACATGACTAGTTCAATTTCCATCTGATGTAGGTCTTGCTGAAGCTTCCACTGGGCGGTGAGATTCATTGATAACGGTTGGCGACTAAGAGCATCAGGTACTACGTTCACCTTTCCTGGGTGATATTGCAAATTGATGTCAAAGTCCGCCATGAGTTCTAACCATCTTCTCTGCCGCATATTCAACTCCTTCTGAGTAAACACATACTTCAGACTTTTGTGATCTGTGTAGATGTTCACTCGTTCACCAAGTAAGTAGTGGCGCCAAATCTTGAGAGCAAAAATGACGGCTGCCAACTCCAGATCATGCGTTGGATAATTGCGCTCATGATTCTTCAGTTGTCTTGAAGCATAAGCCACAACCTTACCGTGCTGATGTAGAACACATCCTAATCCCTTACCGGATGCATCACAATGCACTTTGAATCCTCCAGATTGATCCGGTATGACGAGAATAGGTGCAAATGTCAGTCTTGACTTGAGTTCTACGAAAGCTTGCTCGCATGCTTCTGACCACACAAATTCTTTATCTTTTCGTGTGAGCTTGGTCAGGGGTGTTGCTATCTTCGAAAAGCCTTCAATGAATCTTCTGTAATATCCAGCTAAACCCAAGAAACTTTGAATATCCTTCACTGATTTTGGCGTAGGCCATTCGCTGACTGCTGAAACTTTTGCTGGGTCCACAGAAATTCCTTCTCCCGATACGATGTGTCTAAGAAAACCAACTTGTTTTAGCCAAAACTCGCACTTGCTGTATTTGGCATAAAGCTTATGTTGTCGAAGAGTTTCCAGGACAATTCGTAGGTGCTCCGCATGTTCTTTCCGATTTTTAGAATATACCAGGATGTTGTCGATGAAGATGACAACGAACCTGTCTAAATACTCCCGGAAAACTTGGTTCATAAGGTTCATGAAGATTGCTGGTGCATTGGTCACTCCAAATGGCATTACTAGAAATTCGTAATGTCTATAGCGAGTTCTGAAAGCTGTTTTGTGAATATCAGCTTCCTTGACCTTCACTTGATGATAACCTGAACGAAGATATAGTTTAGAGAAGACACAAGATCCACTTGGCTGATCGAATAAATCGTCGATGCGCGGGAGTGTATACTTGTTCTTTATAGTGACTTCGTTCAAGGCCCTATAGTCGATGCACATTCTGTATGAACCTTCCTTCTTCTTCACCAATAGTACAGGTGCTCCCCAACTTGAACTGCTGGGACGAATCCATCCTTTCGCCAGTAATTCGTCCAACTGTGTTCGAACTTCCTTCAATCCTTCCGGACTTAGTCTATACGGTGCTTTGATCACTGGTTGTGCTCCTGGTACTAAGTCAATACTGAATTCAAGAGCTCGATCAGGAGGCAAACCTGATATATCGTCAGGAAATACATCGTCGAACTCTCGAACTACCTCTGGTCTTGATTCTTCCTCTGCCTGAGCTGCTGCAACTACTGCTTCTCTTGGCTTTGCTTTGTAGGTACTTGGCTCCAATGTACGGTCTCCACTTTTAAAATAGAAAACCGGATGGTCTGGAATCTCGAATACTACCCTCCTTTGACGACAGTCGATGGTAGCATAAAAAGTTCCAAGCCAGTCCATTCCCAGAACCACATCGAAGTTCGGTATGTCCTGTACCTTGAAGTCAGCATAAAACTCTCGACTGCAGACGACAACTGGACACATGCTGTATCCCATAGTTGCTTTTAGAACACCATTTCCGAAACTGACGTTCCAGCTGGATACAAGCGGTGAGACTGGAATCGCATGGGTTCGGACAAACCGTTGCGACATAAAGCAGTGGGATGCTCCAGTATCAAACAGTGCAAGTGCAGGTAGTGAAGCTACTAGGATTGTACCTAAGGTATATGGGATAGGTTTTAGGTATAAGGAAAGTGTGTAGGTAAACAAAACTGAAAGATAAGTTTGAGAAGGAATTTACCAGTAATGACTTGGCCAGTGGCCTCAGTTCCTTCCACAGACATCATGAAAGCCTGGCGCTTTGGCACATTCCTCCTGGCCTGAGGAGCATTCCTCTGAACGTTTCTTTGAGCTTGATGGAACTGTCGAGGAGGTAGTGCAGCTTGTGGTCCCCTGGGTGGTGCAGGCAGTGCAAGTCTGGGAGCAGGTGCCTGAAGAGCTGGTCGCTGCGGATAGGTGTTTGCTGGCCTGGGTGCAGCAACTGGGTTCTGTCTTTGGGGACACGACCTAATACCGTGAGTAGCTGAACCGCAGATTAAGCAAAGGCGGTTGGCTCGACGGCGGTCCTTCATCATATGTCCAGTTCTCTTGCAGTAGGTGCAAAAGGCTGGGCTAGGACGATGGGTTGGTACTCTGGGTCGCCTTGGCACGAAAGGTGGTCTGGACGAGGCTCCACCTGCCATCTGGTTGGCAGGGCGTTTGACTCCTGCAGACTGAGGTCCGCCCCTCTCTTTTATTACTGCCTCATAACTGCGGGCAGCTTCTAGGGCTTCCTCATGAGTCAAAAACTTTCCTGTGGCTAGAGCAGCCTTAATCTCTGTGTCCAAACCTTGCTGAAAACGACGGGCTCTGATCTCGTCCGTCGGTATTAGGTGTGCCGCGAATCTGTTTAAAGATTGTGTTAGCTGTGTAGTATGTGATATTTAAAATTGAACTATTGTGACATATCTTACCGGCTCAATATGGTGAACTCAGCATCGTATTCATCTACCGATTTGTCCCACATTGATCCTTGCTGTAGATGAATAAACTGCTGCTACATAGCAAACCTGGCAGTCACAGGGAAATATTTCGCATCGAACTTCTCGCGAAAGGTCTTCCATTCAATCGGCTGTACCAGACGGGTTTCTTCTGCCTTCCACCAATTGCGAGCATTATCCGTGAGCTGTAGTTTTGCTACACGGACCCAAGCGTTGTCTGGCACTTGAGCTGCTGCCAGATCGTCTTCGATGCTTTGTGCCCATTCTTCCGCTTCAAAAGGGCTTCCTTTACCCGAGAATTGCTTTTGGGTGCAAAGCTCTGAATTGCTTTATTCCCGAGGCATCGGTCTCAGGACGATTCAGAAGTTGTTGCTGTCCCTCGAGAAGGCTGCGGATCGCCTCAAATAGCATCGTTTGATCAGTGGGTGGTGCAGTAACAACTGGAGTGAGAGGTAGTGCTGGAGGGGTGTTGTTGACGTTGGTGCTGGTGTTGTTCGGGGAATCCATGACCCTGAAGAAAAATATGGATTAGGACAGATTCAAATACATGAAATGAGAAGATTCAAGGAATAGAGATTTACAAGATTCAAGGAACATGAATTGTAAAGAATGTTTTAGTTGCTGGTTCTTGTGTTATATTGCTTAGGTTGTTCACGCAGACCAGAATTGCATGATAGAGATTCATACAGCTCTGACCTGCATGGGCCACTAACAAAACCTGTCACGCCCCGCTTTCCAGTATACGGCGAAGTGGACGCGACGAGGTCCGCTACGTATGTACTCAGAAGTACATACGCTAAGCGTAGCTAAGCAATATAAAGTAAATCACAAGAGACGAAAGATATAGAATAACAACAACTTTATTAATAACATTCTTTTATACAATGCATGAAAAGTAAATACAACTGAAATGAAAAGCGATGCCTAAACAGTGGCATAACAGGAAATGAAAATACTGGAAAGAACAAGGTACAATATCTAGAGCTCTGGGTCTTCGTTAAACTGCTCCAAGTCTTCACCGGTGGGCTCAATCTCAGCTTGGTCCAACGCACCGGACGACATTCAAAGAAGAAAGAAATAGAATGTCGTCAGCGAACATGTCGCTCGGTAAGTCCCAAAGATAAGGAAGGATTAGAATGACAGTGTAAAAGTATTTTCTAAAGTACTATATTGTTGAATATTATGGAAATTTGTGTTAATGCTGTTGTTTGTAGCTTGGTACAGAAGGATGCCAGTGTATACGAGGGAGGTCTCTATATGCTAGAGACCGGGGCAAAAGGAAAGTACAAGGAACCGTTATGCCACGGTACAACAGCAATAGGATTCAGGTTAGGTGTCTTAATCTGACCATCTCGTGCCACCTTTAACACCTTCCGTACCAATCTACCCCTTAAACCCCGTAGTGTTTTAACAGTATTGTTGTATTGTATTGTGTAAGTTGGGTGACTGACCAAAACCATGATATCAGTAAACATGTTGTAACTGTATAATCAGGTAAATGGAATAACAGGATAATGGATGAATATCCATGGTTTGATTCAGTCAAATTATGTAAAATGTTAACTGGATTCAGGGATTCATGTATTCATATTGAATTAGAATATAAGAGAATATAGATTGACTTGAATCATATTCAAGTCAGAAATAGTCAGACTCTAACCCGAGTCAGACTAAAAGAAAGGTAATTTGAAGTTCAATAATTGTTAGGGGCCTTATTGTAATTTATAAAACTTGAGGGGGTTTTATGTAAAAAGTACTTTTGTATAGTTTTCAAAATACACCTCAAGTATTTATTATTCGTCTTTATAGTTATAATGAGTGTGAATTTTATTTGTGTTATTCTAGTGAATATATCCTAATAAAAGTATTAATTGATTTATTTGAAATTCATGGTATTTTAATGTAACTTTTAATCTTGTAAATTTTTAGAAAAAGATTGGAACTTTATCTTATGATAAAATAGGCGTTTAAATGATAATTATATATATGTTAATACAAGAATAATTTTATATAAATATTTTATTTTTCCAAAAATTTCATTTTTCTTAAATGTCGTATTTCAAACCTTTCGAGACCGAATGCTCCTTGCGGAGGTCTGAATCTCGCACTACTACCCCGCGGGTGCACGATGAACCGTACTATCCCTAACGGTTTTCCCAACGGTGGGTTGTAGTGGCACTTTGCTTATGTTTAACAAATACTATTCATTTAGGAAAACGGTTTTATAAATAAAAGGTATTTATTTGTAAAAGAGTATAGTTTTCTGTATTTTAGTTTCTAGGGTTTCCTAAGCCAACTAGCCTATTTCTAAGGGTCTAAACGACAAGTCATTAGAAGGCTCAAATCGCCTCTTCACCGCCAATTGTGGCCAGGTAAGTACAAGTGAGGAGGGAGGGATCCGCTCACGAATCGTGAGACGGGCCTTTTAAAGTTACCCAAGCTCACTTGCCTAGCCTAGACACCATAAAGTCAGTTTAGATAAACGATCGATATCCATGACATATCGTATTTTCCTATTAAAAGATATTGTTTTAAAAATTGTAAACAACTTAGAACTTTTAGAAAAGGTTTATAAAAAAAGGGTATTTTAGTGAAAAGTCTTGTATTTTCGTATTCTATGTTTTGACATTTATCAATTAAGGTTATGTTTGTGTGTGTGCAGAGGTAGGTCATTACCTCGTGAGTTATTTTAAGTTTTAATGAAGTTTAGAGGTTAAACATGATATATTAAACTTGAAGGTATTAAAGCGCAAGAATATGGTATTTGAAAACGTTATCATTTCATATTTGAAAATTCATTCAAATTGATTTCTACAAGTTTAGTGATCAAGATAAATATATTTAGGAGTGAGGGATTTAATTAGAACAAGAAAAATAAACTTTATGGTATTTTTGTGAAAAGAATACGATTTTACAAGAAAGCTATCATTTCATGTGAGAAAGTTTATTTAAATTGGTTTCTATGTGATTAATAGTCATCATGGATAGTTTTAGGTATTATGGATTAGGTGACAAGTGGAATTTGTAGAAAAAAACAGAATCGGAAATCGGTTTGTTCCGATTTCCGCCGGGTTCCAAAAAGTCGTATTTTATATTAAAAGAAAAGAGAGATAGGAAGATGGGACTTACTGGTTTGGACAAGCTAAGGAGGCTAAGGAAGTGGTGTGTTGTTGATGCGTCGAAACGTCGCGAAGATTCTAGCATGATCGCCGGAATTCCGTCGTCGGTTTCGGCAGCGCTTCGCTTCTCGCTCTTTTTCTACGTACCGAGTTCTCTTGAGAATTTGGGAGAGTGGACTTAGAGTTGTGGGGTGAAATGGTAGAGGGTAGGGGTGTTTATATAGGGCTAGGCTAGGGTTAGGGTTTGGATTAAAAAAATATTAAAAAATATAAAAATTCATTAAAATATCATTAATTTTGGGAGTAAAAGAGGTTTATGGTGCATTTGATAACCGATCTGGAAAAATGGAGGTTTCAGGTGATAAGACCAAGTCAACACGAATTTTTTTCGTGTTGACGACTCGGCCGTCCGGCCGAGTCCGGCCGGCGGCGCCGGCCGACTCGGCCGAGTCGGGTCGAGTCAAGGCAGCGTCGGATGGGGAATTTTCTGGGGGGAATTATGGTGTACTTTATTTTTTATATACAGTATTAATTTGAGAGTTATGGCTGTTTGACCGTTGACTTCCCAAAAAAATTAAAACAAAATGGTATAAAAATTATGTGGGGCATGGGATTCGAACTCTGGTGGCTATGTTCAGCAGTGCAAGGTATTACCAATGAGCTACAAGCTCCTTCTTGTAATTATTGTAGGGAAATAGATACTTAAAGTGTTATCAGCAACATTAATACTCCAAGTATACTTCAAATTTAAATCAAATTTAGGTATACAAAAATTGGAGTTGTTACAATTTACCCTCCTTACAAAAATTTCGTCCTCGAAATTCACAACTTTTATTTGAGGACTAGTTTACAAAAAGGTGCGGATATCTTGCACGCATTTCATCCTCCCTCTCCCACGTGGATTCTCCTGGAGTGTCTTTTCTCCACATTACCCGGACCAGGTTAACTTCCTTGTTCCGAAGTGTCTTCACTTTCCTGTCCAGGATTTCCACGGGTTGTTGCTCACAAGACAAGTCGGGCTGTATAGTGAGCTCGGAATGATCAAGTACATGACTGGGGTCACTCACATACTTCCTGAGTTGAGATATGTGGAACACATTATGCACTCCTTCCAATGAGGGTGGCAGCGTTAATCGGTATGCCACTTCACCGACTCGTTCGAGTATGTCGAACGGTCCAATGTATCTCGGACTCAATTTACCCCGTCTTCCAAATCGGATCACTCCGCGGTTCGGAGATATCTTCAGGAATACATGATCTCCTGGCTGGAACTCCAAGTGTCGTCTCTTCGCATCAGCCCAGTGTTTCTGTCTATCTTGGACTATGCGCATTCTTTCCCTGATAGTACGAACCGCATCAACGGTCGCTACTATCATCTCTGGTCCAAGGAGTTCTGTATCTCCGATGTCGTCCCAACTTAATGGTTATCGACACTTCCTTCCATATAATGCTGCAAAAGGTGCCATTCCTATGCTTGCTTGGTAGCTGTTGTTGTACGCAAACTCCACAAGATGCAGGTGATCTTCCCACGATCCTTTGAAGTCGAGCATACATGCTCTGAGCATATCCTCCAAGATCTGAATAGTTCGTTCCGACTGACCATCTGTTTGTGGATGATAAGTCGTGCTGAAGTTCAGACTTGTTCCCAAACTAGCTTGCAGACTCTGCCAAAATTGCGATCGGAACCTGGTGTCACGATCGGAGACAATGCAGACCGGTACTCCATGAAGTCTCACAATTTCCTCCATGTACTTCTTCGCTAGTGTCTCAGTTGATTGGCCAACTCGAAATGGGATGAAGTGAGCCGACTTTGTGAGTCGATCCACAATGACCCAAATCACATCGTTACCCTTTGTGCTGCGAGGAAGAGCAGGTACAAAGTCCATCGTGATGTGCTGCCACTTCCATTCTGGAATTGGTAACGGTTGAAGTAGTCCAGCTGTCCTGTGATGTTCAGCCTTTACCTGCTGACACACCAAACATTTTGCGACACTTCTGGCTACTTCACGCTTCATTCCATGCCACCAATAATTCTGACATAGATCTTTGTACATTTTGGTACCTCCAGAATGTACTGAATAGGGAGAGCTGTGAGGTTCTTTCATTAACTCTTCCCGAACAGGACCTTTTGGTACACACAATCTGCTGCCGTATCTCAAAGATCCGTCTTCATGGATGATGAAATCTGTTCTGAGTCCATCTCCACTTGTTCTCTGATCTTTTGTAACTTAGCATCGCTGGCTTGAGCTGATTTGATCTGATTGACAATGGTTGATTGAACTTGTAGATTCATCAAACTTGAAGCATCACCTGACATGACTAGTTCAATTTCCATCTGATGTAGGTCTTGCTGAAGCTTCCACTGGGCGGTGAGATTCATTGATAACGGTTGGCGACTAAGAGCATCAGGTACTACGTTCACCTTTCCTGGGTAATATTGCAAATTGATGTCAAAGTCCGCCATGAGTTCTAACCATCTTCTCTGCCGCATATTCAACTCCTTCTGAGTAAACACATACTTTAGACTTTTGTGATCTGTGTAGATGTTCACTCATTCACCAAGTAAGTAGTGGCGCCAAATCTTGAGAGCAAAAATGACGGCTGCCAACTCCAGATCATGCGTTGGATAATTGCGCTCATGAGTCTTCAGTTGTCTTGAAGCATAAGCCACAACCTTACCGTGCTGATGTAGAACACATCCTAATCCCTTACCGGATGCATCACAATATACTTCGAATCCTCCAGATTGATCCGGTATGACGAGAATAGGTGCAGATGTCAGTCTTGACTTGAGTTCTACGAAAGCTTGCTCGCATGCTTCTGACCACACAAATTCTTTATCTTTTTGTGTGAGCTTGGTCAGGGGTGTTGCTATCTTCGAAAAGCCTTCAATGAATCTTCTGTAATATCCAGCTAAACCCAAGAAACTTCGAATATCCTTCACTGATTTTGGCGTAGGCCATTCGCTGACTGCTGAAACTTTTGCTGGGTCCACAGAAATTCCTTCTCCCGATACGATGTGTCTAAGAAAACCAACTTGTTTTAGCCAAAACTCGCACTTGCTGTATTTGGCATAAAGCTTATGTTGTCGAAGAGTTTCCAGGACAATTCGTAGGTGCTCCGCATGTTCTTTCCGATTTTTAGAATATACCAGGATGTCGTCGATGAAGATGACAACGAGCCTGTCTAAATACTCCCGGAAAACTTGGTTCATAAGGTTCATGAAGATTGCTGGTGCATTGGTCACTCCAAATGGCATTACTAGAAATTCGTAATGTCCATAGCGAGTTCTGAAAGCTGTTTTGTGAATATCAGCTTCCTTGACCTTCACTTGATGATAACCTGAACGAAGATCTAGTTTAGAGAAGACACAAGATCCACTTGGCTGATCGAATAAATCGTCGATGCGCGGGAGTGGATACTTGTTCTTTATAGTGACTTCGTTCAAGGCCCTATAGTCAATGCACATTCTGTATGAACCTTCTTTCTTCTTCACCAATAGTACAGGTGCTCCCTAACTTGAACTGCTGGGACGAATCCATCCTTTCGCCAGTAATTCGTCCAACTGTGTTCGAACTTCCTTCAATCCTTCCGGACTTAGTCTATTAGGTGCTTTGATCACTGGTTGTGCTCCTGGTACTAAGTCAATACTGAATTCAAGAGCTCGATCAGGAGGCAAACCTGATATATCGTCAGGAAATATATCGTCGAACTCTCGAACTACCTCTGGTCTTGATTCTTTCTCTGCCTGAGCTGCTGCAACTACTGCTTCTCTTGGCTTTGCTTTGTAGGTACTTGGCTCCAATGTACGGTCTCCACTTTTAAAATAGAAAACCGGATGGTCTGGAATCTCGAATACTACCCTCCTTTGACGACAGTCGATGGTAGCATAAAAAGTTCCAAGCCAGTCCATTCCCAGAACCACATCGAAGTTCGGTATGTCCTGTACCTTGAAGTCAGCATAAAACTCTCGACTGCAGACGACAACTGGACACATGCTGTATCCCATAGTTGCTTTTAGAACACCATTTCCGAAACTGACGTTCCAGCTGGATACAAGCGGTGAGACTGGAATCGCATGGGTTCGGACAAACCGTTGCGACATAAAGCAGTGGGATGCTCCAGTATCAAACAGTGCAAGTGCAGGTAGTGAAGCTACTAGGATTGTACCTAAGGTATATGGGATAGGTTTTAGGTATAAGGAAAGTGTGTAGGTAAACAAAACTAAAAGATAAGTTTGAGAAGGAATTTACCAGTAATGACTTGGCCAGTGGCCTCAGCTTCTTCCACAGACATCATGAAAGCCTGGCGCTTTGGCACATTCCTCCTGGCCTGAGGAGCATTCCTCTGAACGTTCCTTTGAGCTTGATGGAACTGTCGAGGAGGTGGTGCTGCTTGTGGTCCCCTGGGTGGTGCAGGCAGTGCAAGTCTTGGAGCAGGTACCTGAAGAGCTGGTCGCTGCGGATAGGTGTTTGCTGGCCTGGGTGCAGCAACTGGGTTCTGTCTTTGGGGATACGACCCAATACCGTGAGTAGCTGAACCGCAGATTAAGCAAAGGCGGTTGGCTCGACGGCAGTCCTTCATCATATGTCCAGTTCTCTTGCAGTAGGTGCAAAAGGCTGGGCTAGGACGATGGGTTGGTACTCTGGGTCGCCTCGGCACGAAAGGTGGTCTGGACGAGGCTCCACCTGCCATCTGGTTGGCAGGGCGTTTGACTCCTGCAGACTGAGGTCCTCCCCTCTCTTTTATTACTGCCTCATAACTGCGGGCAGCTTCTAGGGCTTCCTCATGAGTCAAAAACTTTCCTGTGGCTAGAGCAGCCTTAATCTCTGTGTCCAAACCTTGCTGAAAACGACGGGCTCTGATCTCGTCCGTCTGTATCAGGTGTGCCGCGAATCTGTTTAAAGATTGTGTTAGCTGTGTAGTATGTGATATTTAAAATTGAACTATTGTGACATATCTTACCGGCTCAACATGGTGAACTCAGCATCGTATTCATCTACCGATTTGTCCCACATTGATCCTTGCTGTAGATGAATAAACTGCTGCTCCATAGCGAATCTGGCAGTCACAGGGAAATATTTCGCAACGAACTTCTCGCGAAAGGTCTTCCATTCAATCGGCTGTACCAGACGGGTTTCTTCTGCCTTCCACCAATTGTGAGCATTATCCGTGAGCTGTAGTTTTGCTACACGGACCCAAGCGTTGTCTGGCACTTGAGCTGCTGCTAGATCGTCTTCGATGCTCTGTGCCCATTCTTCCGCTTCAAGAGGGCTTCCTTTGCCCGAGAATTGCTTTGGGTGCAAAGCTCTGAATTGCTTTATTCCCGGGGCATCGGTCTCAGGACGATTCAGAAGTTGTTGCTGTCCCTCGAGAAGGCTGCGGATCGCCTCAAATAGCATCGTTTGATCAGTAGGTGGTGCAGTAACAACTGGAGTGAGAGGTAGTGCTGGAGGGGTGTTGTTGACGTTGGTGCTGGTGTTGTTCGGGGAATCCATGACCCTGAAGAAAAATATGGATTAGGACAGATTCAAATACATGAAATGAGAAGATTCAAGGTATAGAGATTTGCAAAATTCAAGGAACATGAATTGTAAAGAATGTTTTAGTTGCTGGTTCTTGTGTTATATTGCTTAGGTTGTTCACGCAGACCAGAATTGCATGATAGAGATTCATACAGCTCTGACCTGCATGGGCCACTAACAAAACCTGTCACGCCCCGCTTTCCAGTATACGGCGAAGTGGACGCGACGAGGTCCGCTACGTATGTACTCAGAAGTACATACACTAAGCGTAGCTAAGCAATATAAAGTAAATCGCAAGAGACGAAAAATATAGAATAACAACTTTATTAATAACATTCTTTTATACAATGCATGAAAAGTAAATACAACTGAAATGAAAAGCGATGCCTAAACAGTGGTATAACAGGAAATGAAAATACTGGAAAGAACAAGGTACAATATCTAGAGCTCTGGGTCTTCGTTAAACTGCTCCAAGTCTTCACCGGTGGGCTCAATCTCAGCTTGGTCCAACGCACCTGACGACATTCAAAGAAGAAAGAAATAGAATGTCGTCAGCGAACATGTCGCTCGGTAAGTCCCAAAGATAAGGAAGGATTAGAATGACAGTGTAAAAGTATTTTCTAAAGTACTATATTGTTGAATATTATGGAAATTTGTGTTAACGCTGTTGTTTGTAGCTTGGTACAGAAGGATGCCAGTGTATACGAGGGGGGTTTCTATATGCTAGAGACCGGGGCAAAAGGAAAGTACAAGGAACCGTTATGCCACGGTACAACAGCAATAGGATTCAGGTTAGGTGTCTTAATCTGACCATCTCGTGCCACCTTTAACCCCTTCCGTACCAATCTACCCCTTAAACCCCGTAGTGTTTTAACAGTATTGTTGTATTGTATTGTGTAAGTTGGGTGACTGACGAAAACCATGATATCGGTAAACATGTTGTAACTGTATAATCAGGTAAATGGAATAACAGGATAATGGATGAATATCCATGGTTTGATTCAGTCAAATTATGTAAAATGTTAACTGTATTCAGGGATTCATGTATTCATATTGAATTAGAATATAAGAGAATATAGATTGACTTGAATCATATTCAAGTCAGAAATAGTCAGACTCTAACCCGAGTCAGACTAAAAGAAAGGTAATTTGAAGTTCAATAATTGTTAGGGGCCTTATTATAATTTATAAAACTTGAGGGGGTTTTATGTAAAAAGTACTTTTGTATAGTTTTCAAAATACACCTCAAGTATTTATTATTCGTCTTTATAGTTATAATGAGTGTGAATTTTATTTGTGTTATTCTAGTGAATATATCCTAATAAAAGTATTAATTGATTTATTTAAAATTCATGGTATTTTAATTTAACTTTTAATCTTGTAAATTTTTAGAAAAAGATGGGAACTTTATCTTATGATAAAATAGGCGTTTAAATGATAATTATATATATGTTAATACAAGAATAATTTTATATAAATATTTTATTTTTCCAAAAATTTCATTTTTCTTAAATGTCGTATTTCAAACCTTTCGAGACCGAATGCTCCTTGCGGAGGTCTGAATCTCGCACTACTACCCCGCGGGTGCACGATGAACCGTACTATCCCTAACGGTTTCCCCAAAGGTGGGTTGTAGTGGCACTTTGCTTAGGTTTAACAAATACTATTCATTTAGGAAAACGGTTTTATAAATAAAAGGTATTTATTTGTAAAGAGTATAGTTTTCTGTATTTTAGTTTCTAGGGTTTCCTAAGCCAACTAGCCTATTTCTAAGGGTCTAAACGACAAGTCATTAGAAGGCTCAAATCGCCTCTTCACCGCCAATTATGGCCAGGTAAGTACAAGTGAGGAGGGAGGGATCCGCTCACGAATCGTGAGACGGGCCTTTTAAAGTTACCCAAGCTCACTTGCCTAGCCTAGACACCACAAAGTCAGTTTAGATAAACGATCGATGTCCATAACATATCGTATTTTCCTATTAAAAGATATTGTTTTAAAAATTGTAAACAACTTAGAACTTTTAGAAAAGGTTTATAAAAAAAAGGGTATTTTAGTGAAAAGTCTTGTATTTTCGTATTCTATGTTTTGACGTTTATCAATTAAGGTTATATTTGTGTGTGTGTAGAGATAGGTCATTACCTCGTGACTTATTTTAAGTTTTAATGAAGTTTAGAGGTTAAACATGATATATTAAACTTGAAGGTATTAAAGCGCAAGAATACGGTATTTGAAAACGTTATCATTTCATGTGTGAAAATTCATTCAAATTGATTTCTACAAGTTTAGTGATCAAGATAAACATATTTAGGAGTGAGGGATTTAATTAGAACAAGAAAAATAAACTTTATGGTATTTTTGTGAAAAGAATACGATTTTACAAGAAAGCTATCATTTCATGTGAGAAACTTTATTTAAATTGATTTCTATGTGATTAATAGTTATCATGGATAGGTTTAGGTATTATGGATTAGGTGACAAGTGGAATTTGTAGAAAAAAACCGAATCGGAAATCGGTTTGTTCCGATTTCTGCCGGGTTCCAAAAAGTCGTATTTTATATTAAAAGAAAAGAGAGATAGGAAGATGGGACTTACAGGTTTGGACAAGCTAAGGAGGCTAAGGAAGTGGTGTGTTGTTGATGCGTCGAAACGTCGCGAAGATTCTAGCACGATCGCCGGAATTCCGTCGTCGGTTTCGACAGCGCTTCGCTTCTCGCTCTTTTTCTACGTACCGAGTTCTCTTGAGAATTTGGGAGAGTGGACTTAGAGTTGTAGGGTGAAATGGTAGAGGGTAGGGGTGTTTATATAGGGCTAGGCTAGGGTTAGGGTTTGGATTAAAAAAAATATTAAAAAATATAAAAATTCATTAAAATATCATTAATTTTGGGAGTAAATGAGGTTTATGGTGCATTTGATAACCGATCTGGAAAAATGGAGGTTTCAGGTGAGAAGACCAAGTCAACACGAATTTTTTTCGTGTTGACGACTCGGCCGTCCGGCCTAGTCCGGCCGGCGGCGCCGGCCGATTCGGCCGAACCGCCGGCCAACTCGGCCGAGTCAAGGCAACGTCGGATGGGGAATTTTCTGGGGGGAATTATGGTGTGCTTTATTTTTTATATACAGTATTAATTTGAGAGTTATGGCTGTTTGACCGTTGACTTCCCAAAAAAATTAAAACAAAATGATATAAAAATTTTGTGGGGCATGGGATTCGAACTCTGGTGGCTATGTTCAGCAGTGCAAGGTATTACCAATGAGTTACAAGCTCCTTCTTGTAATTATTGTAGGGAAATAGATACTTAAAGTGTTATCAGCAACATTAATACTCTAAGTATACTTCAAATTTAAATCAAATTTAGGTATACAAAAATTGGAGTTGTTACAAAAATAATGATAAGTATATGTGGAATAGCAGGCATAAATGAATAGTGTAGCATGTGTGTCAAATTAGTAATCAATGCAATGTCTATGTCGTTAAGCCTATCAGTTTCTAAGTCAATAAAATCGATCAATGGAAACGAGTTATCGTGGTTAACGAGGACCTCGTGCATGCCCAAGACTATGGTCCGCTGTGCCCGGGACATAACCCTGTAGCCGTGCCTCTAGGTCCACGACCTAATCAATATAAATATATATATCACTGTTCGAATGATCATCCTCTAAAACACTATATCCCGCTAAATACAAGTTCAATTCCATCTCGATTTCCCCAGGTCTCTGTATAGATTCATGTATCAAACTGGTTGTATACAAGTACACATCACTATCGCTATTCAATCACTTTCACTTTTCAATCACTTTCACTGTTCAATCGCTTTCATAAGCGTACTTGACACAACCAATTGATACCACCATCACTCGACAATGCGCTATAATTATTAGGGTGTCAATTCAAGCGGTCACCAAGCACCACAGATAAAGCAATTAAGCAATATAATGAAAATGCAATAAAATACCCTAAGAATAAAACATGGGCAATCGGTGTTATTCAAGTTGGGAAAATCACGATTATTCATAAGTGCAGATTTAGGCGAAATAATATAAAAGGAATAAATAGTAGACTTAATTATATAGACAGGAAAATTGGTTTTATACCAATCGGGGTTCTGGTTAGGAAGATACGGTTGTTTCAATACAGATGTTCGCTGCTGTAATTTCAGTTTCTGAACCGAAAGTCCATCTTGGGACGTGTTTTTCTATTATTTACATACATATTTGGGCTTTTCTACAGTTGAATAATATGTAGGGTTATCAGTTAGTATTCTAACTCAATCGACGAATCAGTAATATCCTATTTAAATAGGGAGTTATGGTCAGGTTAAGTTCGATGTGTAAAATATGTCATTGCAGAATTCAACCAGACACATCGACATTATAAAATATGTTTAAAAACAGGGTTTAATAGGGATTACTGCTCTGTACTGCAGTCCAGAGCCACAATTATCCACGGTTTTCTCTATCATAACTTATTAAAATTCAGTGGAAAAAAATATATTACGGTAGGTTATTCTGTCGGCTTCAATGTGAGTCCAAGAACGCCACAATCCGATTTGTACATAATTAACTACAAATTTAACATAGTAAGGTACGCGATAAAATCTAGATTTCGCATCGAATCTCGGGGTGTCATTTCATGGGGTAAACGACTTTATTTTACAACCAAATTTATACAAGATGTTCGTTATCAACATATGATTTCATCGATAACGAGTTCCTCCATTTTAAAATGAGTTTTTCTTAGTGTTTTGCATCGAACACCTAGGTTAGGCATACGATTCGCAACCGAAAAGTCTGTTTCAATTGATTAAACAATCACTACTTGGTTCTATGGTTTCCATACGATTGTTATTACTAGATTTTAGACTAGATTATAACCCAACCATTTCAACTAAATAATACGGCTTAATATTAAAACGCGGCGTATTATACGATTTGCTTAAATACATATCAATATAACTAGCTTAGCATGTAAGCAAGTGTATAAACTTGCCTGGCAATGACTGCAACCACGACGGGACATGGCAGCGATGAAAATGACACGAGCAATGAAAACGACAAAGGCACGGCACGTTCGAAAGCAACAGCTAAGGTTTGGCTTGGGCTCGGCTAGGAGCTCGGGTGGCGATGGCGAGGTCTCGATGAGGTCGGCGGTTGAGGCGGACGGAATTGCCGTCGGAGGAGTGGTCGGAGCTTGGTGCTGGAAGCGAGGGGCTTGAGGGGAAGAGGAAGATGATGGCAAAGGTGCTCGAGTCAGGTGCTGCCGATGAGGGACAACGGCGGCGATGGGGATCTTGGGGAGAAAGGAGGAGTCGGCCATGGGAAACGGTAAGGGTCTCAGTGGGATGCAGGCGAGTGGGAAGAGGGAGCTGGGGCTGTTAACGGGTATTACACAGCTTCTGTCGGATCTCGTCTTCTCATGGGTCTTCTCGCTCCCACGTGGATTCTCCCGAAAAGATTGCAGCAGTTCGAGATTGGCCTATTCCAAGGAATGTAGCTGAGATAAGAAGTTTCCTTGGATTAGCCGGATACTACAGGAGGTTTGTGGAGAACTTCGCTCGTTTGGCAGAACCATTGACCAAGCTTACGCGCAAGGAGGTACCTTTTGTATGGACGGATAAATGTGCATTGGCTTTCGAGACGTTGAAGCAGAAGTTGATAACCGCCCCTATCCTGACCGTACCAGACAATTCCGGAGGACTGGTGATTCATAGCGACGCATCTGGGAAAGGATTGGGATGTGTTTTGATGCAGCATGGGAAGGTCGTAGCTTACGCATCAAGACAACTGAAGACCCATGAGAAGAATTATCCGACTCATGACTTGGAGCTTGCGGCTGTGATCTTCGCTTTGAAGATTTGGAGACACTACCTTTTGGGTGAGAGAGTCAAAGTTTTTACAGATCACAAGAGTTTGAAGTATGTGTTCACTCAGAATGAGTTGAACATGAGGCAACGTAGATGGTTGGAGCTGATGGCCGACTACGACCTTGATCTTAAGTACCATCCGGGAAAAGTTAACGTCGTGCCGGATGCGCTTAGTCGGTTACCAGCGATTCAGGTATTAACTACGCAGAAGGAGATCATTGCGGATTTTCGAAGATTTGACTTGGAGGTTGTGCTATCACATTCTACGGGACAGTTGATGCAGTTGCAAGTACAGTCGTCCTTAGTTGAGAAGATTAAAGCGGTACAATCGCAGGATCCTAGACTGCAAAAGTTTCGAGAGCAGGTTGAAGCCAGACTACGAACAGATTTACTGGTCCACGAAGATGGTTCGTTGAGGTATGGTAGCCGTGTGTGTGTGCCAAAGGGAGATGTGCGTGAAGAGCTTATGAAGGAGGCACATAGTTCAGCTTACTCTGTACATCCAGGAGGCACGAAGATGTACCGTGATATTCGACAGCATTTCTGGTGGGAAGGCATGAAACGGGAGATTGCTCGCTTCGTGGCTAAGTGCTTGGTATGTCAGCAAGTCAAGGCTGAACACCAAAGGGTTGCTGGTTTGTTGCAACCACTTCCGATTCCTCAGTGGAAGTGGGAACATATAACCATGGATTTCGTGACGGCTTTACCGTGGAGTCTGAAGGGCAACAATGCAGTATGGGTGATCGTCGATCGGTTGACCAAGGCAGCTCACTTTATTCCTTTCCGGGTTGGTCAATCAACGAAGACTTTGGCAGAACGGTACATGCAGGAGATTGTAAGATTACATGGTGTACCGGTAA
This sequence comes from Agapanthus africanus, assembly GCA_030015575.1. Classification (NCBI taxonomy): domain Eukaryota; kingdom Viridiplantae; phylum Streptophyta; class Magnoliopsida; order Asparagales; family Amaryllidaceae; genus Agapanthus; species Agapanthus africanus. Next base: position 866,899,999 of record JASDDO010000019.1, on the reverse strand, counting down.
GCATCATGTCCGATCGGGACACTCGGTTCTTATCACACTTCTGGAGGAGTTTACAGGAAAGTTTGGGGACTCGATTGAAGTTTAGCACAGCTTATCATCCTCAAACTGATGGTCAGTCGGAGAGAACGATCCAAACTCTTGAAGATATGTTGAGAGCATGCATGTTGGACTTCAAGGGTTCTTGGGAGGATCACCTACACTTGGTGGAGTTTTCCTACAACAATAGTTTCCAAGCGACTATTCAGATGGCTCCGTTTGAAGCTTTGTATGGTTGTAAGTGCCGTTCACCTGTTTGTTGGGATGATGTTGGTGAACGAAGATTATTGGGACCAGATTTGGTAGTACAGACCGTTGAGAAGGTTAACGCCATCAGAAAGCATATGAAGGCAGCTCAAGACAGACAGAAAAGTTGGGCTGACACGTCAAGAAGACCTCTAGAGTTCGCCATGGGTGATTTGGTATTCTTGAAAATATCACCGACTAGAGGGGTGATTCGTTTTGGGAGTCGAGGAAAACTTAGTCCTCGATTCGTTGGACCCTTCGAGATATTGGAGCGTGTTGGAGAGGTAGCGTACCGTTTGGCGTTACCGCAGTCCTTGGCAGGTGTGCACGATGTGTTTCATGTATCTCAACTACGAAGGTATGTTCGAGATGAAACACACGTCTTGGATCATTCGGAGTTAACAGTACGGGAGGACCTAACTTTTGAGGAGCGACCGGTTGAAATCATGGATCGAAGGGAAAAGGTTCTTAAAAACAAGGTTATCCCCCTTGTGCTTGTTTCTTGGGGTAATCGATCGCATGGAGAATCCACGTGGGAGCGAGAAGACGAGATCCGACAGAAGTTTCCTCACCTTTTCCTGTAGTTTTCTATCTTGTATTCTTTGAATTTCGAGGACGAAATTCTTTTGTAGTTGGGTATTATGTAACACCCGAGCCCAATACTACTATTTCTGTTACTGGTTGAGTGTTAGATATTACTCATTTCATTTATCTCGCTTGTTTGGGTCTTGCTGTAAAATTTTAACTGGCTAAGCCATTTCCGCATATAACAAATTTTAGCACCTAAAACAAAATTAAAAATATCTATCTTGGCCTACTCGTCACCCCTAGCCGCGTGATAGCGTCCGTGCGTCGAGTTCTCATCCCGTTCGGTGAAACGGGCGAGTTTGGACGACTACGCGCGCGTGCAGATGTCCGACTTGGGGGCATGCTTTTTAATCATAAAACATTTCATTTTAAAATTTGGAACCCGCTTAAAATCCTATTATTTGAATTTCGAATTTTTGGACCCAACCCGGGCGCGATTTGGAAATGTTTCATTTAGCGCCAAAATCCTAAATTAATAAAATATTCAAACCTTATGTTATTTCGTTTCTACACTAAACCTTGCTGTCATTTAAATCTTTTAAAATAATTTTTTTACAACTAAAGAAATCTCCCCTGGCCAATCAAAGCTCTTCTTTCACCGTGGGCCCCTCCTATCTCTCTCTCTATTTCTCTCTTCATCCCTCACGTCTCTCTCTCTCTCTCTCATATAAATATATATACAGTTCTCCCTTCGCAATTTTTCCCAGAGAAGAAAACCCATCGCGAGAAAACCCTACGGCCTAACCCTGCCGCCTCGTCACCGTCGCCGCCCCAGCTCCGACGCCGGCATCACTGTCGCCTCCGCATCCTCTTCCCAACCTCAGCACCTTCTCCTTCTCCCCGTGTGCGCGTCACCACCGCAGCAATCCCGGTTAGCCCCCGTGCCTTCTCTGGTTGGCCGGAGACATCATCGGCGACCCTCGTCGTCGTCACCCGCGCCACCGTCGGCATCTCCTCTTCACCTACGCACCAGACCCGACCACTTCCTCTCCCTCTCCACCTTCTTTCCTTCCCTGTTACTTACCGCAGCCCTAACCCATCGCCTGCATCATCCCCGCCGGCGCCCCACCACGGTCGACCCCATCGCTGTCGCAACCTCTGCAACCCCAGTAAGCTTTCCTTCATCTTCCTCCTTCCTTTTCCCCCCTCTGGTTTATCATTGACTGTACATAGAATTTCTGAACTTGTTGTCGCTGTTTTGCATCTCGCCGGAATCCGGCCGTACCGACGACTTGACCCGACATTCCAGCAAGGTACCCCGATCCGCGTAGTCCCATTGTTCGTTGTTTGGGTTCAATACGTGAACCGTGCGTCCGTCGCGTGTTTCCCCGCCGACGTTACGTCCGTTTTTCCCGGTTCGCGAACCGTCGAGGCAAGTATCACTTGCTACATGCTATTGTAGGGTGTTTTTCGTCACCCCATTGAGATGGGAATACACGCGCGCTTGTCAGGCGCATTACAGATTTCCCCTGCCTAGGGTAGGCCGGGGTTTATTGATTGTGGGGATCCGAATCTCCGGCAACCGCGGACTAAGCTGCCGTTAATTACCTCTCGCATTTGGAGCGAAGGAACCTCCGATTAACGGGTTAAACTGGTCATGCGAACTCAATGTGCAGTATCGTGTTTTGAAGGGGTTTTGGAACTATCGGGGCCCCGCAGAGTTTTGACGGGGGTCCCGCTACCCGGATAGCGGGCTGGGGATCAAGGGAGCTAGCAGCCCCTTGCGGGGTGCGGGGCAGCGCCCCGTTAGAAATTTTTTCTAACGGAAGACAGTGTCGTGGAGTCTGTGTATGTTTTCCTTCCCCCCCCTTTTTTTTAAAAAAGTAGAGTTTAATTTCAAAAGGAATTTTATTGTGGAGTTAAACTCCAAAGAATTTTAAAAGGAGTTAAACTCCTAAAAGAATTTTATGCGGAGTTAAACTCCTAAAATGGAACTTTATTATGGAGTTAAACTCCAAAGAATATATATATACATTTTTAAAAGGGTTTAAACTCCAGAAGGGATTTTGTTGGGGAGTGCACGTAAAACGAGGGGGAAAAGAAAACAAAATGGCGTCTAAAGGACGCTCGCACAGCAGGTGGGCGCCTTAATGCCCGGGGTCACGTGCGCGCACGTGACCGATGGGCACTTTGGCGCCCCCCGGGGGTCACGTGGGCACACGTGACCGATGGGTGCCTTGGCGCCCCAGGGGTCACGTGGGCACACGTGACCGATGGGCGTCTTGGCGCCCCAAGGGTCACGTGCGCACACGTGACCGATGGGCGCTTTGGCGCCCCAGGGGTCACGTGTGCACACGTGACCGATGGGCGCTTTGGCGCCCCGGGGTCACGTGCTCACACGTGGCCGATGGGCGCCTTAGCGCCCAGGGGTCACGTGGGCACACGTGACCGACGGGCGCCTTAGAGCTCCGGGGTCACGTGGGCACACGTGACCGCGGGAAAAACCCGCGGAAAGGGGAAGCCTAGCCCCTAGGCTGGGGAGTTGAACTCCCAAGGGAATCTTTGGAGTTAAACTCCTAACAGAAGCAAATTTATGGAGTTAAACTCCAACAGAAATCAATTTATGGAGTTAAACTCCAGCAACTTTAGAAAGGAGTTAAACTCCTGGGGACTTATTGCTCTTCTTTTGAGCCTTGGGTCTGTCCAAAGTTAGATTTTTGGAAATGGGTCTCCTTCTTCTTGCTCTTGACCGGCGGGATCTTGGAGAAAAGGGGATGAGCCTTAAAAGCCTCCCCTTTTCGAGATCTGATTGGAGATCTGAGCTCCCCTTTGTAGGTTTTATGGTGGAAATCTATTTATTTTGAGGAAAGGAAGAGTTAAACTCTTGATTTAATTCAAAAGAAAAAGGAAGGTTTTAGAACCTTGAGGAAGGAGGAAGAGATCTCAGATCTAGAAATTTCTGGAGAGAGAAAAAAAGTTGTGAGATATTTTCATTATCTTTGCCTTTATAGGCCATACACTTTACACATAGCCCCTTGGGCTTCACAAAATGGCATTTTGCCTAAAATGGCATTTTGCCTATTTCATGGCCCATGTGCCATTTCTTTTTGCACATAAGCCATGGGCTTTACAAAAATTTGGCTTCATGCCTATTTTTCTTACATTTATCCATAAAATAAAAGAAAAACAACAAAATTGTTTATTACAAAAGTTTTATCTTGGCGTGGGGGAAGGCCGACCGCTTCATTTTCGGGCTCGACCTGGGCATGGGCCCACTGGGTCTGGGCTCGGGCCCACTTGGTTTGGGGTTGACTTGGATTTTTGACTTAGTCAACCGGGGTGTAAATTTTTACCCCAACAAATTGCCCCCCATCAATAAATGCACACCGCATATGTGGGTCGTGTGCATGAAATTGATGGATTTTCTTTTACTTGGAGGCGACCTGATTTGGTTCCCGCTTTTTGGGAAGCTGGCACTGCCCTTTTTACGACATGGACGGTCGATGCTGCCCTTTTAGCGACTTGGACGGTCGATACTGCCCTTTTTGCGACTTGGACGGTCGTTGCTGCCCTTTTAGCGACTTGGACGGTCGATGCTGCCCTTTTTGCGACTTGGACGGTCGTTGCTGCCCTTTTAGCGACGTGGACGGTCGGTGCTGCGCTTTTAGCGACTTGGACGGTCGATGCTGCCCTTTTTGCGACTTGGACGGTCGTTGCTGCCCTTTTAGCGACTTGGACGGTCGATGCTGCCCTTTTTGCGACTTGGACGGTCGTTGCTGCCCTTTTAGCGACTTGGACGGTCGATGCTGCCCTTTTTGCGACTTGGACGGTCGATGCTGCCCTTTTTGCGACTTGGACGGTCGGTGCTGCCCTTTTTGCGACTTGGACGGTCGTTGCTGCCCTTTTAGCGACGTGGACGGTCGGTGCTGCCATTTTAGCGACATGGACGGTCGTTGCTGCCCTTTTAGCGACGTGGACGGTCGGTGCTGCCATTTTAGCAACATGGACGGTCGATTCTGCCCTTTTTGCGACTTGGACGGTCGATGCTGCCCTTTTAGCGACTTGGACGGTCGATGCTGCCCTTTTAGCGACGTGGACAGTCGATACTGCCCTTTTAGCGACTTGGACGGTCGATGCTGCCCTTTTAGCGACGTGGATGGTCGATGCTGCCCTTTTAGCGACGTGGACGGTCGATACTGCCCTTTTAGCGACGTGGACGGTCGATGCTGCCATTTTAGCGACGTGGACGGTCGATTCTTGATTTGACTTGCTCTGCTTCTTGCAGTGTCAGGGGTAGACTTGACTTGCTCCGCTTTCTGCGGTGTCGGAGTGGAAGTTGACTTGTTGATTTTGATTTGGGTTGACATCAGTATCGCTATGCTGGAATATGGTACCAGGAGCGAATCATCATTTGTCATGACAGAGTTTGGGAATTGGTTTTTTTGTTTGGCATCTGCATTGCTGCACTGGAATATGGCACCAGGAACAACTCATCATTTGCCCCGAGGGGATTTGGGGATTTTTTTTTTGTCGGCATCTGCATTGCTGCACTGGAATGATGCCAGGAGCAACTCATCATTTACCCCGGGAGGATTTGGGAGAGATTGGGATCGTTTTACGCCCGTAGATTGTATACGGTTTTGCAGGATGTATGATCCAGACCGTAGGGCCATAAAACTTTCGGGACTTTGTTGGCGTCTGCATCGCTGCACTGCAATATGGTACCAGGAGCGACTCATCATTCGCCGCTGGGGTATAGGATTTGGAATTTGGTTGGCGTCTGCATCGCTACACTAGAATAATGCCAGGAGCGACTCATCATTCGCCACTTTGGGGTTGGGGACTTGGAATTTGGATCTTGTTTGGCATCAGCATTGCTGCACTGGAATAATGCCAGGAGCAACTCATCATTTGCCTTGGGAGGACTTGGGATTTGGTTTTTTTTTTTGGTTGGCATCAGCACCGCTAATACTGAAGCGAAATGCCAGGAGCGACTCATCATTTGCCGTTGCCCGTCGGGGAAGGATGGCTTAGGAGACAGGTTTGGGTTTCTGTCACCTAAGGCTTTTCAATTTTATGGGCCGTGAGGGTCCCATAAAATCATTTTCTCCCTACGAGTCGTAAGGATCCCGCAGGTGTATTTTCTCCTTAAGAATCGTGAGGATTCCTAAGTGTTTTGCTCCTTTGTGAGTCGTAAGGATCTCACGTAGGGTTTTCTCTTCACAAGGTCGAGGGGACTTTGCGAGTGTATTTCATCTCTTTTCATGAGTTTGCGCCCTTTCGGGTTTTCACAGACTCGCCGGTAGTCCTGCTGTTTTTACTCACGGAGCCCTTTCGGGTTTTCATCCGTGCCCGTTTTGCTTGTGGACATACCGTTTTTTTTTTGGTGGGACTTTAAAGTAGTCTCATCGGCAGGATTTGGGAGAAATAGGGGTCTTTTACGCCCGTGGATTGTATACGGTTTTGCAGGATGTCTGATCCAGACCGTAGGGCTGATGTGCTCAATTCGCCTGCGACTTGGAGCATTCACGTGTAGTATTTCTTGAGATATCGGCCATTGATGGGTGGCATGGGCCTTTCTCCCTCGGCACTTATTAGTTGGTAGGATCCTCCGTCGAACACTTTCTCAATGACGTATGGTCCTTCCCAGTTTGGCTCGAATTTTCCCTTGGCATGTCGATTGAGGATGATCGGTCTTTTAAGGACCAACACCAATTCACCTTTCTTGAAAGCGCGGAGACGGGTTATCTTGTCATAGGCCCGTGACATTTGGGCTCGGTATAGTTCCAGACTTTGCTGCACCGCGAGCCTCTTTTCTTCGAGGGCATCGAGTTCATCCAGTCGGAGGAACACGTTTTCCTCCTCCGTCAACTCATGCTGAACGGCCATTCTTAAGCTTGGAACTTCGACTTCGAGGGGGAGGACCGCCTCCACTCCGAAGAGCAATGAGTATGGAGTGGACTGGGTTGGAGTACGGTGCGTGGTACGATATGCCCAAAGCGCCTCGTGAAGCTTGAGATTCCAGTCCCTCTTGTTGGCTGAAGCATTTTTCCTCAGGAGCTTGCATAGGGTCTTATTGAAGGCTTCGGCTAGCCCATTGGCTCTTGGATTATAGATGGAGGAATATCTCCAGTCTATCTTGTGCTGAGTAGTGAACCTTGAGACATTGAAGCTCTTGAAAGAAGGCCCGTTGTCAGAAATGATTCTTCTTGGTATACCGAAGTGGTATAGAATATTATGCTGGAAGAATGTCAGAATATCTTTTGTCTTGACTTCTTTTAGCGGGACAGCTTCAGCCCATCTGGAGAAGTAGTCTGTCGCGGCCAGTATGAACCGGTGGCCTTTGGACGACGGAGGATCAATTGGGCCAACAATGTCGGTGCCCCAAACTTCGAAGGGCCACGACGCCACCGTAGGGTGCAATGGATTGGGATGCTTGTGAATGAAATCACCATGGATTTGGCAGATCTGACATTTCTTTGCATGCTCTCCGCAATCCCGTATCATGGTGGGCCAGTAATACCCAAGCCGTTTGATCTGAAGTCGCATCTTGGGACCAGATTGGTGAGCACCGCAAACGCCCGAGTGAACATCTTTCATGACCTTTTGGGCTTCGGCCGATGACAGGCACCTGAGCCAGAGTTGGTCATATGACCTGCGGTATAACGTGTTATTTACAAACACGTATCGGAGAGCTCTTTTCTTCAGCTGAATCCTCGCAGATTTTTCTTCGGGCAGCTTGTCGTATCGGAGGTACTCTATGAAGGGTTCTCTCCAATCGGGCTCGTCTTGGATGATCGAAGCTTCTTCGGCAGGACTGCTCTCTTGTTCCGCGCTTTCCTCTTCTCGTAGAGAGACTGGGGGTAGAATTTGCCGGCTCCTGACTGTGATCAGAATTTCGTCCATGTCAGGATCAGCCAGCTCCTTGGCCAAGCGAGTGAGTACATCAGCCTTTTCGTTCAACGCTCTAGGGACTCTCGTTAGTTCAATATGAGTGAACCATTTCATGAGTTCCACCACTCGACCTCTGTACCGAGCTAACTCGGGTTTGTATATCTTATAGTCGCCGCTTACTTGGTTGACGACAAGCTGGGAGTCACCGTAAACCCGTAGCCGACGGATTTCCATTTCTACGGCAAGCTCCAAACCAGCTATCAGAGCTTCATACTCGGCTTCATTGTTTGTCCGAGGCTCGGTGAGAGCAAAAGAACGCCGTAGGGTTCCCATTGATGGTGTGATGAACACCAATCCTATCCCTGCTTTTATCTCCGGGATGCTTGATTTACTGGAGGTCCTTATTGACGAGGCTCCATCGAAGTAGAGCTCCCAACATGGCTCATCTTCCTCGAGGTGCAGCACTTGCTCATCGGGTAACTCACAATTTAGCGGCGATCCTTCTGGTATAGGATGAGCGGCGAGAAAGTCTGCAAGAGCTTGCCCTTTTACTGCTTTCTGAGGAGTATAAACTATGTCGAACTCAAGTAGCATGACAGCCCATCTTGCCATTCTGCCGGCTAGGCTTGCTTTGGTCATCAAGTGTTTGAGCGGGTCGACCTTGGAGATCAGCATAACCCGATGAGCGAGCAAATAGTGCCTCAGCTTCTTCACGGCAAATATTAGAGCCAGGCATTGTTTTTCGATTGGGGAGTAGTTTTGTTTCGCCCCGACTAGAGTTCGACTGAGGTAGTAGAGGGTATTTTCCTTTCCCTCCTCGTTATTCTGGGCAAGGAGCGCACCGAGTGACTCATCCAGCGCGGCAGTGTAGAAAATCAGCGGTTTATTTGGAATAGGAGCGGCCAGCACTGGAGGGTGCAACAAGTATTGTTTGATGCTTTCGAACGCCGCTTGACATTCGGTATCCCAGATAAAAGGAGCTCCTTTCTTCATGAGCTTTGAGAAGGGCCTAAATCTCCCCGACAAATTTGAGATAAACCTCCGTATATAAGCGAGCTTGCCTTGGAAAGATCTCATCTGCGTCAGACTCTTTGGAGGGGGCATCTCCATGATGGCCTTTATCTTTGATGGATCAATTTCGATCCCTCGATGCCGGACTATAAAGCCCAAGAATTTTCCCGATGACACGCCAAAAGCGCACTTCAGAGGATTCATCTTCAGATCGTATTCCCTCAGTCTAGTGAGAACGGTCCTAAGATCTTGGATGTGGTCGGCCTTGGCCTCAGTTTTGACGACCAGATCATCAACATAGCATTCGACGACTTTATGGATTAGGTCATCAAAGATATTAGTCATTGCCCTTTGATATGTAGCGCCCGCGTTCTTCAGCCCGAACGACATCACTTTGTAGCAGTATATTCCGATCGGGGTTCGAAATGCTGTGTGCTTCTCATCCTCGGGCGACATCCTGATCTGATTGTATCCAGACGAGCCATCCATAAAGGTGAACAGCTCGTAATTTGATGTGTCATCGACCATCATTTCCATGACCGGTAGCGGGAAGTCGTCTTTAGGACATGCCTTGTTGAGGTCCCTGAAATCGACACAAACTCGGATCTGCCCATTTTTCTTCTTCACTGGGACTATGCATGCGATCCAGTCTGCATATTTCTCTTCCCTGATGAAGCCGGCATCGATGAGTTTCTTGGTTTCCTCAATGACCTTTTCTTCCAACTCTTTTCTCATTCTTCGAGGAGCTTGTTTGACTGGCTTAGCATCAGGAGATATAGCCAGCTTGTGCATGGCTACCTCAGGGGAAAGGCCAGGCATTTCTTTGTACGTCCACGCGAAGCAGTCGACGAACTCACGCAGCAGGGCAATTAGCTGCTCTTTCGTTTCCTCCGACAAGAGGGAGCTGATGTAGGTCGGCCTTGGATTATCGGGCGTTCCTAAGTCAATCTCGGTTAGCTCGTCAAAGGTTGCTTGTCCGCCATCTTCGAGCTCTTGAGGAGCTTCTTCTGGCTCGGCTATCTCGTCATCATCATTTGATCTTTCGCTGGCCTTACCAACATGGATCATGTAGCACGCTTTGGAATCGGGTTGAATGTAGCCTATGCCCCGTCTATCTGGAATTCGTCCATCGATGAGTGCTCGGACCTGGGGTGGATGCCATAGCCCTTCGTAAAACTTTGCTTCGGACTCTGTTTGATATAACCGGCATCCGCACTTCTTAAAGTATCCCCGCATCTCGGGCGCATAGTATCTGGGATTGAGGACGGCTCTTATGCCTCTCTCATATGGAAGGCACGTGACAGACAAATCGTCCGGGTGCGCAACGGGGTTTGACCCATAAAATAGGATGCCCTTCTGTCGACTTTTCCTCCCGGGCACGTAGAAAGTTTTCAGCTGGTCCACGGTAGAGACTGACAATGCGTCGAGCTCTTTGCACATCCGTTCCGGCACCCTTGTGATGGGCAGGGACCCTTCTGCGACTTCGAAGGTCTCTCGTAGTTTCGCTTGCTGCATGGGGGGCCAATCTGCACAGCTGTTGCATGGCAGGTCCTCTTCTCCTGACTCTTCAGTGTCACTGCCAAGATGAGGACGGACCTTGCTGCTAGATGGGCCTTCAGTAACAGATTCGTCCGTATCACTGCCGAAATGAGGGCGAGTTTTACGGAAGGACGGGCTTCCAGCGTCGGACTCATCAGTGTCGCTACCGAAATGTGGGCGCACTTGGGCGTTTTTGCTTTTGAAAGTGACAGGCGGCGCAGATTTGCTTTTGGGTCTTGGGGCCGGTCTATCCTCCGTCAGTTGTGGCTTAGCATTTTGGTGGTTCATAAAGTACCGAGAATCTTCATATCGGACTTCATGCACACTGAATGGTTGGATGTCTCCGTCAATGCGTCTTTCTTCGCCATTTTTAGTATACTTCATACATTGATGGAGAGTTGACGGAATTATGCCGTAATCGTGGAGCCACGGCCGCCCTAAGAGAATCTTATAAGACGTGTCTGCGTCGATCACGTATATCTTAGCTTCAGTTTGCAGATCCTCGAATTTGATTGGCAAAGCTATAGACCCCAGAACTTGCTGGCAATTTTGGTTGAAGCCTTGAATGACAATCCTTTCTCTTGACAGGTGTCGGACGTCCATTGACAAACTTTTCAGAGTTCGTAAGTTCATGATGTTCACCGAGGACCCCGGATCAATCAATATGCGATTAATTCGATCTCCGTCGCTGTACCCGGTCACGTAAAGCGGCCGATTGTGCTCAGCTGTTCCCAATAGCAAGTCTTCATCCTTAAATGTGACTGCGGCGGCATGCAAAGCGTGCTGGGCTTCTTTCATATTAATTTCCGCAAAGTGAGCCTGATACCGCTCGGGGTTTTGTAGAGCGTGAATGAGAACATCTCTAAGCTCCTTAGACAGGACCAAGGCGTCATAGATGCTCAGGAGAGACGGAAGCTTCCGGAGATGTGCCAAGACATTATAGTCCACCGAGGAAGGACTTATGTTTTCATCGGCCGGTACTCTGCCATCTTCTTCATTAGCGACTTGTTTTTCCTTCCCTTTTGGGGCGTTGCCCTGATTTGGCGGTAGAGCCCTGCCGCTTCTGAGCTGGATTTGATTGGCCGTTGTGGCGAGCTCTTCGTCCTCTACGGGAAAACAGAGCTCCTCTTCCGAGTCGCTGCCAAGATGGATGGCGTAGCAGGTCACTACTGGGATCTCTTCATTGGGGTCTTCTTCTAACTCCTCCAGAATTTCAGCCGCTTGTACAGGGAAGAACTCATTCAGTTGAATCAATGTTCTTTCCTTTTGTTCATATTCTTCAAGGGAATCGATATGTTTTTGAATGGTCGATCTCCCTGCAGACTCTTTTTCGCGCCGAGCTGCACTTTTCTTCTTCTGGAGCTTCTTGGATTTTGAGCCTGATGGAACCGCCTCAGCAGCTGGACTGGTAGGCCTCTTCCGCCCTTCCCATTCTGTCCTGGGCTCTTTCCGAAGTAGCTTTAGCATCTTCTTCATCTTATTAGATATGTGCGTACTCCACGGAGGCCGCGATGAGTCGGTTTCGTTTGTCAGGGCAGCGGGTTCGGCTGTCTGCTCCCAGAAGGCTTCAGCTTCTGTCTGTATAAAGTTGGCGGTTGCAACTTGATTGTTTACCAACACGCTTTTGGATAGCTCGATCTCTCCAGCTTTGTACTGCTTCTCGACCCAGTCCTTGAAGATATAGCAATCCTCGATCGCATGGCTCACTACTCGGTGGTACGGGCAATACAGGGGATTGTCGGTCATTTTTGCTTCTTGGGGTCTTTTCGACTCCGGCAATTGTAGGCCGTTGTTCAAGGCATCTTTAAATATCTTGCGGACCTTGTCCCTTCTGAAAGAGTAAACCTTGTTCTTTTTCTCCTCTAGGGAAGGCCCATCTCCTCCCAGCAATGGCTTTCGAGACCGGTTAGTTTTGGATTCGGCCGCCCTTCGCTTTTCTTCATTGTCGGACGCATTGAAGACATTGGTACTGCTGGAACTCCCGCTTCTACGGTTGTCGTCTCGCTTGCTTTTCCAAGTTTTGTCTCTCTGAGAATCCGGCGGGGGCTCCTGCTTCGAACGTTCCAGCATTTGGACTTTCTTGGTTAGCTCCTGAAATGTCTTGAGGCCCGCTGTACACAAGAATAGGACCATCCAATTGCTGAGGTTCCCAATGAGAAGGCTGACGGACTGGTCCTGCTCCAGCGGCGGTTCGCACTTGACTGTGAGATTACGCCATCGGGCGATAAAGTCGGTGTTGCTTTCATTCTTCCCCGGCTTGGTCCTCACAAGGTCGGCAATGGAGATTTTATCACTGACACTCATGAACCTTTGCCGGAACAGGGACTCCATTTGGGCAAAGGTAATGACGGACCCGTCCAGTATACTCGCATACCAGTCGAAGGCGACGCCGGTCAGGCTGTTGACAAACTGACGAAGAAGGAGCGCGTCATTGCCCCCTGTATTTCCGCACGATGCTTTGAAGTGGGCGACGTGCTGATTTGCATTCCCCGTTCCATCAAATCTTCCGAACTTAGGAATGACGTAGCCGCTTGGGAACTCAATCAGATCGTACTGCGCGGGATATGGCCGCCCACTACTGCCGATTTCTTTCTGAGCTTCAGCTTCGGCCACCAATGTTTTAACCTTGCTGGTGACCAAATCCATTATCCGATCCTGTGTTAGCGGGATAGTGCTATCTGGGGCCAAGGCATCCCCAGAAGCGGAGTGTGGCCGGCTTTCATGCGGCTCGACCAGTCTTGGTCCCAAAGGAACAGGCATTGGCTGCCTCGGATTGTCATCACCCGGCTGATTAGTAGCGGCTTGTGCTTGATTGGGAGGCGCTCGAGCAATTTGAGCCGTAAGCTGCATCACCACGTTCGTTAAGTCGTCAATCTTCGAATAGAGCTTGGCCATCTCTTTGTCTTTCCTCCTGAGCTGTTTTCGAAGCTCTTGAAGCAGCTCTTGCTCTGCAGTCCTGGGGCGGAAAGTAGGCTCTTCCTCGCTGTCCGAGCTTGACTCTGCATGGACCGAGGGGTCTTTCTGCCTATCATCCTCATCGAGAGGGTTTTCTTCATCCAGCGGCGGCGGCTGCTCTTGGGCGGCGGCAACCACATTCAGGCTAGATTGGGCTTGGGATGTGGTGGCCCCATCCTTGCTTTTGCTGCGAAGGTTGTCGCTGGGGCGCCCGCCCGCCATATAGACCGTATGGATGATATATCCGGCCGTCTTTCGATCATTGGTGGCTGATTTCACGGATCGCTGTCTTGACCCCCTTGCTTCGGTAACTGGTAGTCGATTGAAGGCGGCTGGCTTAACCAGCTTCTTGAATGGTGTTGGCGCTTCTTTTCTGGATTTGCCCCGCTGCTTTCGTGCGACACAGAGCGCCTGATAGACCCTTGAAGAGACAGTGTTATATTTTTTCTGTTGGGGCCGGGACACGTCTCTTTGTGGCACTGTTCGGACCGCTGTCTTCTTGATTCTGGCGGTCATGGCGTTTTTCTGAACCCACTTTAGAGGCTCGAAGGAATTGCTGATTCTTACGTTCGACTCAGTTGTCGTCGCGGGGCAACCCTGCACTTGGAACTTCACATGATTCCATTTGGTCGAAGCCTTGGCCCTCTTGTTGGCTCGATACCTGAGACGCTTCTGCCTTAACTTTTCTGTTCTAAGCACCTGGCAGACTTCGGCCCTTTGGGAAGACGCCGCAGACCGGGTGATGGAAGGCCTTGGAGATACGCTCGATTGTGCATTTATTGGAGTCATCGCCTGAGCTCGTCCGCAACATTTGTTGTTGCCCTTTGTACCGAAGTTCTTGCCCCCCGCTGGAGCACCCGAGAATCGTTCAGATACAGTCTTAAGTTTCGGTTGTGGTGCCTTGGCGATCACGACATTCGGCCTCTTGCCCCTTGGGACCGGCTTGGCCACCTGTTCCGCGGGGATTTCCGCTAGATGAGCGCTTCCGGCAGGGTAGATGATGACGGAGCCAAACTGGCGGGGCGGCTCCTCCCATTGCCGGCTAAGACTGGAGGGGAGAACTACGCGGGCATTGATCTTGACTACGTACGAGATCGGGGTTCCGTCGTAAGCCGAATTCGTCTTGGGAGACATCGTCATTGAAAGTTGATTGCTGCGCGAAAGAAAGAAATTATTTCAGTACAAACATCGGCGTATATGTTAAATGAGTTCGCATGAACGCTTAACCCGAGATATGGGAGGGGAGATTGGTCCCACCGGGCGTGCCAGAATCTGTAGGGTGTTTTTCGTCACCCCATTGAGATGGGAATACACGCGCGCTTGTCAGGCGCATTACAGATTCCCCCTGCCTAGGGTAGGCCGGGGTTTATTGATTGTGGGGATCCGAATCTCCGGCAACCGCGGACTAAGCTGCCGTTAATTATCCCTCGCATTTGGAGCGAAGGAACCTCCGATTAACGGGTTAAACTGGTCATGCGAACTCAATGTGCAGTATCGTGTTTTGAAGGGGTTTTGGAACTATCGGGGCCCCGCAGAGTTTTGACGGGGGTCCCGCTACCCGGATAGCGGGCTGGGGATCAAGGGAGCTAGCAGCCCCCTTGCGGGGTGCGGGGCAGCGCCCCGTTAGAAATTTTTTCTAACGGAAGACAGTGTCGTGGAGTCTGTGTATGTTTTCCTTCCCCCCTTTTTTTTAAAAAAAGTAGAGTTTAATTTCAAAAGGAATTTTATTGTGGACTTAAACTCCAAAGAATTTTAAAAGGAGTTAAACTCCTAAAAGAATTTTATACGGAGTTAAACTCCTAAAATGGAACTTTATTATGGACTTAAACTCCAAAGAATATATATATACATTTTTAAAAAGGTTTAAACTCCAGAAGGGATTTTGTTGGGGAGTGCACGTAAAACGAGGGGGAAAAGAAAACAAAATGGCGTCTAAAGGACGCTCGCACAGCAGGTGGGCGCCTTAATGCCCGGGGTCACGTGCGCGCACGTGACCGATGGGCACTTTGGCGCCCCCCGGGGGTCACGTGGGCACACGTGACCGATGGGTGCCTTGGCGCCCCAGGGGTCACGTGGGCGCACGTGACCGATGGGCGTCTTGGCGCCCCAAGGGTCACATGCGCACACGTGACCGATGGGCGCTTTGGCGCCCCAGGGGTCACGTGTGCACACGTGACCGATGGGCGCTTTGGCGCCCCGGGGTCACGTGCTCACACGTGGCCGATGGGCGCCTTAGCGTCCAGGGGTCACGTGGGCACACGTGACCGACGGGAGCCTTAGCGCCCCGGGGTCACGTGGGCACACGTGACCGCGGGAAAAACCCGCGGAAAGGGGAAGCCTAGCCCCTAGGCTGGGGAGTTGAACTCCCAAGGGAATCTTTGGAGTTAAACTCCTAACAGAAGCAAATTTATGGAGTTAAACTCCAACAGAAATCAATTTATGGAGTTAAACTCCAGCAACTTTAGAAAGGAGTTAAACTCCTGGGGACTTATTGCTCTTCTTTTGAGCCTTGGGTCTGTCCAAAGTTAGATTTTTGGAAATGGGTCTCCTTCTTCTTGCTCTTGACCTGCGGGATCTTGGAGAAAAGGGGATGAGCCTTAAAAGCCTCCCCTTTTCGAGATCTGATTGGAGATCTGAGCTCCCCTTTGTAGGTTTTATGGTGGAAATCTATTTATTTTGAGGAAAGGAAGAGTTAAACTCTTGATTTAATTCAAAAGAAAAAGGAAGGTTTTAGAACCTTGAGGAAGGAGGAAGAGATCTCAGATCTAGAAATTTCTGGAGAGAGAAAAAAAGTTGTGAGATATTTTCATTATCTTTGCCTTTATAGGCCATACACTTTACACATAGCCCCTTGGGCTTCACAAAATGGCATTTTGCCTAAAATGGCATTTTGCCTATTTCATGGCCCATGTGCCATTTCTTTTTGCACATAAGCCATGGGCTTTACAAAAATTTGGCTTCATGCCTATTTTTCTTACATTTATCCATAAAATAAAAGAAAAACAACAAAATTGTTTATTACAAAAGTTTTATCTTGGCGTGGGGGAAGGCCGACCGCTTCATTTTCGGGCTCGACCTGGGCATGGGCCCACTGGGTCTGGGCTCGGGCCCACTTGATTTGGGGTTGACTTGGATTTTTGACTTAGTCAACCGGGGTGTAAATTTTTACCCCAACAGCTATACTATACAATTATATATGTTTTGACTCATTAAACCTGCAAAACGTAACTCGGTGTAGTTATTTTCTCATTTGGTTGCAATATGACATATATCATATTACAGTTAACCTAAAATTACAGTTTGCCACTTTAACCCTAATAACGAAGTTTACCCGTTAATCATATTTTACTGTTTAAAGGATGATAGCCTTTACACCGGTAGTTCTATTACAGTCAGATATTGATGTAACGGTATTGCACCATCATTTGATCTATTGCACCGCGAAGGGTGGTCAAAACCTGTTAATATGATAAAACGGCTGCACCATATTAATGCACTATTGTGATTGAATGAACTGCTTATTGTTGTTTAATTTATTGCTTATTTCCTGCTGTTAATCCCTGTTCGATTATATATCTGTTGTGAGCACACCCACGATATTGTTACATCTTGACCTGACCTTGCTACACATGATATATACTGATGCACCTGACATGGTACTTTTTACTATTGACTTGACCTGATGTACCATGACCTGACCTGTTACCTAATCTCATGCCTAATGCCAACAAACCTGACATGGAGTCCTCATGGACCAATCTTGTTGTCTATCCAGACAAACCTACTGTTACCTGAACTTGTGTTGGCATTAGTTCTTGACTACTGAATACCTGACCTGACACATATAACTTGGGGGTATGGGGAAATCAAAAGGGTAATCTAAAGTGTAACTTAAAAGGGTATTACTTGATCCGTGGTCCCGGGGGGTAACGGGACAGAGCCATTCGTGACTCTCACATTTTCCTGATCCGTGGTCCCGGGGGGCAACGGGACAGAACCACTATTGGTTCCCATCTTCCTGATCCATGGTCCCGGGGGGTAACGGGACATATCCTTTGAGTTACATGGAGGATTGCTCGAATTGATTTCAAAGACTTTAGAATAGAAAACCCGATAAAACAGTTTAGTTACCCACTGCACACTACCCTGCACTGCTTGATTCATACTATTGCTTCATTCATGTTTATTTCTGCATTGCCTATTACACTGTTCACATTATATTATTGGTTGACATGACGCGCTGACGTCTGGGTTTTGCATGGCCCAGATTCTTTACCACTGTCGCTATCCGAGCAGGAGAACTTCAGCCAGCAGGCTGAGTTGTGAGTTCTGTAGTGGTCAGTTTTATTTCCTGCATTTTTATTTCCAGATGTGAGCCCGCATTATGGGACATACTTTTCTATTATTGTATTGGATCATTTGCTTCCGCATTTATTTATCATTGACTTTTGTTATTCTGGATTGTGGACATGTGTTAGATAGTTTTATCTTGTTCTTGATATC
Organism: Agapanthus africanus; assembly: GCA_030015575.1. Taxonomy (NCBI): domain Eukaryota; kingdom Viridiplantae; phylum Streptophyta; class Magnoliopsida; order Asparagales; family Amaryllidaceae; genus Agapanthus; species Agapanthus africanus. The sequence continues at coordinate 866,882,287 of JASDDO010000019.1, read as the reverse complement.
TCTACAGCCGTAATGTGACTGTGGATGGATACTTCCTACCCACAGGTAGCATGGTTGGCTATGTCACGTGCCCAATCTTGCGTACTCTGGGAAGCGGGGCGTGACAAAACATAAAGGAAACTTGCCAGGCATGCGCATACTTTCTGGAGTGTGGTGATTTGAGTGGCTTCTATCGGGTTATCACGCGATGATAGTTGGGTCCCGATTCCTACTGACGAGTAGGTATTACTCTTCGGGAGATTTTCACTTCACAACTAGCTAAGTTATTAGGTGTAGTGTTAACGAGGTTACGCCTCTGCGGAAACGTGATTATTTAATTGGGTCTGTACGAAAGCACGAGGGACCTCCTTCGGAGTGCCAACACTGGCCTGGCTGAATGGTTAGCGAACTTGTAAGGTGTATATGATCCTGACTAATTCTCCTTTTGGGAATCGAAGGAGAATTTGAGGAAATAGTGGGAGTCATCCTGATTAGATGAAGTGATTAACCAATCTAATTTATGTTAGAATGCACGCCGAGTCTTTCTTTTCTCTCTCTCTCTCTGGTTTACGACTATGATTTACCTTAAACTAAAACTCAGAACCAACTTAACCGAACCTTCTTACACATTTTGGTTTTGGATTGTCATGATTCACGACAAAATCGCATATATCCCTACTATTTCTTTCCCTTTGATTTTCTCCAAAACACTACGTATTACTACGGAGATCTATATTGTTTGGAAAAGCCATCTCGTATAGTTACATACAAACTCGAAGAAACTTATTTCAGTTCGAGAATGACCACGGGTTCTAGAGAAATTGAATAGGATTATTCTGTTGTCTTTTATGTTTACCTTCTCTCAGCTTGTGATGGCTTCTTGTATTAGGATAGTACATCTATTACGCTTATTGGATAGTTTTCTTCCAAACCTTAGGTTGGTGCCGAATGATAGAGAAAGAAGAAAATCAATTAGTCTAAGTGTGGTGTACAGAAGGTAAGAATTAAAGACATATAAAGAGATTGGAGTGAGAGCAAGGAAATTTGCTACTACCGTCATGAATCTAGATAGTGGAAGAGGCATTACTAGAAATACCCGGCCACCCCCTCGAAACATTTTCATATTTCAGTTTTCTTATGCGGTGTTAATTGAAAAATGCTTTCCCAATTAAATTTTGACTCCAAGACATGTATTTACCAGACTTGATTCTTATATATGTATGGCGTTACAGATACTGAGTGGGAGTAGAATATTAGGAAATTGGGTGATTATATCCTCAACATTAGAATTCTTTGTAATTGGTGATATTTGATGAAATCACTCGGGTTTTGCATTACGGTAAATATTTGGTTTTGAATATCTGTTGTTATGCATCAATTTCAAACAGATATATCTGTACGTTTATTTTATAAAGTGAGATGTAACATTTTGAAATTATGTTTATGATATTTATTTTTATCAGTTGATGATTAGGTAAAGTGCATTCAATAACGATATAATTCTTCTTAACTATAATATTGTTTTCAACCTACGAGACACAGGGTTTGAATTATTAAACTTAAAGGTCTTATACAAAGCATTATATGTTGTCCTATATCCATTAGGACAAGGGGTTTTTACTCGTACTATATTCCGTTTATTTATGAATTCTCTGATTTTAGACACGTATTTTATTGAAATATAAGGTCCATATTTTGAGAAGTTATAGATATAGAATAAAGTAGAGAACCAAGCATTGGAATTATCAGGATTCTTCGAGATAATAGAAATATAGATACTTGTGCTAAGTATTTCATCGTAAGTAATATATTTGAGAACTTGATTATCTCTCAGTTACTCATCCATAGGTGCGCTCCTTGATGAGTAATGCTGCTTAGCCTTCTTCCATTTAGTAGATATGCACAGGAAACAGCTGCATGATTTTTTGAATCTGGTTCCAATTAAATTAGTGCCTTTTTTTCTATATTGAATATAGAATGGATTCATATCTTAATGGTGTTAAGGTATAAGGAGTTGTCCGATTTATGCTTAAAACCAGAATCCGGATAAACTCAAGGCACGTTTTAGTAATAGTAGTTTGTGGGTTATCCCGGGTTTTGACGAGGGTTAACATTCTACCGTTTGCAGGATCAATATTTATATTGTTCTTGACCCCACACCTTTTTAGTAAAATGAATTTTTTTCAGAAAACATTAGTGGTAATATGGTAGAACTGGATGTGAATCCAGAATTACAAACGGATACCGAAAATTTAGTAAAACCTAAGGATTCAATTGCATTCGACAATCTATTAGCCACTCCGAAGATTTGGCGGGTAATCTCAACCACCCGAGAGGTATTTCGGTCTCCTCAAAGACGGTGACAGGGAGGTTTCGATGATCCAAGTTTACCACCACTGCTGTCCTAGACTATAAGATCTGGTAGGTGGATGACTATAACGTCATTCTAAATCAGTTTTAGAAGTGCATGTGTATATGACTCTGCCAGAGGATTGTTGTAGTCGGTGGGAGCAGTGAAAGCGTGGTGGGAAAGTTGCTTATGTCTATTTATAGACTAAAGTAAGGAGAGCGGAATTGGTCATCTAGTTTGATATAAAAGTCAAAGATTTTGACTTTATCAGAACAACAGATGGACCTAGTAAGAAGGTAGTAAGGAGTGATGCCCTGGTATTTAGATGACATACTCCTGATAGGAAGTGATGTTTTTATACTATAATCGATTATACTGTGGTTGCCATAAGGTGTTTCTCCATATAGGTTCTGGTGACTAGATATGTGGTCTTAGATCTAGATTCGGGAATTGTTCCAATTCGGATACTTTGATACTATTCTAAAATGTTTTAGAATGAATGACTTCTGGCGTGGTGGTGTACCCGTAGGTGATGGAGTCACCCTCTCTAAAGAGATGTCTTCTAGACTGATTAGGAGAGGGACTGGTATGAATGACATATCATTTGCTTAGGCAATTGAGTCAATCATGTAATGTCATGTATCGGACATGTAACAACTCCAATTCTTGTGTACGTAAATTTGATTTAAAGTTAATGTATACTTGGGGTATTTATATTTCCAATGAGAACTATAAGTATTTAATTTACTTTTAGACAATAAGCAAGAGTTTGTAGCTCATTGGTAAGACCTTGCACTGCTGACCCAAAGCACCAGATTTCAAATCCCATCAGCCACATTATTTTTTAATTAGTTTTCTTTTAATCTTTTTAGAAGCCCAAGAGTCTACACGTGCATAAATCGTAAAAACCAAGAGTCACATATAAAACAAACGGGTCGACGAGTTAAGACACAGCATAAGGGGACACGTGGCAGCCTGACTCGGCTCGACTCGGCCAACTCGGGCCGGCGGAACGGGCGACTCGGCCGGCTGCGCCGGGTTAACTCGGCCCAAACCCATTTTTCTTCAACTCCCAGAGACCTTTGGCCTACCCCACTCCCTCTGCACTATTTAAAATCTCTGAAATTAAATAGAGAATTTAAAACACCCTTTTTAATTTTTAAATGCAAAATTAAATACAATTTTATCACATCCTTTCATCTACCCTAAACCCTAATTTTTCCTATAAATACCACACCTAAACTCACCCCTCCTCACTTCCAAATCTCTGTCCAAACTCTCAAGAAAAATTCCCTAGATTTTTGTGTGCAAGTGGAGTTAGCGAAGGGCGAAACTCCAGCGAACTTCCGATGACGTTCCGAGAAGATTCCGGCGATGAAACGATGCACCGGCACCTCCTACTTCTTCCTTTTCCTCTCCCCTCCACTAAAATCTAGTAAGTCCCTTCTTCCCCTTCTCTTTACTATTCTAAAAACTTAGAATTCTAAAACCCGACGGATGTGGAGTTAATCCGACTTCCGATTCGGTTTTTCCTTAAAAATCATATTTTTCTTAAATACAATAATACCAAAATCTCCCATCATGATCATTAAATATTAACAAAATATCTTGACAAGTTTCATATCAAAAGAATTTATATTTCAATTTTTATAGAACTTTTACAGAAAAATACCATATAGTTTAGTTTCAACATAAAACATCATTACCCCTTACTATATCTTTAGATAGTTCACGAGATAATGACCTACCTTCTCACAACACTCATATGTAACATATAACGATGATCTTTGGGAACATAGTTTTGGGAAAATACGATTTTACACAAAACTATCTCAAACTTATAAAATCCTTTTTCTACAAGATATGTATTTTTAACAAATCTTTGTAATGCGCCGCTACAACTCATTTCGGAGAACTCATTCGGGATGGTGCGGATTATCGCTCATCCTTGAGCTTAGTAGTGCGAGATGCAGACCTCCGCAAGGAGCATACGGTCTCGAAAGATTTAAAAAATACAATTTTCTTTAGAAAATGTGATTTCTATTATAAATAAAAATTATATTTTTAATAAATAAATATATATGTAAATAATATCAAAATACCAATTTTTAATATTTATAATATTCCACATTTCCAAAATTCAAGAAAAACATCTCATTTACAAGAAAATACCATACAACTCTAATATTACAAATAAATACCAAATATTATGAAGAATGGGTTTTATTCACTAGAAATGTCACAATGATAAAATATACATCAATGAAAACTTTAAAGACGATAATAAAATACTTGAGGTGTATGTTGAAAATTATACAAAATTATTTTTACATAAAACCCCTCAAGTTTTACTAAATTACAATAAGGACTCTATTAAACATAGGTTTAAGCGGGACCGGTCTCTTGAGCCTCAGGGAGCCGGAGATATGGGTGCTTGCCTATTTAAGGTAGACAACTTAACAAACGGTGTTATCAACACGGTAATCGTTTTTGAAAAAAACACAAATCATGCCGTCCATGTGCAGCGGTTACCGATAACATCAAAATCTAATTCAGGATTCAATTTATTTTTTAAATTGTCTGACTCGGACTGAGTCTTAATATAATCAATCTGACTTGAATGAGATTCAAGTATATGTAATAATTTAATATGAATCCATATATTCAATCTGTTCAATCTATCAATCTATACCACTTGACCGAACCGAATCATGGATATACATCCATCTACATGCTTCTCTAGTTATATCCATTTACTGATATCATGGTTTCGGTAAATCATCCATGTATACAATCTATAATACAAGACAATACAATTTATAATACAATACAAATAATACAATCAAGATATCGCGGGGTTTAAGGGGTAGATTGGTACAGAAGGTGTTAGAAGTGGCACGGGACTGCAACCATTAAGACACCGAATCTGAATTCAATTGCCATTGTACCGTGGCTGAACGGTTCCTTGTATTCCGTCCACCGTAGTCTCTGGTCTAACGAGACTCCTCTCGTATACACTGACCTCTTATGTACCAAGCTACAAACAACAGCGTTAACACTAAATACAAAATTATAACAATATAATACCACTTTAAAAGTTACACACACACTCTCTCTGTCTATTCTATTTCTCCCTTATTTTCGGGACTTAACGAGCGATTGTTCGCTGACAACGTTCCTTCTCTTTCTTCTTTAGAATGTTGTCAGGTGGATCGGACCTTCAGGAAATCGAGCCCACCAGCGAGGACTTGGATCAGCTAGCCTTCGACCCAGAACTTTAGATACTCGTACATTTCATTTCAGTACTTTCCATTTCTATTATGCCACTGTTTAATAATTGCTTTTCATTCCATGTATTTACTTTTCAGATGTATTATAAAAAGAATGTGAATAAATAAAGTTGTTGTTCATTACATTTGTCTCTTGTGTATATTCCTTTTATATTGCTTTATTACGCTTAGCGTATTTACTTCTGAGTAAATACGTAGCGGCCTCGTCGCGTCCTCTGCCCGTATACTGGGAAGCGGGGCGTGACAGGTTTTGTTGGCGGCCCATGCAGGTCAGAGCTGTATGGAACCTTACCATGCAGTTCAGTTCCGCGTGAACAACCTAAGCAATATAACACAAGAACCAGCAACTAAAACATTCTTTACAATTTCTTGAATCTTATCATTTCATATACTTTGAATCTGTCTTAACCTAAATTTTTCATTCAAGGTTATGGATTCCCCGAACAACACCAGCACCAATGTCAACAATACACCTCCATCACTACCACTCACACCTGTCGTCCTTGCTCCGATCAATGAGCAGACAGTTCTACTTGAGGCAATCCGTAGCCTCCTAGAAGGACAGCAGCAGCAGACTGCTCTTTTAATGAACCGTCCAGAGGCAGAAGCACCTGGGGTGAAGCAATTTAGAGCTTTGCACCCCAAGCAATTCTCAGAAAAAGAGAGCCCTCTAGAAGCTGAGAAATGGGCTCAAAGCATCGAAGATGATCTGGCGGCGGCATAAGTACCAGAAATAACTTGGGTCCGTGTTGCGAAACTGCAGCTCACAGACAATGCACGGGTTTGGTGGAAGGTGGAAGAAAGCCGTCTTGATCAACCCATCGAATGGAAGACTTTCTGTGACATTTTCGACGCAAAGTACTTCCCTGAGACTGCCAGGTTCGACATGGAACAGCAGTTCATTCATCTGCAACAAGGTTCAATGTGGACCAAGTCAGTAGATGAATACGATGCTGGGTTCACCATGCTCAGTTGGTAAGATATGTCTCAATAATTCGATTTTTTCAATAAATCACATACTATATAGCTAACACAATACTTTAACAGATTTGCGGCACACCTGATACCGACGGATGAGATCAGAGCCCATCGATTTCAACAAGGTTTAGATTCGGAGATCCAGGCTGCACTGGCCACAGGAGATTTTCTGACTCATGAATCGGCTCTGAAGCTGCCCGCCGTTATAAGGCAGTGGTAAAGATGAGGGGCAGACCTCAATCTGCCGGGGTTAAGAGCCTTGCCAATCAGATGGCAATAGGAGCCTCATCAAGGCCATCTTTTATGCCAAGGAGACCGGGAGTACCGAACTATAGGCCCAGCGCAGCCTTTTGTACCTACTGCAAGAAAGCTGGAGAAAGACTGCCGGCGAGCCAACCGTCTTTGCTTAGTCTGTGGCTCAGCTACTCATGATATTGGGTCTTGTCCCTAAAGACACAACCCAATTACTGCACCCAGGCCAACAATCACTTACCGGCAGTGACCAGCCCTTCAGACACCTGCTCCAAGACTCGCTCTTCCTTCTCCACCACTTAGAGGACCGCCAACTGCACCACCTCCTCGTCAGTTCCATCAAGCTCAACGGAACGTTCCGAGGAATGCTCCTCAGGCCAGAAGGAATGTACCACGGCGACAGGCTTTCACGATAACCGTGGAAGAAGCTGAGGCCACTGGCCAAGTCATCACTGGTAATCCTTTCTTCTTAATCTTTTCTTTCAGTCTTAATACCTACCTACATATTTTCTCTATACCTAAAACATATCCCACATACTTTAGATACAATCTTAGTAGCTTCACTCCCTGCACTAGCACTTTTCGATACTGGAGAATCTCAACGCTTTATGTCGCAACGGTTTGTCCGAACTCATGCGATTCCAATCACACCGCTTGTATCCAACTGGAATTTCAGTTCAGGGAATGACGTTCTAAAAGCAACAATGGGATACAGCTTGTGTCCAGTAGTCGTCTGTAGCAGAGAATTCTATGCTGATTTCAAGATGCTGGACATACCAAACTTCGATGTGGTTCTAGGTATGAAATGGCTCGGAACCTTCTATACTACCATCGACTGTCGTTAAAAGAGGGTATTATTCGAGATTCCAGACCATCCGGTCTTTTATTTCAAAAGTGGAGACTGTACCCTGGAACCAAGTACTTACAAGACGAAACAAAAGAAGGTAGTGATTCCAGCAACTCAAGCAGAGGAAGGATCAAAACCAGAAGTGGTTCGAGAGTTCGACGATATATTTCCTGACGATATATCAGGTTTGCTTTCCGATCGAGCTCTTGAATTCAGCCTTGATTTAGTACCATGAGCACAACCGGTAATCAAAGCACCTTATCGATTAAGTCCGGAAGGTTTGAAGGAAGTCCGAACTCAGTTGGACGAATTATTGGCGAAATGATGGATTCGTCCCAGCACTTCAAGTTGGGGATCACCAGTATTACTTGTGAAGAAGAAGGAAGGTTCATACAGAATGTACATTGATTATAGAGCCTTGAACAAAGTTACGATAAAGAACAAGTATCCGCTACCGCGCATCGACGATTTATTCGATCAGCTAAGTGGATCTTGTGTTTTCTCAAAACTAGATCTTCGTTCAAGTTATCATCAGGTGAAGGTCAAGGAAGCTAATATTCATAAAACGGCTTTCAGAACTCGCTATGGTCATTACGAAATTCTAGTGATGCCATTTGGAGTGACCAACGCACCAGCAATATTCATGAACCTGATGAATCAAGTTTTCCGGGAGTACTTAAACAGGTTCGTTGTCATTTTCATCGACGACATCTTGGTGTATTCTAAGAGTCGGAAAGAACATGCCGAGCACCTACGAATTGTCCTGGAAACTTTACAACAACATCAATTATATGCCAAATACAGCAAGTGCGAGTTTTGGCTAGATCAAGTCGGTTTTCTTGGACATATCGTATCAGGCAAAGGAATCTCTGTGGATCCAGTGAAAGTTTCAGCAGTAAGCGAATGGTCGACACCAAAGTCGGTGAAGGGCATTCAAAGTTTCTTGGGTCTGGCTGGATATTACCGAAGGTTCATTGAAGGCTTTTCTAAGATAGCGATACCCCTGACCAAGCTCACACGTAAAGATGAAGAATTCGTGTGGTCAGAAGCATGCGAGCAAGCTTTCGTAGAACTCAAGTCAAGGTTGACATCAGTGCTTATTCTCGTTATACCGAACCAATCTGGAGGTTTCAAAGTGCATTGTGATGCATCCGGTAAGGGATTAGGATGTGTTCTATATCAGCACGGAAAGATTATGGTGTTCCCCCAATCAGAGCAAAGCTCTGTTTTAAAATTCAAAATTTGAAAATTGAAGCAACGCTTCAAATTCAGCGCTGCGCGCCACGTGTCAGACATAGACGCGCTAGTGCCAGGTGCGCTGCGCCCTAGGCAGCGCACCCACAATTAGAGCAAAGCTCGGTTTTAAAATTTCAAAACTCAAAAGTTGAAGCAACGCTTCAGATCCAGCGCTCTGCGCTGCGCGCCACGTGTCAAACACGGGTGCGATAGCGCAGTTGCGCTGCGCGCCACGTGTCGGATGTAGGTGCGCTAGCGCAGTTACGCTGCGCTCTGCGCCACGTGTCGGATGTAGGTGCGCTAGCGCAAGGTGCGCCAGCGCTGGAATTAAAAATTCCCCACCGTTAGATCAAAAGATCTAATAATAATAAATTATTAATTAATCAAAATTAAAATTCTGTTATGGAAAGATCTTTCCAATTTTATTAAAAACAAGAAGATTATCTTCTGCAAAACAGAAGTCTTAGGATCAAAGATCCAACGGTGGGAAATATTCCCAAATCGATCAGAGAAAGATCTCTTAAAACTGATTTAACAAATCAATTGGCCCTATATAAAGGCTCCAAGACTTCAAGTCTGAGATAGAAAAAACCCTCTACAAACTTTGAGAAAACTCAAAGAGAAAGAAAGGCAAGCCTTTAGCAAAAGAAGATCACTTCTTCAAGATAAAGAATTAATTCTTGAACAACAGAGATGGAATCATCTCACAAAAAAAGAACTATATTCTAAATAAGATCATAGATCTACAAAATACCAAGGTCTTTGATAAGAAAAAGAGAGATCAGAGATCTTATTGTAAAATCTAAAAAGAAGTATTCACTTCATTCACAGATCCTTGATCTACAAAGGTAGTGCCATTTTTTATAAACAAGAACTTTTTGTTCTTGAATCTTGAGGCAAAGCCTCCTTTGAAAGAACATAAAACTTGTTCTCTGATCATAAATTTGATCATATGCGCTTTGCACTACTGAAAAGTGCCTTGCACTCATGAACTGTGCTTTTGCGCTCCTTGGATCAGCGCTCAGCGCCAAAACGTGCCACGTGTCAACCACAGACACAGCTTGCGCTTTGCGCTTCTGAAATAGCGCACTGCGCTCATGGGCTGGCGCTTGGCGCCAAGCGCGCCACGTGTCACTCACTGGCGCGCCCCTAAACCAGCGCAAAGCTCTCATAAATTGGAAGCGCAATGCGCTAATAAACTAGCGCTTAGCGCTAAGCGCGACACGTGTCATCTTCGTGTGCGCTACCTGACAGAAGCGCAATGCGCTCTTTCATTGGCGTAAAGCGCCTGACGCACCACGTGGCGCACTGTCAGAACACATATTGTTCTGATCAATGCTATGCATTCAATACAAGACAAAAGACGTCAGGACCTAATACTTAGCATTACTAAAAGGGCCGAGCCCAAGTAAAGGCTCAATAGCCAGAATAAAAATGTTAAACATTTTAATTGGACTTAGCCCAATGCTGGCCATAAGTCCTCAACTTATATTGAACTGAGCACATCTGCTCACAAATATTTCAACAGACCTTAGTCCCAAATTAGACTACAGATCTTCCAATCAATTCACACTGGTTCGAGGGTACATCTTTTTACTCCTATGATATCTGTCGTTGTAATCCTTCAACGTCTTCAGAGAGGTGACGGGTCCCGACAACCATACATATTTCTACGGACTGTGGGGTCCTTAAACTCATGGACTATGATGTCCTTAAACTTTATAGGCTATGACGTCTTTAAACCGGACTGTGGGGTCCTTAAGCCCATGGAATACGATATCCTTAACCTGGACTGTGGGGTTCTTAAGCCCATGGACTACGATGCCCTTAATCTGGACTGTGGGGTCCCTTTAAACCCACGGACTACGATGTCCTTAACCTGGACCGAAATGTCCTTAAACTGCCGATGGACCGTAATGTCCTTAAACTAACACTGGACCGTAATATCCTTAAACTAATCGACCGCAACGTCACTAAACTAAACAATAGAGTCCAAATGCTCTGTGGTTGGATCTAAACGATCCCGTTAAGTTGATCTTAGTCTAAAATTAGGCTAATGTATCCTTAACTAACGTTTAAGTTGATCTTAGTCTCAAATGAGGCTAACGTATCCTTAAACCCAATTCCCAAACCCAAATCTAAGAAGATACGGATTTGGAATAATCTACGTCCTACGGGCAACAACATAAATTAGTCTCCGTATACAATCCACGGGCAACCACAAGCAAAACAAACACCCATGATACGAAGTGACCATCTGGAGAAGGAGAAAGTTGTTACCGCAATGCGGTAGCGTAATTAACTGCAGGGGTTTGCGCCTGCAGGGAAGAGCGTTCCCATAATCAAAAACCCCTCGAACGAGGGGGAATCTGACAAAGTCTGCTACATCGACCGCATCCATTTAAACCTTTGATACATGGTGCCATAAATCAACTTGGCATCTTCGGAGAGGTGGACGGATAGCACCAATTAGCATCTGCCCCGAATTTCAGGCAAGACGAACCTGCGCGGTCGCGTCTCTGTTTCCGGCGGTAAACATGTGGCTTATGCTTCAAGACAGCTAAAGATTCATGAGCGCAATTATCCAACGCATGATTTGGAATTTGCAGCCGTAATCTTTGCTCTTAAGATTTGGCGCCATTATCTTCTTGGTGAATGAGTGAACATATACACAGATCACAAGAGTCTGAAATATGTTTTTACTTAGAAAGAGTTTAATATGCGGTAGAGACAATGGTTAGAACTCATGGCGGACTTTGACATCAACCTGCAATATCACCCAGGGAAGGTGGATGTAGTTCCAGATCTTCTTAGTCGCCAACCATTAGCAATGCATCTCACCGCTTAGTGGAAACTTCAACAAGACTTGCATCAGATGAAGATTGAAGTAGTTATGCCAGGTAACACTTCAAGTTTGATGAATTTACAAGTTGAATCTACCATTATCAATCAGATCAAAGCAGCTCAAGCAAGTGATGCTAAGTTGCAAAAGATCAGAGAACAAGTTGAGAATAGACTCAGAACAGACTTTATCATCTAGGAAGACGGATCTTTGAGATACGGCAGCACATTATGTGTACCAAAAAGTTCTGTTCGGGAAGAGTTAATGAAAGAAGCTCAAAGCTCTCCCTACTCAGTACACCCTGGAGGTACAAACATGTACAAAGATCTATGTTAGAATTACTGGTGGCATGGAATGAAACGTGAAGTAGCCAGAAGCGTCGCTAAATGTTTGGTGTGTCAGCAAGTAAAGGCTGAACACCAAAGGAACGCTGGATTACTTCAACCGTTACCTATCCCAAAATGGAAGTGGCAACACATCACAATGGATTTTGTGTCTGCTCTTCCTCGCAGCACAAAGAGTAACGATGCGGTATGGGTTATTGTGGATCGACTCACAAAGTCGTCTCACTTCATCCCATTTCGAGTTGGCCAATCAACTGAGACATTAGCAAAAAAGTATATGGAGGTAAGAATCTAAGATTTAAACTCTTCAAATATATATTACCTCTGATATCCATGAACTCATACAGGAAATTATGAGACTTCATGGAGTACCGGTCTGCATTGTCTCTGATCGTGACACCAGGTTCCGATCGCAATTTTGGCAGAGTCTGCAAGCGAGCTTGGGAACAAGTCTGAACTTCAGCACAGTTTATCATCCACAAACAGATGATCAGTCTGAGCAAACTATTCAGATCTTGGAAGATATGCTCAAAGCGTAGATGTTAGACTTTGGAGGATCGTGGGAAGATCACCTATATTTTGTGGAGTTTTCATACAACAACAGCTACCAAGCAAGCATTGGAATGACACCTTTTGCAGCGCTTTATGGAAGGAAGTGTCGATCGCCATTAAGTTGGTACGACATCGGAGATAGGGAACTTCTTGGACCTGAGATGATAGTAGCAACAGTTGATATGGTTCGTACTATCAAAGAAAAGATGCGCATAACCCAAGATTAACAGAAGCACTGGGCTGATGTAAAGCGCCGTCATTTGGAGTTCCAGCCGGGAGATCATGTATTTCTGAAGATATCTCCAAACCGCGGAGTGATTCGATTTGGAAGATGGGGTAAGCTAAGTCCGAGATACATTAGACCGTTCGATATACTCGAACGAGTCGGTGAAGTGGTTTATCGCTTAGCACTTCCACCTTCATTGGAAGGAGTGCATAACGTATTCTACATATCCCAACTCAGAAGGTATGTGAGTGACCCCAGCCACATTCTCGATCATTCCGAGCTCACTGTACAGCCCGACTTATTTTGTAAGCAACAACCTGTAGAGATCCTGGATAGAAAAGTGAAGTCACTTCGGAACAAGGAAGTCAACTTGGTTCGAGTGATGTGGAGAAAAGACACTCCAGGAGAATCGACATGGGAAAGAGAAGATGAGATGCGTGCAATATATCCTCACTTATTTGCAAATTAGTCCTTAAAATAAATTGTAAATTTCGAGGACGAAATTTTTGTAAGGATGGTAGATGTAACAACTTCAATTCTTGTGTACGTAAATTTGATTTAAAGTTAATGTATATTTGGGGTATTTACATTTCCTGTGAGTACTATAAGTATTTAATTTACTTTTGGACAACAAGCAAGAGTTTTTAGCTCATTGGTAAGACCTTGCACTGCTGAACCAAAGCACCAGAGTTCAAATCCCATCAGCTACATTATTTTTTAATTAGTTTTCTTTTAATCTTTTTAGAAGCCCAAGAGTCTACACGTGCATAACTCATAAAACCTAGAGTCACATATAAAACAAACGGGTCGACGAGTCAAGACACAGCATAAGGGGACACGTGGCAGCCCGACTCGGCCAACTCGGGATAGCGGAACGGGCAACTCGGCTGGCGGCGCTGGGTTAACTCGGCCCAAACCCATTTTTTCTTCAACTCCCAGAGACGTTTGGCCTACCCCACTCCCTCTGCACTGTAAATTCCCAGTTCCGTAAATAAATTTTTTTCTTTATATTTTTCCAAGTCTCCTTGAATGCCTTTCTATTTTTTTCCTATATTTATGTATGAATTTAGATACTTATGTTTTCTTTTTAAAATTTCTGAATTATTCTCCTAAACACCCCCGGCCCAGCCCAGCCCATGCCCCTACCGACCCGGCCCTATGCCCACACCCGAACCCGTTTCTTCCCCACTCCCTTTTTCTTTCCCGCTTCTTTTCTTCCTCTCCCACATCGCCGCGCTCGTTCCCACTCTCCGGCTCCTCGTCGCGACCACGCCCCACATCCTCGACCCACGATCCCGTGCGCGCGCACTCACTCCTCTCGACCTCGTATCCCTCTCCCCTTCCTCCCTTTCTCCTCTCTTCTCTCCTAAAACACCCAGCACCATCCCTCTCTCGAACCCACTCCCACGCCCGCACTCGCCTATCTCGCCATCGCTCGCGTCCACCACCACCGATCTCGTCGTCATCTCCTTCCCCCTCGTCTCCTCACCCTCGCCCCGACGACCCAACCCCGACTGCACCACCCAAACCCACGGCCATCCTTCACCTAGCCGACCCCTTTCCTCCACCTTCGACTGATCTCCATCACTGCACCCATCTCCTTATCCCCAACTCGAAACCCCATCAACCGAGCAACACATCATTACCTCCTTCGACCCAAGCAGCCGCCTCATCACCATAGCCATCGCCAACAAAGCCCTCGACCCTTCAAGCCTTCACCGGCCACCACCCTGAGTCGCTTCCTCCGCAGTAGCATTTCCGACCTCCCTTCAGCATTCTAGCGACCACTTCAGCCATCCCGGCTGCCTCGCCATCGAGCGCCAACAGCAGCGACCACCACCACCCTCGCCGTCAAGACCCCAGCAACCAAGCCGTCGCTGCCGAGAACTCGAACTCGAGCCAAGTCAAGTGCCGTGCCGCGTGTGTGTCACGATCGTTCCGTTGCCGCTGCCGTCCGTCGGCAACACGTCATCAGGCAAGCACACTACTTGCTTCATGTTAAATTGATCTATTGCAATTCGAAATACTAATTAATTCCGTGTATACAATTCGTGCAAATTAATATGATGCAAGTGTTTGATGCAAAATACGAATGAAAAACTCCCATTAAATTGATGGAAACTGATCACATAGGTTGGCTCGTATAGTAATGAACATCGTGTTATAATTTGGTTGAAAAATACAGTCGTTACTGACGTGATCGGTCATTCTCATTCAAGCCCGTTAAAACTGAAATTTTCCGCGTCTGAAACTTGTAAAAATCACAACTAATTGACTATAGATTGGAATGTTGCGTTCGGGGGCTCAAATCGAATCCGACTCGACGAACTAGAACCATATAAAAGTGTTAATCTAATCCTAGGCTAAAAAGATGACGGAAACTGGTTCGGAGTGCGGCTCTGGACCGCAGTTGAGCAGCACTGGCTGTTGATTCTCATCTTGTAACACTTACCCTCTGCTGCTTGAAATGTTATATTGCGGAATCCTATACCATAGCGAATATGAAATAGTTAGATAACTAATGAAAGTGATTTCATCCATTTTCACTGTCATTTACTATTTAAACTGTATTTTAGATAAACAGGACGTATAGCAGTCCCAAACAGGGACAGAACCCATGCTCCATTGTTGTACAATACATAACTTCTGACGTAGAGGCGCGATTGAAAATCCATCTGGTGAGTTGGAAACCCAATTGATAAACCTAAATTTTTTTCAACTATAGTGTCGCCTAATTTTGATCCCAACAGGGTGAAAATTGTGTTGCGAAATGGACATTCAGTTCAGGAACTGAATTTTTAGCAGTGAACACTTAAAATGAAATGGCTGTAACTTGCAAACCCGAAATCCGATTGCACTGAAATAAATTTTGTTGAATTAACGACTGAGTTTACTTGCTACCGCCTTTGTATCATTTTACTGAGTTTTGAATGTATGATTTAAGGCAATTTTATAAGTTCATAAGATGCATAATAGCTCGTATTACACATGATTTGTTAACTGCATAAATGCACATATTTTACCCGACTGCCATAATTCTAGTGATAGTGCGTGTTATTATTCAGTGTATAATGCATTGTCATGCATGAATGGTATCAGATTAGGAGTGTCAAGTACGCCAGTGAAAAGTGAATGATTCATGACAGTGAACAATACAGTGAACAGTGACTAAAACCGTGTTATTGGTGCGTACTAGTACATGACTGGACCATACTCATAAATAGTGTAAACCTGGGGAAAAAGGGGGAATCGAAGTGGAAAGAGAATTGTATTTAGCGAGGACAGTGATTTAGAGGATGATCATTCGAACAGCGACTCTTATATATATTAGGTTGGGCCTAGCGGTCCGGCTGACAGGGTTATGTCCCGGACGATATCGGGCCGTTGTCTCGGGTATGTACGAGACCCTTGTTAAACATGATCCTCTTTTCCACAATTCGATTTCAAAAGTGACTTAAAGGCCGATAGGGACATAGATCATACATTATATCAGTTAGTGACATATTAATTACTTGCATTTTATCTTCACTGTTATTACTTTCGTTTTCTTGTCTTTTATTATCATTATAATATTGCTATTATGTCGCTCTGACGACCTGAGTATGCATGCTCAGTGATAGAGGTAGATCCGCCTGATTTCGAGGAGACTGTGAAGATCCAGACTAGTGAACCAGTTATATCTCTCCATTGATATTTCCGGTTAGTTGCCCTTTTATTTACTTCCATTAAGCTCAGATTTCTTTATATCCGATAGTTTTAGTGACTGCATTCTCTTTACCCATATTGTATTTTACTGATTACAATATAATACTAGAAGCCGAAATATGACTACGACAGGATTTTTCCTTGATCGTAGGAGCATGGCTGGCTATGTCACGCTGGCATTCTGTATTTTGGGAAGCGGGCGGGCCCATACCCGACCCTGGCCCAAACCCCCACGCCCGACGCGTTTCTCCCCCATTCTCCCGCTTCTTTTCTTTTGGGCTTTCTTAATTGTTTTGTTTAGAAAGTTTCTTTTTTTTATTTGAAACCTAAGCGTCTCAGTTTATACAAAATGCGGAGAAAAATTGAAAACATTCAAGGGGTCTTGGAGAAGTATTGTGAAAGAATTAAAGAAAATTTTATTGACGGAACCGGGAATGTACATACATCCTCGACCCATGATCCCACGCACGCCCACTCACTCCTCTCGACCTCGTCTCCCTCTCCCCTTCCTCCCTTTCTCCTCTCCTCTCTCTAAAAACACCCAGCACCATCCCTCTCTCGAACCCACACCCATGCCCACGCCTGCACTCGCTTGCCTCTCCGTCGCTCGCGTCCACCACCACCGATCTCGTCATCGTCTCCTTCTCCCTCGTCTCCTCACCCTCGCCCCGACGACCCAACCCAGACTGCACCACCCAAACCCACGGCCATCCTTCATCTAGCCGGCCCCTTTCCTCCACCTTCGACTGATCTCCATCACTGTACCCATCTCCTCGTCCCCAACTCGAAACCCCATCAACCGAGCAACCCATCATTGCCTCCTTCAACCCAAGCAGCCGCCTCGTCACCATAGCCATCGCCACCAAGGCCCTCGACCCTTCAAGCCTTCGCCGGCCACCACCCTGAGCCGCTTCCTCTGCAGTCAAGCTACCCTAGCGTCTCCGACCTCCCTTCAGCATTCTAGCGACCACTTCAGCCATCCCGACTGCCTCGCCATCGAGCGCCAACAGCAGCGACCACCACCACCCTCGCCGTCAAGACCCCAGCAACCAAGCCGTCGCTGTCGAGAACTCGAACTCGAGCCAAGTCAAGTGCCGTGCCGCCCGTATGTCGCGATCATGCCGTTGCCACTGCCGTCCGTCGGCAACACGTCATCGGGAAAGTACACTACTTGCTTCATGCTAAATTGATCTATTACAATTCAAAATACTAATGAATTCCGTATATACAATTCGTGCAAATTAATATGATGCAAGTGTTTAATGCAAAACCCGAATGAAAAACTCCTATTAAATTGATGAAAACTGATCACATAGGTTGGCCCGTATAGTAATGAACATCGTGTTATAATTTGGTTGAAAAATACAGTCGTTACTGACGTGATCGGTCATTCTCATTCAAGCCCGTTAAAACTGAAATTTTCCGCGTCTGAAACTTATAAAAATCACAACTAATTGACTATAGATTGGAATGTTGCGTTAGGGGGCTCAAATCGAAACTGACTCGACGACCTAGAACCCCATAAAATTTTTAATCTGATCCTAGGCTAAAAAGATGACGGAAACTGGTTCGGAGTGCGGCTCTGGACCGCAGTCCAGAGCAGCACTGGCTGTTGATTCTCATCTTGTAACGCTTACCCTTTACTACTTGAACATGTTATATTGTGGAATCCTATACCATAGCGAATATGAAATAGTTAGATAACTAATGAAAGTGATTTCATCCCTTTTCATTGTCGTTTACTATTTAAACTGTATTTTAGATGAACAGGACGTATAGCAGTCCCAAATAGGGACAGAACCCATACCCCATTGTTGTACAGTACATAACTTCTGACGTAGAGGCGCGATTGAAAATCCGTCTGGTGAGTTAGAAACTCAATTGATAAACCTAAATTTTGTTCAATTATAGCGTCGCCTAATTTTGATCCCAACGGGGTGAAAATTGTGTTGCGAAATGGACATTCAGTTCAGGAACTGAATTTCCAGCAGCGAACAGTTAAAATGAAACGGCTGTAACTTGCAAACCCGAAATCCGATTGCACTGAAATAAATTTTTTTGAATTTCTGACTGAGTTTACTTGCTACTGCCTTTGTATCATTTTACTGAATTTTTAATGTATGATTTAAGGCAATTTTATAAGTTTATAAGATGCATAATAGCTCGTATTATACATGATTTGTTAACTGCATAAATGCACATATTTTACCCGAGTGCCATACTTCTAGTGATAGTGCGCGTTATTATTCAGTATACAATGCATTGTCTTGCGTGAATGGTATCGGTTTAGGAGTGTCAAGTACGCCAGTGAAAAGTGAATGATTTGTGACAGTGAACAATACGGTGAACGGTGAGTAAAACCGTGTTATTGGTGCGTACTTGTACACGACTAGACAATACTCATAAATAGTGTAAACCTGAGGAAAAAGGGGAAATCGAAGTGGAAAGAGAATTGTATTTATAGAGGACAGTGATTTAGAGGATGATCATTCGAACAACGACTCTTATATATATTAGGTTGGGCCTAGCGGTCCGGCTGACAGGGTTATGTCCCGGGCGATAGCGGGCCGTTGTCTCGGGTATGTACGAGACCCTCGTTAAACATGATCCTCCTTTCCACAACTCGATTTCAAAAGTGACTTAAAGACCGATAGGGACACAGATCATACATTGCATCAGTTAGTGACATATTAATTACATGCATTTTATCTTCACTGTTATTACTTTCGTTTTCTTGTTTTTTGTTATCATTATAATATTGCTATTATGTCGCTCTGACGACCTGAGTATGCATGCTCAGTGATAGAAGTAGATCCGCCTGATTTCGAGAAGACTGTGAAGATCCAGACTAGTGAACCAGCTACATCTCTCCATTGATATTTTCCGGTTAGTTGCCCTTTTACTTACTTCCATTGAGCTCAGATTTCTTTATATCCGATAGTTTTAGTGACTGCATTCTCTTTACCCATATTGTATTTTACTGATTACCATATAATACTAGAAGCCAAAATGTGACTACGACAGGATCTTTTCTTGATCGTAGGAGCATGGCCGGCCGTGTCACCCTGGCATTCCGTATTTTGGGAAGGAGGGCATGACATGGTTTTGTTGGTATCAGAGCCTTGGGTTTAGAATAAGATTGCAGTTCAATTTAGGGATCTCTTGAACCATACCTTATTTCCTTGCTTTCAATTTCATATACTACTTGTGCATCACCACTCAAGTTCATGTTTTGAATCTTATCTACTTTTTCTTTTTCTCGTGTTCCGCATCATTAATCGTTATTTTCATTCGTGTTCCACTATCTGATCATAACCTTTGCGTTTCAGACCATGGCCAACCCTGGGTCCGCACCGCTTCTCGATGAGGACATTCAGTCCTGCGTTTCTTTCGACTGTGTACTAGTGAGTTCAGATGACGAGGTCGATGACCCACAGGTCATTTCAACGACATCGAATCCGAGGATGAGGGAGTCGATGTCGCAATTCCAGAGATCAATATGATTAATGATTCAGACGATGAAGAGGAAGACCCAGAGGAGGACCCTGAAGAAGAGGATCCCGAAGAAAACCCAATAGAAGAGGATCTACAGGAACATGCAGTGGAAGGGGACCCAAAAGAAGATCCCGAGAAGGAGGATCCCGAAGAAGATCCAATAGAAGAGGACCCACAGGAAAACGCAATAGAGGAGGATCCAGATGAGGGTCCTGAAAAGGGAAATCCTGAGAAAGACCCTATGGCAGAAGATCCAGGAGAGGACCCGGAAGAGGCAGAACATATGCAGGAGGATTCTGATGAGGAAGCTCCCGCCGAAGAGGAAGAGTTAGGAGAAGAAAACTTTATAGGGGAGGAATCCGAAGACAAAGCTCCAGTCCAGGAGGAGTGGGAAGATGAAACCTCGAGTGAAGAGGAACTTGAGGCTGAAGAAGCTCAACCATATATTCAGGCAGGACACTTTGGGAATGGACGCTCCCATCTTAGTACGAGAGCATATCGCAACCTGTTGAACTTCCACAATCATGACTGACGCAACTTATTTTCTTTTCTTAGGGCCAAATAATAATGATGTATAGTTTAGGGCCAAGTTTATCTCTCAGTTGTACTCTGTCAAACTTTGATTAATAAAGTTTCGGTTCGATCAAATTTTCCTGGAGTATTTTATCTTTAAAATCCATTTGATGCATTAATTGAACCTTCTTACAAATTCCTTTCCTTCTTACAAAGACATTACTTTTATCCCATCCTTGAACCTTATAATCACCTGACCCCCTAATTTGGCTGACATGGAAGGGAGTGCCTTACGTATGGACAGAGAAATGTACTCAGGCTTTTGAGATACTGAAACTGATGTTGACCACGGCGTCTATTCTTCCAGGGTCAGACGATTCAGATGGTGTGGTGATACACGATGATGATTTATGGAAGGGTTAAGCTGCGTTCTGATGCAACATGGTCGGGTAATTACTTATGCCTCACGGCAGCTGAAGAATCATGAGGGGAACTACCCAACACGCGAATTGGAGTTAGCTGCAGTAGTTTTCGCATTTGGAAATCTGGGGACATTACTTACTAGGCAAAAAAAAAGGTGGAAGTGTATACGGATCACAAGAGTCTAAAATACATGTTCACTCATGGAGAATTGAAGATGAGACAACGCCAATGGCTATAGCAAGGGGCGGATTACGACTCAGGATTTCAGTACCATCCAGGAAAACTAAATGTCGTACCAACGCCCTCAGTCGCAAACCAACGATCATGATATTGACCAGGCAGAGGAACATCATTGAGGATTTTCGGAAGCTCGAACTAGAGATTGTTACACCAAGTGCAATCAGACGGTTTTGGCAGTTACAGGTGCAGTCTTCATTGGTAGATCGCATTAAGGTTGTATAAGCTAATGATCCCCGATTGCAGAAGTACAGAGAGCAGGTGGAAGCCATACTAAAGACACACTTACTAGTAAATCAAGGCAGTCCTTTGAGATTCGGTAGCAGACTCTGCGCTCCTAAGGGAAGATGTTCGAGAAGAAGTGTTAGCCAAGGCTCATAGTTCAGGTTATTCTGTACATCCGGGAGTCACGAAAATGTATCGAGATCTGAGTAAAGATTAAGGGTGGAACGGGATGAAGAGGGAGATTGCATGGTTGGAATCGAAGTGCTGAATATGTCAGCAAGTAAAGGCTGAATACCACGGAATGGCTAGATTGTTGCAACCGCTTCCGATACCCGAATGAAAATGGGAGCACGTCATTATAGATTTTGGGACTGCCTTACCACGGATCCTACGAGACAACAATGCTATTGTTCCCCTCCGAACAACGGAGACGCGACCTCGCGGGTCCGTCTTGCCTGAAATTCGGGGCAGTTGCTAATTGGTGCTATCCGTCCACCTCTCCGAAGATACCAAGTTAATTTATGGCACCGTGTATCGAAGGTTTAAACGGATGCGGCCGATGTAGCAGACTTCGTCAGATTCCCCTTCGCTTGAGGGGTTTTTGATTGTGGGGACGCTCTTCCCTGCAGGCGCAAGCCCCTGCAGTCAATTACGCTACCGCATCGCGGTAACAACTTTCTCCTTCTCCATATGGTCACTTCGTGTCGTGGGTGTTTGTTTTGTGTTCGGTTGCCCGTGGATTGTATACGGAGACTAATTTGTGCTGTCGCCCGTAGGACGTGGATTAGTCCAAATCCGTATCTTTCTTAGATTTGGGTTTGGGGGGTGTTTAAGGATACGTTAGCCTTATTTGAGGCTAAGATCAACTTAAACGGTCGTTAAGGACACGTTAGTCTAATTTTAGACTAAGATCGACATAACGGGATCGTTTAGATCCGACAAGAGAGCAATTGGTGGCTCTATTGTTTAGTTTAGTGACGTTGCGGTCGATAAGTAGTTTAAGGACATTGCAGTCCAATGTTAATTTTAAGACGTTGCGGTCAAGGTTAAGGACATCATAGTCCATGGATTTAAGGACTCCACAGTCAATGTTAGTTTTAAGACATCACGGTCAAGGTTAAGGACATCATAGTCCGTGGATTTAAGGACTCCACAGTCAATGTTAGTTTTAAGACATCACAGTCAAGGTTAAGGACATCATAGTCCATGAGTTTAAGGACCCCACAGTCCATGTTAGTTTTAAGATATCACGGTCAAGGTTAAGGACATCATAGTCCGGTATTAGTTTTAAGACATCACGGTCGAGGTTAAGGATATCATAGTCCATGAGTTTAAGGACCCCACAGTCCGTAACAGTATGTGGTTGTCGGGACTCGTCACCTCTCTGACGACGTTGAAGGATTACAACGACAGATGTCAGAGGAGTAAAGAGATGTACCCTCGAACCGAGTGTAAATTGATCGGAAGAGCGGTTGTGCTCAGTTCAATTTATACTGAGGACTTATGGCCAGAATTGGGCTAAGTCCAGTTGAAAATGTTTAATATTTTATCCATGTTCTGCCTATTAGGCTTTTACTAGGGCTCTGCCCTTTATAATGCATAGCATTGGGCTCTGTAATTAA
The DNA here is from genome assembly GCA_030015575.1 of Agapanthus africanus. Lineage (NCBI taxonomy): Eukaryota > Viridiplantae > Streptophyta > Magnoliopsida > Asparagales > Amaryllidaceae > Agapanthus > Agapanthus africanus. The sequence goes on along the minus strand of JASDDO010000019.1, from coordinate 866,859,171 downwards.
ATGCATAGCATTTATATTTAGCCTGTTAGACCTTTACTTGGGCTCTGCCCTTTGTTAATAATGCATAGCATTTTTAGTGGTCTGATAGTGCGCCACGTGGCTTATCAGGCACTTTGCACTAATCAAAGAGCGCAATGCGCTAGCGCATGCAAAAGTGACACGTCTCACGCTCTGCGCTAAGCGCAAGTTTGTTAGCGCAGTGCGCTTTCTCAGTGCTCTGCGCTAGTGCGCTGCACCAGTGAATGACACGTGGCGAGCTCTGGCGCAGTGCGCTAATCTAAGAGCGCAGTGCGCTATTTTTAGGAGCGCAAAGCGCAGACGGTTCTGTGGTTGACACGTGGCGCGTTCTGGCGCAGTGCGCCACTCCAATAAGCATAAAGGCGCATTTCAAAAGTGCAAGGCACTGTCCAATAGCGCAGAGCGCATTTAAGATCAAAGAACAAGTTTTCTGTTCTCTTAAAAGAGATTGTACCTCAAGATTCAAGAAACAAAGTTCTTGTTCTCATCAAAAGGCTGTGCCTTTATAGATCAAATGATCTAGGAATGATGTAAATTACTTCTTTTTTAATCTTTTATAATTAGATATTTTTTATCTTTTTCTTTTTTATTGAAGATCTTGATCTTTTTCTTAGATCTTTAATCTTTTTAGAAGAGGATTCTTCTTTTCTAATGAGATGATTTCATCTCTGTTCTTCCAAGAATTTGATTCTTTACCTTTAAAGATGAAGAAGATGATCTTCTTTCTTCAAAGGCTTGCCTTTCTTTTTCTTTGAGTTTTTCTCAAAGTTTGCAGAGGATTCTCTCTCTTCTGTATATCTCTATGTGAGAATTGGAGTCTAGGGGTCTTTATATAGGGCCAATTGATTTGTTAAGTTAGTTACAGAGATCTTTCTCTGATTGATCTAGGGATTTTCCCCACCGTTGGATATTTGATCCTAAGGCCTCTGTTTTACAGAAGACAATTTTCTTATTTTAATAAGATTGGAAAGATCTTTCTAGAATTTTAATTCTGATTAATTGATAATTTATTATTTAAATTCCAGTGCTGGCGCACCTGCGTTTGACACGTGGCGCGCAGCACAGAGTGCAGCGCAACTGCGCTAGCGCGCCTGCGTTTGACACGTGGCGTGCAGCGCAGAGCGCAAGTGATCTGTAGCGTTGCTTTATTTTAAAATTTGAATTTTGAAACAGAGCGTTGCTCTGATTGGGGGTGCGCTGCCTTGGGCGCAGCGCTTTTGGCGCTGGCGTGTCTGCTTTTGACACGTGTCACGCAGCGCAAGGAATCTGAAGCATTGCTTCAATTTTTGAATTTTGAAATTCAAACAGAGCTTTGCTCTGATTGGGGGAAACAAATTCCCCCCACCGTTGCGCACACGTGAGTGCAGCGGTGGCAACATCTGAGCCTTTGGATCAACTCAGAAATTGAGGAGGCGCTTCAGCGCCTATAAATAGGACATTTGATCCTCAGATGATTATCATCTTTTCAAGATTTTTATTTTCAGAGCCTTGCTCTTCTTTCCAAGAACTTCAAGAGTTAGAACTCTAGAAAGTTTTAGGTAAAAATTTAAATTAAATTAAATTAATTCTAAATAACAGAGCCTTACTCTCATAGATCTTTTGATCTAAAGAAAACCCCTTTGGGGTTTCATAAACAGAGCTTTGCTCTCAAGAATCCATAGATCTAAATAGATCTTTCCTTAGGGTTTCTTAGCCCATGGGTCAGAGATCTGCTCTTTTGACAATGTATAGATCTTTTGATGATGAACTCTTAAGAGTTTTTCATGGATCTTTAAGATCCCAGAACTTTAGTTCTTAGGAATTAATTTTTCTTTAGGATTTTTCCATCATTATTACAGAGCTAGGCTCTTTAAAGAATTTTATTCTCTCGTGACCAGAGTTTGACAAGTGTCACTCTGTTACAGAGGTTTGCTCTGAAAGGGAGATTTTCTCCTTGTCTCGAGGGATTTCTCATTTAATGAGAATATTCTTTGAGGATTTCCTCATTAATTGACAGTCTCATCCAATGATGAGGCTGTCTTATTAATTGATGCATTGTCATCTGGATTTTGTGGGTCCCCCTTTGGTCCCCTCTCCACTGCATTGCAGTGTGGTACAAATTTTAAAGTACCAAGCATCGGGCTTTTAAAATTAAATTATGATACTGATAATTGAATTTCGCTTTTTCTTGCAGGCAACATGTCTGCTGATCTTTCGTTCCTGTTTTTCCGCTCAGAGGGAGGATTCCCTGAGGCGCCGGTGGACCGGAAGGTTCTTGCTCTTATTAAGGACTACGACCCTGAGTACAAGAACCTTCACCTGTGGGGTAGGTGGTACAGCGAAATTATCAAAGGTCGCTGAAGCTTCTCTTGCGCGACGCCGTCGGATCCAATCTCGTCAATCTCGTATGCAGATATAACCCCGGTGAACTATGCCGTGGAGGTTGTAAATTGGAATTCGGAGGGTCTTCTTCAACCTTCGATTGCTGCCATACCCGTGCAGCTGCCGGCAGCCGTGGATATTTTAGGGCGGCGCATATGCCAGGGTGAGTCGCGCCCTTGGGGACAACCCTATAACATTGGATTGACCCCTCGACATTCGGCCGGGTATTTGCAGTGGGCCAGGTACATCTTGTCAGCGAAGAAGGCGCATTTGCTGAAGATCGGTCTGTATCGTGCAGTTTACGCCTCGCTGTTCGAATATTCTGCTCCTCCGACGTGGTGTATTAAGGCGTTCGTGGAGCAATGGAACATCCCCACCCATACCTTTCTTCTAATGGACAGGGAAGTTTCCATCTCTCTGGAAGAATTTGCTGAGATTTCCGGTTTGCCGGTGAGCGGGGAGCACTATGAGGAGCTGCTTCCTCCTGATGAATATGTCTTCGCCACTAAGCCGTTGGTGATGGATTTAACGCCGGAGAACGTTATCCAGCACCAGTTTCCGAGTCTGGTAAAGGTGCTGAAAATGTATGAAAGTCTTTTCTTGGAATCGGGAGGCCGGGGAGTTAGTTTTGCAGATTTCATCGCCCGCTTTCTTCGACCGGAGATTCTATCGCAACGGGGCGAAAAATTCGCCAAGCTCGACGACCCCTTCGGCTTTGGCTTAGATCGTCGACCAGCACTGGAAGACGATCAAAAGGGTTTTTACCTCCCCGATGCTGCAATCATCCCCTTATTGAAAATCGCCGCTCCGGGCATCGACGAGGAGGCCTTCTTTCTCGGGTTTTTGGGGTTATGGTTGTGCTGGTTCGCGCTCCCCATGCATCCTCGCTACATGAGGTCGTCCGTCTTCTACCCAGCGCATCGGATGGTGGCTGGCATACAATTATCGATTGGAATTGCCGGGTTGGCCCATCTGTACCATGGTCTCAGCGTGGCGGCGGACGCAACTGAACCGGGAGTGCAACCCACCAATTTCCCGATGCACTACTTTACTTCGTGGATGGAAATACACGTGCTCGGGGTATTTGGTATTCATAAGAGACCCTCGTTTTACGAGAAGTGCACACTCCCGAGAGTTATGCGGCTGATCGGCGCTTCTATCGTGAATCCGCCTGGCGGGAGGCTAGGGGGTTGCTTCTTCGTCCGCGCACAGTCAGAGCAGGCATTTCTTTCATGGACAAGGTCATGACAATCGGCCCGGAGACCTCCAAGGCGGTGTTGGCGTTGCGTGATAATTTCAAGGACGGGGCCTCTGTATTGAAAGCCCGGGAGATTCTGCATTTATACTCCATCCAGCCGGGCTTCCACGTGTTCAGGAAGAACGATGCGGCACTTTTTATGAGGTACAACCCCCATCGTTTCGCTCAACAACTAAGTTATAATCAAGGGGTCCCACTGGAGGCATTTTTGGAAGAGCCTGCGGTCACCAGAGAGGGGATACGGAGTGCACTACATCATTTTATGAGGCTAAATACGGGCTCCCATTTCTTCATTAGCGAGCCGAGTTGCATTCCACAGGCCCTCAATGTATACGGGGTTTGGTATCAGCACGCGATGGGCGCCGTCATCAAGGAAGAGAAGCAGCTGCTGCTTGATCGGAAGGGTGCGCCCCCGCCAGCGATCGCAACGTCCCCCTAAGGCGAAGGACCCTTGTCCCTCCTCCACTAAGAAGAGATGCTGGAGATGAGCCTCTACGTGTGTTAAGCCCTCCGTGTGGATTGCCCCGTGATTCTATGGACGTGCCCCCAGCGCCCCGTGCTCCCGTGGAGACGGTAAATGTGGTTTCGCCTGAATCCGGCGTGGGCTCGGACATCGGGACTCGCTGTCCCAAGGTGCCCACGAAGCGTAAGTTGATTTTGGGTGCGACCGGGGTTCGCGCGCAAAAGAGAAAGAAGAAGTCGGCCCTCTCTCTTGATGCCGTACTCGGCCTAGAGCCTCAGGCTCCTCTTACCGAAGGCTTAAGTGAATATGGAACCAATGAGGGCTTCTTCGTAGCGCCAGAAAACATCGACCTCGACGCTGTTATTGCTGCTTCTATGCAACTTGCAAGCCACCAAGCGAAAATAGCCGCCCTCGCGCAATCAAGTAAATATTAGTCATACTCTTGTCATTGCGTTATATTTTATTGTCATGTCTTGACTGACATTCTTCTTTTTGTAACAGGCTTCACTACTGAGGAGGTTCTGGCGGCTTTCCTCAGGACTTTCGAGGAGGAAGAGAGGAATCGCGCTCTATTGGGCGTTGGTACGTCTCGGCTTATTAAGTCTTCATTTTCCTTTTTTATGGCCAATCTAAACCTTTTCTTATCTCATTGCAGGGACCACAAGACCTACCTCGCAAGCTGATGCGGGAATTCTCCCCGGGCCAGCTACTGAAGTCCCGGCCTCTTCGGGATTGCCGCGAGAGGTCCTGCTTAAAAAGCCGATGATGGAAGCCTTGACGGCTCTGGAGGCAACCCTGAACGCGGACGACGACGCCTTGTTAAAGGAGGCTTCAAAAAGGTCTGTAGCAACGGCTCGGGAAGAAAGGAAACGCCTAAGGCGCGCAGCAAGGGAGCGTAGCGCTGCTCTGGCTGTGGGAGCGGGCTCAAGCGCCGTTACTCCCGCTACTACTCCTTCAGAGGAGCTCTCGGTCGCCTTGTCTACTGCTCATAGTCGGGCGGCGCGTGCAGCTCGGGAAGCCAACGGTAAATCCGCCTCAGGTAATGTGTTTTTGAGGCTTTGTTGTTAAAGTTTTAAACTATCGGTTCTTATATATCTTGTCCTGCAGAGCCGAGTCTCACTGGAGGAGCGGCGGCGACCGTCGAGCCTGAGGGGACGGTGGAGGAGGTACCGGCTGAACCCGAGGCGACGGTAGGCGATGTAGCCGGGGTTGCCAGGCCCGAGATAGTGGCTGGCGAGACAGTCACAACCGCTATGCCCGAGAAGGTTGCCGATGCCGAGCCCGAAGGGGCGGCGGGTGAGACGGTAGCTACGGCCGAGCCTGAGGCAGCAGTGGATGAAATGGCTGCTACAGACGAGCCTATGGCAGAGCCTGAGGTGGGTAAAACGGGCATGATCACTGAGCACGAGATGGACGCTCTTTCTAAAGTGTCGGGCACTGCTCCGATCATCGCTCTCCCTGCTTACGGTCCCTTGTTGTCTCCTGGCCTCGCGAGCGTGACGACGGCTCCTGTAGAGTCGGGCGATGAGAAAACGGGAGGTGAAGCCACCTCAATGGAGAAGGGGGACGCCACCGTTGCATCAAGTGACGCCCTCGTCACGGCTTCGGCTGGCGACTCATCAGGTAAATTTTGGGTTACCGTCCTTCTTTTTATTCTGCAATCCTTCTTGGCAGGGCTTATCTTGTTTCTAACGCAAGTGCGGCTAGTGCTGATGCCACTTTACCCGAGAGAGCACCGTCAGTTACCGCCCTGACGGTGGCCACCTCTCTACCCTCTTTCGTACCGTCGCAGATGCTGGAAGTTATGGATTTGTAACTTATCAGTTTCATCTTTAGGCTGCATAATTTATGTACTGACGTTGTACTATTGCGTCTTTGTAGGAGTCCTTTTTGACCACCTGTACCAGGTGCAGCATCCCCACTTCTCCTTCCCGTCGGAGCTTGCTTCATCCAGTGGCGCTGGTGAATATAGCTTTCAATTAATGCTCTTTCTTTTACCGATAATGAAATTATTTCTGATTCTTCTTTGCCCTGATTGCAGTGCTACAGATTGAAGGAGGAGATGTGAGCTCAGTTGCGCCCCTGGTCCTCCTGGCTTTGCCGCCTGCTGCAGCTGGTATAGTAAATTCCATTGTTCATGAATCTCCTATATTTCTAGATCCGTCATCTGATTGTGATTTGTTTTGCAGCTGTCGCTTCGACTCCGGTCCCTTTCGAGTCTCGCATTATGATACCGGCAGGCCCATTCTCCAGACGTCCATCCTCAAAGGGTGCTACGATGAGTCTGAGTATGCTGAGCGGATGCGTCGAGGAGCTTGACACAGAAGCTCCTACATCTGCCGCAGATTTCGCTGCCGAGGTCAATCCGATGCTGGCGAAGCTTGTAAATTTCCATAGTGAAGGATTTGTCTAGTCTTGGGTTAATCACTGTAGGGAGATCGATACCTGTCTGCATCGGCTTGAATTTATGCATCCTGCCCCCGAGACCCAGGCTTTGAACTCCCAACGGGCCGCATGGGTTGAGCAAAGTGTTCCGTTCCTTCGCCATTTCGAACGAGAGGCAACCCTTAAGCGAAAGGAATATGAGGCGACTGCTGCTGAATCTACCCAACTGCACGCCGAGATTGCGGCTAATACTGCCCAGCTGAACACCATTTTTGAAAACCTTCAACGATATATCTCAGACGGGTTAGTGTTGAGGAAAAAGCTTGATCTTAACGAGCAGGTCGCGCAGAGTCAGGAGGCTGCCCAGCAGGAAGTTGATCAGAAACTCTCGTCCTGTTTGCAGCAACATGCCCAAGTTGAAGCAGAGCTGGCTGTGGCGGCTGATCATGAGAAGGCATTGAAAGAAGTGCGAGAACAGCTCGCGAATTTGTTGAAAACGCTTCCTTCTCAATGAAAATTTTGTATCATTTGTAATTGTGAATAAAATGTATTTGTTTCTTTTATTCTTTAACATGATATATTTTGTACTCAATCGAATTCATGAATAAAAGATACACATTCTTCATAATATCTTGTGTCATTTCTCTGCTTTCTTCTTTCTTGCTGTGTTGTTTATCATGTGATTTTAGCAAGTGCGGTCTGTGGATAGCGTACAACTGTCAGTCTTAGGCTCTTTGTAGAGTGGCGATAGTTTAGAGAACAGGGTTAGGATTTGTCACCTAAGACTTTTCAACTTTATGAGCCGTGAGGGTCTCATAAAGAATTTTCTCCCTACCGGCCGAGATGGTCCCGTAGGTGTAATTTCTCCTTAAGAATCGTGAGGATTCCTAAGTGTGTTTACTTTTGAGAGTCTTAAGGATCTCACAAGAGAATTTACTCCCTTACAAGTCGTGAGAACCCGCAAGTGATGGGTGAAGTTGCCCTTATCCGTATTTCACGGAGTCAGGGGTTGCTCTTGATACTTCCCACGGGTTCACTGCCGTGTTTAGCGAGGACCAGGCCTTGCTCTGGACATTTTCCAGGATACCGTAGTTTAAAGACATCACGGTCGAGGTTAAGGACATCATAGTCCGTGGATTTAAGGACTCCACAGTCCGTTGTTAGTTTTAAGATATTACGGTCGAGGTTAAGGACATCATAGTCCATGAGTTTAAGGACCTCACAGTCCAATGTTAGTTTTAAGACATCGCGGTCGAGGTTAAGGACATCATAGTCCATGAGTTTAAGGACTTCACAGTCCAATGTTAGTTTTGAGACATCACAGTCGAGGTTAAGGACATCATAGTCCGTGAATTTAAGGATCCCACAGTTCGATGTTAGTTTTAAGACATCACGGTCGAGATTAAGGACGTCATAGTCTGTGGATTTAAGGACCCCACAGTCCGATATTAGTTTTAAGACATCACGGTAGAGGTTAAGGACATCATAGTCCGTGATTTAAGGACTCCACAGTCCGTGAAATGTGTGGTTATTGGGACCCATCACCTCTTTGAAGACGTTGAGGAATTACAACGACAAATATCAAAGGAGTGAAGAGATGTACCCTTGAACCGAGGTAAAATCAGTTTAAAATCATTATGGTTGATTGTTGGTTTTAAGACATCACGGTCGAGGTTAAGGACATCATAGTCCGTGAGTTTAAGGACCTCACAGTCCGATATTTGCTCTGGATGCTTCCCACGGGTTCACTGCCGTGTTTGGCAAGGACCAGGCTCTGCTCTGGACGTTTTCCACGGGGTCAGAAGTGACGTTATCCGTATTCCACGTAACCAGGAATTTGCACTAAATGCTTCCCACGGGTTCACTGTCGTGTTCGGCGAGGACTAGGCTCCACTCTGGATGCTTCACACGGGTTCACTGCCGTGCTCTACGAGGACCAGGATCCGCTCTGGACGTTTTCCACGGGGTCAGAAGTGACGTTATCCGTGTTCCACGTAACCAGGAATTTTGCTCTAGATACTTCCCACGGGTTCACTGCCGTGTTCGGCGAGGACTAGGCTCCGCTCTGGATGCTTCACACGGGTTCACTGCCGTGCTCTGCGAGGACCAGGATCCGCTCTGGACCATTTCCACGGGGTCAGAAGTGACATAATCCGTGTTCCACGTAGCCAGGAATTTGCACTAGATGCTTCCCACGGGTTCACTGCCGTGTTCGGCGAGGACTAGGCTCCGCTCTGGATGCTTCACACGGGTTCACTGCCGTGGTCTGCGAGGACCAGGATCCGCTCTGGACGTTTTCCACGGGGTCAGAAGTGACGTTATCCGTGTTCCACGTGACCAGGAATTTGCACTAGATGCTTCCCACGGGTTCACTGCCGTGTTCGGCGAGGACTAGGCTCCGCTCTGGATGCTTCATACGGGTTCACTGCCGTGCTCTGCGAGGACCAGGATCCGCTCTGGACATTTTCCACGGGGTCAGAAGTGACGTTATCCGTGTTCCACGTGACCAGGAATTTTGCTGATTATATCCGCATTTCACGGAGTTGGGATTTGACTCTCGGTCATCTGTATACCGTCGAGTTATGGAACTGGGAGTTGCCGCTGTTCCGCTTTGTTTGATGTTGTGTCTGCTGGGAGGAGGAGTGTGATTCCTTCTCTGTTTGCGCCCCTGGATTGTATACAGGGATTGATGTAATATCACCTGTAAGGCATAAATTTCATTTTCATTTTTATTTTATTTCTTTCCGTGATGCTCTATCATTTCAGCTTTTATATCGCGAAGGTCGCGATTGCCCAATCATTTCGGCCATTTTTCGTGGTGCCCAATCATTTCGGCTATTTATTTTATTTTTACTCGCTGGTTTTTATTGCGAGTTGTCCAATCATTTCGGCTATTTTGCATGCATACATTTTTTTTACTTGCTGCTTCCATTGCAAGTTGCCCCGTCATTTCGGCTATTTCGTATGCATGTGTGGCTCTCTAGCTTTTTGCCGCAAGCTTGGGATTAGACACCGATTTCGGCATCAGCACCGCTACAACTGGGATATTGCCAGGAGCGAATCATCATTTTCCTCTGTCGATATCGAACAAAGGTGGCTTAACGAACAGGGTTAGGATCCTGTCGGCTAAGGCTTTTGACTTCATGAGCCGTAAGGGTCTCACAAAGGTATTTCTCCCTGCGAGTCGTGAGGATCTCGTAGGTGTGTTTTCTCCTTAGGAATCGTGAGGATTCCTAAGTGTATGGCTTCTTGTAAGTCGTAAGGATCTTACAAGAGAGTTTTCCCCTTATAGGTCGAAATGACTCACAAGGGTTGTTCTCCGTACGAACATATTCCTAGTCACGGGTGGGACTTGGTTAGGGAAATGTTTATTTGCGCCCGTGGATTGTATACAAGGGTCAGCATTGAGCCGCTTGTAGGGCAGTATCGAAGGTTGTGGGGGTTGCTTAAGAACAGGTTCAGGTCTCTGTAACTTAAGACTTTCAAATCTTATGAGTCGTGAGGGTCCCATAAGAGAGTTCTCCTTACGAGTCGTGAGGATCTCGCAAGTGTAATTTCTCCTTAGGAATCGTGAGGATTCCTAAGTGTATTGCTCCCTTGTGTGTCGTAAGGATCTCACGCAGGTGGTTTCTCCTCATAAGGTCGAGAGGACCCTGTAAGTGTCTTTTAACGAGATTGCGCCCTTTCGGGTTTTCACAAACACTCACCGGTAGCCCTGCTGTTTTTACTCACGGAGACCTTTCGGGTTTTCATCCGTGCCCATTTTGCTTATGGACATACCGTTTTCCTCTTTTCTTTTTTTTCTTTTTTTTTATATATAACGAGGTTGCGCCCTTTCGGGTTTTCACAAACACTTGCCGGTAGCCCTGCTGTTTTTACTCACGGAGCCCTTTCGGGTTTTCATCCGTGCCCATTTTGCTTATGGACATACCGTTTTTATTTTTATTTTTATTCTTTTTTTGTATCGGATTTGGGATGCCGCAATCCACCGTAGTTTATTGACATCTTGGTCAACAGCTAGTTTTAGGACATAGTGGTCCGTCGTTAGTTTAAGGACGTTTCGGTCCACTGTTAGTTTAAGGACATTTCGGTCCGCTGTTAGTATATGGACGTTTCGGTCCGCTGTAAAGTAAGCTGGTTACTACTTATAGAGTTTGGGCTAAGGAAGATAGCGAGCGGACATAGTTGTCGTCATCTATCATTGACCTAGGCCGTGACTCGTCAAGCGTAGTATTTCTTCAGGAAGGGCCATTTATCGGTCTGAAAGGTCTTTCGCCATGCATGTCCATGAGTAGATAGGCTCCACCCTGGTAAACCTTGTCTATGATGTATGGGCCTTCATAGTTCGGCTCGAATTTTCCCCGCTTGGCGCGATTGGGGATCATAGGTCTTCTGACCACTAGCACGAGTTCACCTTGGCGGAATGTCCTCGGCCTGGTCAATCTTTCATATGAGCGTGTCATCTTTGCTTTATAAGCCTCCAGATTTTGTTGCGCTATGAGCCGGGTTTCATCAAGGGCGTCAAGCTCCTCGAGCCGAAGGTGAACATTCTCTTCGTCCGTTAGCTCGTAATGAACTGCCACTCGTAGAGAGGGTAACTCTATCTCGAGGGGGAGTACCGCTTCTGTACCGAATACCAACACGTACGGCGTTGTGTTCGTGGCCGTCTTGAACATAGTTCGATATGCCCAGAGGGCTTCTTGCAGTCTCTCGTGCCAATCCCTCTTATTTCGGGACACCGTCTTCTTCACGATCTTTGTTAAGGTCTTGTTGAAAGCTTCAGGTAGACCGTTAGCTCGGGAATTATAGACTGAGGAGTACCTCCAGTCTATGTTATGTTGTTGTGCGAAGCGGCTGATTTTGTGGCTTCTGTAGGTTGGCCCGTTATCGGATATGATCCGTCTCGGAGTTCCATACCGATAAATAACGTGCGTCTTGAAGAAGTGGAGGATATTCTCCGTCTTCACTTCCCTCAGCGGTACTGCTTCTGCCTATTTGGAGAAGTAATCAGTTGTCGCCAAAATGAATCGATGTCCTCTGGACGATGCCGGTTCGATGGGGCCGATTATGTCGGTTCCCCACATTTCGAATGGCCAGCTAGCCACTGTCGGGTGTAGTGGATTTGGGTGCTGATGGATAAAGTCCCCATGGATTTGGCATGAGTGATATTGCTTCGCATATTCGAGGCAGTCCTGAATCATCGTGGGCCAGTAGTAGCCCATCCGTTTAATTTTCAACTTCATCTTTGGGCCTGCTTGGTGAGAACCGCAGAGTCCGTCGTGAACTTCTTGGACGACTCTTCTTGCTTCTTCAGGTCCCAGGCATCTTAGCCACAAAGAATCAAATGACCTTTTATACAGGGTGTCATTGACGAAGACGAAAGATAGGGCTCGCTTCATGAGCTGATGTCTTGAGGAAGCATCTTCAGGCGTTCGACGGGATTTGAAGTAGTCTATAAAGGCTTCTCTCCAATCCTCAACCGTTTCTTGGTCTTTTATTTGTAGGGCCGTCTGCTCAATTGCTTCCTTTTCCTCGGATGATTCCGGAGATATTTCTGCCGGTGCGAGGACCCGACGGCTTTGTACCACAATTCTGACATCATCGAAGTTCTCATCAGCCAATTCTTTAGCGAGCTTAGATAGTGCATCCGCTTTGCTATTTTCTGCACGCGGTATGCTTTCCAAGATGTAGGAAGGTATTTGGGTTAGCAGTTGCTGTACACTCTCGCCGTACTTCACCAGTTCTGGTTTGCACGTTTGATAGTCGCCGTTTACTTGACTGACGACTAGCTGGGAGTCTCCATATATGAGGAGGTTTTCAATTTCCATGTGCTATCAGAGCTTCGTATTCGGCTTCATTGTTCGTCCTCGGCTCTGTCAAGGAGAAGGCGAAGCGCATTATCCATCCTTGTGGGGTCACGAAGATAAGGCCTACCCCTGATTTGATTATAGGCGTGTTCTGTCTGCGTTTCTTCATGGAAGACGCTCCATCAAAATAGAGTTCCCACCGGGTACCACTTCCGTCAATCGCATCAAACGCATGTTCGTCTGGCAGTTCGCAATTCAAGGGAGAATCGGCTGGTATTGGATGTTCAGCGAGGAAGTCGGCAATAGCCTGGCCTTTCACTGCCTTAAGAGGCTGATAGGTTATTGAAAACTCCATCAAGAGCAGGGCCCACTTAGCGAGTCGCCCTGTCAATATGGCCTTTGATATCAAATATTTTAGGGGATCCACCTTCGATATGAGATGGACTTCATGCGCCAACGCATAGTGCCGGAGTTTTGTTATTGCGAAGATCAACGCCAGTCAGTGTCTTTCGATGGGAGAATAATTGCTTTCTGCCCCCAAGAGAAGTCGACTCAAATAGTAGAGAGCTCTTTCTTTCCCTTGGTCGTTCTCTTGTACCAATAATGCGCCTAAGGAACCTTCGAGGGCGATTGTATAAAGAATGAGAGGCTTTCCCTTAACCGGAGCAGCCAGCACTGGCGGGTTCTGCAGATACTGCTTGATTTCGTCCAGCGCGCCTTGGCATTTATGATCCCAGACGAACGGGGTCCCCTTTTTCATCAAGTGACTGCAGGGGCGGCACTTGCCAGAGAGATTGGCTATAAATCGCCGGATATACGCGAGCTTCCCTTGGAGAGACCGCAATTGTTTGAGAGTCCTGGGCGGGGGCATTTCCATGATCACCTTGATTTTTGACGGATCTATTTCGATACCTTGGTGCCGGACGATGAATCTTAGGAATTTACCTGAGGACACCCCGAATGCGTATTTGAGTGGGTTCATCTTCAAGTTTGTCACGCCCCGCTTCTCAAAATACGGAATACGAGGGGTAGACAAGGCCAGCCAAGCTCCTATGGTCAAGGAAATGTCCTGCCGTAGTCACACTTCGGCTTCTAGTTTTTCATGGTAAACAGTAAATGATGCGCAGGTAATGAGAAATGCAGTAACTGAATGAAACAATGTAAAGAACTGACCTGAGGGGAACAAAAGATTTGACTCTGGATAGCCAAACAAGATGTCCGTGATGTGCGCTAGTCCTGGTCCAGGCTAAATCTTCTCCTCACACTGAGCATGTATACTCAGGTCGTCAAAGCGACACAATAGCAATATAATATATATATAATCATGTGACAATTCTAACAGTGATAATAGGTATATATAACAGTAGATCAATGGCAGTATGGATATGAACATGCAGTAATCAATGCAGCAGAACAGTAAAAGCAGTAGAATGATATGCCACGTATGTCAACACAGTATGTAAGGTATATCAATGCCAGTATCCCTATCAGTCTCTAAGTCTCACTGTATAGGTCACTAAGACTATCGTCAGTCCAAGTGTGAGAGTCAACCACTCGCGAGTGTCCTCCACCCAAGGGTAGAACCCAAGGGCAAGGGACCACGGGCCCAACATGTATATCACGGTAATAATCACATACCCTGTAAATCTCCATATATCTCCCTAAATATATAAGCCGGCATGGGACTCCCGAGATTCTGTTGAACTCACACTTAAACTACCCCACACCCCGTGGTCTATATCAAACGCTAACCATAACCCTAAATACCAATCGGTCGGTGACAAGTCTGCGCGAGAACTGGAGGCAGGACCTCCATCAAGCACGTCCCGACTAATACCTAAGATAAATGGCAGTGTCTGGTGCCTTATCTGTGACACCCGTGCAAGAGCTTCCATAAGTGTCCCATACCACTTATAGTCACACGTACACGCGTCTCACAGACGTCGACAATGCAATAGAATAATAAGGGTCACTGATTGTGTACAAGTACGTATCACTTTCACTTATTCACTGATACACGAACACTAACGTACTTGCCACAATCATCACTAATACCTAACACTGGGTAATGCACGTTATCACCATGTTATCAATGCAATGACATGGGTATGATATGATGCGTAAACAGTATATAAAGCATGTTTAGGATGTCTTGAATCAATAACCTACCACTTGCATAATTTATCATAAATCATACAGTTACAATTTAGTGAGATGATGAACAGGTAATAATTAGTATGTTCAGTTATCTATCCATCGAATTTAGTTTCACGCCAATCGGGTTTCAGGATCACTAATTATAGCCATTTCATTTTAAGCGTTCACGGCTGGAAATCCGGTTTCAGAATCAGAAATCCGTTTCGAAATGCATTTTAATCCCAGTTGGGATCAGATTTTAGCGACGCTACAGTTGGATGAATTCTAGAGTTTTCAGTAAGGTTTTCAACTCAATAGATGGTTTCTCAATCGCGTCTGTACGTTAGGAGTTATACACTATTCAATACCAATATGTCAGTTCTGATTCAGCTGAGACTGTTATACGTTCCCATCTTTTAAATTACAAATTAATTAACAAACGATAACGAAATAGGATGAAACCACTTGAGTATTCTAGCTAACAGATTTACCTATAATAAACAGTAGAGTTCCGCAACCTACGAGTTAAGGAAATCTTGTGGTACCCATTACGGAACAGCAAGCAACAATTGGAGTCGCTCTGGACTGCAGTCCAGAGTCGCACTCCGATCCAAATATCATCACAGTTTAAGTATAGGAATATCTGGAAACTAGTATAGGGTTAAAGTTTGTCGAGTTGTCTTCGATTTGAGCCCTCGAACGCATCATTCCAGTATGTATATAATTTATGGTGATTTTAACGGTTTTCAGGTATAATAAAATTCTAGTTTTACGAGTGAACTTGGGGTTAGTCGTTTTAGTCGTTAACGGTCATATTTTCCAGCGAAATTTGCACAAGGTATTCATCACAACTAGGGCCAATACAAACAATCTAATTCCGTCAAAATAGACAAGTATTTTCACTGAGAACACGCATCGAACAGGTATGGCATATAATTGATCTAAAATTTGTAACTTTATGATATATGTAATTAAAGATTGTAACTTGAGTATATAGCATGTAAGCAAGTAAAATACTTGCCTGGGGACGTGTCCATGTACTGCAACGGCAACGGTACGATCGTGACACACGCGCGGCACGGTAACTTGACTTGGCTCGAACTCGAGTCTCGGCTCAAACTTGGCACGGTCTTGACGGCTTGGCAGCTGGTGGCGAAGGGAGGTGGTGAAGTGATCGATTATGGAGTTGTGAGGGGTCGGCTGGTGAAGGGATTGATGGGGTGAGAGAGGGATCAAGAGGGAATGAGAAAAATGTAGAGAGAGAGTGAGAACAGAGAGAGAGCAGAGAGGGATAGAATGAGAGAGATAGAGAGAGGTTAGATAGAGAGTGAGAGAAAGAACCAGAGAGAGATAGAGTGAGAGAGACAGAGAGATAGAGAGAGGTTAGATAGAGAGAGAGAGAGAGCACAGAGATAGAGAGAGTGAGAAACAGAGAGTGTAAGAGAGGGAAACAGATAGAGTGAGAAAGAGAGAGAGATTGCAGGGAGAGGGGGAGAGAGGAGTTGCCGGGGCGTCGAGATGGGTGCAGGGGAGTCGAGCTCGGAGCTCCGGTGATGGAGAGAGGAGAGCGAGGGAGAGGGAGGAAGGCCGGAGGTGAAGGTGGTGGCTGGCGCGCAGTGGAGGGGAGCTCGGGGCAGTGGGTGTATGGGTGTTTGGTGAGTTACCAGGGGTGGTCGAAGGTGGAGGTTGGGGGAGTGAGAGGTGATGGCGACGACGACGACGACGACGATGATGATGAGCTGCGGTCGACGATGGTGGTCGAAGCTTGGAGGTTGATGGAGGTGGCTGGGTTCGGTTGAGAAGGAGAACTGGGGCTCGCCGAGGGGGTCGAGAGGGGTTGTAAGGGTGAGCTGGACTGCGAGGGGGCGCGTCGTGGTGAGTAACGCGCGCTCGAGCGTGGCCGACAAAGGCGTAGGCGTGGGCGAAGGAGGCGGAAGCGGGTCGAGCGCGCGAGGGGGAAGGGACTAGCCGTTGGAGGAAGATGAGAGTAGTGGGCCGGGTCGGGTAGGCAGCTGCGGCTGAGGAAAAGTTAATGAGTTGGGCCAGAGAAAATAAAAAGAAAAGAATTAATTGGGGAAAGAAGCGGGCCGAGGGCTGAAGAAAAATAAAGAAAATGATGGGAAAAATATAGAGTGGGCCGGCTTGGTGGGCTGGGTTCATCACAAGAAAAAAAGGGATTATAAATATTGGAAGAGGGCCGGGCTTCTGGGCTCGGTGAAATGAAAAGGAAAATGGTGGAAAAAAGAGTGTGGGCTGCTAGGGAAAATTTTAGAATAAATAGTATAGGGTAGGGTTTGGGATAAATAAAATTATAAATAAGATAAATAAAATTATAAATAAAATAAATAGAATTATAAATAAAATAAACAGAATTATAGAGTAACAAAATATTGATTTTGGTATAAAAGGGCTGGGTATTACAAAGTTACATTGCCGAAGGCGTTGAAATACGATCTTCAGATGTTCGAGATGTTCCTCGTATGATTTGCTTTTCACCACGAGGTCGTCGATATGGCATTCGACGATTTCATGTATGAGGTCATCGAAGATCTTCGTCATGGCCCTCTGATAGGTGGCGCTGGCGTTCTTTAGACCGAAAGGCATCACTTTGTAGCAGAATATACCCAAACGGGTCCAGAGAGCGGTGTGCTTCTGGTCTTCGGGATGCATCTTTATCTGATTATATCCTGATGAGCCGTCCATGAAGGAGAAAACTTCGTAAGTGGACGTATTGTCTATCATCAGCTCAGTGACCGGTACTGGAAAGTCGTCCTTCGGGCAGGCTTTATTGAGATCCCGAAAGTCCACACAGATGCTCACTGTCCCATTTTTCTTCATCACCGGGATGATGTTGGCGATCCAGTCGGGATAATGAACCTGTTGGATGAAACCAGAGTCGATCAACTTCTTGACCTCAGCGTTAATGCTCATCTCAAGCTCGAGCCGCATTCTTCTCGGTGCTTGTTTGATTGGCTTGACGTCCGGGGATATCGTCAGTTTGTGGACTGCAATCTCTGGATTTAATCCTGGCATTTCGGAATAGTTCCATGCGAAGCAATCTCTATGCTGCATAAGCACGTCTTTTAGTGCAGCCACCCTCTCTTCAGACAATAGCTCACTGACGAATGTCGGTCGCGGGTCACTTGTCGTCCCCAAATCAATTTTCTTGAGGTTATCTGCAGTGGTATGTATTCCATCTTCCAGCTCTTTTGGTGCCGGTAGAAATTCTGAGATTACCTCGTCATCATTGTTTTCGAAGCACCAGGGGAGTCATCCATATTCTTGTGTTCTTCTCTTGACATCGTTATTATATGACAAGTACGAGCTCGCTTCCAAGACCGATGTTGATCTGGTTCTATTCTCGCTGTATGCGCGGCTTTGGGTTCATGCTTCTGCGGAGGTGTTACCCTCCAATTGTCGGATAGAGCGAACTTGCCGAGCTGATATTGATCTTCGACCCAGTTCTTGAAGGTGAAGCAATCTTCGAGAGGGTGACCTATTGCTCGGTGATAAGAGCAATAGTCTGGATGAGAGACCTCGTTAGCTTGCTCAGGGTGTTTGGACTCCGGAAGTGTAAGCATTTGATATCTTATGGCAAGATCAAGTATCTTCTTTGTCTTGTCTTGAGGAAAAGAGTATGCTCGACACATCTTCTTCATAAGGGATAAATCCGGACCGCTCGATTCCTGCTCGCGTGACTTCTTGGTCCCGCCTTGTCGCTGTCGAACGTCTTTTCCGCTCTTTGACTTGTTTCTGCCTCTGCGTCGGGCCTTTTTTACGACAGGTTGACAAAGAGGGGCCTTTTCATCTTTCGCAGCCTGTTGAAGAAGGCGTTGCGTCCTGGCTTTCTCGTAGATGACCATTTCGCGATTATGGTCGTCTCGAACCTTTTGACCTGCTTCCCTTATAAGCTTGTCCATCTGTTCTTCGAACGACGGACTAGGCACTTTCACGTCGGGGGCTTTTTCTGGTTCAGGGTTAGGTTAGCACTCTCCCATTGAGCATCTCCTTCTTCATCAGAGTCATGTACAACATAGCAGTCGCGGAGTAGCTCCCGTTTCTTGGACCGGACATATCCAAGCCCGATTGCTTCCATTCTCCCATTGGGCAACTTGCGCTGAGTTCCGGGAACGTTCCAAATCCTGTTATAGAATCGTGCTTGTCGCACAGTTTGCTTAAGTAGTACACCTTGGTGCCTTAACAGCCTTTTTAGTCCGTTCGTGTAGTATCTGGGCAAACGGATGGGCTGGAGCCTGTCAAGTGTAGGATCTGCACCGTGCCAGATTTCTTTTTCCACTTTAGTTTCTCCGGAGCGGTAGAATAGGATTGCCTTTTCGCCTTCTTGCCTGGGAGGGACATAGAACGTCTGCAGCTCTTCCACACTGTAGATATCAAGCGCGTCCAGTTCTTTATGATGTTTGGGCGGAACCATGGCAACTTGCAAACTTTGTTCTTCATCAGCGAATGTTCGTATTGGAGGCCGAGCAGAGAATATAGCATGGACCTCATCCTCCGAGTCGCTGCCAAAGATCAACATAGGAGCGGACGGTCCTGGCTTGTTGTACTGGGGTGGGCCTGAATAAACCATCTCTTCCTCTTTCTCAGTATCATTCCCAAAGACGGGAATGGTGGTGATAACTTTGTTCTCCGGTTTGTGACATCTTTCCATGTCTTCAAAATCTGGCAAGAAGTATTTTGCATCTTCATATTTGCGGACTTCGTTCACGGAGAATGGATTCAGCTCTCCTGTTACGGTATACTCGAGACCATCCTTAAAGTATTTCATACACTGATATTGTGTAGAAGGGATGACGTTGTACTCGTGTAACCAAGGCCGACCCAGCAAAGTGTTATAGCATGTCTTGGCGTCAATGACATGAAATTTAATATCCGTGACAAGTAGCCTGAATCGTAATGTCAATATCACAGACCTAAGAGTCCGCGATGACTGGGAGTCAAAACCAGAGATGGTAATCTTATCACGAGCGAGGTGTTGGACGCTCATGCAGATTTCCTTCAATACTCACACGTTAAGAAGATTGACGGAGGAACCATTGTCGACCAAGATTTTGCCTATCTTTATATCGTGGCAGTACCCTGAGACATAGAGGGGACGGTTGTGCTCGCACGTCCCAAGGTGAAGGTCTTCGTCGCCGAAGGTGATATCGGCCGTGTGTACCTCCTCTAGCTCGTCCTTCATCTTTTCTTCGGCGAGAAAAGCTTGGAATTGCTCTGGCTCTTGCAGCGCCTTGATCAGTAAATCTCTTGCTTCTTTGGATAGTAAAAGGGCGTCGAGAATGCTGAGTTGTGAGGGCAATTTCCTCAAGTGCGCCAGAACGTTATAGTCCACTGCTACATCGGCCGCATCCGTCCAAACCTCCGATACACGGTGCCATAAATCAACCTGGCATCTTCGGAGAGGTGGACGGATAAAACCAAATAGCATCTGCCCCGAATCACAGGAAAGATCTCCCTGTCTTGGCCGTCGTTCGGAGGGGAACAGATTCTGGCACGCCCGGTGGGACCTTTTCCTCTTTCCACGCCACACTTCGTGTGTCGTGTTCGCGAACAAATCGCGGTTTGCTGTGGTTGCCTGTGGATTCGAGGTACTTAGATTTGGTGTCTTGCTCCGTGCAGAAAATAGAAGATCAATGGCTTCAAATTGCACTACCTGCAACTGCAACTCTCGCTCCGTCCCTGCTGGAGGAGTGACTTATGGGCCCCAAGCGGCCTCTCTTTTCAAGATGCCAGTGGAGCAGGTAACTCAAGCCACTACTGGACTATTCTTCGGGACCATGCTCTCACCGATGAGCTTCAATGCCCCAATGACGTCACAAGAAGCTCCAAAGAAGTCGGTCTTTGATCGACTTACCACTGCCGCAGCCCCTCTCAACGGGTCGCCCAACTTCAATACCTCAGCTTTCAACAGACTGGGCCAGAACGTCTACAAGCCCGCGAAACCCGAAGCTGCCATCCTAAAGCGGATAGCCATCCCGGCTCAAGCGAACGAAATCATTGGAAAGGCTACTCCTTCCAAGAAGTCAGTTTTTACAAGGCTGGCCATTCCGGTTGCTGCTCCAGGCGAAGTCCTCAAAGCTGCCCAGAGGTCTGTCTTTGACAGATTAGACATTGCTTCTCAATGGGTGTCAGTCTTCGACAGGCTAGCACCAATGACAATCTCTCCTCAAAGCAGGGGGCATGACGAAGTCACCCTTATAGCTGAAACAACTCCATCCGCACGACACGCTCGACGTCGCCACTGGCGCCGAGTGAGGAAGGCTGGGGACAACTCCCCCTCTGGGATAACATCGCCAGCTCCGATGGTAGGGATCGATGCTGCTGTTCCAACCGGGAACAGCTTTGAGCTGCTGAACAGGGTACGCAGAAATTCGCCAACTGCGGTGCTCAGAAGATCTCCTCCACCGGTAGAGACCGTCGTGGAAGTAAAACCAGAACAGTCCCAATCCCCTCAACGGCTGTCCTCTAAAATTTACAAGGTCTGGTGACAAGTCCAGGAGTCGGTGATTGATCAAGACTATCTCCGCCGACAGAAAAATATGAAGGTTCGGCAGGAGAAGGATTACTCCGCCAAGCCACAAAAAGCAACAGCTGGCTGGGTGCCCACTGCAACGGCTCCCTCAACGTCAATCACTCAAAATAAAAGGAGGCCGCAAAAAACCCCTGCGAACATGGCAAACTGCAAAAACGCTGAATCTAAACGCCCCAAGTCTGGGGGCATAGTAGTGCATACTGTTTATATGGCATCTGAGAAAGAGGATAGCCGCGATTCGATGGGTCACCGACCGCTCACCCGATCCGTGACAAGAGCCCAGGAGAAACAACAGAAGGTTCAGGAAATGATGACTGCAATGGCCGCACTTACTGGGCCAAAAGAAAGCCTGGAGGCATCATCAGAACAGCGTCACGAACAAGAAACTGACGCTGACTTCCTACGGAGAATACTGGAAAAGAAGGACAAAGAGGCAGCAGAACAAGCTGCCAAAATAAAACAAATGGCGCTTCTCTTCCAAGATATGGTAGGGATGATGCTACAGCCGGACCCTCCAGCTGAAGACCCTCCGATCATTGTTGGAGACGACGAAGGAGAGACGTCTAATCCTCCTCCGGCTCTTTCAGCAGCCAAAGAGGAAACCATTTCCAAGGCCGCACTAGACGATTATATAGCTCAGCAGATACGAGTTTATCAGGCGAATGAAGCGGCTGGACAAGTTGTCAAAACGGGGCGACCATATCCGAGCTGGTATGATCAGATCAAGTACCCGCCGGGCTACACAATCCCGAAATTCCATGTTTACAAGGGGACAGGCAATCCCCATCAACATGTTGCCCGGTTCAGGGCTCTTTGTGGCAACACCGACGGTGATGACAAACTTTTGCTTCGCCAATTCGTTGGCAGCTTATCGGAGACGGCGTTTGAATGGTACTCCGAGCTTCCGAACGACTCTGTTAAAACTTTCGCTGAAATGGAGTTGTTGTTTACCCAGCGTTTCGCAAGCGCCAGCGAGCGTACTCCAATAACAGCTTTGATTAATGCAAGAGTAAAGCCGGACGAAACTTGGGTTCAATATGCAATCCGATGGCGGAATCTGTGGTCGAAATGCGAACAGCAGATCAAAGAAGCACCTGCGGTAGACATGTTCGTGGGCACTCTTGATTCGCAAGCAACTATCTCGCAATTCATGATGTTCTTCAAGCCGACGACTTTCCAGGCATTGATTGACAAGCTAGCTCAAATGGACCAGATGGGCCATGGACCGTCTCATCCAAAGCCGGATTCCCGAAGTGAAAAGGGGAAAGGTAAAGCGATCGTCGTCGCCAATACTCAACAACAGCCGAGCAACTCAAAGCCGGTTGTTTGCCAAAGCAATGTGCGACCACGCCCATCCCTCAAGGAGAGACTGGGACGTCCTTACTCGTTTCCTCAGAATAAAACAAGGAAACTGTTCGAACTGGCAGTGCGCAACAGATTCATCAATCTGCCGAGTCCAAAACGTCTGTTGCAGCCAGACGATCTCAATAATCCTAATTATTGCCCTTACCACCAAACGGTAAGTCACCCGCTCGAGAATTGTTTCGTCTTTAAGGGATGGATCGAGAATCAGTACCTACAAGGCAAGTTTGCGCTGTCTGAAAAATGGAAAGTAAACCAACCACAGCCGCACACTCCAAAGAAAATGGACACACCGGGGGCAACTTGTTCTTTTGTTGAGGAAGAAAACGATATAGAAGACTCATCAGATGAATCTGAGGACTACGTAGCAAGCTGTCATGTGATCTCTCACTCATTGATAGATGATGAAGAGGCTCCTTGCACCGAGAAACCGAGGGCGAGTCCTGAACCAGAACTTCTGTGGCCGTCAGACGAGATGATCAATGCCTTCCTGAATGAGATTCGTCTGAAAAGTAAAGCCAATCAAGAGCGTGAGATGGCCGTATTGGAAGGAGCTAAACACCGGCGACTAGACGAAAGAGTCGAGGCACTCCCGTCAAATCAAAAGACATCCGCCGCGGATAAAAACAAATTCAAGACGAGAAAAAGGTTCGCTAAAGCCATATCAATGGGGATGAAGCTACCGCCCTTTGAAGAAAACACTCTCGGTGGAGTAGAGATGCATCCAAACTTCTGCTTATATCATCAGAAGATCACACATCCTTCTGAAGACTGCGACTCCTTTAAGTGTTGGTGGCAAGGGTATGTCGCCCATAGGCAATACGTCAACAGAACAAAGCGTGAAGCTCGTAGACAGCGGAAGAATACGACGGATGAGCATAAAAGAGTTGCCGGCAATTGTCGTAAGGATGAGCCCGGGGGATCACGAGTTCTCACCTTCGGGAGTGATTCCGACGAAAAAGTAGCCCTTGGCCCTCTCTTCAAGGAGTCCATCTCTGAAAGATTGAGGAGTTGCGAGAACATTCAGCCGCTCAATTGCACGATATCCGGAGAGAATCTCGGATCCACCAACAACGGAGCGAATAAAAAGGATAAAGGAAAGGAAAAAATGACCTTCTTCCCCAACACTCAACAACAATCGAGGGGCCCTAGACCGGTTGTTCGTCAAAACAATATGCGTCCACGCATATCTCTCGAGGAGAGGCTAGGACGTCCTTACTCGTTTCCTCAAGATAAAACAAGGAGACTGCTCGAGCTGGCAGTGCGTGACAGACTCATCAATTTGCCGAGTCCAAAACGTCCGTTGCAGCCAGGCGATGTCAACGATCTCAATTATTGCCCTTACCACCAAACGGTAAGTCACCTGATCGGGGATTGCTATGTCTTAAAAAACTGGGTTGAAGACCAACACCAACAGGGCAAGTTCGTCATCTCCGAAATCTGGAAGGTGAGCCCGCCACAACCGCACGCCCCAAGAAAGATGGATACGCCGGGGGCATCATACTCATTCATAGGGAAAGCCCCATAGACCGAAAAGTCAGTAAACTAGAGATTCGCCTCAAATACGGCGACGGCGGACCGAAATATCCTTAAACTAACGATAGACCGCAATGTCCTAAAACTTGCAAATGACCGAAACGTCTTTAAACTACTACCGCAGCATCCTCAGGCTGACGAGAGAAAAAAAAAGAGAAAAAAAGAGAAGAAAAAAAATAAAAAAAAATAAAAAGAACGGTATGTCCATAAGCAAAATGGGCACGGATGAAAACCCGAAAGGGCTCCGTGAGTAAAAACAGTAGGGCTACCGGCGAGTGTTCGTGAAAACCCGAAAGGGCGCGACCTCATTAGGAAAAAAAGATAAAAAGAAAAAAAAAGACGGTATGTCCATAAGCAAAATGGGCACGGATGAAAACCCGAAAGGGCTCCGTGAGTAAAAACAGCAGGGCTACCGGCGAGTGTTTGTGAAAACCCGAAAGAGCGCAACTTCGTTAAAAGACACTTATAGGGTCCTCTCGACCTTGTAAGGAGAAACCACCCGCGTGAGATCCTTACGACTCACAAGAGAGCAACACACTTAGGGATCCTCACGATTCCTAAGGAGAAATTACACTTGCGAGATCCCCACGACTCGTAAGGAGAACTCTCTTATGGGACCCTCACGGCTCACAAGATTTGAAAGTCTTAAGTTACAGAGACCTGAACCTGTTCTTAAGCAACTCCCACAACCTTCGATATTGCCCTACAAGTGGCTCAATACTGACCCTTGTATACAATCCATGGGCGCGAATAAACATTTCCCTAACCAAGTCCCACCCGTGACTGGGGATATGTCCATACGGTGAACAACCCTTGTAAGTCCTCTCGACTTATAAGGAGAAAACCCTTTTGTAAGATCCCTACGACTTACAGGAGAATATACACTTAGGAATCCTCATGATTCCTAAGGAGAAAACACACCTACGAGATCCTCACAACTTGTAGGGAGAAATACCTTTGTGAGACCTTTACGGCTCATGAAGTCAAAAGCCTTAGTCGACGGGATCCTAACTCTGTTCGCTAAGCCACCTTTGTTCGACGTCGACAGAGGCAAATGATGATTCGCTCCTGGAAATGTCCCAGGTGTAGCGATGCTGATGCCTAAACCGGTGTCAAATTCCAAGTCCTTTCATGGCAAATGATGATTCGCTCCTGACAATATTCCAGTTGTAGCGATGCTGATGCTGAGATTGGCGTCAGATTCCAAGTTCCACACTTGCGATAAAAAAAAACAGCGAGCCATACATGTATACGAGATAGCCGAAGTGATTGGGCAACTCGCAATAAAAAGCAGCGAGTGAAAATAAAATAAATAACCGAAATGATTGGGCACCGCGAAAAATAGCCGAAATGATGGGGCAATCGCGACTTTCGCGATATATAGCTGAAATGATATAGCATCGCGGAAAGAAAATAATAAAAAAAATGAAGAATGAATGAAACTGCTGCCTTACAGGTGAGATCACATCGATCTCTGTATACAATCCAGGGGCACAAACAAAGAGGGAACCATACCTTCCCAATAGGCTCCACCAGAAAGCGAAGCCAAATCTCGACGGTTCATAGACAACCCAGAGACAATCTCGACATTTGTCGCAATATTGCAGACACGATATCAACAAACGGAGCAAAAGAAGATCCCTAGCTTCAGGGTCTCGACGTCGATATCGACAATTTAGAGATCGCTAACGGTGTTTCTCCACACTCCAACCAGATGCAGACATGACGTCAACAACCGACCTCAGAGTCGTAATTAAACGGAGCCACGGCATAGTCCCTAGTTCCAAATCTTAACGGCAATATCTACAGCATAAAGAATCAACAAAGGCATTCCTTCGCAGTCCGGCAAGATGCAGATACAACGTCAACAAAAGACCTCATGGTCAGTAAAGCGGAGTGACGGCAAAATCACAGCTCCACCTCAGCATTCGTCTCGTTACAGCAGACGCAATGTCAACAATAACGTCCTTCCTCCAACAGGATTCAGACATGACAAAGCAAACGAAGCGAAGGCCAAATTCCTAGCTTTGAGGTCTTAACGGCAAGTCATATAAAGCCTGAAAGACAACCGGAGATCATCTTGCACCAGTGCGGAGTGGTCACCATCTCGACGTTCGTCTCAACACAGCAGACGCAACATCATCAAACAGCGGAGCCACGGCAAAGTCCCTAGTTCCAAATCTCGACGGTTCACCAACAACCTAGAGACAACTGCGACATTCGTCTTGATATAGAGGACGCAATGCCAGCAAACGAAGTAAAGGCCAAATTCCTAGCTTCAAAGTCTTAACGGCAAGTCATATAAAGCCTGAAAGACAACCGGAGATCATCTCACACCAGTGCGGAATGGTCACCACCTCGACGTTCGTCTCAACACAGCAGACGCAATATCATCAAACAGCGGAGCCACGGCAAAGTCCTTAGTTCCAAATCTCGATGGTTCACTAACAACCTAGAGACAACCGCGACATTCGTCTCGATATAGAGGACGCAATGCCAGCAAACGAAGCAAAGGCCAAATTCCTAGCTTCAAAATCTTAACGGCAAGTCATATAAAGCCTGAAAGACAACCGGAGATCATCTCACACCAGTGCGGAATGGTCACCACCTCGACGTTCGTCTCAACACAGCAGACGCGACATCATCAAACAGCGGAGCCACGGCAAAGTCCCTAGTTCCAAACCTCTACGGTTCACCAACAACCTAGAGACAACCGCGACATTCATCTCGATATAGAGGACGCAATGTCAGCAAACGAAGCAAAGGCCAAATTCCTAGCTTCAGGGTCTTGACGGCAAGTCATATAAAGCCTGAAAGACTATCAGAGATCATCCCACACCAGCGCGGAGTGGTTATGACTCATCGGGGCTCTCCAAAATGAGCCTAACCTCAAGTAAAAAGTGACATGGAATATCCCTACGCTTGCTCTTTCGACGGTAATACTACCTGGAAGATTACTTGAAGACGTCTTGTCCATCCCCCGAAGGGATCAAAGACACGACAATCGCAAGGCTACTCGAACAGCAAGATTGCATATCGAGGAATATATCAGCCAACGCGACGGTACGATGGCCAAAACCCTAAGTACCACAGACCCTAACAGACCTCTGTCGTAAAGAGCAGAGGTTAACTGTGACGTTAAGACATCCTTACGAGAAATGCTCGATTCATTTCGACTCGCGAGGCAAATCCTTAGGCAGCGGGGATTAAAAAACTTGTTCCCTAAGCACTGGGACCCTGCAGGTCAATCCAAAACGAACTCTTGCATACTATTCACGGGTCACACTCTCCGAAATCGAATCTCGACAAGGAGGGAAACAACTGCTTACAGGTCCTCTCAACTCGTAAGAGGGAAAAATTCTCTTATAGGATCCTTACGACTTATAAGAGAGAACACACTTAGGAATCCTCACGATTCCTAAGGAGAAAATACACCTACGAGATCCTCTCGATCCGTAGGGAGAAAAGTCTCTATGAGACCCTCACGGCTCATGGAGTTGAAAAGTCTTAGGCAGCAGATTTGAACCTGCGGCTTAAGCCATTGCTACCTCTTGAAGAAACCAAGACAGGATGCTCGCTCTATCATCTGTCGACCATGTTTACTAAAGTAGTATACTGATAATAAAAGAAAGAGGAAAGCGACAGAAAGGACATCCGATTTGCATTTGATCAAGCATTTGAGACACATCCATTCATGCGTGTGCAAAAGACTCAGAACGAGAAATAAGACAAGCTGAAATAAAAAATTTCCATTCATATTGCAAAGGGCTTTTACAATCATAAAGAAATAAATAACAACATTGTTGAAATGATTACAACGGTATAACCTCAGATCCAGGGCAAGGATTAAGGAATTCAAAAGTAAGGCCATCTAGAGTTCTTCGGGCCTTTATGATTATTCTCGTGCGCAGCCTCTCGCGCTCACGTGTGTCAAGATCTTCGGCAAGGCCCCCCATCCTTCGATAAGCAGCGGTTATCGTCGTCTGCTGAAAAGTTTGATGCAGAATGTCAATGAGGCTATCCCGCTGTTTCTTCGAGATTAGCCCCGATAGGTACACTGAATGCACCTTGTCTTCGGCATCATCCAGTGCATTAAGCGGCATGGCCTCGTGAAACCCCGGGAGTGCTCTCCAAATTGCTCCCAGCACGACTTTCAAGAGAGCAGAACGGCGAGGAAGCAGCCAACCAACGCGTGCGTTCAGACGGCCCATAACCTCCGCACACTGGGCATCTGTAAACTCCTAGTTCTGGTGACGGCCCTGTACGCAGATATCCTCGTAGGTGATGAATTCGTGCAGACTGTATAGATGAACAGCCATAATGCCTGAAGGAAACATCATTGGAAGATTAGCAATGAGGAAAAAGACACGGGGAGTTAAACTCCTCGAGAGCAATGCTCTGCAGACAGGAGTGATACCTGTCAAAATCGGTTATGAGGAGAATTTGAAGAAAATCCCCTAAGAACATGAAGAGCTCTGCTCTAAAAAGATGATATAATTCATCAAAAATAAAATTCCATCTTAAAACCTCCAAGATCTATGAAATAGCATCTTGAAAGTTCCTTTTTATGATTTGGAAGGAGCAAAGCTCCATTAATGAGATGAGAAAATACACGGAAAATCTTTTAGAGAGCAGAGCTCTATTAATGGAACCCTAATAGGATTCTCCTAAGTCCTCTTTAGACCCCTTTAGAGCAAATCTCTGCTAAGTGAAACCCTAAATGGGTCTTCTTTAGATCAGGGATCTATTGAGAGCAAGGCTCTTAAAATTGATTTAATTTAATCCAAATTAATTTTTTATCTAAAATTCTCTAAAGTTTGAACTTTTAAAAGTGCTTAAACAAAAGAGCAGGGCTTTGAACAAAATTCTTATGAAGAGATGAAAATCATCTAAGGGGCCAAATGTCCTATTTATAGGTATTGAAGAGCCGTTTCAACTTCCAAGGGATGGCGTGACGGTTGAAATTCTGCCACCGCTGCGCTCACGTTTGGAGGCCACGTAAGCGCAACGGTGGGGGGGCATTTGTTTACCCCAATCAGAGCAAAGCTCTGTTCAAATTCTAAGGCGGGAAACGAAGCAACGCTTCTGTTTCCCCCAATCAGAGCAAAGCTCTGCTTTGAAATTAAACTGAAAATTAAAGTTAAAATAAATGAAGCGACACTTCAGTTGCGCTGCGCTCTGCGCTGCGTGACGCGTGGCAGCGCAGTCGCGCTGCGCTCTGCGCTGCGCGATGGGGGGTAGCACAGTTGCGCTGCGCGACGCGGGGCAGCGCAGTCGCACTCCGCTCTGCGCTGCGCGACACGTGTCAAGCGCAGGTGCGCTTGCGCCAAACAGAATTAAAATTCCAGTAAGATCTTTCTGATCTTATTAAAACAAGAAGACTGTCTTCTGTAAAACAGAAGCCCTTAGATCAAAGATCCAACGGTGGGGAAAAATCCCCAAATCACTCAGAGAAAGATCTCTCTAACCAATTTAACAAACTAATTGGCACTATAAAAAGGCCCCTAGACCGCAAGTCTAAAAGAGATCAACATAGAGAGAAAAACAGAGAATTCCTCTAAACAATTTTGAGAAAAGCTCGAAGAAAGAAAATGTAAAAACCTTTAATAAAAGAAGAATTTCTTCTGAAAAGATCAATGATCTAAGAACAAGATGAAGATCTTAAAATAAAAAGAAAAGATCAAATAATAGGAAGAAAAATAAGAAGATCATTTGATCAACAAGAAGGCATTACTTTTTGATGAACCACTGGTTCTTTGAAAACAAGAAAATTTGCTTTCTTTGATCTAAAATGGATCAAAATAATAAAACAGTGCCCTGCACTTGCAAAATCTGCACTGTTGCGCTCACGGGTTGGCGCAAGCCACCAGAGAGCGCCACGTGTCAGCCCCATAATGATCTGCGCTATGCACTTCTAAAAACATAGCACTGCTCTCATTGGCGCAACTCACCAGAGCGCGCCACGTGTCAGCAGCGCAACAGCGCAGCGCACTGTTACAGCGCATTGCGCTTGCGCTCACCAGAGCGTGACACGTGTCACCTCCCCATGGACTTGCGCCTTGCGCTCCTCAATTGGCGCAAAGCGCCTGACAAGCCACGTGGGGCACTGTCAGAACATTAAATGCACCGCATTAATAAAAGGGCGGAGCCCAATAAAGGAAGGTCTATCAAAACAAACAAAGTGATATGCACTATTAAAAAGGACAGAGCCCAAATCAAATAGGCCTTACAGGCCAAAATAAAATGCAGTGCATTATTAAACAGGGGCAAAGCTCTAGCATAGGCCTAATAGGCCAAAGATAAATAAAATGTTGAACGTTCTCAACTGGACTTAGCCCAATTCTGGCTGTAAGTCCTCAAATTAAATTGACTGAGCACGGCTGCTCTCTTAAATCAATTTACACTTGGTTCAAGGGTATATCTCTGAACTCCTCTGACACCTGTCGTTGTAATCCTTCAACGACGTTAGAGAGGCGACGGGTCCCGACGGCCATACATTAAATGGACCACCATGTCCCTAAACTGGAACATAGACCACCATGTCCCTAAACTGGCAATGGACCACTATGTCCCTAAACTAGAACAATAGAGCCCAAATGCTCTTTTGTCGGATCTAAATGACCCTGTTAAGTCGATCTTAGTCTCAAATTAGGCTAACGTATCCTTAACAAACGTTTAAGTTGATCTTAGCCTCAAATATGGCTAACGCATCCTTAAACCAAAACTATCAAAATAGACTTTAGTCCCAAATTGGACTATAGATCTCCCAACCAACTTTGGTTCAAAGGTACATCTCTGAACTCCTCTGACATCTGTCGTTGTAATCCTTCAACGTCGTCAGAGAGGTGATGGGTCCCGACGGCCATACATTCGATGGACCACTATGTCCCTAAACTGGAACAATCGAGCCCCCAAATGCTCTTTTGTCGGATCTAAACGATCCCGTTAAGTTGATCTTAGTCCCAAATTAGACTAACGTATCCTTAACAAACGTTTAAGTTGATCTTAGCCTCAAATATGGCTAACGCGTCCTTAAACCAAAACCCCAAACCCAAATCTAAGAAAATACGGATTTGGACTAATCCACGTCCTACGGGCGATGACATAAATTAGTCTCCGTATACAATCCATGGGCAACCACAAACAAAACAAACACCCACGACACGAAGTGAAATTCTGGAGAAGGAGAAAGTTGTTACCGCAATGCGGTAGCGTAATTAACTGCAGGGGCTTGCGTCTGCAGGGAAGAGCGTCCCTACAATCAAAAACCCCTCAAGCGAGTTTGTTTATGTGTGGATTTGGAGTCTGCCTGCAATATAGGACAATCGATCAAGGAACTTGTGTTTGAAAGGTGATATTTGCTTGATGTAGACCATCTTTTATGAACATCGTTGATATCATAACCCGATTTGTACCATCTAATTTGATTTATAGGACCGTTGGTGACTTTAAAGATGTTATTGTATACAATTGTGTTTATCCAGAGCTTAACTTATCAAGGGAAGAAAGTGCCATATGTAAGTTTGATAATTCTTACTTTATACACAATTGTCATATAATTATCTAGAATATATATTGTGTACTAATACTTGTATATTGATAACACTGTAGTACATGCTCGAGATGGAGTCAGATGAGGATGAAGTTCTGGTGGCAATGGCAGTGGTGGGATGTTATTGAGGTAGGCATATACATGTGTTAATTAGTGTAGCTAGTAGTTTTGTTTAATTTCGAAAATTTTGATTTCAGTTTATATGTATTTATTTATTTATTTGGATTTGCAGGGTTCGCATGGTTGAGTGAGCCAGGATTGCGCCCGCGTGCGATTTAGAGTATTTTTCGTATTGTTGAACATATGGAGTACGCAATTTAATATTTGTATTCAAAATAATATTGTTTATGTGTGGATTTGGAGAGAGTTTCGTATTGTTCGACATATTGTATTATTTATTACGATTTTAGTTCTATATGTGTTGTTTGGGTTGTTGAAATTGTTGGATATGTATTGGTTTGTGATCGAAATACTATTGGTTTGTGATATATCGTATTTATATATTTGTTTGTGATCGAAATGCCTTTTTGCATAATTTATTGTGATTAATTGTATTATTGTATAGTATTTTTGATTTTCTGTTATTTTTTTCAAAATAAATGGGTATTAGCGACCGTTCAAGCTACAGGAACGGTCGCTAATACCAACATTAGCGACCGTCGTTTGATATCAGAAAACAATTAAGACAGTTGAGTTTTCCACGTGGCAGCTTATTGGCGATCGTTAAGGACGATCTCTAATGTTACATTAGCGACCGTTTTCATTAGCGACCGTTCATAAACGGTCTCTAATACAACTATTAGCGACCAACGTTTTTGCGACCGCATATTAGCGACCGTTTAAATTTTTAACAGTCGCTAATAATCTTTAGCGACCGGAAACTATGTATTAGAGACCGTATAGTACGGTCTCTGATATATACAGTATCCATTAGTGATGTTGCTATCTTCTAAAATTAGTCTGCTAGTGTGCCTAAGTTCGCAGCACTTAAAAGATGTCGTGGGCGGAAGTTGTGAAGAGAAGATAGAAAACAGTTTATTGAATGCACATCAAGGTGGAGATTGTTAAGATTTGTCTTACATTCAAATCTTTTAGGAGAGAAAGTTGCGGATTTAGATTTAGATTAGATTTAAATTTAAATTAGATTTAAATTTAAATTATTGGTTGAATGAGATTAATTATAAAGATATCTGAAGATTTGTTTAGAAATAAGATTTAGTTAGTTATCTAGAAATAAATTCTAATTAAATGAATGTTATATTTAAGTATCATTGTCTAGGCATATAAATATAAATTGATTAGGGTATTTTATATAAAAAAGAAGAGGAAGAGTTGAAGAGAAGTGAAGGATTTTGTAGGAAGAGAGATTTTGTAATTGGTATTGAAATTGAATAAAGAAGAGAAGTTGGAAGATTTTATTGTGTTTTATTGTGTCTTTTATTTTATTCTTTCTTTTTAAAGATCTTGTGACTGTTTTCTGAATTGTTTGTGATGATGCTCTATATTGGCAACCTTCCAGATCAGGACACGTGGCAGATGACGTGTCCCAGAACTCGGAAGAGAGGGCCCACAGGGGCCGATCAGGCCACCCCTGTACCCGACCTACAAGCACAAAGCTGGCTCACCTCAGGGTCCCCTGCAAATTGGCTTTCTCGGCTTCTCAGCTCGCCTCCGAGCTACCGCAGGACCAAGATACCTCGGCCCTCTCGCTCGTTCCTGAGCTCTCCCGCCGAGACCATCTTCCTCGGTCCCTCCGACCGACCAACTCCACCACTCACAGGCGTAACCGCCGCTCCGCAAATCTCGTCATGCGCAGATTCTCCGCCAGCAACATCCCACGTTCCACGCCATCACGATCCCCATTAATGGGTGATCCGCTCTTTACGCGGGCGTGGCGTCGGGAGCGTAACTGCCGGCGAGATTCTCATGCCTGCTGCTGCATGCCACCACCGCTATATAAACCCCCATCACAGAGGGGTCAAGTAAGCCCTTTTTTCACACTTTTATGCCGTTACTCTGCTCGGATCTCATCACTAACTTGAGCGTCGGAGGGTCCTCGGTGGTACCAAACCACCCCGGGACTTCTTTGCAGGTACTTGGCAACAGCTTCCTCATCTCACCTCTTCCTCCAAAAACCCATTGAGACCCACACGCAACGAAGGATAAACAGCTAAGTTCACCATGAGATCAACGGAAGACAACATCTGACGGAGGCCCGAAAAGGAGCTCCATCAGTTGGCGCCGTCTGTGGGAAACGAAACTCCGCAAAAAACAAAGTTGGCCTTCCGATCTCCATCCCCATGGAAAGCGATCACCCTGAAGATCCAGATACCAGCCGCCGCCGCCCCCTCACCGGAGGCGAGGGTGAACCTCCTCCGGCGACCGTCATCAACGCCCTCGCCGGCCGAATAGACCGACACCCCCTCCCTTAACGGGGTCGCACAAAGGGGGCTCGCCACGGCGGCTCGAGGGCCACCTCGCCCAAGGATCTAAGCCCTCACTAAGAGGCGGCCCAGCAGCTACCCTGCTCGGTTATCCCTGGCGGGTAGCTTCCCTACCGCAACGCCAGAGATCAGAAAGTCCTCCCAGAGGCATGCTCGGTTATCCCTGGCGGGTAGCTTCCCTACCGCAACGCCAGAGATCAGAAAGTCCTCCCAGAGGCAGTCGAGCCCGAGGATCCCTCGCTCGGCTATCCCTGGCGGGTAGCTTCCCTACCGCAACGCCAGGGATCAGAAAGTCCTCCCAGAGGCAGTCGAGCCCGAGGATCTCTCGCTCGGCTATCCCTGGCGGGTAGCTTCCCTACCGCAACACCAGGGATCAGAAAGCCCTCCCAGAGGCAGTCGAGCCCGAGGATCCCTCGCTCGGCTATCCCTGGCGGGTAGCTTCCCTACCGCAACACCAGGGATCAGAAAGCCCTCCCAGAGGCAGTCGAGCCCGAGGATCCCTCGCTCGGCTATCCTTCAGGACAAAAGCCCTCGCCAAGAGGCACCGGGCAGTAACCCTGCCCCGCCAAAGGTCCTTGGTAGGCTTCTTACAGCCCTATAGCTCTTCCCGCGCCAAGAACCAAAGTCCTTGCTCGGCTATCCCCGGCTGGTAGCTTCCTACCACAACCGATAGGGATCAAAGTCCTCGCCAAGAGGCACTGGGCGGTAACCCTGCTCGGTCCCCGTCCTGAAGGTTCAAAAGTCCTCCCAGAGGCAGTCGAGCCCGAGGATCCCTCGCTCGGCTATCCCTGGCGGGTAGCATCCCTACCGCAACGTCAGGGATCAGAAAGTCCTCCCAGAGGCAGTCGAGCCCGAGGATCCCTCGCTCGGCTATGCCCGACGGGTAGCTTCCCTACCGCAACGCCAGGGATTAGAAAGCCCTCGCCAAGAGGCACCGAGCAGCTACCCTGCTCGGCCATCCTTCGCAGGCCTCTCAGGGACCCTCCAGCGTCAAGGATCAAAGCCCTCGCCAAGAGGCACCGAGCAGCTACCCTGCTCGGCCATCCTTCGCAGGCCTCTCACGGCCCCTCCAGCGTCAAGGACCAAAGCCTTCATCGCGAGGCCGCCGAGTTCCTTCCTGCTCGGCGCATCCCCAGCGGGCATCCTCCTGCCCATCAGATGCTGAGGATCTCAAGCCTTCACCGTGAGGCCGCCGAGTTCCTTCTGCTCGGCGCATCCCCAGCGGGCATCCTCCTGCCCATCAGACACTGAGGATCTGAAGCCCTCATCGTGAGGCCGCCGAGTTCCTTCTGCTCGGCGCATCCCCAGCGGGCATCCTCCTGCCCATCAGACGCTGAGGATCTCAAGCCTTCATCGTGAGGCCGCCGAGTTCCTTCCTGCTCGGCACATCCCAGCGGGCATCCTCCTGCCCATCAGACGCTGATGGTCTGAAGCCCTCATCGCGAGGCCACCGAGTTCCTTCCTGCTCGGCGCATCCCGGCGGGTAGCTTCCTATCCAACAAAGACAAGGATCAAAGTCCTTCCAGACTCGACTACCCCTGTCCGGTAGCTTCCTTACTCGCAACACCAGGGGTCAAGACCCTCGCCAAGATCAACCGAGCAGCTTCCCTACTCGGTCATCCCCAGCAGGCATCCTCCTGCCCAACAGACGCTGCGGGTTTATAGCCCTCATAACGAGGCCACTGAGCCCATCACATGCAGCGGATCCGAATCCCCAACGAGAGACATCAGGTCTATCCAAGTCTGAGTAATCCCCCCTCGACTTCGGGGCCATGGAAATGCCTCCTTCTCAGCAGCGCTTGGCACACTCGGCAAGTGATCGAAATCAACTCGACGACCGATCGCTCCACATGTCACGCCCACACTGGGCTACGTCCCATCAGTCCACAGGTCTGCACACGTCGCGTCGGCCAACCGACGCTTGACACGCAGACAGTCGCTTCAGTGACAAAATGCACAAACCGGCGCACTTTCCTTAAATGCAGAGATTTCGCCCTGATTCGCTGGCAGAAAAGGCAACTGACAGCCCGGGGACGCGTCCTGACAAAATCTTAGGAGGGAGCTCTCCCCGGGCGGCCCGGCAGTCCACTCTTGGCCCGACCCGCCAGCTGGTCGGGACAAGAGTGGGGGGCTAATGATGATGCTCTATATTGGCGACCTTCCAGATCAGGACACGTGGCAGATGACGTGTCCCAGAACTCAGAAGAGAGGGCCCACAGGGGCCGATCAGGCCACCCCTGTACCCGACCTACGAGCACAAAGCTGGCTCACCTCAGGGTCCCCTGCAAATTGGCTTCCTCGGCTTCTCAGCTCGCCTCCGAGCTATCGCAGGACCAAGATACCTCGGCCCTCTCGCTCGTTCCCGAGCTCTCCCGCCGAGACCATCTTCCTCGGTCCCTCCGACCGACCAACTCCACCACTCACAGGCGTAACCGCCGCTCCGCAAATCTCGTCAAGCGCAGATTCTCCGCCAGCAACATCCCATATTCCACGCCATCATGATCCCCATTAATGGGTGATCAGCTCTTTACGCGGGCGTGGCGTCGGGAGCGTAACTGCCGGCGAGATTCTCGCGCCTGCTGCTGCATGCCACCACCGCTATATAAAACCCCATCACAGAGGGGTCAAGTAAGCCCTTTTTTACACTTTTATGCCGTTACTCTGCTCGGATCTCATCACTAACTTGAGCGTCGGAGGGTCCTCGGTGGTACCAAACCACCCCGGGACTTCTTTGCAGGTACTCGGCAACAGCTTCCTCATCTCACCTCTTCCTCCAAAAACCCATTGAGACCCACACGCAACGAAGGATAAACAGCTAAGTTCACTGTGAGATCAATGGAAGACAACATCTGACGGAGGCCCGAAAAGGAGCTCCATCAGTTTGGAACCTAAAAATCCTAACAGTATATTTGCTGTTTCCATTTTATTCCCCAAAAAAAAAAACTTGCATCTGTGTTTAACATGATACTCACATATGATAATGATAACCATGGACTATTAATAAACTGTGTTTAACAAGAGGTTTTTTTTGTGGTGTTGTAGATGGTGATCAAGAACATGAAAATGGTGACATAGGAAGAATAAATCAAAGAAGCTAGAGCCGACTTTAGATTTAGATTCAAGAGACGATGTTTGCGTCAGTGCTGGTAAGTAAATTTTTCATTCGATTTCTTGAATCCTATTCTTGACCACATTATAATTCAAATCTTTGTGATTTTTGAAACCTAAATTATAGTCCTGTAGTTCATTTAATAGTTTGATTGAATTTGTTATATATAATTCCTACAATTTTCGTTCATGACCTTTTGGTATGTAGTTAGAAACTCATTAGTCAATAGAATATAAGGCTTTGGGTTTACTGTAATTAGTATTTTTGTACTTGTGTATATTATGAACAATATTTATACTGAAGGTCGAAGGCGTGTGTAATGTTTTTTACACTTCACATGAAAATTTCTATAAATATCTACAGTACTTTTGAATTTAAATGAAACGAACGTGGTTCATAATAATATTAGAATTGAGAAATTTACGAATCATACAAGAAAATAAACAAATATCTTAGAGCTTATGTAAAAATTTCTAAGACATTTATCTTTTTGGTTTTGGAACATGAGAGAGAATGCGTAATGAGAGAGATAGAGAGGATAGTTGACTTTTTTTTTGTCTTTTATAACGGCTGAGGCACACATCTCCAATACTTAACTTTGCATATTTGAATTTGACATTTTTTCTATTTTTTATTTTGTTGATTAATGGCATCATCTAAACATTTCTAGTTATAGTATTAAAGATAAAGATACTGGTCATGCAAAATATATATAATTTTTAATTTTTTGGAAAAGGAAACTATTTTGGACTTTCGGTATTTAGGGTTGGTTTATTAAAAAAAAGGTTTTAAAACTTAAACAATTTCTTGAAAATACTAATAATTAATTTAATCTTTTCAAAAATTCTTTTCTCCAACAAATATTTAAAAAAAATAAATAACTCTTTCTAAAATAATATTCCTCTATGAAAACCTAACAAAATCATTTTTCTCAAAACAAAAATTTCTTTTTTTCCTTTTCTAAAACCAATAAATTCATGTTTTTAACTGAAATACTTTCCAAAAAATATTCTTAAACTGTTTTTACATTATGACAAATAATTTTAAATGGACAGAGCTCTTACATCAATCCTTCATGGTTTCATCGATTGGGATCGTAGCCATCGAGACCATTGAAAGAGTTGTGAGGGTGGGGTTCGGGGCGGGGGGATAGAGAACTCCGTGGCCGTGTGGTCGGGAGTCCCGTCCTAGTCATCAACCCGTAGGTATCACCCTATCGGCTATTATAACCTCGATCGGGTTCGTGCCAACGACACTCTGCGTGGCCTAAAGCTTTCGCTTTTTCTCCCGGCTTTCAACAACTTTCGCTCGACCTCACTCGCTTGATCAGCATATGGGAGAAAAAGCTGGGTAACCTGCTCCCTCTCAATAGTCGAGTAGTTCTCTTGCCCTAGTCTGACTCCAAAAAAGATACTGTCAATAATTCTGTTGGTACTGAAACCATTGTGTTCCTTATAGAGTGATCCCTCTTTGCCGACGACCTGCCTCAACACCCGAATGTGAAGACCAACAAGTGCTGGTTCCTCATAGAGTGATCCATCTTTGGTGAAGGTGTACCCATTGGCAAAGTTCCTGAGTCAAAGAACCGGTTGGAAGGAAGACTCACTAAGGGAACTTTCAAGTTTTCGTAGGGTTTTGTCTCTCATTTTGTCAATTGACTGTCTTATAAAAGAAATTCAGAGATTTGGGACCAAAAGCGGTTAGCAGTGACAATTGAATAGACTTTATTATACATAATGTAACATATACGCTCACCACGGGTCGGCAAGCTTTAAATGAACTTTCATCCGATTGACTCAAGGGTTTCTTCACAGGAAGGCAATGCCGTTGAGGTTTTTTGTTTGACGAAAGCCTTCCAAGCATAACTTCTCTCTCATATGCTTGACAGAGCTACGGAGGGTCCCACTCTAGTATCTTCTTCGATTCATGCAGCGTGGGGGTGAGAAGTGGATATGTCTCAAGTGGGTTATTGGGTTTCAAATAGAAGGCTGTAGGGTTTTAACTATGAATTGGATATTTGGATACACGGGTTTAAACCCCAACACCCCTTACCCATTACATAAAAAGACTCATGTAAATCTTCCCCGACTTCTAAATTCATAGATTCTTCTCCAAGAGATAGATAAATTATTCGGTGCGCCAGGTATAATACATCCGGATAGGGGTGAGAGAATATGGGGAGTTTCAGACAGCCCTGGAAAATGTGTGGAGCGCACACTTTTATTTCTTCTCTCTTACTCGGATGTATACAACCAGCACAAGGAATAATTTTTCCAAGCGATACGGCCCACTGGCCTAGAGCTAGAGCCGTATGCGGGTCGACTTAAAAAGGTCAAAAAGCCCGTGGCCCGCTCGGAGTTGTCAAAAAACCCTTGTAATTTTCAAAATGTGGGAAATAGCCTACTGATCCCTGAGCTTTATTTCATTTAAGCCTTGTATTCCTCAACTGCTTAGATATTACAGGAAACTGTAGCTGCTTAGATATTACAGATAACTGCTTAAATATTACATACAACTGGTATTAGGGGTTGTGATTGCGCATAGAGGTATTTTAACAATAGAAAAAAATCCAGGGGTTTTTACACAAGTTTGAAGTGGACTGGAGGCTTTTGACAATTTACCCTTAAAAGAAGGGAATGCCTGCCTCGACTCAAGCAGAGTAGAAAGAAGAAGTTAGGGTTACATCTTTTTTGCCTAATCGCACTGAGGGGAGCAGCAGCAGCAGCAGCAGCCAAGGTTAGCCTCCGATCTCTTTCTGTCTATTGGTATATTATTATTTTCTCGATCATCTATTTCTCATCATATTATCTTCGACCATCTATTTTTTTATTTTATTTTATTTTTAAATCCATGTTTTCCCCCCAGTATTT
Source organism: Agapanthus africanus (assembly GCA_030015575.1). Lineage (NCBI taxonomy): Eukaryota > Viridiplantae > Streptophyta > Magnoliopsida > Asparagales > Amaryllidaceae > Agapanthus > Agapanthus africanus. Next base: position 866,819,320 of record JASDDO010000019.1, on the reverse strand, counting down.
TCTTTTCTTTTTAAAGATATACAAACGCATCAAATTAAATCTGAATTGTCAATTTATTCCGTAAGTATTCCTTTTTCTCCCCCTCAATTTTTCGTAAGCATCATGTTGATTAGTAGATAGATTTGAAATCTCAATTTCGTGTTGTTGTGTTTTGGTAGCATATTGAAGCCATGTCGAAGTTTAACCAACCCTCTTCAAGTGTTCACGGCATAGACCAAAAAAACTGGGTAATTGTTCTTATATTTGTTTTTTTTAATTAATTAATTAATTTATTGAGGCTATTCCCTTTCATATAAGAGAGTTCCTCTTTGTTTAAAATAGCTACAGTTCCTCTCTCTCTCTCTGTGTGTGTGTGTGTGTGTGTGTGTGTGTTTCCTATGCTTAATAGCTACAAAAAACAACTCTCCATGACAATAGATGTCAATGAAACTAAAAGACCAATAACACATGTATCTTATTGCTCATGCATGTTCTACAATTGAAACAAAAAACAAAATCATATTGTACAAAGTTTAAAGGGAAAAAAGAATATTATTTCTTATGTTACCTATTACTTATAGGCTTATAGCATGGAAAAATAAATGGAGCAATGTGTGTGTGTGTTTTATTATTTGTTTTCATTCTTTTTTATTTTTGGGGGTGAGCAATATAAGTTGATTAGTCACAAATGCAGGTTGCTTCATTAGCCAAGCCAAGAAAGAAGTTATTTGAATTTACAACCACACATGGTTTTGTGAACTAATAGCGATAATTCTCCAACGAAAGCTAGGTCAACTGCATCAACTCAATAAAAGTTATATTTATCCTTAAGCGAATTACAAGATGAAAATTTTAGCGTTAAAAGAGAACAATGGTGCATACTTAAATTACATGTGCTCTTCTTCTTCTTTTGCTTCTTGCTTTTTTTGAGCTCTTCATCTTCTTCTGTTCATAGATAAAATTAAAAAAACAAAACTTTCATTAGTTCCATTTCAATTAAGCCATCAAATCTTTTAAATCATCTTTTAACGTCTCAAAAATGACATCTTTTTCAACATACATAGCAAATTGAAGCAAAATCCCATGAAATTGGAATCGGTTGAATGAGAATCGATCGCAGATAAAGGATTAGGTTTTAAATCTACGCTACAGTTACACGCGCTCTTGGGAAAAGCCACTGGATTCGTCTCCTCCCTCTTCATCGCTGATTGTGTAAGCTTGAAGGGACGCCGTGGTTTAAAGAGAAGCAAAGAAAGTGAGTCGGGTCTCGGTCCTAAAACCCGCTCCCTTTTCAACTGATTATCCTTTTTTTGAAAGTTAGATTGCAGGAAACTCTCACTATTTTGTCTGATTAGCAGAAAACAATCTTTAAGAAAACCAAGCTGAACCATTATAGAAAACCGAGTTGATCTAGACCAAATCGGTTTCTTCAGAGAGGTAGAGGTTTTGAAAGAAAAAAACATTTAGCATATCATACATGGAATGGAAGCAACGATGCCATTACGATATCAGTTGATGCGGCTGTTCAATCTTCTGGTTGGCTTGCGGCTGCCTCATCAACTGATATCGTGATGGCATTGTTGCTTTCATTGTATGAGATACCAGAATGTTTCTATTTCGAACCTTCTGCCTTTTTAAAAAAATTGATCCGGTTCGTTTCAACTCGGTTTTCTAGGATGGTTCGGTTTAATTCTCTTACAGGTTGTTTTCTGCTAATCAGACAAAAGAGGGCGTTTCCTGCAATTTATCCTTCAGAAAACAGGCAATCAATTGAAAGTGGAGTGGATTTTAGGATTGTAACCAGACCCGCTTTCTTTGCTCCTCTTTAAACCCTAATGTCTGATTAAGCTTCCGCCATCAATGATGATGAGGGAAGAGACGAATCCACTGGCTTCGCCCAAGAGTGCAGGTAAGTGTAGCGTAGATTTGGGACCCTAATCCTTTCTCCGCCATCGATTCTTATTCGATTGATTCCAATTTCATGGGGGTTTCGCTTCAATTTGCTATGTATGTTGAAAAAGATGTATTTTTTAAGACGTTAAAAGATGATTTGAAAAGATTTGATGGCTTAATTTAATTGGAACGAATGACACTTTCGTTTTAAATTTTTCTGTGAACAGAAGGAGATGAACAGCTCAATCGAAGAAGAAGAGCACATGTAGTTTAAATATACATTGTTGTTCTCTTTATTTGTTCTATCATACTTTTAAAGTTAGAATTTTCATCTTGTTATTCGTTTAAGACTAAATGTAATTTTTATTGAGTTGATGTAGTTGACCTAGTTTTCATTGGAAAACTAACGCTAGTACACAAAACCATGTGTCAGTACCGTTGTAAATTTGAAAAACTTGTTTGCTTGGCTAATGAAACTGCATGCATTTGTGGCTAACCAACTTATATTGCTCTACAACAACAATTGACCCTTTATCCCAAGCATATGGCCTATGCTACATGAGAATTATGCCGGGTCGAGCGCATAGATCCTTTGCCTCCACTCACTCTTATCAAATGATATACTTTCATTAAGGTCTTTGGCATCCATATCTTATCGTAGTGTCTCCATCCACGTTTTCTTCGGGTCTCCCTTCGATATCGAGAATGTCCATTCGTCGAACCGGTGCTTCCGTAGGTCTGCATCGCGCATGACCAAACAATCTTGGGCGGTTTTCTTGCATCTTCTCCATAGATGCTGCATCAAGCTTTGCACGAATATTTTCATTTCGCACCTTATCTTTTCTAGTATTACCACACATCTAACGAAACATGCACGTCTTACCTGCCTTTATCTTCCTTGCATGATGTTTTTAGGAACCCAACACTCCGTACCATATAATCAGACAGGCCTGATAGCACTTCGATAAAACTTTCCCTTCAATCTAAATGGAAAGTTACGATCGCATATAATCCCTATTGTGCTGCTCTTAGCCCAACCAACCAGCATGAATCCTCTGGTTGATATCACAATCGATCTTCGTATCATTTTGGATGATAGAATCTAGATATCTAAACTGATGGCTCGGTGGTATCTCGTGCCCATCCTGTGTTACACCAGTGCGATCTTGACTTTTCTATTTACTAAATTTGCATTGCATATATGTTGTCTTGGACATGCTCAATCTAAATCCTCGCCAATGTTTGCCTTCATGACTCCAATTTGGCATTAATCCCTGTTTTCGTCTCATTTACAAGAATAATATCATCAACGAATAACATACACCAAGGTATCTTATCTTAGATAGTTCTAGTAAACTCATCCATCACTATGACAAATAAGAATGTAGTTAATGCAGATCCTTAATGCAAACCAACTGTGATATGAAAATCACCCGTTAGGCCGCCGCAAATTCTTGCATTTGTCACTACATCATACATGTCCTTGATTATGTCAGTATACTTGATTGAGACCCACTTCATCATTGCCCGCCATAATACTTCTCTAGTTACTTTGCCCTAAGCTTTCTTTAAGTCAATAAAAACCATATGCAAATCCCTTCTCTTCTCTCGAAAACGCTCAACAAGTTGATGGAGCAAATGAATAACCTCTGTCGTTGATCGTCCAGGTATGAATCCAAATTGGTTCTCTGCTATGTTAACATCCTGTCTTAGCATGTGTTCAATCACTCTCTCAAAACTTTATGGCATGACACATGAGTTTTATTCCACGGTGGTTGGAGCATCTCTGAATGTTATCCTCGTTCTTGTAGAGAGGTATAAGGGTACTCTTCTTCCATTTATTTGGTATCTTTGTGGTTTGTCAAATCTTATTAAATATGTCCGTCGGCCATCTAACGGCTACTCTCATAATCATCCCTATGCTTCAATAGGAATCTCATTTTGACCAACAACTTTCTTTGATTTCACCCTCTTCGAAGCCTTTATAACCTCATATACTATTATTCTACGCATGTAATCATGGTTATTTTTATATCTTGAGATTGAATGACAAGTCCATTCAAATTTTTAGTAGAACTTTCATTGAACAATTTGTCAAAATAATCAACTTATATTTGCCCTCACACCCAAAAATAAAAAAGAATGAAAACAAAAAATAAAAAACACACATTGCTCCATTTATTTTTCCATGCTATAAGTAATAAGTAACATAAGAAAGAATTTGTTTTCCCCTTTAAACTTCGTAGAATATGATTTTGTTTATTTGGTTTCAGTTTCAGAACATGCATGAGCATTAAGATACATGTGTTATCGGTCTTTGAGTTTTATGGAGAGTTGTGACAACCTATTATGCTTCATCATATTGAAGTATTGCTTGAACACAATTTTTGCAACTTATGCTAGGCATAGATTCTTGTCGGTGTTTCACCTCCTTATGGATCAGGCCTTCATGTTGATGCACAAAATTCAATTGATTTGCCATATACAATATCTGTATTAGTGAGACTGATTGTCATATATTTGAATAAAGTTTGAAATTTAGACAAGATGTGTATTGCGCAACACATGCCTCAAAAGTGTCATGCATGCAAACTTCTAATACGCGACCTACCACCATCTGGTAGAGAAACCAGATGGTCGATTTGGTGTTTGGTCTTGTGCTTGAGTAGGTTTGGCATTTGTGTATTACATGGTAATCACATCTGATGGTGATTATTGTGGACTATAATTAAACTTCTTTACAATGAACTTTTTTTTGTGTTGTTATAGATGATGACCAACGACATGAGAATGGCGACATGGGAACAGATGGTAGAAGCAAGAAGAAGAAATCAAAGAAGCGGACAACATCAGATATAGATTCAAGAGAAGATGTTTATGTCAGTGGCGGTGAGTGAAATGTCCTATGCGATTTCTTGACTCTGATTCTAGGCCACATTGGAATTTAAATCTTAGTGAGTTTTTGATATGTAAGTTTATAGTCCGCAAGTAATAGATTTATAGTTCATTTAATAGTCTGATTGTTGTTAGATTCAAATCCTACAATTTTCGTTCCAGACCGTTTGGTATGTCGTTAGAAACTCATTAGCCAATAAATTACAAGCATTTTGGTTCGCTGTTATATCGGTCACACAGAGTAGAGTTTTTATTTAAAAAAAAACATAACAAGGTTTGGGTTAAAGTTACAAAGCCTTGATCCACGTAGCTAATATCAAACACCATATCTTCATATTAATGAACAAACCTCATAGCTTTCCCTTTTAGCTGCTGATGAGTTACGGGAGCAGATCAACTGAAAATTATTTAATAAAATGTGAATATGTGATCAATTTAACTTAATTGCTTGGTGACCTTTCTGGTTGATTTAAAAATGTTTATAGGCAATGCTTATATCATTGTGTTTCATCTGCGACCTTTTTTTTTGGCATTAACGGCTGTACTTTCTGATGCGTCCAATATGAGTAACTAAAAGTCTCATCGATTGCAATTCATTTCTAGAGACAATTCATGAAGAGGGTAGTGAGCATGATATGAATGAACCAACAATGGCGGAGAAGCTTGCAAGTCTAGATTTGGTTGATGAAGAAAAATTAAAGAGTATCTCCAAGACAGAATCATCTCCTATTCCAACACCTCCAAGTGCTGATTCAGTTCACATTTTGCTGAAGCAAGCATTGCATGCAGACGACCATGCGTTGCTATTGGATTGCTTATATTCAAGGGATCAGAAGGTCTGTTACTAATACGCAAAAGACTTATTATTTGCACGTCTATGTAATGTGTCAGCTTCAGCATTGCAGAACCCAATTATCAAGCAAAATGTGAAGATGCTGCAAATATTGATAAGTTTCTTACTGACATCATGGGGAAAATGACGGAATGACAATGGTTTATTAAAATTATCCAACAAGAAAATAATGCCATAATTAATAATATATGCTAAAGTTAAATCCAGCTGATAAGTAAACAGATACTTCATTACTTATGGCCGTTGTGTTTTGCTGCTCAATAATTCAACAGTCAATTATTGAGGTCCATTGAATATTTATATCCGTTCACCATATGTACTCTAGTACCATGGGCCCTCATTCCCTCATTTTAGTGCATATAGCTCGCCCTCGCTCCCCCTTGCACAATTCTAGAGACAAAGGACTTGTAGATTTAGTTAATAATTAATTGGCAAATTTAAACAACTGATGTATTAGTTGTGACCATATCACGGTACCGTGCTTAGTTTTAATTAAGCCTTCGAGGTAACAAGTTTTGGAAATTCTTGGGCTCCTGAGCCTAGACGGACTGCTCACGTAAGCCTAATTGATGCACTCGAAATGATGCATCCAATTATGGAGCCACATAATTGGAATTGTACATCCTTGGCTCCAGTACGAACTTTGACATGTTCGTTCATGATTATAGATTTCTAACTGAAACTGATGCCGCATGCAGGTTATCATAAAGTCAACCTCACTTCTAAATCCAGCAGATGTCATCAAGCTCTTAAGATCCCTTACATCTATGATTCAGCAAAGGTAAACAAACAACTTGGAAGTCAAATCATAGGCAAAATGTTTTGATGTGTCGAACATTTCGATGTAGTCTAAAATTATCTGATCCTTATAAAAAGCTTGCATGCAACTCATATCAGATTTACTCCCAATCAATATTTTTGCGTTATGCAAATTGCATTAGTAGCAGTGTCCTTTTTATGCACAATGAAGATAATTCGAGAGTGGGAAGATGTTGGCTGTTTCAAAACACATCCAGATAATGGGTAAAACATGCATTCTAAAGTCTATTGATTTCTGACAACCTCTTTACAAATCTGGTGTCGCTTATATCCTTATAGAACCTGTGCTCATGCAGTAAAGTTGTACTTGTAAGTTTTAAATGAAAATTATGTTTGCAGGATTAGAAAACAACTTCACCTCTATCAAGTTTTGTTATGTGACAAATTTAATAATATATGCAGGATTATGCATAATAGCTGACTTGTTTTTTCAAGCATTTTCATGTATGCAACCTTTAGAAAGGATAGATGTGTTTGGAAATAGATGATGAACATGCATACAAGTTAGAGCTGAGGCCTTCTTTATCTGTTGCATCGGGGCATTTAGATCTGTTTTGTCTGTCTCATGTTTCAAATTCCAAGTAATATTCTAATTGTCAGCTATAAATTCTTTTCAGAGGTGCAGTCTTGGTTTGCGCACTTCCTTGGCTTAGAAGTTTGCTTAGTCAACATGCAAGCAGTATAGCATCACAAGAATCATCTTTACTGATTCTCAACTCCTTGTACCAGGTTTGCATTCTCTTATGTCCTTATCGATATACTTTTTAAGTTACATCTGGAAAGAAAAAATATTGCATCAAGTCAATGCACTTGATATGCACTGGCTAAATGATTCAACTAAATGAGTGTATTGACCACTGAGGACTTTAAATGCACATTTGAGAAATTAGTGCATATGGATAAAAGATGCAACTAATCTGGTTGTATTGATCACTAATGGACTTCTAGTAAGCACACGCGAAAATGTATGTATGGGCAGCTAAAAATCGGAATTTGAAATTTCTCATCGTTCTTATCCCAAATTACACAGTGGTGGTGTGCCGTCTTTAGGAAGAGTACACTAACAGGATTAGATGTATTGGTATCATAACCTATGAAACTGCGGTACAATATGAATTTGAGAATAGATTTACACAGATTTTGGCATAGCACAAATATGAAATATTCACTATACATAGGTTGTGGCTACGACAATAATCAAATGTGTTCCTATGCTTTGTGAATATCTATGAATTCAAAAATAAATATGAAAAATGGTACACAGATACCGGCATAGTGCAGATCTGTGATATTCATTATGTAGATATGTTGTAGCTACCGATAATAATAAATTGTATGTTCATGTTTTGTTAATATCTATGTATATGGTTTTATTTGCTTTAAAAACACAATAATTTAGATATTGTAGAATAGGGTTAATTGTGCATAACCCCTCCATACTATAGGGGGTTGAGACCCCCAAGTATCATAACATGCGCTTACATGCTCTCAGATTGAGAAGTATTTTTCTAGTTCCAATTTTACCCCTTCTTCCTCTTCAACTCTATATAATCAATCTTCAGGACTTCAACATTAATCTAAAATCTCAATGATGTTTTATCATCTTCCACTACAACATCAAGCCTTTCCATTGCAATTTTGGTTGTCCTCTTATCTCCTTTGCTTACATTCATAAGTTAATTCTCTCTATTGTTCAATTGCTACAAGATGAATACTTTTCTTTTTATCGTATTGTGGTTTTATCTAGATAGTTGCTTTTACTTGGGATTCTTCTTTCCTTTTTAACTTCTTAGGTTAGAGCTATGATTGGTTAAAATTGTTAAAGATGAAGAAGAAAAGGCAACGTAAGATTGCAATCTATCTATCTATCTAATATATATAAAGCTATATGAGAGAATATTCCTTGGAATATTTTCTTGTCTAGCTTGGACTTTTGTGGAAAAATTATTATCAAGCCCATATTTAAGTCTCTTACTATATGTGGGTCACGAAATTTTTTTATAAGCTCCCTACTTAATATTTTTCACTCTTTTATCCTATACAACTAGGCTTATATGGTGGAAAATTTCCGATCAACCCCTTTCTTAAAAATCATTATATTTTCTCTCCTTATTTACTGGAAATGTATTTAAAAAGTTCATGATTTTTGTGAGTTATAACGTACAAAATATTGAAAAATCAAAAAATATATATTTTAAAGCTTAAAATTTCGCAATTTTCGTTTGGTATTGCAAAATAAATTTAGAAAAAACAAAGTATGTAGAAAATTAACATTTTTGAAAAATTCGCTATCTTCATATGCTATAGCATGTAAAATATTAAAATTTTGAAAGAAATATTAAATATGAGATTTTGAAAATTTCATGATTTATTGAAGAATGGAAGAAAATTGAAAATTTTGAGATTTTTGAGAAATGTCATTTTCTTATGGTAATAACATATAATTTTTTTCAAAAAGAAGACGGCAGAAAATATCGAGCCTTTAGAAAATTTCGCGTTTTTCGTGTGCGCAAACAAAAAATATTGAAGAATCGAAAAAAACAGAAAATTCTTGAGAATTTGAAGATTATGGGATTTTCGTGGGCAAAATAATGAAAAAGGAAGAAAACCGATATCTTGGAAATTTTGCAATTTCCATGTGCTATATTTATGCAAAAAAACAAAAGAATTTGAAGATTTCCGAAAGTTTTATGATTTTCATTTATTCAAGCAAAATGTTGAAAAATCGAACAATAACAGTTTGAGATTTTTTAAAATATTGCAATTTTGATGCTCTCTATTGCAAGCAAAATAATTAAAAAAGCCGAATAATGCAGAAAATTTTGAATTTTTTGTAAAATATCACTATTTTCGTATGCCATATAGCATAGAAAAATTGTAAAACTAAAATCTTTTCAAATTTAGCGATATTCGTGTGCTATAAAAAACAAAATATTATAAAACGGAAGAAAATAGAAATTTCAATATAAAAAGTTCGCGATCTTTGGCAAGCAAAATAATACAAAACAGAAAAAAAGAAAATATTGAGAATTTTGAAATTCCGTGATTTTCGTATGCCAAGCAAAATATTGAAAAGTTTGAAGAAAACATTTTTTTCTAAAATTATTTAAAGTTTTACAATTTCTTGTGCTTATATAGCCATGTTAAATATTGAAAATGTTAAACGAACAATTTTTTTTAGGAATTTTGATGATATTGCGTTTTTTGTGCGGTATATATTATAGAGTATATATCGCAAGCAAAATATTTAAAAACCGAAGAAAACTGAAAATTTTACGATTTTCGTGTGCTAGTACGCAAAATAGTGAGAAACCAAAGAAAATAGAGACAGAGAGGTTTGAGATTTTTTTTTTAAAATTACATAATTCTGATGTGGTAGCATGTAATATTTTAAATTTGAAGAAAACAAATAATTTTGATATTTTCATAAATTTCGTGATTGTCATATGAACATGCAAAATACTGAAAAATCGAAGAAATTTTAAAAATTGGATATTTTTGAAAATTTCATAATTTTCATGTGGCATGTATAATACTGAAAAAGGAAGAAAACAAGAAATTTTGAGATTTTTGAAAATTTTGCAATTTCCGTGTTCTATATGATGGAGAAAAACTGAAGAAAACAAAAAATATATTATTTTTAAAAAGTTCATGATTTTCTCATACTATAGCACGTAAATTATTGGATAATAGAAGAAAACAGAAATTTTAAGATTTTAAAAATTTCCCCATATCTGTGTGCTTATAGCATTGAAAATCCAATGAAAACAAAAAAAATTGTGATTTTTGTGCATTTCATGATTGTCGTGTGCTATAATAACAAGCAAAATAACTTCACTATTTTCATATGCTATATATAAGATGAAAATATTAAAAAGCTGAAGAAAAATGTCTGTTTGCAAGTTAATTCTTCATATATTTTATGAAAATATCTTAGAGGGGGTGAATAAGATAATTATAATATCCTATGGCAAGTTTAAAACTTAAATGCTATTTCTAAAGTGATTATCGAGTTTCTGCGGATATGTGAAGTACACAAATCCCACTTCACAGGGATGTGAAGAAACAAGATATTCATCTTCACAAGAATTAATTACTTAAACTGCAATTTCCTAGAAAACAAATCTTCTTTCTCTCTAGACCGTGATTCTCTAGGAAAGTCGCACTTTCCTCTCTAATTCACATCTCTCTAGGAACTTTTTTCCATTCCGAATTTATAATTCAAGTGAAAAGAGAAGCATCCCTTCTCTTGAGTTACAAATCGATTTTATTACAAACGATTTCACGCACTCACAATCCCATAGATCTCAAAGATTATTTCCGGTTAGACACAAGGATTGTTTTGAGAGATATGGACAAGTTTAAAGCTGTTAAGGAAATGAAAAATTTGAACATGTTAAAGCGTGAAGAACACGGAGATTTTCAGAAAGATTTCCAATGAATTTACTTGTTTTGAATTGTGAGATCTCAAAAGATTTATAGAGAATTGAATGGAAAGTTATTGTAACTGCTAAAAACTGCCATAAAACAGTTAATGACCGTTTAGAGAAAGTTATGAGCAAATTTGGCGAAGTTAGGAGCAAATTTGGCGCAAGTGTCCATTCATTTCAAAATTTGAAATTCAAATTTTTGATTCAAACTGGCCGTGTTGACGTCAGGGATAGACGTCAGCTATACAAAATTTGTTCTAGTGACGTCAGGACAGTCGTCATTGAGAACTTAAACAGAAATATGAAAATCAGGGATTTTTTCTACTGACGTCTGGACCGACGTCAGTTCAAACTTTTCTGATACTGACGTCAAGGGCTAACGTCAAGGGCCGACATCAGTGTTCTGACATGAAAGATGCATTGGTTTGAAATTTGGCAGATTTGAATTCCAACAGATAGCTATGACGTCTTTAAAAGAGATGAAGACGTCATGGACATTAAGAATGAGTTGGATTGATGTTTCTAACCTTATGAGATTATTACTAATTACATGTATATCGCTCATCTTCGATCTTAGTCTTGGTTCTTCAATTTGCTTCATTTTCCTTGATTTATTACATTTAACGGGAATGGATCTTGAATTTGCTTGCTTTATATTGTCGATTGCATCGAGTCGTCATGCCATATAGCCGGTTTGAGTGTGTATCATATTGTAGGAAATCTTATTTGATGTTGAATATGTTGTTGCAAAATGTACTTCAAGATCAAAACTGGAAAACGTCGTTAATCCATTTAAATAACGTTTTGAACTAAATCATCAAAATTGAGGATCGTGTGGCACGGATGTCAACATTTTACATATGAAATTCTTAAATATGGGATATTACAACTTACATATACAAATTGTATGTCAATAAACTTTTAAATTAATACAATTTTTATTGATTTTGGACTTTGTACTCACGCGTTGTGTGGGGTCCCTTGCTAGTATATGTTGATTATCATAGGGGGTGTAAGTGTTGTGCCTCTAAAGATAGGTCGGGGGTACAAGCACTTAACCCCTTATAGTAAAGGGGATTAAATGCAATGAACCCTGCAAAATATTTCAAAGTTGAATCAATAATCACATATAATGATTCTTTACTAAGAAAGTTGACTGGTTAATTACATAATATTTTGTTTCCTCCGTCCCATGAGGTTGGAACCATCCGAGGGAATGTTTTGCCTTGGACTGTTTTATAATTTATTTCATCATCTTACCATCTTTTGTTTTTGCCGACATTATGGTGTTTTTTGGTGTTGACTTTCAGAAATAGTGTGTTCAATGAACAAAACTGAAAACGAATTTAGCATATCCTCTTTTTGCCTCACTGCACGAAATCCATTTCTGAATTCTGCTTTCTTCGCCTTTTATTTCTTTTGCATGCAAAGTTTCAAACAAAAGAAATTCTACATTTCATTGATTGTATTATACTCTCGCAGCAAATTGAATCAAGAATCTCAACATTTCGACCAGCTCGCCGACTCTCTACATCTCTAGATATTTTATGTGCCAATGTGAGTTTTTTCATCCCTTTACGCTTCCCTCAAACTCTGAATCAATCTCTTCTAAGCAAATGCTTATATTATTGCAGATCCCTGATGATGAGGGTGACGAAGAGAGCATGGGCCCGGCGATAATATACGAGGTCAAGGACAGTGACGATGAAGATGATGACGAGGATGCAATGGTAACTGATGGAGATGATGAAGATATGGGAGCCATTATTGATGAGCCTCATGGTTCTGATGGGAGTGAAGTTATGAGTGAGTGATTTTACAGTGAAAACAAAAGGTGGAATTTTGGTAATGATCGACCAGGATAAGTTGTAACCAAAGAAGAAAATTTTGCAATTTGGATGTTTTTTCTTCCATGGTATTAATCAGAATTTTCCTTATGCAGTATTATTCTTATTGTGGTGCTAACACAATGACGAGGTTCCTAGAGTAAATAGGTGAAATGAATCAGAATGAATAATTTCAGAAAATAGACTTTGCAGCTTCCAGATGAACCCTAATTGCAAATTGATCATATAAAAATATTACAAAACGGACTGAGCATGTTCACACAAGAACCTGCAAGCCGTCGATAAACTGATAGTTAACATATAATTTTAAAGGTTTAATGCCACAGAATTTGAAATGAACTCAAAATATTATACCGTATCTAATACAATTTGTTCCAATTCCCTGAGAACAACAACAATTTCGCACCATATCCCCAACTGGCAACTGTAGCGCTACATGTGTTGAGATTTCTTGGACACGTACAATTTATCCATCTTTCTCTGCTGATCAATGGAATCATTGGCCAAATAGCCCTTCATTGGTCTCATTTGAAAGGGGGTATTTTTTGGATGGAATTATCTCTATCTTCCAACAAAGAAAATAGAGGAATTCCCTTACTGCTGAAGCTTGCAACTAATTATCTCTCTTTTCAGAAAAAAAAAAAAACACGAAGAAAATCCTTTAAGTAATTTCTCAAAATTTCTCTCTTAATAAAATGAACCATTTTAAAACATGTAAACTTTTATTTATTTAAAAACGGTATAATGACGGCATGGTCATTACACTAGCCCATACGACTGTTTTACTCTCACCTTCAGGCATTGTAACATATTCAAAAAACATTAGGCTATATTAAGAGCCTTGTAAGAGTTGAGAGTTAAAAGAGTTAACCGATAATAGTGACATCTAGATTCTCTAATGATGTCAGAATATGTTAGACAAACTCATTTTAAAGTTATCTATAACAGAAATGACATAACATGGGAGGTAAGTTGCTTAATAATAACATGGTGTTTCACACTTTTAGCACTTATATACCCTATAATTTCACTTTGAACACTTATATAACCTAAAGTTTCCGGCCATTACCAAAATGAGTCTTTCTGTTAGTTGACCGTTAAAATATTCCTAAAACGATTCCCATGTGACTTGCACGTAGGATTCTTTTGACATTTCTACCCTTAGCTGCCGCTATAAATAAAAAAAGAAGAAAAAACCCTAATCATAATTACCTAACCCTAACCCTAACCCTAACCTTGATTGTGAAACTCTAATCCTAACCCTAACCCTCACCCATCTTTTCCTCTAGCTCTTTGAGATTGTCGGATTGCTAGGTTCCGGCACGGCGGCAATGAACATTGAGATGGCGATGGGGCAAAGCTGGCTACGAGCTTGAGGCTGAATATGGGGATGGGGGCGGAGCGATGGTGGTCATGGGGGCGAGAGGAGGTGATGGTGGCCATGGCCTAAGCCTAGGGAGGCGAGGTGGAGGTGATGGTGGCCATGGAGGGCAAGGTGTGTTGGAAATAATAATTCAATTCTTAGATGAATTAAATGTAAGTTTTAAATTTAAATACTTATGTTTGAATTAGATTGAGTCATTTTGGATATTAAATTAGAGATAAGTATAAAGTTGGTTTGAGAAGATTTAGTTTTATCATGTGTTAGCTATTTAAAGAGTCCTAGTTCAAAGTTTGTAATCAAGAGGGAGATTAAGAGATTATTTGAGAGAGAGAGAGAGAGAGAGAGAGAGAGATTATCAGAGAGATGAGTTTTTTGAGATTAATAAAGTTTAGAGATTCCTTCTCCATCACAATAGTTTTGATTTATCCCCTTCTCTATAGACTGTTTTAGGTATATTTTTATGTAACAAAAGTGGTATCAAAGCTAGAGCCATGTGCTTGCCGTTGCGTAAAGGTTTTCATTATCGCTATTCTGATCAGTTCATGAAGCCGGCTTCAAAAAGAAGATATTGCCTGATAGAATCATACCATGGCATTTTATCAAAGGTAACTACCAAGGTTGGAGTACCAAGATGAAGGAATTGCTATAAGTTAATAGAGTTGGAAAGTCGTAGAAGAAGGATACGAGAAGCCATACAGTACGGTTAACCTCACATTAGCAGAAAGATGAAATTTTGATGGATTTAAAAAACAAGAAAATATAGCTTTTGCTTTAATCATGGGAACAATTGATTTTTATATGTTTGATATTATCGCGGGTTTAGCAATAGTAAAGGAAGCTTGGGAACTTCTATGGAAGACCTATGGAGAAGGAAAAGAGAGAGAGAAAGTGGAGAAAAATTCAAAAGTTGATGAAGTGAAGGCTTTTATGGAACAGAGGAAGAAACCTCAAGAAACAAAAAGTTTGAAGAAGAGATTGAGAAAGATAAAAAAGCTCGAAAAGTTAAATAAAAAGATGGATCAAGAACTCATGGAAAAAGAGAGAATTTTAAAAAGCTAAAAACCTCGTGGAAAAGAAGAGGAAGAATGTTAAAATTATCAAAAGATTTATTGAAATTATAGAAATTGAAGATATCATGGATTTGAAGATGAAAAGAAGAAAAGTCACAAATCAGGATGAAGAGAAAAGTCAAAGGTTTAAAGAATTCATAGAAGAGAAAGTGAAGTTTATTTCAGAGATTAAAGAAGTTCATGAAGCAAGAAATTTCGTAAAGAAGGACAAGAAGAATCAGAAAGTCCAAGAATTCGGGGAGAAGGAAAAGAGATCTCAAGAATCAAAAGATCTCGTAGAAGGAAAGAACAAGATTCTGAAAGATTTTTTGAATTAGAAGAAAAGAATTCAAGGAATTATTAAAGCCGAAGATGAAAAAAAGAAGTTTTAAAATTCAAAGAGTTCAATGAAGAAGAGAAAGAAATTCAAGAAATTAAAGACATGTTGAACTAGAAGAAAAAGAATATCGAGAAGATTACAGAGTTTGCGAAAAGTATTACAATGATTTCAAAAATCAAGAATTGTAAGAAAGAAAAAGAGAAAATTAAGAAAATTAAAGGAGTAAAAAGAAGGAGAAAGAGATTCAAGAAATCAAAGATTTTAAGAAAAGAAGGAAAAGAAAAGGGAAAAGGAACTGAGAAAAATTCGAGATCGAATTTATTGCAAAAAAAAAGGACAATGAACAAGGTCAAAACATCGAGAAGGCATAAATCAAAATTATAGAGTTAAGCATAGAGTTCGTTAAAAAAGAAAAATATGGGAAGGAAGAGGTAACAAATTTCTTAATTATTGCAAAAGAAAATATAAAAGGGAAAAGATCAAAAGAAAAAAGAAGAAAGAAACGGTGTATCGAAAATCGAGAAAACAAAAGGTTTTGAAGAAAAAGATTAAAATGGTAAAAAAAAAAAGAGCTTGGTATTTTTAATTACTTTGATTCAAGGTGGCAAGTTAGTTGGAGTTAAATGGAAAAAAGTGAAGTTACGATGTCAAGGATTTATGCAAATAATAAGTCGGCTGTTATTCAAAATCCGGTCAAAGTTAAGAAAATCAAGCAAATTGAACGAAATCATTCGAGCAATGCAAACAAAATAGTCATTAGGCCGATGATGATAAAGCAAGCAATCAGATAAGGATTGGATTGGTAAAGATAAAACTGTAAGCATACGGTGCTAGGTTCGCAACACTTGCGAACCACGGCGAAAATATAGAACAAAAATTTTAAAATAATAGCACCATAGACTAAAACCAAGATCATCCAAATACTAGCAATTGTAACAAAACAAGAAAGATATTTTAAAGGGAAAAGGAGGCTAGAACCTTTGTAGCATGTCCACTTTCTAGTGGAAGACCCAAGTTTCGCTCCAAGGTTCCGGGATCGAGCTTGATCTACAACCCACTCGCCGAAGATGATCCATCTTGAAAGTACCCACTATAAGTTTCAACTCCACAAAAGATCACTTTTTTATGAAGCAACATGCTCTCATAAATTGCTAATAAGCAAGAGGAAAAAGATGAAGTGAAAAAGCTCTCTTTTATGCTCTCCAGTTATTCTCTTTAGTCTTCATCATCTGAAAGAGAAAATGAGGAGGAGAATGAATTAGCTATCTCATTTTCTCTCTCCTCTATCACATAAAAGAGAGAGGGAATGTAGCTTATCTCCTCAAGCGGTCTTCACTTGACCACATGCCTCCACATGCCTCATTTGTTACTAAGTGATAAAGATTAGTATATGTATCATATACATATACTAAATACTTGAGAGTGAGTGTGTGTGTGTGTGTGTATCATATACAAAATACCAGTAACCATATCATATATATGAATATTAAGTTAACACTTGATTTAATAATCCGGCTTATAAATAATCCGGCTAGTATTATCAAACGTCTGATTAATATACGTGTATCATATACACATGTTTAATCGAACTCCCCCACGTATCAACTATACGCACAATACAAATCCACATCATCGTTTCGCCTGAGCGGAAACTTTCGGCATGGGACTCTAAAGACTTGACAATACACTAGCATCAGGTTAATAGGATCATATCCGATTGAATTTGAAACAATTTTAAATCAATCCCCTAACGGGTTAACCCACAAGCACGTCAGCGGCACTAGCTGTACGTAACGGCTACCCAAGTATGTGTCAAAAGGTAGATTGATGATCGGTCATATTTACTGCACATTTATATGGTCATTTTCCCTATTATTATTAGTTACTAAAAGGTGTTATTTGTAATTTAAGAACATATGTGGGTTTATTTGTAAAAAGATTATTGCCATATGTTTCTTAATTTATAGTTAATATAATTGGGGAATATATGCATATATCCATGAGATTATTAATTATTAAAATATGCATATCATGTCATATCAAATATTCTTAACCAATATTGTTAAGATATCATATCAATTAATTGGTTGGAATATTATCTCAAATAAAACAAATGCTACTAACAATTTGATTTGAGATATTGTGCAGATATGATAATAGATCAGTTCGGGTCTAAAATATATAAGTAGGAGATCCACATCAAATTGAATTACCAAATCAAATCTACAGAATGTTAAGAGCAAATTGAAGAATCTCGAAACGACAGAGAATAAGAAATATTTTCAGAATATTTTTATCAGAAGGATCTCCAAATATCGAGAGAAAAAGGCACGAAGAATCTGGAGACTCAACTCCACCAGAGGGCGGCGGATCTGCGGTTAAAGGGGGTATTGGGCGGTGGAAACGCGGTCGATTGGTGGCCGTAAGATGTGAAACTTCAGGAGCTTGATCGTCTTTGCACATGTAGGGTGTTTTTGTCACCCTAATGAGATGGGAATGCGCACGCTTGTCAGGCATGTACAGATTCCCCTTGCCTAGGGTAGGCCGGGGTTTAATGATCGTGGGGATCCGAATCTCCGGCAGCCGCGGACTAAGCTGCCGTTAATTACTCCTTGAAGCGAGGGAACCTCCGATTGATGGGTCAAACTGGTCATGCGAACTCAATGTGCCGTATGTGTGTGTTGTGTTTTGAAGGGTACTTGGACGTATCGGTGGCCACACAGAGTTTACGGGGGTCCTGCTACCCGGATATCGGGCTGGGGGTCAAGGGGGCTAGCAGAATATCAGAGCCAGGAATTTCTTTTCGATCAGGGAATAGTTGTGTTCCGCCCCGACTAAAGTTCGACTGAGGTAGTAGAGGCATTTTCTTTTCCCTTCTCGTTGTTCTGGGCAAGGAGCGTACCGAGTGACTCATCTAGCGCGGCAGTATAGAGAATCAACGGTTTATTTGGAATAGGAGCAGCAAGCACTGGAGGGTGCAACAGGTACTGTTTGATACTTTCGAACGCTTCTTGACATTCGGCATCCTAGACAAAGGGAGCTCCCTTCTTCATGAGCTTTGAGAAAGGCCGACATCTTCTCGATAAGTTCGAGATGAATCTTCGTATGTAGGCGAGTTTGCCTTGAAAGGATCTTAGCCACGTCAGATTCTTTGGAGGAGGCATCTCCATGATGGCCTTCATCTTTGATGGGTCAACTTCGATCCCCCGATGTCGGACTATGAAGCCCAAGAATTTTCCCAACGACACGCCAAAAGCACACTTCAGAGGATTCATCTTCAGTTCGTGTTCCCTCAGTCGGGTGAAAACGGTCCCGAGATCACGGATGTGATCGGCCTTGGCTTTTGTCTTGACGACCAAATCATCAACATAACATTCGACGACCTTATGGATTAAGTCATCAAAGATTTTGGTCATTGCCCTTTGATATGTGGCGCCCGCATTCTTCAGTCCGAACGGCATCACCTTGTAGCAGTATATTCCGATTGGGGTTCGAAATGCGTGCGTTTCTCATCCTCGGGTGACATCTTGATCTAATTAATCTAGACGAGCCATCCATGAAGGTGAACAGCTCGTAATTTGAGGTATCGTCGACCATCATTTCCATGATCGGTAGCGGGAAATCATCTTTAGGGCATGCCTTGTTAAGGTCTCTGAAATCGACACAGACTCGGATCTGCCCATTCTTCTTTTTCACTGGGACGATGCATGCGATCTAGTCCGCATATTTCTCTTCTCTGATGAAACCGGCATCGATGAGTTTCTTGGTTTCTTCGATGACCTTTTCTTCTAGTTCTCTTCTCATTCTTCGAGAAGCTTATTTTACTGGCTTGGCATCATGAGATATAGTCAGCTTATGCACGACCACTTTAGGGGAGAGGCCAGGCATTTCTTTATACGTCCGAAGCAGTCGGCGAACTCATGCAGCAGGGCGATTATCTACTCTTTCATTTCCTCTAACAAGAGTGAGATGATGTAGGTCGGCCTTATATTATCGGGTGTTTCCAAATCAACCTCGGTTAGCTCGTCGAAAGTTGCTTGTCCGCCATCTTCTAACTCTTGAGGGGCTTCTTCTGGCCCAGCTAGCTCGTTTTCATCATTTGACTCTTCGCTGGCTTCACCAATATGGATCATGTAGCATGCCTTGACGTCAGGTTGAATGAAGCCTATGCCCCGTCTATCTGGGATTCGTCCATCAATTAGTGCTCGGACTTGAGGCGGGTGCCACAACCCCTCATAAAACTTCGCTTCAGATTCCGTTTGATATAACCGACATCCGCACTTTTTAAAATATTGCATCATCTCGGACGCATAATATCTGGGGTTTAGGACAGCTCTTATGTTTCTTTCATAGAAAAGCAATGTGACAGACAAATCGTCCGGGTGCACGGCAGGATTTGACCCATAAAACAGGATGGCTTTCTTTCCACTCTTTCTTCCGAGAACGTAGGTCTTCAGCTGGTCCATGGTGGAGACTGACAATGCATCGAGCTCTTTGCACATCTGCTCCGGCACCCTTGTGACGGCTAGGGACCCTTTCGTAACTTCGAAGGTCTCTCTTAGGTTCGTTTTTTCACGAGAGCCCGATCTGTACAGCTGTTGCAAGACGGATCCTCTTCTTCTGATTCTTCAGTGTCACTGCCTAAACGAGAGCGAATTTTTCTGCCGGATGAGCTTCAATATCAGACTCGTCCGTATCGCTACCGAAATTACGATGAGTTTTACGGAAGGACGGACTTCCAGCGTCGAACTCATCAGTGTCACTGCCGAAACGCGGACGCACATGGGTTTTTTTTTGCTTTTGATAGTGACAGCCGGCTCAGATTTGCTTTTGAGTCTCGGGGCCGTTCTGTCTTTGGTCAGCCGTGGCTCGGCACTTTGGAGGTTCACAAAGTACCGAGAAACTTCATATCGGACTTCATGCACACCGAATGGCTGGATGTCTCCGTCAATGCGTCTTTCTTCTCCTTTTTGGTATACTTTATGCACTGATGGAGAGTTGACGGAACGATGCCGTAATCGTGAAGCTACGACCTTCCCAGGAGAATCTTATAGGTAGTGTCAGCGTCGATTACGTATATCTTGGCTTCAGTTTGTAGGTCCCCGAACCTGATCGGCAGAGTTATGGATCCCAGAACTTGCTGGAAAATTTGATTAAAGTCTTGAATGATAATCCTTTCCCATGACAGGTGTCGGACGTCCATTGAAAAACTCTTCAGAGTCCGCAAGTTCATGATGTTCACTGAGGATCCAGGATCAATCAATATGTGATTAATCCGGTTTCCGTCGCTGTACCCTGTCACGTAAAGTGGTCGGTTGTGTTCAGCTGTTTCTAGTAACAGGTCTTCATCTTTAAATGTGTAACATCTCTGTTTTCAGTGTACATAAATTTGTTTAAAAATTAATATACAAATGGAGTATTTTCAATCCTATGTATACTATAAGTATTTGAATTGCTTTTGAACAGCAAGAAAACACATGTAGCTCATTGGTAAAGCCTTGCAATGCTGTGACATAGCCCCTGTGTTCAAATCCCATCAGCCACATATTTTTTAATTGATTTTTCTTTAATCTTTTAGAAGCCCAAAGGTTTACACGTGCACTACACGTAAAATGAAAAATCACAGATAAGACAAACATGTGGGAAATGTTATACCACACGACACCAACACGTGGTCAAAATCCCAAGCCCCTTCACCGGTATTGGACCGACGAGATTTAAAGGAAAGACCGGCACCGCCGGGTAGGACCGTAGGTACTGCCTTGGATTTTTTCCCCTGGCACCCCTTCGCCTACTCCACTACCCCCATATTGTTTGTTTACTCTGAAAATATCCAGAGAGTGATAATTCCTCTCTTTAATTCATTTTTAATGCAAATTTTAATTCTATTCTTCATTACCCTAAACTCTAATTTTCCCTATAAATACCATACCACATTTCATCCCTCCTCACTTAGAATTTCATTACAAAAACTCTCTAAAATTTCCAAGTCCTAAGTTGTGCAAGTGGAGTAAGCAATGGTCGAAGTTCCGGCGAACTTTCAAGAAGATTCCGGCGACGAAACGACACCCCGACGGTTCCAAAAGCTTCTTCCTTCACCCCTCTTTCTTTATAGCCAGTAAGTTCACTCTCCCCTCCTCTTATGCTATTCTAAAACTTCTCTTTTTCAAAACTCGTCGGAAGCGGAGTTATTCCGACATCTGATTCGTTTTTCTTTAAAAACTCCATTTTTCTTAAATAATAAAATACCATATTCTTTCATAATGTTTAACAAACATAAATAAATACATTAGAACAAGTTTCACCTCAAAATAATTTATGTTGCAAATTTTATTTCACTTTTACAGTAAAATACCATCATGTTACTTACAACTTATAATTGTTCAATTTATCCGTATTATTTTTAGATAACTCACGAGGTAATGACTTACCTCATCACAACACGAATTTAACATAGCATGATGAATTTTGGGAATCTAGTTTATGGGAAAATACGAGATTACGAATAAATACCTTAAACATTCAAAAACCGTTTTCTTTAAAAAGTGTGTTAATTAAATTCCTTGCAATTGCGTCTCTACAAACCATTTTGGGAAACCCCGATCGGGATAGTGCGGGTTATCGCATGTCCTCGGGCCTAATAGAGCGAGATGCAGACCTTCGCAAGGAGCATTCGATCTCGATGGAATTTTGATGCAATTTTTAAGAAAATGAGATTTCAATAAAATAAATAAACTTTATTATTATTATATATATATAACTATTATCAAAATATCTATTTTAAATATAATATATGAATATTCCATGTTTTCTAAAGCAAAGGAATCACAATCTCATGAAACTACCTTTACAATTCAATACCATTCCAAGTTTACATTAAAATACCACATACAATGAAATCTAGGTTCTACTCACTAGAAAATTTCACTTTTATTAAATATACATCTATGAAAACCTTAAAGACGACAATTAAATACTTGAGGTGTATTTTGAAATTATATCAAACTATTTTTTACATAAAACCCCCTCAAGTTATATTAAATTACAATAAGGACCCCAGTAAATATATGTTTAAGCGGGACCAGTTCTTTTGAGCCTCAGAGAGCCAGAGAATATGGGTGCTTACCTATCTAAGGTAGACAATCTAACAACGGTGTTATCAATATGGTAATTGTCTTAGAAAAAGACACAAATCCTGCCGTCCATGTGCAGCAGTTACCGATAACATCAAAATAATCATGACTTCAATTCTGTTTAAAAGTCTGACTCAGTTCAAGTCATGGTCAAATCTGATTATAATCTATCTTGAATTTGATTCAAGTATAACTACAATACAACATGAATCCGTCTATACCAGAATTCAATCTATATTGACCGAACTGAACCATGGATATACTTTGATTACATGACTATCCATTTATATCCATTCTGTTTACTAATATCATGGTTTCGGCAAGTCATCCATATATATAACAAAATAATACAATCAATACAAAAGACATTACGGGGTTTATAAAGGGGTAGACTGGTACGAAACATGTTAAAGGTGTCACGAAGTGATTACTAAAATACGTAATTACATCCATGCCGTTGTTACGTGGTATTATCGACGGAGCCTTGTACTACGGGTTACCAAAGTCCACGGTGTAAGTTGGACTCCTCTTGTATACACTGGTATATTCTGTACCAAGCTACAAACAACTGCGTTAACATATAATCAAACATTACTAGTTATACTCTCTTCTGTCTATAATATCTCTACCTATCTTTGGGACTTACCGAGCGATTGTTCACTGACGACATTCCTATTTCTCTTCTTCTTTGGAATTTTTTCAGGAGGACCCGACTCTGAAGAGTTCGAGACCAGCTAGGAGCACTTGGAGCAGACCCCTGAGCAGTACACTGAAGACCCCGAGCTATAGTCACTTGTACATATTTTCTTTTCAGTTCATGCCATTGTTTAGGAATTGCTTTCCATCCTTGTATTTACATTTTCAGTTGTACCTGTAAAAGAATGTTTAATAAATAAAGTTGCTGTTCATTACATTCATGTCTCTTGTGTACATTTTATATTACTTAGTTACGCTTAGCGTGTTCACTTTTGAGTAAATACGTAGCGGACCTCGCTGCGTCCCCTTGCCCATACACCGGGAAGCGGGGCGTGACAGGTTTTGTTGGTGGCCCATGAAGGTCAGTTCTGCATGGACATGCAGGTCAATTCTACATGAAGTCCTAAGCAATATAACACAAGAATCAGCAACGAAAACCATTCTTTACATTTCATATTTCTTGAATCTTACAATTTCATATATTTTGAATCTATCCTAACCCTATTTTTCTTTCAAGGTTAAGGATTCTCCAAACAACACCAGCACCAACTTCAACAACACACTACCTTTACCGCTTACGCCTACCGTTGTTGCTCCGATCAATGAGCAAGCGGTACTGCTTGAGGCAATCTGCAGTCTCCTGGAGGGACAACAGCAGCAGACTGCTATATTAATAAACCGTCCAGAAGCGGAAGCACCCGGAGTGAAGCAATTCCGGGCATTCACCCAAAACAATTTTCGGGAAAAGAGAGCCCTCTGGAAGCTGAAGAATGGGCTCAGAGTATTGAGGATGACCTGGAAGCAGCACAAGTGCCAAAGATCGCTTGGGTACGAGTTGCGAAGCTGCAACTCACCGACAACGCCCGAGTTTGGTGGAAGGCGGAAGAAAGCCGTTTTGCTCAACCTATCGAATGGAGGACTTTTCGCGACATGTTCGACGCGAAGTAATTTCCAGATACCGCTCGATTTGACATGGAACATCAATTTATCCATCTACAATAGGGTTCGATGTGGACCAAATCCGTGGATGAATATGATGCTCAGTTTACCATGCTCAGTAGGTAAGATATGTCTCAATATTCGATTTTCAAATATCACATACTACACAGCTAACACAAGACCTTAACAGGTTCGCAGCACACTTAATACCAACTACTGAGATCAGGTCCAGACGATTTCAGCAAGGGTTAGATCCAGAAATCTAAGGTGCCTTAGCTACAGGGGATTTCCCAACCCACGAATTGGTTCTGAAAGCTGCCCGTCGATATGAGGCAGTAGTAAAGATGAAGGGCAGACCCCAATCTGCCGGAGTGAAGCACCCTGCCACCCAGATGGCAGGAGGAGCCTCTTCAAGGCCACAATTTGTGCCCAAAAAACCGGGAATACCAATCAACCGGCCCAACTCAGCCTTTTGTACCTACTGCAGGAGAGATGGACATTTGGAGAAGGACTGCCGGCGTGCAAATCGCCTTTGCTTAGTCTACGGCTCAGCCACTCATGATATTGAGTCTTGTCCTCGTAGACACAACCCAAATGCTGCACCCAGACCAGCAATTACTTATCAGCAGTGCCCAGCCATCCAGGCACCTGCTCCAAGACTCGCTCTCCCTGCTCCACCTCCTCATGGACCAACTGCACCTCCTCCTCGTCAGTTCCATCAAGCTCAAAGGAACGTACCTCAAGTACAAAGGAACGGGCAGAGGAATGCTCCTCCAGCAAGGAGGAATGTGTCGAAGCGACATGCTTTCACAATGACCGTGGAAGAAGCTGAAGCCACTGGCCAAGTCATTACTGGTAACCTTTCAATTTTCAAAGCTGTTCAATACTTGTTACATCCATATATTTTTCTATACCTAAAAATTATCCCACATAACTTAGGTACAATCTTAGTAGCCTCACTTCCCGCACTAGCACTCTTTGATACTGGAGCATCTCATTGCTTTATGTCGCAACGGTTCATCCGAACTCATGCGATTCTAGTCAAACCTCTCGTATCCAGCTGGAATGTCAGTTCAGGGAACAGCGTTCTAAAGGCAATAATGGGATACGACCTGTGTCCAGTGGTCGTCTGCAGCAGAGAAGGTGCTGGACATACCGAATTTTGATGTCGTTTTGGGTATCGATTGGCTCAGAACTTTTTACGCTACCATAGACTGTCGTCAAAGGAGGGTAGTGTTCGAGATTCCAGACCATCCGGTCTTTTATTTCAAAAGTGGAGACCGTACCCTAGAGCCAAGCACATACAAGGCAAAACCGAAGAAGGCAGTGATTGCAACACTTCAAGCGGAGGAAGGATCGAAGCCAGAGATAGTTCGAGAGTTCGATGATATATTTCCTGAAGATATATCAGGTTTGCCTCCCGATAGAGCTCTTGAATTCAGCATTGATTTAGTACTTGGAGCACAACCGGTGATCAAAGCACCGTATCGGTTAAACCCTGAAGGTTTGAAGGAAGTCCGTACTCAGTTGGACGAATTATTGAAGAAAGGATGGATTCATCCCAGCACTTCAAGTTGGGGATCACCAGTTCTACTTGTAAAGAAGAAGGAAGGTTCATATCGAATGTGTACTGATTATAGAGCTCTGAACGAAGTAACTATAAAGAACAAGTATCCACTTTCGCGCATCGACGACCTGTTCGATCAGCTAAGTGGGTCTTACGTTTTCTCCAAGTTAGATTTTCATTCGGGTTATCATCAGGTGAAGGTCAAAGAAACTGATATCCATAAAACGGCATTCAAAACTCGCTATGGACATTACGAATTTCTTGTGATGCCATTTGGAGTGACCAACGCACCAGCTATATTCATAAACCTAATGAATCAAGTTTTCCGAGAGTACCTAGACAGGTTTGTTGTTATCTTCATCGACGACATCCTGGTGTATTCTAAGAGTCGGAAAGAACATTCCGAACACCTACGAATTATCCTGGAGACTTTACGACAGCATCAACTCTATGCCAAGTACAGCAAGTGTGAGTTTTGGCTAGGATGTAACACCCGAGCCCAATAATACTATGTATATTACTAGTTGAGGGTTGTGGTTTGCTCATTTCCAATTTTCCTGATTTTCTGGTGTTTATTGCTAAATTTTACCCGGTTAAGTCATTTTGGCACATAACAAATTTTAACTCCGAAAATGAAATTTAAGATGTCCATGTTAGCCTACTCGTCGCCACTAGTCGCGTGGTAGCATCCGCGTGTCGAGATTCCGTTCCGTTTGGCTAAACGGGCAAGTTTGGGCGACTACGCGCGCGTGCAAGTGTCCGACTTGGGGGCATGCATTTTAATCACTAAACACCTATTTTCTAAATTTGGAACCCGCTTAAAATCTTATAATTTGAATTTGGAACATTTGGACGCAATCCGGGCGCGATTTGGAAATGTTTCATTTCGCGCCAAAACGGCCCATTTCAAGTTAATATCTTAAACTAATTTTATACGAATATATATATATTTTTACCTAACTAAAATCATTCAAATCCTCAGAATCTTTTCTTCTAACTGTTCTCTACCTCCTGCAGCCAATCGCGAGGGGGGGATTGCCTCCTCGTGGGCCCCGCCTCTCCTTTCACCAGCTCTCTCTCTCTCTCTCTCTCTTCACTCTATCAACAACTCTCTCTCTCTTCCTCTATATATTCACATGCAACAGCCGCCTCCTCCCCTTTAACCCACCACGAGCGAACCCACGCGAAACCCTAACCCTAGCCCTCGCGATCCCGTCGCCGACCTCCTCGCGACCTCGCCGTCGCCGCCCTCACCGCCACGACCTCCACCGCACCCACCTACATTCCTCCTCCCGTTCTCCCGCTCCTTCCCGCGCCTGCAACCCATCTCCCCGACGCCTCCATCCCCTCGCAACCTCACCGTCGACGTCGCCCATCGTCGTCGACGACCCCACGACTCCCTTTCACCCTACTCGACCCGACCTCGTCGTCGTTCCCTCCTCCCCTCGCCGGAAAAGTAAACCCGAGCCTTCATCCTTCGCCTGCACCTTCCCTGCTCGCCGGAGAAGCGCGCCGGCGACCTCGTCGACGCCACCTCCGACCACCTCTCTCTCTCCCACGACCACCTGAGCCGACCACACCCTTCTCCAACTCGCCGCAGCCCACTACCCTGCACACCCGAGGCCCTTCCCCTTGCTGCAGCCGCCGCCGTCGCTTCGCCGGCGATCCAGTGCCGTCGAGCCATCGTGTTTGCACCCTGTTTCTTCGCGGTGAGTTTCCTTGTGCTTCCTCTTGGTACAATTCCTTCGCTGGTCGTATTTTGGCGTATATCGTATCTTTGTTGCTAACTTTGCTACTTTGTTGTTGCCGGAATCCGACCGTGCCGTCTGACGAACCCGACGCTCCAGCGAAGCCCCTGGTCCGTGTGATTCCGTTGACCTCTGTTGGGACTCGATCCGTGGCCCGTGCTTCCGTATCGTGGTTTCTACCGACACCGCATCCGTGTTTCGGTTTGCGGAACCGCCGAGGCAAGTATCCGAATACTTGCTTAACATGCTACAACTTAATCATCATGTTATAACTACACAACTAATATAACATCGATACCTTTTATAACTTAGAATTGCTAGCCACGATTATCCGTAACTTTAAATCAATGAAATCATTGCTCGTATTAACCGGTCTGTTATTAATTCATACTTAACTAATCAAACCAAGTAGATCATCCCCACTTCATTTGTTAAAATCACTCATGAGACAATTATTGTGCTTAGTTCAGATTCATGTAACTCCATTACGTATATTATCGATTTTGTTCGTCTTGTGGCTTTTGCACCTCAAAGGTGCGTGAACCGGATTTATAAGAGAATACGAAACATCACTGTGTTTACCTAGATTAATATTGTTATTTACTGTTTCCTGCTACTGTTCATTGTTGATTGCATACCTGTTGCGAGCACATACCTGATTGCATTACATATTGACCGATCTTGATACACATGACACATGTACTGATACACCGGACACGACACCATGTACATATCGACTCTACCTGTTGAAGGTAACCTGACCTGTTACCTGATCTCATGCCTAATGCCGATAACCCTGATCTTTACTGCTGTCGATCCAGACAGACCTACCTTTACTTGACTCGTGTTGGCATTAGCCCTTGACTACTGAATACCTGACCTGACATACATAGCTTGGGGGTATGGGGAAATCAAAGATGAACCAGACTTGTAACTCGACAGTTCACTACCGTTCGAGCGTACACATTCCTTTCTGTGCCTTACGGCATGTCTCGGCTGCCGCCGAGAATATTGTGGCCGTGATCCCGGGTATGTACGGGGTAATACCGAGTGTACACTTTCCTTTCTGTGCCTTACGGCATGTCTCGGTTTCAGCCGAGAATATTGTGGCCGTGGTCCCGGGTATGTACGGGATACTGATACTTTTCTTTCTGTGCCTTACGGCATGTCTCGGTTTCAGCCGAGAATATTGTGGCCGTGATCCCGGGTATGTACGGGATACTATTGAGTTACATCGACGATTCATCAATTGGTTTCAAAGACTATAGAGTAGAAAACCTGATAGAACAGTTTAGTCACCACTGCACATTACCCTGCTTATTACTTCTTATTACTGCTTTATTCATGTTCATGATTGCATTGTTTATTACCATGTTTATGCTATATACTTGATATCGTGACGCGCTGACGTCTGGGTTTTGCATGGCCCAGATTCCGTACCTTTGTCGTCGACCGAGCAGGAGTACTTCAGCCAGCAGGCTGAACAGTGAGTCCTTAGGATTTAGTTTATTTATTGCTTTTCATTTCCAGATGTGAGCCCGCATTATGGGACGTACTGTTTATTCATTGTATTGGATCATTAGCTTCCGCACTCATTGTTTATTGATTCTTGTTATTATGGATTTGGACATGTATTAGTTTAGTTTATTTTTTTTACTGTTCTTGATATCTCTACAACCGTAATGTGACTGCGGACGGATGCGTCCTACCCGCAGGTAGCATGGTTGGCTATGTCACATACCCAAATCTTGCGTACTCTGGGAAGCGGGGCGTGACATGGTTTTATGGTATCAGAGCCATAGGTTAATTGGGTTGATTCTTTGTAGTTGGGTATTGCACCCGATACGCGAATCATGATACCCGTGATTAGGAAACATGTCCTGCCACCTTGACCGTTTTACCGTCCTTGAATCATTCTTCCAGATCATGTCGACATGCAAACTTACTTTGCATTGTCAATTCGAAAACCCAATTTCTTGTTATCTCTAGGACTTAGGCGACTTGGGTGAAGTTAAGTAATTGCGGCTATGATACCGCGGCATAGCTACAATGCGGCACTCTATTTAAGTATCTTGGAGTTCTAGCCTTGATCTATACTCGAAAACTATCATCATGCTAACGTTGGGTACTTTGATTTCCAGGGATATGGCCGATCAGAATTTGGAGATGGACCCAGGACATGCGGTCTTAGCCGCCAGGCGAGGAGTGATAAGGGGATTGTTGGAGAAACTAAAGGAACAACTCGAGCTGGAACCAGCATTTGCAATGGACCCCACGTCCGTACGTAGAAGTATTCCAGTGAACAGGCGCAGCGTGGCACCAATGAAGAAAACAAGTATGAGTGATCGGAAGGGGAGCGTGATCTGTAGATACTGCCATAAACCCGGACATGTGCGAAGGGAGTGTCGTATGAGGCTGGGACTCTGTTTTAGATGTGGAGCGGCAGATCACACCGTTGATGTTTGTCCGTCGAAGCCTCGCACGAAGGATGATACACAGAAGCCTCCGCAGGGACCGTTCCAAGGACAGGAACCGCTTACTCAAGGACCACAGCAGGCTCGAGCGTTCACGTTGACAGCTGAAGAAGCTAAGGCATCGGGAGAATTGGTTTCAGGTAATTTACTCGTTCATGGTTTTCCCGCTTGGCATTACTTAATTTCGGAGCATCCCATTGTTTATGTCATCCAATTTATAACTACACACTCGATCACCTGCACGACCCTGTCTAGTTTCTGGGACATACACACTGGGAATGGGAAATCATAGCTAGTAAGGAAGGTAGAGATTGTACAGTGTTGTTTGCGGACGGGAGCTTTTGCAGATTTCTTGGTGATAGATACGGGCAGTTATGAGGGATGGGTTTTTCTTGGCACTTTCCACGCCCACATTGACTGTAGGGCGAGGAAGGTAATTCCAGATTCCCGGACATCCTAAGTTTACTTTCATTGGAGGAAGAAATTCTGTCGGGCCAGTCGAGTTTAGGGCTAGGCCGACGAACAGTGTTCTTGCGGCTATGGTAGTGGAGAGTGATGGAGAGCCGGCAGTTGTTCGCGACTTTGTGGATGTGTTTGAAGACATTTCGGGCTTACCACCGAAGCGAGACGTGGAGTTGCGTTTGATCTTACTCCTGGTGCAACACCAGTATCAAAAGCTGACTATCCAATGGCACCAGTAGTATTGGAGGGAGTTAAGAAACAAGTGAGTGAATTACTCGAGAAGGGATGATTCGAAGCAGCAACTCACCTTGGGGAGCTCCAGTTCTTTTAGTGAAGAAGAAGGATCGCACTGCCGACGCTGAGACAAGAGAAGTTATTTGCGAAAGTGCGTAAGTGCGAATTCTGGTTGGAAGAAGTGAGGTTTCTGGGGCATGTCGTGTCGGGCGATGGAATCGCCGTTGATCCCGAGAAGATAGTAGCAGTTCGAGATTGGTCTGTTCCAAAGAATGTTGCTGAGATAAGAAGTTTTCTTAGACTCGCCGGATACTACAGAAGACTTGTGGAGAACTTCGCTCGTCTAGCTGAGCCGTTAACCAAGTTACGCGTAAGGAGGTACCGTTTGTTTGGACGGATGGATGTGCATTGGCCTTCGAGGCGTTGAAGCAGAAGTTGATAACCGCCCCTATCCTAACCGTATCGGATGATTCAGGAGGACTGGTGTGTCACAGCGACGCATCGGGAAAAGATTGGGATGTGTTTTGATGCAGAATGGGAAAGTCGTCGCTTACGCATCGAGACAGCTGAAGACTCACGACTTGGAGCTTGCAGCCGTGATCTTCGCCCTGAAGATTTGGAGACACTACCTTCTGGGCGAGAGAGTTGAAGTCTTTACGGATCACAAGAGTTTGAAATATGTGTTCACTCAGAAGGAGTTGAACATGAGGCAACGCAGATGGTTGGAGCTGATGGCCGACTACGACCTTGATCTTAAGTACCATCCGGGAAAATTTAATGTCGTGCCAGATGCACTAAGTCGGTTACCAGCAATTCAGGTGTTAACTACGCAGAGGGAGATCATTGCAGATTTTCGAAGATTTGACTTGGAGGTTGTGCTACCGCATGCTACAGGACAGTTGATGCAGTTGCAAGTACAATCGTCCTTAGTGGAGAAGATTAAAGTGGCGCAATCGCAGGATCCTAGACTGCAAAAGTTTCGAGAGCAGGTTGGAGCCGGACTACGAACCGATCTACTGATCCATGAAGATGGTTCGTTGAGTTATAGTAGCCGTGTGTGTGTGCCAAAAGGAGATGTGCGTGAAGAGCTTAAGAAGGAGGCACACAGTTCAGCTTACTCTGTACATCCAGGAGGGACAAAGATGTACCGAGATTTTCGACAGCATCTCTGGTGGGAAGGTATGAAACGGGAAATTGCTCGCTTCGTGGCTGAGTGCTTAGTGTGTCAGCAAGTCAAGGCTGAACATCAAAGGGTTGCTGGTTTGTTGCAACCACTTCCGATTCCTCAATGGAAGTGGGAACATATAACCATGGATTTCGTGACGGCTTTACCGCGGAGTCCAAAGGGCAACAGTGCCGTATGGGTGATTGTCGATCGTTTGACCAAGGCAGCTCACTTTATTCCTTTTCGAGTTGGTCAATCAACGGATACTTTGGCAGAGCGATACATGCAGGAGATTGTCAGATTGCATGGAGTACCGGTAAGCATCGTGTCCGATCGGGACACTCGGTTCTTATCACACTTTTGGAGGAGTTTACAAGAAAGTTTGGGGACTCGATTGAAGTCCAGCACAGCTTATCATCCCCAGACTGATGGAAAATCAGAGAGAACGATCCAGACCCTTGAAGATATGTTGAGGGCTTGCATGTTAGACTTCAAAGGTTCTTGGGAGGATCATCTACACCTGGTGGAGTTTTCGTACAACAACAGCTTCCAAGCAACTATTCCGATGGCCCCGTTTGAAGCACTGTATGGTCGTAAGTGCCGTTCACCGGTTTGTTGGGATGATGTTGGTGAACGAAGGTTACTAGGACCAGATTTGGTGGTGCAGACAGTCGAGAAGGTGAATACAATCAGAAAGCATATGAAGGCAGCTCAAGACAGACAGAAGAGTTGGGCCGACACGTCAAGAAGACCTCTAGAGTTCGCCGTGGGCGATTTGGTATTCCTGAAGATATCACCGACTAGAGGGGTGATTCGCTTTGGAAGTCGGGGAAAGCTTAGTCCCCGGTTCGTTGGACCCTTCGAGATTCTGGAGCGTGTTGGATAGGTATCTTACAGGTTGGCGTTACCACCGTCATTAGCAGGAGTTCACGATGTGTTTCATGTGTCTCAACTACGGAGGTATGTTCGTGATGAGACTCATGTCTTGGACCATTCGGAGTTGACCGTTCGGGAGGACCTGACTTTTGAGGAGCGACCAGTCGAGATCAAGGATCGAAGAGAAAAGGTTCTTATGAACAAGGTTATCCCCCTTGTGCTAGTTTCTTGGAGTAATCGATCGCATGGAGAATCCACTTGGGAGCGAGAGGACGAGATCCGGCAGAAATTCCCTCATCTTTTCCAGTAGTTAGCTATCTTGTATTCTTGGAATTTCGAGGACGAAATTCTTTTGTAGTTGGGTATGATGTAACACCCGAGCCCAATAATACTATGTATATTACTAGTTGAGGGTTGTGGTTTGCTCATTTCCAATTTTCCTGATTTTCTGGTGTTTATTGCTAAATTTTACCCGGTTAAGTCATTTTGGCACATAACAAATTTTAACTCCGAAAATGAAATTTAAGATGTCCATGTTAGCCTACTCGTCGCCACTAGTCGCGTGGTAGCATCCGCGTGTCGAGATTCCGTTCCGTTTGGCTAAACGGGCAAGTTTGGGCGACTACGCGCGCGTGCAAGTGTCCGACTTGGGGGCATGCATTTTAATCACTAAACACCTATTTTCTAAATTTGGAACCCGCTTAAAATCTTATAATTTGAATTTGGAACATTTGGGCGCAATCCGGGCGCGATTTGGAAATGTTTCATTTCGCGCCAAAACGGCCCATTTCAAGTTAATATCTTAAACTAATTTTATACGAATATATATATATTTTTACCTAACTAAAATCATTCAAATCCTCAGAATCTTTTCTTCTAACTGTTCTCTACCTCCTGCAGCCAATCGCGAGGGGGGGATTGCCTCCTCGTGGGCCCCGCCTCTCCTTTCACCAGCTCTCTCTCTCTCTCTCTCTCTTCACTCTATCAACAACTCTCTCTCTCTTCCTCTATATATTCACATGCAACAGCCGCCTCCTCCCCTTTAACCCACCACGAGCGAACCCACGCGAAACCCTAACCCTAGCCCTCGCGATCCCGTCGCCGACCTCCTCGCGACCTCGCCGTCGCCGCCCTCACCGCCACGACCTCCACCGCACCCACCTACATTCCTCCTCCCGTTCTCCCGCTCCTTCCCGCGCCTGCAACCCATCTCCCCGACGCCTCCATCCCCTCGCAACCTCACCGTCGACGTCGCCCATCGTCGTCGACGACCCCACGACTCCCTTTCACCCTACTCGACCCGACCTCGTCGTCGTTCCCTCCTCCCCTCGCCGGAAAAGCAAACCCGAGCCTTCATCCTTCGCCTGCACCTTCCCTGCTCGCCGGAGAAGCGCGCCGGCGACCTCGTCGACGCCACCTCCGACCACCTCTCTCTCTCCCACGACCACCTGAGCCGACCACACCCTTCTCCAACTCGCCGCAGCCCACTACCCTGCACACCCGAGGCCCTTCCCCTTGCTGCAGCCGCCGCCGTCGCTTCGCCGGCGATCCAGTGCCGTCGAGCCATCGTGTTTGCACCCTGTTTCTTCGCGGTGAGTTTCCTTGTGCTTCCTCTTGGTACAATTCCTTCGCTGGTCGTATTTTGGCGTATATCGTATCTTTGTTGCTAACTTTGCTACTTTGTTGTTGCCGGAATCCGACCGTGCCGTCTGACGAACCCGACGCTCCAGCGAAGCCCCTGGTCCGTGTGATTCCGTTGACCTCTGTTGGGACTCGATCCGTGGCCCGTGCTTCCGTATCGTGGTTTCTACCGACACCGCATCCGTGTTTCGGTTTGCGGAACCGCCGAGGCAAGTATCCGAATACTTGCTTAACATGCTACAACTTAATCATCATGTTATAACTACACAACTAATATAACATCGATACCTTTTATAACTTAGAATTGCTAGCCACGATTATCCGTAACTTTAAATCAATGAAATCATTGCTCGTATTAACCGGTCTGTTATTAATTCATACTTAACTAATCAAACCAAGTAGATCATCCCCACTTCATTTGTTAAAATCACTCATGAGACAATTATTGTGCTTAGTTCAGATTCATGTAACTCCATTACGTATATTATCGATTTTGTTCGTCTTGTGGCTTTTGCACCTCAAAGGTGCGTGAACCGGATTTATAAGAGAATACGAAACATCACTGTGTTTACCTAGATTAATATTGTTATTTACTGTTTCCTGCTACTGTTCATTGTTGATTGCATACCTGTTGCGAGCACATACCTGATTGCATTACATATTGACCGATCTTGATACACATGACACATGTACTGATACACCGGACACGACACCATGTACATATCGACTCTACCTGTTGAAGGTAACCTGACCTGTTACCTGATCTCATGCCTAATGCCGATAACCCTGATCTTTACTGCTGTCGATCCAGACAGACCTACCTTTACTTGACTCGTGTTGGCATTAGCCCTTGACTACTGAATACCTGACCTGACATACATAGCTTGGGGGTATGGGGAAATCAAAGATGAACCTGACTTGTAACTCGACAGTTCACTACCGTTCGAGCGTACACATTCCTTTCTGTGCCTTACGGCATGTCTCGGCTGCCGCCGAGAATATTGTGGCCGTGATCCCGGGTATGTACGGGGTAATACCGAGTGTACACTTTCCTTTCTGTGCCTTACGGCATGTCTCGGTTTCAGCCGAGAATATTGTGGCCGTGGTCCCGGGTATGTACGGGATACTGATACTTTCCTTTCTGTGCCTTACGGCATGTCTCGGTTTCAGCCGAGAATATTGTGGCCGTGATCCCGGGTATGTACGGGATACTATTGAGTTACATCGACGATTCATCAATTGGTTTCAAAGACTATAGAGTAGAAAACCTGATAGAACAGTTTAGTCACCACTGCACATTACCCTGCTTATTACTTCTTATTACTGCTTTATTCATGTTCATGATTGCATTGTTTATTACCATGTTTATGCTATATACTTGATATCGTGACGCGCTGACGTCTGGGTTTTGCATGGCCCAGATTCCGTACCTTTGTCGTCGACCGAGCAGGAGTACTTCAGCCAGCAGGCTGAACAGTGAGTCCTTAGGATTTAGTTTATTTATTGCTTTTCATTTCCAGATGTGAGCCCGCATTATGGGACGTACTGTTTATTCATTGTATTGGATCATTAGCTTCCGCACTCATTGTTTATTGATTCTTGTTATTATGGATTTGGACATGTATTAGTTTAGTTTATTTTTTTTACTGTTCTTGATATCTCTACAACCGTAATGTGACTGCGGACGGATGCGTCCTACCATCAGGTAGCATGGTTGGCTATGTCACATACCCAAATCTTGCGTACTCTGGGAAGCGGGGCGTGACATAGATCAAGTCGGTTTTCTCGGACATATTGTATTAGGCGATGGAATCTCTGTAGATCTAGCTAAGGTATCAACAGTAAGCGAATGGCCGACACCGAAGTCAGTAAAGGACATTCGAAGCTTCTTGGGATTAGCAGGATATTATAGAAGGTTTATTGAAGGATTTTCGAAAATTGCAACACCCCTGACCAAGCTCACACGTAAAAAATGAAGAATTCGTGTGGTCAGAAGCATGCGAACAAGCTTTCGTAGAGCTCAAGTCAAGATTGATATCAGCACCTATTCTCATTATACCGGACCAATCTGGAGGTTTTAAAGTGCATTGCGATGCATCCGGTAAGGGATTAGGATTTGTTCTACATCAGCACAGTAAAGTTGTAGCTTATACTTCAAGACAGCTGGAAATTCATGAGCGCAACTATCCGACATATGCTTTGGAGTTGGCGGCCATAATATTTGCACTGAAGATTTGGCGCCATTATCTTCTTGGTGAACGAGTGGACATATACACAGATCACAAGAGTCTGAAATATGTTTTTACTCAGAAGGGGTTGAATATGCGGCAGAGAAGATGGTTAGAACTTATGGCAGACTTCGACATCAACCTGTAATATCATCTAGGGAAGGTGAATGTAGTACCTGATGCACTAAATCGCCAACCATTAGCATCGAACCTCACCGCACAGTGGAAGCTTCAATAAGAATTGCATCAGATAGAGATTGAAGTGGTCATGCCAGATAACGCTTCAAGTTTGATGAACTTACAAGTTCAATTTACCATTGTCAATCAGATCAAAGCAGCTCAAGCAAGTGATGCTAAGTTGCAAAAGATCAGAGAACAAGTAGAAAGTGGACTTCGAACAGACTTCATCATCCATGAAGACAGATCTTTGAGATACGGCAGTAGATTGTGTGTACCAAAAGGTTCTGTGCGAGAAGAGTTGATGAAAGAAGCTCACAACTCTCCTTATTCAGTACACCCTGGAGGTACAAAAATGTACAAAGATCTGTGTCAAAATTACTGGTGGCATGGAATGAAGTGTGAAGTAGCCAGAAGCGTCGCTAAATGCTTGGTGTATCAGCAAGTAAAGGCTGAACATCACAGGACAACTGGTTTACTTCAACCGTTACCTATCCCAGAATGGAAGTAACAAAACATCACAATGGATTTCGTGACTGCACTTCCTCGCAGCACGAAAGGTAACGATGCAGTATGGGTTATTGTTGATCGACTCACAAAGTCGCATCATTTCATCCCTTTTCGAGTTTGCCAATCTACCGAGACATTAGCAAAGAAGTACATGGAAGTAAGTATGAATCTAAGTAAGATTTAAATCTTCATTATGTACTATTTCTGATACCCATGAACTCATGCAGGAAATCGTAAGATTACATGGAGTACCGGTTTGCATTGTCTCCGATCGTGACACCGGATTTCGATCACAATTTTGGCAGAGTCTGCAAGCTAGCTTAGGAATAAGTCTGAACTTTAGCACAACTTACCATCCATAAAAAGATGGAAAGTCTGAGCGAACTATTCAGATACTTGAAGATATGCTAAGAGCATGTATGCTAGACTTCGGAGGATCGTGGGAAGATCACTTACATCTTGTAGAGTTTTCATACAACAACAGCTCCAAGCAAGTATAGGAATGACACCATTTGCAGCTCTATA
The DNA here is from genome assembly GCA_030015575.1 of Agapanthus africanus. Classification (NCBI taxonomy): domain Eukaryota; kingdom Viridiplantae; phylum Streptophyta; class Magnoliopsida; order Asparagales; family Amaryllidaceae; genus Agapanthus; species Agapanthus africanus. Next base: position 866,781,456 of record JASDDO010000019.1, on the reverse strand, counting down.
TGGAAGGAAGTGTCAATCGCCATTAAGTTGGGACGACATCGGGGATAGAGAACTCCTTGGACCTGAGATGATAGTAGCAACAGTCGATATAGTTCACACTATCAGGGAAAGAATGCGCATAGCCCAAGACCGACAGAAGCACTGGGCTGATGCAAAACGCCATCACTTGGAGTTTCAACCGGGAGATCATATATTTTTGAAGATATCTCCAAACCGTGGAGTGATTCGTTTTGGAAGATGGGGTAAGCTCAGTCCGAGGTATATTGGACCGTTCGACATACTCGAACGAGTCGGAGAAGTAGCTTATCGCTTGGCACTTCCACCTTCATTGGAAGGAGTGCACAATGTATTCTACATATCCCAACTCAGAAGGTATGTGAGTGACCCCAGTCATATTCTTGATCACTCCGAGCTCACTGTACAACCGGACTTATCCTGTGAGCAACAAGCTGTTGAAATCCTGGATAGAAAAGTGAAGTCACTTCGGAACAAGGAAGTAAACTTGGTTCGAGTGATGTGGAGAAAATATTCACCAGGAGAATCAACATGGGAATGTGAGGACGACATGCGTGCAAGATACCCCCAATTGTTTGTAAATTAGTCCTTAGAATAATTGTAAATTTCGAGGAAGAAATTTTTGTAAGGAGGGTATAATGTAACATCTCTGTTTTCAGTGTACAGAAATTTGTTTAAAAATTAATGTACAAATGGAGTATTTGCAATCCTGTATATGCTATAAGTATTTGAATTGCTTTTGAACAGCAAGAAAACACTTGTAGCTCATTAGTAAAGTCTTGCACTGCTGTGATATAGCCCATGTGTTCAAATCCCATCAGCCACATATTTTTTAATTGATTTTTCTATAATATTTTAGAAGCCCAAAGGTTTACACGTGCACTACACGTAAAATGAAAAGTCACAGATAAAACAAACATATAGGAAATGTTATACCAAACGACACCAACACGTGGCCAAAATCTCAAGCCCCCTCACCGGTATTGGACCGCCAAAATTTAAAGGGAAGACCGGCACCGCCGGGTAGGACCATAGGTACTGCCTTGGATTTTTTCCCCCGGCACCGCTTCGCCTACCCCACTACCCCCATATTGTTTGTTTACTCTGAAAACATCTAGAGAGTGATAATTCCTCTCTTTAATTCATTTTAATGCAAATTTTAATTCTATTCTTCATTACCCTAAATCCTAATTTTCCCTATAAATACCACACCACATTTCACTCCTCCTCACTCAGAATTTCGTTACGAAAACTCTCTAAAATTTCCAAGTCCTAAGTTGTGCAAGTGGAGTTAGTAAAGGTCGAAGTTCCGGCGAAGTTTCAAGAAGATTCCGGCGATGAAAAGATGCCCCGACGGTTCCAAAAGCTTCTTCCTTCTCTCCTCTTTCTTTATAGCCAGTAAGTCCCCTCTCCCCTCCTCTTTTTCAATTCTAAAACTTCTCTTTATCAAAACTCGTCGGAAGTGGAGTTATTCCGACTTCCGATTCATTTTTCTTTAAAAACTCCATTTTTCTTAAATAATAAAATACCATATTCTCTCATAATTTTTAACAAATATAAATAAACACATTAGAACAAGTTTCACCTCAAAATAATTCATGTTGCAAATTTTATTTCACTTTTACAGTAAAATACCATTATGTTACATACAACTTATAATTGTTCAATTTAACCGTATTACTTTTAGATAAATCACGAGGTAATGACCTACCTCATCACAACACGCATTTTTGACATAGCACGATGAATTTTGGGAATCTAGTTTATGGGAAAATACGAGATTACGAATAAATAGCTTAAACATTCAAAAACCGTTTTCTTTAAAAAGTGTGTTAATTAAATTCCTTACAATTGCGGCTCTACAACCCATTTTGGGGAACCCTGATCGGGTTAGTGCGGGTTATCACACGTCCTCGGGCCTAGTAGAGCGAGATGCAGACCTCCGCAAGGAGCATTCGATCTCGATGGAATTTTGATGCAATTTTTAAGAAAATGAGATTTCTATAAAATAAATAAACTTTATTTTTATAAAATATATATATATATATATATATATATATATATATATATATAACTATTATCAAAATATCTATTTTAAATATAATATATGAATATTTCATGTTTTCTAAAGCAAAGGAATCACAATCTCATGAAACTACTGTTTACCCCAATCAGAGCAAAGCTCTGTTCAAATTCCAAGGCGGGAAATGAAGCAACGCTTCTGTTTCCCCCAATCAGAGCAATGCTCTACCTTGAAATTAAAGTTAAAATTAAAGTCAAAATAATTGAAGCAACGCTTCAGCTGATTTGCGCCCTGCGCTGCGCGACACGTGTCAGCGCAGTTGCACTGCGCGACACGTGTCAGCGCAGTTGCAATAGCGCAGTTGCGCTGCACGACACGTGTCAAGCGCATGTGCGCTTGCGCCAGTTGTGCCAGCATTTAAACAGAAAAATTCTAGAAAGATCTTTCTAAACAATAAGATTCTCTTCAGTAAAACAGGAGCCCTTGGATCAAACATCCAACGGTAGGGAAAAATCCTTAAATCACTCAGAGAAAGATCTCTTTAACTGATTTAACAAATCAATTGGCACTATATAAAGGCCCCTAGACTCCAAATCTAAAACACACAAAAACAGATTATCATCAAGATAGAGAGACACAGAACTCCTCTAAAAAAAATTTTGAGAAGAGCTCAGAGAAAGAAAAGGTAAAAGCCTTTAAATAAAAGAAGAATTTCTTCTAAAAGAGATCAATGATCTAAGAACAAGATCAAGATCTTGGATAAAAAAAATAATAATAATAAAAAAGAAGAAGTAATTTACTTCTGTATAAAGGCATTGCCTTTTGATGAACCACCGGTTCTTGAAAACAAGAAAAACTTGTTTTCTTTGATCTAAATTTGATCAAAATATTAAACAGTGCCTTGCACTTTTGAAATTTGCACTGTTGCGCTCCTTGGATTGGCGCAAGCCACCAGGGAGCGCCACGTGTCAATCACAGAACAGTTGCGCCTTGCGCTTCTAAAAACAGAGCACTGCTCTCTTGGTTTGGTGCAAGTCACCAGAGCGCGCTACGTGTCAGCAGCGCAACAGCGCAGCGCACTGCGCTTGCGCTCGCCAGAGCGTGACACGTGTCACCCCCACATGAGTTTGTGCCTTGCGCTGGCGCAAAGCGTCTGATAAGCCACGTGGCGCACTGTCAGAACAATAAATACTTTGCATTATTAAAGAAGGGACAGAGCCCAATTAAAAGGCCTAACAGGCCTAATAAAAAATGCAATGCATTATTAAAAAGGGGCAGAGCCTAAACAAAAATCTGTCAGACCAAAACAGATGCCGTGCATCATTTAAAAAAAGGGGCAGAGCCCAAATAAAGGTCTAATAGACCAAACAAAAATGCCATGCATTATTAAACAGGGGCAGAGCCCTAGTAAAGGCCTAACAGGCCAAATGCAGATAAAACGTTGAACATTTTCAACTAGACTTAGCCCAATTCTGGCCGTAAGTTCTCAAATTAAATTGAACCGAGCACGACTGCTCTCTCAAATCAATTTACACCCTGTTCATGGGTACATCTCCGAACTCCTCTGATATCTGTCGTTGTAATCCTTCAACGTCTTCAGAGAGGTGACGGGTCCCGATAACCACACATCAATATGGACCGTGGGGTCCTTAAACTCATGGACTGACGCGTCCTTAAATTCATGGACTAATGCGTCCTTAAACTAACATTTGTCCCCAAAACGGGAATGACGGACCACTATGTCCCTAAACTGGAACAATAGAGCCCAAACGCTCTTTTGTTGGATCTAAACGATCCCGTTAAGTTGATCTTAGTCTCAAACTGGACTAACGTATCCTTAACAAATGTTTAAGTTGATCTTAGTCTCAAATAGGGCTAACGTATCTTTAAACCCTCAAACAGACTTTAGTCCTAATTTGGACTACAGGTCTCCCAACCAACTTTGGTTCAAGGGTACATCTCTGAACTCCTCTGATATCTGTCGTTGTAATCCTTCAATGTCGTCAGAGAGGTGACGGATCCCGATGGCCATACATTCAATGGACCACTATGTCCCTAAACTGAAACAATAGAGCCCAAACGCTCTTTTGTCGGATCTAAACGATCCCGTTAAGTTGATCTTAGTCTCAAACTAGACTAACGTATCCGTAACAAACGTTTAAGTTGATCTTAGCCTCAAATATGGCTAACGTATCCTTAACCCAAAACCCCAAACCCAAATCTAAGAAAATACGGATTTGGACTAATCTACGTCCTACGGGCGACGACATAAATTAGTCTCCGTATACAATCCACGGGCAACCACAAACAAAACAAACACCCACGACACGAAGTGAAATTCTGGAGAAGGAGAAAGTTGTTACCGCGATACGGTAGCGTAATTAACTGCAGGGGCTTGCGCCTGCAGGGAAGAGCGTCCCCACAATCAAAACCCCCTCAAGTGAGGGGGAATCTGACGAAGTCTGCTACATCGGCCGCATCCGTCTAAACCTCCGATACACGATGCCATAAATCTACTTGGCATCTTCGGAGAGGTGGACGGATAAAACCAAATAGCATCTGCCCCGAATCTCAGGCAAGACGTCTCTGTGTCGTGCCTCCATTCGGAGGGGAACATATTCTGGCACGCCCGGTGGGACCTCTTCCTCTTTCCACTCCACACTTCGTCTGTCGTGTTCGCGAACGAATCGCGATTTGCTGTAGTTGACTGTGGATTCGAGGTACTAAGATTTGGTGTCTTGCTCCATGCAGAGAGTAGAAGATCAATGGCTTCAAACTGCATTACCTGCAACTGCAACTCTCGCTTCGTCCTTACTGGAGGAGTGACTTATGGGCCCCAAGCGGCCTTCCTTTTTCAAGATGCCAGTGGAGCAGGTAACTCAAGACACCACTGTACTATTCTTTAGGACCATGCTCCCACCGATGAGCTTCAATACCCTAATGACGTCGCAAGAAGCTCCAAAGAAGTCGGTCTTTGATCGGCTTACAACTACCGCGGCCCCTCTCAACGGTTCGCCCAACTCCACTGCCTCGGTTTTTAATAGACTAGGCCAGAGCTCTAACGGGCCCATGAAGAAGCCTGCAATACCAGAAGGCGTTGTCCCGAAGCGGATAACTAACCCTGCTCCCGTTCCAGGCGAAATCACCAAGGTTGCTTCCCCTACTCGGAAGTCTGCTTTTGATAGGTTGACCGTCCCCATTCAACGGACGTCGGTCTTTAAAAGGCTGATACCAGCAAATTCTGATCAACACAGGGGGCATCAGGAGGTCACCCCTGCGGCTGAACCAACACCATCCCCGCGACATGCTCACCGTCGTCACTGGCGCCGAGTACGGAAGGTTGGGGGCAGCTCTCCCTTTGGATTTACTCCACCAGCTCCAACGGTGGGGATCGATGCTGCTGTTCCAACCGAGAACAGCTTTGAACTGCTCAACAAGGTGCGTAGAAACTCTCCTACTGCAGTGCTGAAGAGAACTCCTTCACCTGTGGGGAATGATACAAAGAAGAAGCTGGAGCAGCCCCCTCAGCGGCTGTCCTCTAAGATTTACAAAATCTGGCGTCAAGTCCAAGACTCGGTTGTTGATCAAGACTACCTCCGCCGACAGAAAAAGATGAAGGTTCGGCAGGAGAAGGACTACTCTGTCAAGCCAGAAAAAGCAACAGCTGGCTGGATGCCCACTGCAACGGCTCCCTCAATGTCAATCAATCAAAAGAAAAGGAGGCCGCAAAAAGCCCCTGTGAACATGGCGAACCGTAAAAGCGCTGAGCACAAACGCCCCAAGTCTGGGGGCATGGTGGTCCATACTGTTTATATGGCTTCCGGAAAGGAGGAAGGCCGTGCTTCGACGGGTCACCGACCGCTCACCCGATCCGTGACAAAAGCCCAAGAGCAACAATAGAAGCTTCAGAAGATGATGACTGCAATGGCCGCACTTACCGGGCCAAAAGAAAGCTCGGAGGTATCATCAGAACAACGTCACGAGCAAGAAACCGATGCTGACTTCCTACGCAGAGTCCTCGAAAAGAAGGACAAAGAAGCCACAGAGCAAGCAGCTAACATAAAACAAATGACGCTTCTCTTCCAAGACATGGTAGGAATAATGTTACAGCCGGACCCTCCAGCTGAAGACCCTCCAATCATTGTTGGAGACGACAAAGAGGAGACATCTAATCCTCCGCCGGCTCTTTCAGCAGCCAAGGAGGAAACCATTTCTAAAGCTGCACTAGACGACTATATAGCTCAGCAGATATGAGTTCATCAGGCGAATGAAGCGGCCGGGCAAATTGTTAGAACCGGACGACCCTACCCGGGCTGGTATGACCAAATCAGTTACCCGCCGGGATATACGATCCCTAAGTTCCATGTGTACAAGGGGACAGGGAATCCACATCAGCACGTCGCTCAATTCTGGGCCTTATGCGGCAACACTGGAGGCGATGATAAATTGTTGCTTCGCCAATTCGTCGGCAGCCTAGCGGAAACGGCCTTTGAATGGTATTCGGAGCTACCTAATGACTCTATCAAAACATTTACGGAGATGGAGCTACTGTTTACACAAAGATTCGCGAGTGCTAGTGAACGCACCCCGATAACAACACTGATTAATGCCAGGGTAAGGCCAAGCGAAACGTGGGTTCAATACGCAATACGGTGGCGAAACTTATGGTCGAAGTGCGAACAACACATCGAAGAAGGACCTGCGGTGGGCATGTTCGTGGGCACCCTAGACCCTCATGCAACTATTTCACAGTTCATGATGTTCTTTAAACCGACCACATTCCAGGCTTTAATTGATAAGCTAGCCCAGATGGATCAAATGGGTCACAGACCGTCTCCTCCGAAGCCGGAACCCCGAAACGACAAGGGTAAAGGGAAGGCGACCTTCGTTGCGAACACCTGACAGCAGACCAGTGCCCCAAAGCTAGCAGATCAACTGGAAGAGAGACGGCGGTATTATAATGAGAAAATGAAGTGCCCTTACTCATTCCCGCGGGATAAAACAAAGAGGCTGTTCGAGCTGGCGATGCGCAATAGGCTTATCAATCTCCCGAATCCAAGGAGATCACCGCGACCCAGCGAGGTGAATAATCCCAATTATTGCCCTTACCACCAAACGGTAAGTCACCCGATCGAGGATTGCTTCGTCTTTAAGGGATGGATCGAGGATCAGTACCTACAAGGCAAGTTCGCATTATCCGAAACTGGAAGGTGAACCCGCCACAACCTTATGCTCCTAAGAGGGTGGGCACGCCGGGGGCATCGTGCTCTTTTATAAAAGAAGCTCCATGGGAGGTCGCTCTTTCAGCCAAGACAAAAAGGATGTTGAAAGATCTTCACACATGCCCGGCAATCAGGTGGAAAAATCCACTGGAACCCGAGGTCGTAGAAGGGATGCTAAAGCCGCGCCCAACTCCAAAGATCAGTGGTGATAGCCAAAGCTCGCACACCCAGCCGTCAAAGTCTTCGAAAAAGAAGAAGAAGACCAAAAAGCCCGTGAAGCCTGGCGACAAGCGCATGGACCTGCAGAAACAAATCAACGCACTGGAAGAGTACAACCAGAAAGCGTGAACCCCAATCACGCTCCAAGAGTTTCTCAGCCACGTCCTTGAAGACGGAGATGATGGAGAAGACTCATCAGATGGATCTGAGAATTACGTGGCAAGTTGTCATGTGATCTCTCACTCGTCGATAGATGATAAAGAAGCTCCTTGCACCGAGAAACCGAGGGGGGGTCCTGAAACAGAACTTCTGTGGCCGTCAGACGAGATGTTCGATGCCTTCCTGAATGAGATTCGTCTGAAAAGTAAAGCCAATCAGGAGCGTGAGATGGCCATATTGGAAGGAGCCAAACGCCGGCGACTAGACGAAAGAGTCGAGGAACTCCTGTCAAATCAAGAGACATGCGCTGCGGATAAAAACAAATTCAAGACGAGGAAAAGGTTTGCTAAAGCCATATCAATGGGAATGAAGCTACCACCCTCTGAAGAAAACACTCTCGGTGGAGTAGAGATGCATCCTAATTACTGCTTATATCATCATAAGATTGCACATCCTACTGAAGACTGCGACTCCTTTAAGTGTTGGTGGCAAGGGTATGTCGGTCACAGGCGACACGTCAACAGAACAAAGCGGGAAGCTCGTAGACAGCGAAAAAATACGACAGATGAGCATAAAAGAGTTGCCGGCAATTGTCATAGGGATGATCCCGGGGGATCACGAGTTCTCACCTTCGGGAGCGACTCCGACGAAAAAGTAGCCCACGGTCCTCTCTTCAAGGAATCTATCTCTGAAACGAAAGAATTGAGGAGTTGTGAGAACATTCATCCGTGCAATGGCGTGCTACCTGGAAAGGATCTCGGACTCGCAAACAAGGGATCGAACAGAAAGGATAAAGGGAAGGGAAGAACGACCCTCGTCGCCAACGCTCAACAACAATCGAGTGGCCCTAGACCGGTTGTTCGCCAAAGCAACAAGCGGCAACCCCTTTATGAGGAGTTGAAACGTCCTTACTCATTTCCCCGGGATGAAACAAGGAGGCTGTTCGAACTAGCAGTGCGCAACAGGCTTATCACTTTACCGGAGCCGAAACACCAGCTACAGCTGAATGATGTCAACAATCCTAATTACTGCCCTTACCACCAAGTATTGGGCCATCCGATTGAAAACTGCTATGTTTTCAAAAACTGGGTTGAAGACCAATACCAACATGGCAAGTTCGCGTTGTCCGAAAACTGGAAGGTGAACCCGCCACAACCACATGCTCCGAAAAAGATGGACATGCCGGGGGCATCGTGCTCTTTCATAAGGAAAACCCCATCGACCGAAAAGTCAGTAAACTAGAGATTCGCCTCAAATATGGCGACATTGGACCACTATGTCCTAAAACTGGCGAAAGACCGAAACGTCGTTAAACTAACGATGGACCACTATGTCCTAAAACTGGCTGACGGACTGAAATGTCCTTAAACTAATGACGGACCACTACGTCCTAAAACTAGCTGACGACCGAAACGTCTTTAAACTACTACCGCAGTATCCTCAGGCTGACGAGATAAAAAAAGGAATAAAAAAAAATAATAATAAAGACGGTATGTTCATAAGCGAAATGGGCACGGATGAAAACCCGAAAGGGCTCCGTGAGTAAAAACAGCAGGGCTACCGGCGAGTGTTCGTGAAAACCTGAAAGGGCACGACCTCGTTAGAAAAAAGAATAAAAAGAATAAAAAAAGACGGTATGTCCATAAGCAAAATGGGCACGGATGAAAACCCAAAAGGGCTCCGTGAGTAAAAACAGCAGGACTACCGGCGAGTGTTTGTGAAAACCCGAAAGGGCGCAACCTCATTAAAGGACACTTACAGAGTCCTCTCGGCCTTATAAGGAGAAACCACCCGCGTGGGATCCTTACGATTCACAAGGGAGCAACACACTTAGGGATCCTCACGATTCCTAAGGAGAATTACACTTGCGAGATCCTCACGACTCGTAAGGAGAATTCTCTTATGGGACCCTCACGGCTCATAAGATTTGAAAGTCTTAAGTTACAGAAACCTTAACCCGTTCTTAAGCAACCCCCACAACATCCACTACTGCCTTACAAGCGGCTCGATACTGACCCTTGTATACAATCCATGGGCGCGAATAAACATTTCCCTGACCAAGTCCCACCCGTGGTTAGGGATATGCCCATATGGTGAACAACCCTTATAAGTTCTCTTGACTTATAAGGAGAAAACCCTTTTGTAAGATCCTTACGACTTACGGGGGAACATACACTTAGGAATCCTCATGATCCCTAAGGAGAAAACACACCTACGAGATCCTCATGACTTGTAGGGAGAAATACCTTTGTGAGACCCTTACGGCTCATGAAGTCAAAAGCCTTAGTCGACGGGATCCTAACCCTGTTCGCTAAGCCACCTTTGTTCGACATCGACAGAGGCAAATGATGATTCGCTCCTGGTAATATCCCAGTTGTAGCGATGCTGATGCCTAAACCGGTATCAAATTCCAAGCCCTTTCATGGCAAATGATGATTCGCTCTTGGCAATATTCCAGTTGTAGCGATGCTGATGCTGAGATTGGCGTCAGATTCCACGTTCCACACTCGCGATAAAAAAAAAATCAGCGAGCCATACGTGCATACGAAATAGCCGAAATGATGGGGCAACTTGCAATAAAAAGCAGCAAGTAAAAATGTATGCATGCAAAATAGCCGAAATGATTGGGCAACTCGCAATAAAAAGCAGCGAGTGAAAATAAAATAAATAGCCGAAATGATTGGGCACCGCGAAAAATAGCCGAAATGATTGGGTAATCGCGACCTTCGCGATATAAAAGCTGAAATGATAGAGCATCGCGGAAAGAATAAAAAAAATAATATAAAAAAATGATGAAGAATGAAACTTTTTGCCCTATAGGGGAGATCACATCGATCCCTATATACAATCCAGGGGCACAAACAAAGAGGGAACCACCTTCCCAACAGGCTCCACCAGAAAGCGAAGCCAAATCTCGACGGTTCATAAACAACCTAGAGACAATCTCGACATTTGTCGCAATACAGCAGACGAGATGTCAACAACGGCGTTCCTTCGCAGTCCAACAGGATGCAGATGCAACGTCAACAAAAGACCTCACGGTCGAAACAAAGCAGAGTGATGGCAAAATCCCAGCTTCACCTCAGCATTCGTCTCGATACAGCATACGAGATGTCAACAATGGCGTTCCTTCCTCCAACAGGATTCGGACACGACAAAGCAAACGAAGCAAAGGCCAAATTCCTAGCTTCAGGGTCTTAACGGCAAGTCATATAAAGCCTGAAAGACAATCGAAGATCATCTAGTACCAGTGCGGAGTGGTCACCACCTCGACATTCGTCTCGACACAGCAGACGCAATGCCAGCAAACGAAGCAAAGGCCAAATTCCTAGCTTCAGGGTCTTAACGGCAAGTCATATAAAGCCTGAAAGACAATTGGAGATCATCTTGCACCAGTGCAGAGTGGTCACCACCTCGACGTTCATTTCGATACAGCAGACGAGACGTCACCCCAGCGTTCTTCCTCCAACAGGATTCAGACGCGACAATCAAACAGTGGAGCCACGGCAAAGTCCCTAGTTCCAAACCTCGACGGTTCATCAACAACTTAGAAACAACCGCGACATTCGTCTCGATATAGAGGACACAATGCCAGCAAACGAAGAAAAGGCCAAATTCCTAGCTTCAGGGTCTTGACGGCAAGTCATATAAAGCCTAAAAGACTATCGGAGATCATCCCACACCAGCGCGGAGTGGTTATGACTCATCGGGGCTCTCCAAAATGAGCCTAACCTCAAGTAAAAAGTGACATGGAATATCCCTACGCTTGCTATTTCGACGGTAATATTACTTGGAAGATTACTTGAAGACGTCTTGCCCAGCCCCCGAAGGGATCAGAGACACGATAGTCGCAAGGCTACTCGAACAGCAAGATCGCTTATCGAGGAATACATCAGCCAACGCGATGGTACGACGGACAAAACCCTAAGTACCACAGACCCTAACGGACCTTTGTCGTAAAGAGCAGAGGTTAACTGTGACGTTAGGATATTCTTGCGAGAAATGCTTGATTCGTCTCGATTCGTGAGGAAATTAGTGTCTTTGCGAGAAATGCTCGATTCGTCTTGACTCGTGAGGAAAAGCCTTAGGCAGCGGGGATTAAAAAACCTGTTTCCTAAGCATTGGGGCCCTGCAAGTCGTCCCAAAACGGACTCTTGCATACTATTCACGGGCCACACTCTCCAAAGTCGAATCTCGATAAGGAGGGAACAACCATTTACGAGTCCTCTCGACTTGTAAGAGGGAAAATTCTCTTGTGGGATCCTTACGACTCTCAAGAGAAAACACACTTAGGAGTCCTCACGACCCCTAAGGAGAAAATACACCTACGAGATCCTCTCGACTCGTAGGGAGAAAAGTCTTTATGAGACACCCACGGCTCATAAAGTTGAAAAGTCTTAGGAGACAGACCTTAATCCTGTTTTCTAAGCCATCGCCACTCTGCAGAAAGCATAAAATTGACAGTTATATACCATCGATGGATCGCACTTGCTAAAATCACGTGGCAAACAACACAGCAAAGAGAAGAGAGAGACAGAAAGAACGTCCGATTTGCATCTGATTAAGCGTTTGAGACATACCCATTCATGCATGTGCAAAAAAAAATTTAGTACGCGAAACAAGACAAGCTGAAATGAGAAATTTTTCATTCATATTGCAAAAGGTTCTTACAATTATAAAGAAATAAACAAAGACATTATTGAGATGGTTACAATGGCAAAACCTCAAATCCAGGACATGGATTGAGAAACTCAAAAGTGACCTTGTCCAGAACTTTCCAAGCCTGGCGAACCATCCTAGTGTGCTTCCTTTCTCGAGCACGGGCGTCGGGATCCCCACTGATGTCCTCCACCCTCCGATAGGCAGCAAGAATGGCGGACTGTTGGAAGGCCTGGTGCAAGAGATCGACAAGATTGTCTTGCCGTCTCTTCGAGATTAGGTTCATCAGATACACCGAGTGCACCTTATTCTCGGCGACGTCCAATGCCCCAAGTGGCACACCAGTACAGAATAAGGGAAACGCTTTCCAGATTGCTCCCACGATAAGCTTCAAGAGAGAGGAACGCCGGGGAAGCAGTTGACCATTGTATGCGTCGAAGCGACTCATGATTTCAGCACACTCGGCATTGGTGAACTCTCGATTCTGAGAACGGCCAAGTCGGCGGATGTCCCCGTAAGAGATAATTTCGTCGAAATCGTATATGTGGGCGTCCATTACTCCTGTAAAAGAAAAGCAGCAACATTAGCAGACGGACTGATTAAGGAAGACGATATAATTCATCGAAGAATAAAATGCCATCTTTAAACTCCAAGATCCATGAAAAACTCCTAAGAGTTCTTCTGTATGATTTGGAAGGAGTAAAGCTCCATTGATGAATTAAGAAAATACAAGGAAAATCTTTTGAAGAGCACAGCTTTATTAATGGAACCCTAATAGGGTTCTCTTTAGTTCTCTTTAGATCCCTTTAGACCTATAGAGCAAAGCTCTGCTAAGTGAAACCCTAAATGGGTTTTCTTTAGATCAGGGATCTATTGAGAGCAAGGCTCTTAAAATTAATTTAATCTAATCTAATTTTTACCTAAAAAATTCTCTAGAGTTTGAACTCTTAAAAGTGCTTAAACAAAAGAGCAAGGCTCTGAATGTATGAAGAGATGCAAAATCATCTAAGGGACCAAAGGTCCTATTTATAGGCATTAAGAGAGCCGTTTCAACTTCCAAAAATTCGCGCAATGGTTGGAATTCTGCCACCGCTGCGCTCACGTTTGGAGCCACGTAAGCGCAACGGTGGGGGGGGCATTTGTTTACCCCAATCAGAGCAAAGCTCTGTTCAAATTCCAAGACGGGAAACGAAGCAACGCTTCTGTTTCCCCCAATCAGAGCAAAGCTCTGCCTTGAAATTAAAGTTAAAATTAAAGTTAAAATAATTGAAGCAATACTTCAGTTGATCTGCGCTCTGCGCTACGCGACACGTGTCAGCGCAGTTGCGTCAGCGCAGTTGCGCTGTACTCTGCGCTGCGCGACACGTGTCAAGCGCAAGTGCGCTTGCGCCAGCTGTGCCAGCATTTAAACAGAAAATTTTTGGAAAGATCTTTCTAAACAATAAGATTCTCTTCTGTAAAACAGGAGCCCTTGGATCAAAGATCCAACGGTAGGGAAAAATCCTTAAATCACTCAGAGAAAGATCTCTTTAACTGATTTAACAAATCAATTTGCATTATATAAAGGCCCCTAGACTCCAAGTCTAAAACACACAAAAACAGATTATCATTAAGATAGAGAGACACAAAACTCATCTAAAATTTTTTTTGAGAAGAGCTTAGAGAAAGAAAAGGTAAAAGCCTTTAAATAAAAGAAGAATTTCTTTTAAAAGAGATCAATGATCTAAGAACAAGATCAAGATCTTAGATAAAAAAAAATAATAATAATAAAAAAGAAGAAGTAATTTACTTCTGTATAAAGGCATTGCCTTTTGATGAACCACTGGTTCTTGAAAACAAGAAAAACTTGTTTTCTTTGATCTAAAATTGATCAAAATATTAAACAGTGCCTTGCACTTTTGAAATATGCACTGTTGCGCTCCTTGGATTTGCGCAAGCCACCAGGGAGCGCCACGTGTCAATCACAGAACAGTTGTGCCTTGCGCTTCTAAAAACAGAGCACTGCTCTCTTGGTTTGGCGCAAGTCACCAGAGCGCGCCACGTGTCAGCAGCGCAACAGCGCAGCGCACTGCGCTTGCGCTCGCCAGAGCGTGACACGTGTCACCCCCACATGAGTTTGCGTCTTGCGCTGGCGCAAAGCGCCTGACAAGCCACGTGGCGCACTGTCAGAACAATAAATGCTTTGCATTATTAAAGAAGGGACAGAGCCCAAATAAAAGGCCTAACGTGCCTAATAAAAAATGCAATGCATTATTAAAAGGGGCAGAGCCCAAACAAAGGTCTGTCAGACTAAAACAGATGCTGTGCATCATTTGAAAAAAGAGGCAGAGCCCAAATAAAGGTCTAATAGAACAAACAAAAATGCCATGCATTATGAAACATGGGCAGAGCCCTAGTAAAGGCCTAACAGGCCAAATGCAGATAAAACGTTGAACATTTTCAACTGGACTTAGCCCAATTCTGGCCGTAAGTCCTCAAATTAAATTGAACCGAGCATGACTGCTCTCTCAAATCAATTTACACCCGGTTCAACGGTACATCTCCGAACTCCTCTGCTATCTGTCGTTGTAATCCTTCAACGTCTTCAGAGAGGTGACGGGTCCCGATAACCACACATATATGGACTGTGGGGTCCTTAAACTCATGGACTGACGCGTCCTTAAACTCATGGACTAATGCGTCCTTAAACTAACATTTGTCCCCAAAACGGGAATGACGGACCACTATGTCCCTAAACTGGAACAATAGTGCCCAAACGCTCTTTTGTCGGATCTAAACGATCCCGTTAAGTTGATATTAGTCTCAAACTGGACTAATGCATCCTTAACAAATGTTTAAGTTGATCTTAGCCTCAAATAGGGCTAACGTATCTTTAAACCCTCAAACAGACTTTAGTCCCAAATTGGACTACAGGTCTCCCAACCAACTTTGGTTCAAGGGTACATCTCTGAACTCCTCTGATATCTGTCGTTGTAATCCTTCAACGTCGTCAGAGAGGTGACGGGTCCTGACGGCCATACATTCAATGGACCACTATGTCCCTAAACTGGAACAATAGAGCCCAAACGCTCTTTTGTCGGATCTAAACGATCCCGTTAAGTTGATCTTAGTCTCAAACTAGACTAACGTATCCTTAACAAATGTTTAAGTTGATCTTAGCCTCAAATATGGCTAACGTATCCTTAACCCAAAACCCCAAACCCAAATCTAAGAAAATATGAATTTGGACTAATCCACGTCCTACGGGCGACGACATAAATTAGTCTCCGTTTACAATCCACGGGCAACCACAAACAAAACAAACACCCACGACACGAAGTGAAATTCTGGAGAAGGAGAAAGTTGTTACCGCGATGCGGTAGCGTAATTAACTGCAGGGGCTTGCGCCTGCAGGGAAGAGCATCCCCACAATCAAAAACCCCTCAAGCGAGGGGGAATCTGACGAAGTCTGCTACATCGGCCACATCCGTCTAAATCTCCGATACACGGTGCCATAAATCAACTTGGCATCTTCGGAGAGGTGGACGGATAAAACCAAATAGTATCTGCCCCGAATCTCAGGCAAGACGTCTCTGCGTCGCGCCGCCATTCGGAGGGGAACAACTACCTTTACAATTCAATACTATTCCAAGTTTACATTAAAATACCACATACAATGAAATCTTGGTTCTACTCACTAGAAAATTTCACCTATATAAAATACACATCTATGAAAACCCTAAAGACGGCAATTAAATACTTGAGATGTATTTTGAAAATATATTAAACTATTTTTTACATAAAACCCCCTCAAGTTATATTAAATTACAATAAGGACCCTAGTAAATATAGGATTAAGCGGGACTAGTTCTCTTGAGACTCAGGGAGCCGGAGAATATGGGTGCTTGCCTATCTAAGGTAGACAATCTAACAACGGTGTTATCAATACGGTAATTGTCTTGGAAAAAGACACAAATCCTGCCGTCCATGTGCAGCAGTTACCGATAATATCAAAACAATCAGGACTTCAATTCTGTTTAAAAGTCTGACTCAGTTCGAGTCATGGTCAAATCTGATTATAATCTATCTTGAATTTGATTCAAGTATAACTATAATACAACATGAATCCGTCTATACCAGAATTCAATCTATATTGACCGAACTGAACCATGGATATACTCTGATTACATGATTATCCATTTATATCCATTCTGTTTACTGATATCATGGTTTCGGCAAGTCATCCATATATATAACAAAATAATACAATCAATACAAAAGACATTACGGGGTTTATAAAGGGGTAGACTGGTACGAAACATGTTAAAGGTGTCACGAGGTGGTTACTAAAATACGTAATTACATCCATGCCGTTGTTAGGTGGTATTATCGACGGAGCCTTGTACTACGGGTTACCAAAGTCCACGGTGTAAGTTGGACTCCTCTTGTATACACTGGTATATTCTGTACCAAGCTACAAACAACTGTGTTAACGTATAATCAAACATTACTAGTTATACTCTCTTCTGTCTATAATATCTCTACCTATCTTTAGGACTTACAGAGCGATTGTTCGCTGATGACATTCCTATTTCTCTTATTCTTTCGAATGTTGTCAGGAGGACCCGATTCTGAAGAGTTCGAGACCAGCAAGGAGCACTTGGAGCTGACCCCTGAGCAGTACACTGAAGACCCCGAGCTATAGTCACTTGTACATATTTTCTTTTCAGTTCATGCCATTGTTTAGGCTTTGCTTTCCATCCTTGTATTTACATTTCCAGTTGTACCTGTAAAAGAATGTTTAATAAATAAAGTTGCTGTTCATTACATTCATGTCTATTGTGTACATTTTATATTGCTTAGTTACGCTTAGCGTGTTTACTTCTGAGTAAATACGTAGCGGACCTCACCGCGTCCCCTTGCTCATACACCGGGAAGTGGGGCATGACAAAATGTGGCCGCAGCTGTATACAGAGTGTACTGGGCTTCTTTCATAATAATTTCCACAAAGTGAGCCTGTTATCGCTCGGGGTTTTGTAGAGCGTGAATGAGAATATCTCTAAGCTCCTTAGATAGAACCAAGGCGTTGTAGATGCTTAGGAGAGACGGAAGCTTTCGGAGATGAGCCAAGACATTATAGTCCACTGAGGAAGGACTTGAATTTTCATGAGCCGGCTCTCTGCCATCTTCTTCATTAGCGACTTGTTTTTCCTTCTCTTTTGGGGCGTTGCCTTGATTTTGCGGTAGAGCCTTTCCGCTTCTGAGCTGCATTTGGTTGGCTTTCGTAGCGAGCTCCTCGTCCTCCTCGGGAAAATAGAGTTCTTCCTCAGAGTCGCTACCAAGGTGAACGACGTAGTAGGTCACTATGGAGATCTCGTTATCGGAGCCTTCTTCTAGCTCCTCCAGAATCTCAGCCGCTTCTATGGGGAAGAACTCCTTCAATTGAATTAGAGTTCTTTCCTTTTGTTCATAGTCTTCGAGGGAATCGATATATTTTTGAACGGTCGATCTCCTTGCAGACTCTTTTTCGCGTCGATCTGCACTTTTCTTCTTCTTGATCTTTTTGGATTTTGAGCCTGATTGAGCCAAATTGTTAGCTGGAACGGTGGGCTCCTTCTGCCCTTCCCATTCCGTTCTGGGCTCTTTCTGAAGTAGCTTTAGCATCTTCTTCATCTTTTTAGACATGTGCATGCTCCATGGAGGCTGCAGCGAGTCAGTTTCATTCTTCAGGGTAGCGGGTTCAGCTATCTGCTCCCAGAAGTCTTCAGCTTGTGTCTGTATGAAGTTGGCGGTTGCAGCTTGATTGTTCACCAACACACTCTTAGAAAACTCGATCTCCCCAGTCTTGTACTGCTTCTTAACCCAGTCTTCGAAAATATAGCAATCCTCGATCGCATGGCTCACTACTTGGTGGTACAGGCAATATAGAGGATTGTTGGTCATTTTTTCTTCGTGAGGTCTTTTCGACTCTGGCAATTGTAGACCATTGTTCAAGGCATCTTTGAATATCTTGCGGACCTTGTCCGTTCTGAAAGAGTAAATCTTGTTCTTTTTCTCCTCTAGGGAAAGGCCCTTCTCCTCCCAGCACTGACTATCGAGTCCGGTTGGTTTTGGATTCGCCCGCCTTTCGCTTGTCTTCATTATTGGACACATTGAAGACATTGGTATTGCTGGAATTCCCGCTTCTATGGTTGCCTTCCTTCTTGCTCTTCCAAGTCTTGTCTCTTTGAGAGTCTGGGGTAGACTCTTGCTTCGAGCGTTCTAGCATTTGGACTTTCTTGGTCAGCTCCTGAAACGTCTTAAGGTCTGCTGTACACAAGAATGAGACCATCCAATTGCTGAGGTTCCCAATGAGGAGGCTGCCGGACTGGTCCTGCTCTAGCGGCGGTTCACACTTGACAGTGAGGTTGCGCCATCGGGCAATAAAGTCCGTGTTGGTTTCGTTTTTCCCCGGATTGGTTCTCACGAGGTCAGCGGTGGAGATTTTGTCACTAACACTCATGAATCTTTACTGAAACAGAGACTCTATTTGGGAGAAAGTAGTGATGGACCCGTATGGTATGCTTGCGTACCAGTCAAAAGCGACACCAGCCAGGCTGTTGACAAACTGATGAAGAAGGAGCGCATCATTGCCCCTTGTATTTTCGCACGACGCTTTAAAGTAGGCGGCGTGCTGATTTGCGTTTCCTATCCCGTCAAATCTTTCGAACTTAGGAATGACGTAGCCGCTGGGAAACTCGATCAGATCGTACTGTGAGGGATATGGCCGCCCACTACTGCCAATTTCTTTATGAGCTTCGGCTTCGGCCACCAATGTTTTAACCTTGCTGGTGACCAAATCCATTATCCGATATTGTGTTAGCGGGATAGTGCTATCTGGGGCCAAGGCGTCACCAGAAGCGGAATGTGGCCGGCTTTCGTGCGGCTCACCCAATCTTGGACCCAAGGGGACAGGCATCAGTTGCTTCGGGTTGTCATCACCCGGCTCATGAGTAGAGACATGTGCCTGATTGGAAGACGCTCGAGCAATTTGAGCCGTGAGTTGCATCACAACATTCGTCAGGTCGTCGATTTTGGAGTAAAACTTGGCCATCTCTTTATCTTTGCTCCTGAGCTATTTTCGAAGATCTTGAAGCAGCTCTTGCTTTGCGGTCCTGGGGTAGAAAGTCGGCTCTTCTTCGCCGTCCGAGCTTAATTCCACATGGACCGAGGGGTCCTTCTTCTGCCTATCGACCTCATCGAGAGGGTTTTCATCGTCCAGCGGAGGCGGCTGATCTTGGGAAACGACAACCACATTCAAGCCAGATTGGGCTTGAGATGTGGTGGCCACATCCCTGCTTTTGCTGCGCAAGTTATCGCTGGGCCGCGCGCCCGCTATATAGACCGTATAGATAACATATCCGGCCGTCTTTTCATTATTGGCAGCTGATTTCGTGGACCGCTGTAGTGGCCCTTCTGTTTTGGTAACGGACAATCGATTGAAGATGGCTGGCCTGACCGGATTCTTGTGTGGTGCTGGCGCTTCTTTTCTGGATTTACCCCGCTGCTTTCGCGCGGCACAGAGCGCCTGATAGACTCTTGAAGAGACAGTGTCATGCTTTCTCTGTTGGGGCTAGGACACGTCTCTTTATAGCATCGTTCGGACTGCTATCTCCTTGATTCCGGCGGTCATGGAATTTTCTGAACCCACTTCAGAGATTCGAAGGAATTGCTGACTTTTACGGCCGACTCAGCCGGCGTCGCGGGGTGACCCTGCTCTTGGAACCTCACAAGATTCCACTTGGCCGGAGTCCTGGCCCTCTTGTTGGCTCTATATCTGAGCCGCTTCTGTCTTAACTTTTCTGATTTGAGCAATTGGCAGGCTTCAGATCTTCGGGGAGCCGCCGTAGGCCGAGCGATGGAGAGCTTTGGAAATACGCCTGATTGTGCAATTGTCAGAGGCGTCTCCTGTGCTTGTTCGCGACGTTCGATGATGCCCTTTGTTCCGGTAGTTTTGCCCCCACCTGGAGCACTAGAGAGTCGTTCGGACACCGTTTTATGTTTGGGCTGTGGTGCCTTGGGGATCACAACATTCGGCCTCTTGCCCCTTGAGACCGGTTTGGCCACCTGGTTTGCCGTGACCTCTGCCAGATGAGCGCTTCCGGCAGGGTAGATGATGACGGAACCAAATTGACGGGGTGGCTCCTCCCATTGCCGGCTGAGACTTACAGGAAGAACCACGCGGGAATTGATCTTGACCACGTACTGGATCGGAGTCACGTTAGAAATGAATCACGTCTTGGGAGACATGATTGTTGAGTTAGAGATTGTGACTGAAAACTTGTTAACCTGTACACAAAAAAATGACTTCAGTACAGGCAATTGATATATAGATTGAGTTCGCATGATGTTCAGACCATAATATTGCATTTATCATTCCCCTTTTCTTATCCTTTTTATAAATAAACAGGTACTCTTGACGCACGTTTGTTGCATATTACAGGATACAGGTTTCTGGAGCAAATACAGTGAAAAAGACACAAAACAACAGAAAAAGGGACTTTTGACCAACAATTAGACGGATCCTAGTCAAGCCCAGTTCACATAGGTGCAAGGCAGCGCATATCAAGGTGAAACGGTTAAAAGACCAATACAAGTCTTCACTGAAGATCTGGAGAAGAGTAAGAAGCCAACAGAGAAAAAGAAGTATAAAAATAAGAAGCCCAAGAAATGATGAACCAAGACCTGAAGTTTGGTGAGCTAAACCCACCAAAGGGCCGCGGATCCGCGGCCCAAGCCAATATTTGCCGCGGATCCGCGGCCATTCTAAGCACGTGTCGGCACCGACTTCTTGTGTCGGTGCGACGGTTCGGGTGTTGGGATTTTTCAAGGGTAAATCAGTAACTTCACATCTGCGAGACTGTGAAACCCTAATTCTCCTGTTTGTTTATAAATTGTAATCAAAAATTGTAAAAACTAGGCCTCTTTTCAATAAATAAAAGTTCAGAATTTCTGGGAATAATTATTCAGATCTGTTCTTTATCGCTTGGAGGGAGCCGTCAAATTAGTAAGTGTTTTTTCTATTCTTTTAATGTTTTATCATTCCCTAATGAGCGAGTAGTCTCCTCGCTTGTTAGGGTTAGCCTTAGGGAAAGGATTGAGAGATGATATCTCTCACCCCTTTCATGCCATCCACACCTAATAGTTAGCACTCCATGCATGCACGCACAACCGCTCCCTACGGCATCCTACCCCTCGAGGTAACGATGAACCGTAGTATAAAGGGCCGGTTGCGCGTGTTTTCCATGGGGGTTAGGGTAATTATCAACAAAGAAAGGATGCGAATCTAGAAGAAGAAATATCTTCCCAAAAGATTCGGATCCACTTTATTGATAATTATCGTAACATCTAACAGATCTAAAATATGGCAATGAAAGCGGTGAGGAAAACGTCAATCTCCAAAACTTCCCCGAAGCCTAACCCTAGCAAGAATTTAAATTAAATTAATTAAAGTTTAGTGATAGATCTAGATTTTCATAAACCAACCAAAACAACGTTTGGAATCAACTCGTTAAAACACACTAAAGAAATTTACCCGTCTCTGTGGATCGACCCGCACTCACCGGCTAGCTGCGAAGCGACGCCGCTTCTTGATTGCGGTAAATACAGTTTTTGAGACTAATCAAATGGCGCCGTTGCCGGGGACGGCGTAATATTTCTTTTTGTGAATTTTCGGGTTGATATAAATTTAAAAAAAAATTATAAAAATCTGAAAATATAAAAATATAAAAATTATCAATTTTGATCTGTTTGAAGGGTTTATTTTTGAATCTTGCAGGAATAGCGAAGATCTGAAATTTTACAGAGCGCAAATCAGAAAGTTACATATAAGAACAGAGAGGAACTATCAGTACAGAGCTACATAATTTTTTTCCAGTGGCTGAACCCACCCCCTGACCGCGTTTCCGCCGCAGAAGTGGGCCCCACGCCGCGGATCCGCGCCTCGTCTGCCACGTCAGCACACCAGATTTGCACTGTTTGTTCTCTTCTTCTCCCCTCTGCAACCTCCATATCTCTGTCTGTAAAAATTTTTTTCTGCAGGAATTCTTTGCGTAAAAAGTCTTTCTCCCCCTTCTAAATAACAGATTTTCTGCAGGTTTCTTTGCGCCGCGCTAAAATTGAATGCAAGTGAAATTTTATTTGTTTTGCATAATTTAACCGGACTCTAAGGGGCTATTTGACCAAACTCAGATTGGGTGGGGATTTCATCACCCTTCCCAGGACCCCAGAAAACACCTAAAGTATTTTGCATCGACCACAATTAATTAAAAAAAGATTAGACTCAGACCTAAGGACAGCGAGCTCAATAGGAAAAGGACTAGGGTAGGCATCAGCCGTTTATCCTAACCGACATTGCGGTGTCTAGGCTAGTGGTTATTAATTAGGCCCACTGTAGTGGTGGTTCCTTCCCACTTACCTGGCCGTACTTGTCCGTGAAGAGGCGGTTTGAGGTCCTATTTCTAGCCCTAGTTAGGAGCTGTCTAGCAGACCTAGGCGACCCTAGATCTAGGCCTGATTGTGCATGTGTGGTTGATACTTTTGTGTCACGAGTCCGTTTTCAAAAACCTCTTTGCAAAACTTTCACATAAAAAAATAATAAAGAAAAATCTTTTCAAAAACTTGCAACTTGCCGCTAAAGAAAACTTGCAAACCACTTTCACCACTTCTTCTCACTGACGTTATCTTACCCCCACATTCTATTTTTTCTTTTTTTTCTGACTACACTACTCCTTTAGTGTATGTCATTTTGGACTAGGGATTCTAACGCCCGATTAGTCCGTGTTTCGTTGGTACCGACCAACGAACTTTTCGACACCGAAGTCGAAACTCCTTCCACTTTCTTACCTCCACCTTCAAATTCTTTCGAAGGTATGTCAGGACACGACCCCAACAATACCTTACCGACGGGAATGATTCCACCTCCGTTAGGTGCGAATAACCCGAATCTACCGTCTATTGTAGCGCCCGCACGAGTTGCACTCCAGGATCTCTTCTACCCCGTCCGCACTTCTTTACCTACATGTCTTTCACCCCCACCGGCAAATGGGGATAATTTTGAAATAAAACCACACTTCATCAATATGCTGCCTAAGTTTCATGGTTTGGAATCCGAAGATGCATATATTTTTATTAATAAATTCCAAAACGTTTGCGCCATGATGAAGACAACCCAATTAAGTGATGACGCAATAAGGCTAAGGGTCATTCCTTTTACCTTATGTGACCTAGCCGAGAAGTGGCTATACAGCACCGCATCACATTCCATTAGAAATTGGGACGAGTTTGTGAGAGCTTTTCTAAAAAAGTTCTATCCTCATCACAAAACTGCTAGAATCCGAAACGAGATTATACAATTTTCACAGCTTCCTTCCGAACCATTTTGGAAGTGCTTCGAGAGATTTAAAGACCTACTTGTTCAATGCCCTCATCATGGGATAGAAAATTGGCAACTTTGCCAAACATTATACGAGGGATTGAACGCAGCAACGAAGCAGTTGCTAGAAACAATATGTCAAGGTCATTTTCTCTCCAAGTCTAGCGACGAAGCTTGGCAGTTTCTTGAGGACCTAAGTGAGCAAACAATTCAATGGGAGAGTACCAAGACCACATCATCTTCTTCAGTTGGTCAATCTAGGGCAGGCATACATCAAATAGATATGTCGATAGCTATAAAGGCCGAGATGGCCTCACTTATGAAAAAGCTAGAAGCCATTGAGACAAAAATCTCATCGTCTTCTCCTGCCCCTACTCTACCCACACGAACTGTTTATGCTTGTTGTTCGAACCCATCGCATTTAACCGAAGAGTGTCCTTATAATGCACCTATTCAAGGACAGGATCAAGTCAATGCTGCATTCCAGCAACGATAAAGAAATGATCCTTACTCTTCGACATACAATCAGGGGTGGAGGAGTCACCCGAATTTCGCTTGGAACCAAAATCAACAAGTCCAAGGGAACAATAATTTTCAAAGACCTCCTCCACAACAACAACAAGCACCCTTACAAACTCAAAACCAGCAACCTTTCCAACAACAACCTTATACAAATCAAACGAACAATTTGGTTCAACCAAATGATGATAAGGTTACCTCGCTCGAGAAGAGTCTAGAAGCATTTCTCAAGCAATCTATAGAATCCGCAGCAAGATTTGAAAGTTATGTTCAATCTTTAATGAATAACAATGCCTCACATGATCAAAGTATCAAATCTATTGAGACACAAATTGCACAATTAACTGCTGCGTTGAGCGAGAGAGAAAAGGGAAAGCTTCCATCTCAACCATTGCCTAATCCCGGTCACGCACAAAACGCATATCACAATCACAATGTAAATGCGGTGACCACGTTGAGATCCGGAAGAGAGTTGCAAAATAATGTGGGAACCAGTGATGACATCCCCGCCGGTGGTCCTTCTTCTTCTTCTTCCCCTTCTTCATTTTCTTCACTTCCTTCTTCACCTTTTTCTTTAGAGCCTATTCTCCACCCTTCACACGACTCTACTTCTTCTGACTCGAACGGACCCATTTCTCACAACACGAACACATCCACACTGGGATCCGTTCCTACTCCACATTCTACTCCACAGACTTTTGACTCAACAAATTTTCAGAACACTCCATTCCCAAACAGGTTGAGTCCTAATAAACCAAATACACAAGTGGAGAAGATTGTGGAGATATTTAAGCAGGTTAGCATAAATATTCCTCTCTTGGATGCTATCCAACAAGTCCCTTCATACGCGAAAATCTTAAAGGGATTATGCACTTCAAAGAGAAAAGCATCTCAAGTACCCAAGAAAGTGCTAGTGGCTAGTGCAGTGAGCAATGCTATTAACCACCATCAAACCTTACCCAAAAAACGAAAGGACCCCGGCTGTCCTACGATTTCAATTACAATTGGGGATAAGAAAATTAATCGAGCACTTTTAGATCTTGGGTCTAGTGTTAACCTGATTCCCTACTCCGTGTACGAACAATTAGGGGTTGGAGAGTTGAAGCCCACTCGTTGCACTCTCCAAATGGCTGATCGATCAATCACCTATCCAAGGGGTCAACTAGAGGATGTGTTGATCAAAGTCGGGGAATTCATATTCCCCGTTGATTTTATCGTTATGGATACACAACCTGTTGCTAACCCACGGAACCAAATTCCGGTGATTCTTGGTCGACCATTTTTGGCCACTTCCAATGCCGTAATAAATTGTCGCAATGGCTCCATGACTCTATCCTTTGGGAAAATGTCTAGCGAGTTCAATATTTATAAGATGGGAAGTCTGCCCCCCGTACCCAAAACTAGTACACGAGAAGTTTGCTTTATTCACGAAATCACGCAGGAGGACTGCGAGCTTGAAAGATTTCTATTTGATGAAAACAGTTTTGACGCCACTAGTGCGTCCCTCCTTGAGCCTACTACCGTTGACACAACCGATGTTGATTATGAATGTTTCACTTTTTTGGATGATGACGACTCACAGCCCGAATATGAGTCGTTTGAATTTTTGGATGAGTCAGTCGAACCATCCGAATCGGTTGTTTGCAGTGATTTCGAACCTGTGTTAGAGTCCTTTGAGTTCGAGGTAGAATCCGCAATGATTCTTTCGCCTCAGAAATTCGAACTCACGCCCTTGCCGTCTCACCTTAGATATGCCTACATAGGTGAGAATGAGACCTTTCCCATTATCATATCGGCCTCTCTAGCCATCGAGCAAGAGAACGCCCTCTTAACGGTCTTACAAGATAGGCGGCAAGTTTTCGGTTGGACTATGGCGGACATCGAGGAGATAAGTTCCCTCATAAGTGAATATCATACACAATTGATGGATGATGCCATGTCAATAGAGGACCCACAGGAATATCTTGGGGGTATTGTGGTGAGTCAACCTCCTCCCTTAGAAGTTGAAATACCCCCATTTCTTTTAATAAGGTACGAGAATGCCAACACTCCACTGATTGCTGATCATTTACATTCTCGTTTCGATGCATCACCATCACCTGTATATTTACCTCCACACCTCCCATACCACTACTTCTATCTTCCCCAATTCTTTGCGGACCACCACAACTTATTTTTCCACCACCCAATATTCTTTACTGATAAATTTTTCAACTGGTTGGTGTTGACGTTTTGTTTAGGCAAAGTTTGGCAGTAATGTCTAACATAGTTTAACTGAAGTTTGGGGGAGGGCCTTTTTGTATATATTTTTGTTTTTCTTAACAATAAAAAAATTATAAATAAATAAGCAGGGAAGTGCCGGTATTTTGACCCTCTTGGTTTAGTATGACAGTGAGGACACTGTCAAGTTCAAGTTTGGGGGTATTTATGCTCGGTACGTCTTCTTCCTCCGCATTCATTTGTATATATTTTTGCATTTGCATACCTATTTGAAAACCCATAAAAATTGAAAAATTTCAAAAATTATAAAAATTATTGTATTCAATTTTGGCTAATTGACTAGAGTTTGACAGATAGGTTAACTGGCTAGGAACAACTAGATCTTAGACTTAGTGAATTAAAAACCCTAAAAATAACATTCCTTAAAATTTTACGGTAGAAAGTATATGCCTTGTAGTTTATTTAGAAATAGGCATATTTTGGGTTCACTTCTTGGGCTAAGTCGAAACAAGGGAAGAGTATTGATGTTCTTATTAGAGTATAAATTTGAAAAATAGTTCCTGGCTTAAGTCTAGATTCTGAAAATGTATACCCTACAATTTGCACAATCACGCACCTTGAAACTTGGAATAGTAGAAGAGACCTTGAAATGCTCTTGTCTAAAGTCCTTAGTACAATGAAAATAAAAAGAAAAAAGAGTGAATAAAGAAAAAAATGGACACTGGTTTTTGTGGTTACTTAAGGCTGTAAAAATAAAAAAATATTTAGCGAGGGTGCTTCATCACCTAGTGCCTTAGACCAACTGGTTTGGGAGTCACTGCTAAAGCCTTGGGTGTTGCAAAGACTAGGAAGTACGCTTTAAAGTGCAAGCGCATTTTGTAATCGGTCGTTGGTACCTCAAGAAGTATTAACGGTCGCATGAAGGATGTCTAAGCAAATTTCATTTAAATTCACCAACTAATTAGTACTTTGGACAACGGACAAGGGGTTGATTGCTTAATTTGAATTTCCAAGTGTAGGGGTGACTTATACACACACGTAGGGGTATGTGATTGGTGTTTAGATGAGAAAAAGGAATGAAGAATAGAACTTGTATCTTTAATATGAGTTGATAGAAATTCCTGAGTAGAGATGTAACCCTAGAAGGAAAACTTAAGAGATGCCGAAAGCTAAGTAGGTCTACATAACATATATAATCTTAAGTTAAATGATAAGGAAGTGTGAAGAATATGGGTGGATAATTTACAAGTATAAGATAATAGAATTCCTTGTTGGAAAACCTAATTGGAGAACAAAAGTCAATGGGCCGATTTGATAGGATTTTGTGGGTAGTATCCGCTGAAAACCCTCAGGAGACAACACTCCTCCTACTAGGGACACCTAGAGGTTTAACGGCTTGTTGCACGTGCTCAGTGCAATCGCGTTTCCCTGCGAAAGTGCGGTTAGGATTTTAGAGAATAAAATAATAAGTTTGCTCGAGGACGAGCAAAAGGTAAGTTTGGGGGTATTTGTTCAGACCATAATATTGCATTTATCATTCCCCTTTTCTTATCCTTTTTATAAATAAACAGGTACTCTTGACGCACGTTTGTTGCATATTACAGGATACAGGTTTCTGGAGCAAATACAGTGAAAAAGACACAAAACAACAGAAAAAGGGACTTTTGACCAACAATTAGACGGATCCTAGTCAAGCCCAGTTCACATAGGTGCAAGGCAGCGCATATCAAGGTGAAACGGTTAAAAGACCAATACAAGTCTTCACTGAAGATCTGGAGAAGAGTAAGAAGCCAACAGAGAAAAAGAAGTATAAAAATAAGAAGCCCAAGAAATGATGAACCAAGACCTGAAGTTTGGTGAGCTAAACCCACCAAAGGGCCGCGGATCCGCGGCCCAAGCCAATATTTGCCGCGGATCCGCGGCCATTCTAAGCACGTGTCGGCACCGACTTCTTGTGTCGGTGCGACGGTTCGGGTGTTGGGATTTTTCGAGGGTAAATCAGTAACTTCACATCTGCGAGACTGTGAAACCCTAATTCTCCTGTTTGTTTATAAATTGTAATCAAAAATTGTAAAAACTAGGCCTCTTTTCAATAAATAAAAGTTCAGAATTTCTGGGAATAATTATTCAGATCTGTTCTTTATCGCTTGGAGGGAGCCGTCAAATTAGTAAGTGTTTTTTCTATTCTTTTAATGTTTTATCATTCCCTAATGAGCGAGTAGTCTCCTCGCTTGTTAGGGTTAGCCTTATGGAAAGGATTGAGAGATGATATCTCTGACCCCTTTCATGCCATCCACACCTAATAGTTAGCACTCCATGCATGCACGCACAACCGCTCCCTACGGCATCCTACCCCTCGAGGTAACGATGAGCCGTAGTATAAAGGGCCGGTTGCGTGTGTTTTCCATGGGGGTTAGGGTAATTATCAACAAAGGAAGGATGCGAATCTAGAGGAAGAAATATCTTCCCAAAAGATTCGGATCCACTTTATTGATAATTATCGTAACATCTAACAGATCTAAAATATGGCAATGAAAGCGGTGAGGAAAACGTCAATCTCCAAAACTTCCCCGAAGCCTAACCCTAGCAAGAATTTAAATTAAATTAATTAAAGTTTAGTGATAGATCTAGATTTTCATAAACCAACCAAAACAACGTTTGGAATCAACTCGTTAAAACACACTAAAGAAATTTACCCGTCTCTGTGGATCGACCCGCACTCACCGGCTAGCTGCGAAGCGACGCCGTTTCTTGATTGCGGTAAATACAGTTTTTGAGACTAATCACATGAACGTTTAACCCAAAATATGGGAGGAGTGATAAGTTCACACCGGGCGTGCCAGAATCTGTAGGGTGTTTTTCGTCACCCCATTGAGATGGGAATGCACGCGCTTGTCAGGCATGTACAGATTCCCCCTGCCTAGGGCAGGCCGGGGTTTATTGATTGTGGGGATCCGAATCTCCGGCAGCTGCGGACTAAGTTGCCGTTAATTGCCCCTCGCTTTTGAAGCGAGGGAACCTCCGATTGATGGGTCAAACTGGTCAAGCGAACTCAATGTGCCATATGCGTGTGTTGTGTTTTGAAGGGTACTTGGATGTATCCAGGACCATGCAGAGTTTACAGGGGTCCCGCTACCCGGATAGCAGGCTGGGGGTCAAGGGGCTAGCAGAATATCAGAGCCAGGAATTGCTTTTCGATCGGGGAATTGTTGTGTCCCGCCCCGACTAAAGATCGACTAAGGTAATAGATGGCAGTTTCTTTTCCCTCCTCGTTGTTCTGGGTAAGGAGCGCACCGAGTGACTCATCTAGCGCGGCAGTATAGAGAATCAATGGTTTATTTGGAATAGGAGTAGCAAGCACTGGAGGGTGCAACAGGTACTGTTTGATACTTTCAAACGCTTCTTGACATTCAGCATCCCAGACAAAGGGAGCTCCTTTCTTCATGAGCTTTGAGAAAGGCCGACATCTCCCCAATAGCTTAGAGATGAACCTTCGTATGTAGACGAGTTTTCCTTGAAAGGATCTTAGCCGCATCAGATTCTTTGGAGGAGGCATCTCCATGATGGCCTTTATCTTTGATGGGTCAACTTCAATCCCGCAATGTCGAACTATGAAGCCCAAGAATTTTCCCAACGACATGCCAAAAGCGCACTTCAGAGGACCGTGTTCCCTCAGTCGGGTGAAAACGGTCCTGAGATCACGGATGTGATCAGCCTTGGATTTTGTCTTGACGACCAAATCATCAACATAACATTTGACGACTTTTTGGATTAAGTCATCAAAGATTTTGGTCATTGCTTTTTGATATGTGGTGCCCGAATTCTTCAGTCCGAACGACATCACCTTATAGCAGTATATTCCGATTGGGGTTCGAAACGCTGTGTGTTTATTATCCTCGGGCGACATCTTGATCTGATTATATCCAGACGAGCCATCCATGAAGGTGAACAACTCGTAATTTGAGGTATCGTCGACCATCATTTCCTTGAGCGGTAGCGGAAAATCATCTTTAGGGCATGCCTTGTTAAGGTCTCTGAAATTGACGCAGACTCGGATCTACCCATTCTTCTTTTTCACTGGGATGATGCATGCGATCCAGTCCACATATTTCTCTTCTCTGATGAAACTGGCATCGATGAGTTTCTTGGTTTCCTCGATGACCTTTTCTTCCAGTTCTCTTCTCATTCTTCGAGGAGCTTGTTTGACTGGCTTGGCATCAGGAGATATAGCCAGCTTATGCATGGCCACTTCAGGGAAGAGGCCATGCAATTCTTTGTACGTCCACGTAAAGCAGTCGGCGAACTCATGCAGCAGGGCGATTATCTGCTCTTTCATTTCCTCTGACAAGAGTGAGCTGATGTAGGTCGGCCTTGGATTATCGGGCGTTCCCAAATCAACCTCAGTTAGCTCGTCGAAGGTTACTTGTCCGCCATCTTCGAACTCTTGAGGGGCTTCTTCTGGCTCAGCTAGCTCGTCTTCATCATTTGACTCTTCGCTGGCTTCACCAATATAGATCATGTAGCATGCCTTGACGTCAGGTTGAATGAAACCTATGCCCCGTCTATCTGGGATTCGTCCATCGATGAGTGCTCGGATCTGAGGCAGGTGCCACAACCCCTCATAAAACTTTGCTTCGGAGTCCATTTGATAGAACCGACATCCGCACTTTTTAAAATATTCCCTCATCTCGGGCGCATAATATCTGGGTTTTAGGACGGCTCTTATGCCTTTTTCATAGGGAAGGCACGTGACAGACAAATCGTCCGGGTGCACAGCAGAATTTGACCCATAAAACAGGATGGCCTTCTATCCACTCTTTCTTCTTGGAACGTAGAAGGTCTTCAGCTGGTCTATGGTGGAGACTGACAATGCATGAGGAAAAAAGAGGGGTGAGGAGTGTCCTAAGGACGTGTGAGTGACGCGTGGGCGCCAGCGGGCCACGTGCGTGGCGCGTGGGCGCCAGAGGGTCACGCACCCTGCACGCGGGCACTGGGCACCAGCGTTTCACGTGCCTGGCTTGTGGGCGCTGGGTGCCAGTGGGTTACACGTCCCGTACGAGGGCGCTGGGTACCAGCGGGTCACGTGCATGGCAGATCTATCTTGTGAGCGACCCCAGCCACATTCTTGATCACTCCGAGCTCACTGTACAGACAGATCTATCTTATGAGCAACAACCCGTTGAGATTCTGGACCGAAAAGTAAAGTCACTGAGTAATAAGGAAATAAACTTGGTCCGAGTGATGTGGAGAAAAAATTCACCAGGTGAATCAACATGGGAACGAGAAGATGACATACGTGCAAGATACCTTTACTTCTTTGTAAATTAGTCCTTATGTAATTGTAAATTTCGAGGACGAAATTTTTATAAGTAAGGTAGAATGTAACGACTCTGATTTTACTGTACGAAATTTTTTAAGTTAATGTACAGAAAAGAGTTCCTTAGCCTGAGTACAAGTTATAAATTAAATTTGTTTAAGAACAACAAGAAACAACTTGTAGCTCACTGGTAAAGCTTTGCACTGCAGTGACATAGCCCCTGTGTTCGAATCCCATCAGCCACATATTATTTTTTCCTGATTTTTCTTTTAAACTTTTTGGAAGCCCAAAAGTTTATACGTGCACCGCACACAAAAATGAATAGTCAAGAAAAACAAATATATGCAAAATGCCGTGTATACTGAAGTGAACACATGGCAAAAATCCGACGGCCCCTACCCACCTTTAGACCGGCAAGATCAGCCAAACCGCCGGCGGCGACGGTCAGCCCATAGGAAATAGTACCCGGGGTTTGCACACAAAACCCTTGGCCTGCCCCCATTGCCCCTGCACTATTTGATTTCTCTGAATTTAAACAGAGACTTCAATTTCATCTTTAAATCCATTTTTAATGCATTTTAATTCATTCTTTTAATTCCAAAACTCTAATTCCACACTATAAATACAACCCCATACCCTAGCCTATCCTCATTCTGAAATCCCTAGCCAAAATTATTAAATTTTTCTAAATACAAATGGAGTAGAAGTGGAGTTAGCCCAAGATCAACTTCCGGCGAGGATCTATGAAGGTTCCGGCGACCCCACGACGCCACGAAAGCTACCGCCTTTTCTTCTACCTCTCCTCCCTCTTTCTAGCTAGTAAGTCACACCCCCTTCTTCTCTTTCTACATAAAAAGTCTCTTTTTATAAATCATGTCGGAAGTGGAGTAACACCGACATCTTCTTTAAAAACCTTATAAATTTCACTTTTCTTACATTTTCTTCATGTATATTCCTACACTATACTTATAAATCATGAAAACTAATAATTAAAAACAATTTTCACCTTAAAAACGTCATGTTATATAACTTTAACCTAGCTTCTACATGAAAATACCATGAACTTCATATATTCATCTTTTAGTTCTTTTGATAACTATCACCTCTAGAAAACTTCACGGGGTAATGACCTACCCCTCACATACACACATATTGACATAGCACGATACTCTTGGAAACCTATTTTTGTGGCGATTACAACATTTCATCAAAATACCATAAACTATAAAAACCCGGTTTTCTTTGAATGGTATTATCAAAATTCTTTGCGATTATACCTCTACAACCCATTTTGGGGAACCTGCTATTGGATGGTGTGGATTATCGCACATCCTCGGGCTAGTAGAGCGAGATGCAGACTTTCTCACAGAGCATTCGGTCTCGAAAGAATTTTAATACGATTTTAAAGAAAAACGAGATTTTCTAATTAATAATAAAAATTAATTTTTAGTATTATATAAATATTATCAAACCACATATTTTCAAGTTATAATAAAATTCCATGTCTTTCTAAAAATAAAAGAATGACAAGTTTCACTAAAATACCATCAAGTATCAATACAAGACAAGTTTTACATTAAAATATTTTGAACTATTCAAGCTATATAAATATTCACTAATATACCCCACTCTTTAATATTCACCTCCATGAAAACCTTAAATAATATAAATAAATACTCGAGGTTTATTTTGAAAGTATATAAAATATTTTTCATAAAACCCCCTCGAGTTATATAAAATTACATTTAAGGACTTTAGTAAATATATGTTTAAGCGGGATCAATTCTCTTGAGCCTCAGGGAGCCGGAGAAAGTGAACGCTTGCCTATTTAAGGTAGAAAAACTTAATGGTGTTATCAATGGTAATTGTCTTGAAAAAAGACACAAATCTTGCCGTTCATGTGCAGCAGTTACCGATAACATCCAAACCTAATTTAGGATCAAAATTCTGTTTAAAGTGTCTGACTCAAGTCTGAGTCTAAGTCTAATATGAATCCAATCCAAACATGAATTCAAATCTAATATGAATCCAACGTCCATACTTAAACCTGAACCTGAATAATAGAACAATATTAACATGCAAACATAACTAGACTTGACTGAACCATGGCTATATCTTGACTTGATTACCTGACTACTTGTTTACATCCTGAACTTGTTTACATGAACAACTTGTATCCATGGTCACGACAAGTCTGATAACTACAAATTTAAACAATATACATTACGGGGTTTAACGGGGTAGACTAATACGGAATGTATTAGAAGTGGAACGAGATGGTTACTAAAAGACACCTACCTGAACATCCGTGCTGTTGTCCCGTGGGTTTTTGTCACGCCCCGCTTCCCAGTGTACGGGTAAGAAGACGCGACGAGGTCCTCTATATATTTACTCAGAAGTAAACACGCTAAGCGTAACTAAGCAATATAATGTAAATATATACAAGAAGACATGAAGTATAAATGAACAACAACTTTTATTTATTAAACATTTCTTTACAAGTACAACTGAAAATGTAAATACAGGAATAGAAAGCAATGCCTAAACAATGGTATGAACCGAAAAGAAAATATATACAAGTATCTAGAGCTCTGGGTCAATGGCGAACTGCTCCAAGTCTTCAGTACCGGGCTCAACCTCCAGAGAGTCCGATCCACCTGACAACATTCCAAAGAAAAAGAGAAGGAATATCGTCGGCGAATAATCGCTCGGTAAGTCCCAAAGATAAGTAAGAATATACAGATGAGAATATAACTGGTATATTGAAATCTTTTGTTCTGTTAACCCAGTTGTTTGTATCTAGGTACAGAATATGCCAGTGTATACGAGAGGAGTCCCACTATTCCGGAGACTAAGGTATACGGAGCACAAGGAACCGTTAAGCCACGGTACAACAGCAATGGATATTCAGGTTATGTGTATTAAAGTGACCGTCTCGTGCCACTTCTAACACATTCCGTACCAGTCTACCATTTTAAAACCCCGTAATGTATTTTGTATTGCTTGTATTGTTTTGTTTTATAGATGGAAGACTTGCCGAAACCATGATATCATGTAAACGGAATGGATATAAATGGATAGTCATGTAATCAGAGTATATCCATGGTTCGGTTCAGTCGAGTCATGTTGATATAGATTGAATTTTGGTATAAATGGATTCATGTTGTATTGTAGTTATACTTGAATTGAATTCTGTTGGGTTTACTTAGCACCTAATCAAGAGTTTGGAAGCATCATACATGCCATAATTAAATTTTTAAGGCGCTAAGTTAACTAAACTAGAATCATAACTAGAATTTTAGGGTAACAATGAACAAGTATCATATACAAAAGAGAATCTATCACTAAGTGTAGAGATTACAACCTTTGTAGACCTCCTTTGGTGACTCCTTGGGCCTTTGAGAGTATTGAATGGATCGCTAGAGGTCTTCCTCGTCCACGATGATCCACCCGATGTCCCTTTGCCCAAAGCTCCTTGCTTTACTTGATTTGTGAAAGAAGTATAGCAAACACCCTACACTAATGGGCTAGAGAGGTGTCGAATGATGAGGTGGTGTGTATTCTATAATCAAAACCCTTTCTTTTTATCAACCTTACTCAAGAGAAAACTCAAGAGAGCTTGGAGGAAGAAGAAGATAATGGTGGCTAAGCTTTTCTCAAGAGATAATGATATATCTTATGAAAAGAATGAGAATAGAAAATATATATATTTTCCACTCTCATCCTTAACCAAGGGTTAACAAATATGTAGATATTTATTTAGGAGAAAAAGAACCATAGAAAATTAACTCATGGTGGGAGCTAAGGTTAAAAGAATGGTCAAGGATAATTATCCTACCATGAATTAATTTTCTATTTCTTTTAATTATATATATATATATATATATATATATATTTGTTAACATGTGAGTCTTGCATTGCCACCATATTGTGTATCAACAACCATGATACAATGTATGTATGTATGTGTCCATGCACATCATCATGTGTATACATGCATGCATACAACATTAAAGAAAAGGGTTTAATAAAGAATTAAGCTAAAAGTCTTTGTTAAATCAACACTTGATTTAACAAATCGGTCATATCACATACGACCCGACCAATAGAAAAACGCCCGATTAAATATACGGTATCACATACACGCATTTAATCGGGTCCCCGCGCATATCTCATATGCACACCACATCTTTTCGCCTGAGCCAGGAAACTTCATTGTGGGACTCTAAGACTCGTCAATACGCCGACAGTAGGTGATGATCATATCAAAACACCCACAAACCGCAAGCGGTCAGCTAAACATAACGGCCACCCGGGTATTGAGCTATCAGAAGAAAACCAGCGAAGCTGTCAAAATTCCCGTCGAGCCAACTGGCAACACTTACCGTACATTCCGGTCTTTTCGTCAGATATGCTGCATATCGAGTTTAGGGATGGAATCGTCGACCCCAATAACTCAATAAGTCATGCCGATGTATAGCTCATAACAGATCGCGAAACTACTGATAACACTTCTCAGTAAATCTCAGCAGCCCTGGCCAGGGACTTCCTGTTATAGCCAATCGAGTATAGCACAACATCAACCCCCAATACCGGGAGAGACGAAACCCCTCCTATCGCTCATTGCCTCCATGTGCCTTAGGACTGTACTCAAAATCCACTTGTTTGCATGACTCAATAGAGCCGTGGTAGGGTGGAGATCAAAGTACAGTGGGAGGACACACAAGACTCTATGACGATCTTGGGTCTACAGACTAACCTGTACCAGTGTCACCTGAGAACTGCTATCCGACGATAGATATAATACCATATAGGAGTTCTCGGCGAGTCCATTCAGTGTACCCAGTCTCCACTGAGCACCTGCATACAATCTTAGGTGTCACCACACCAGATGGATATGGGATCATCTACCGCCCATCATATGGGACAAGAATGGTATACGCTGGTCTACTCTGGAATATCGATGCCCCGTCTCGATACACCCATGACTAGGAACAGTTAAAGGATATGCTTATAAACTACAGGTATCCTACTAGTATGATCTACATCATAGTCGCAGTTGTCAAGCATATATCCTATGGGCTTTATCAACATATACTAAATGAGTAAGATGCATGATCAAATGAACATGTCAAGATAAAGTAAACCAGATAGCATACTATCATGTCGAGCAAGAAAGTCATCTATATACATATATACATGTCCAAGCATCCACTATACATATAATGGCCTCTAGGGCATACATATATCCAACAATTCAAGTCAGATTATTTTCAGATTTGACCGTGACTCGAACTGAGTCAGACTTTTAAACAGAATTGAAGTCCTGATTTATGTTTTGGAGTTATCGGTAACTGCTGCACATGGACGACAGGATTTGTGTCTTTTTCCAAGACAATTACCGTATTGATAACCCCGTTTTTAGGTTGTCTACCTTAGATAGGCAAGCACCCATATTCTCCGGCTCCTTGAGGCCCAAGAGAACTGGTCCCGCTTTAACCTATATTTACTAGGGTCCTTATTATAAATTAATATAACTTGAAGTGGTTTTATGAAAAATAGTTTTGATATATTTTCAAAATACACCTCAAGTATTTAATTATCGTCTTTAGGGTTTTCATAATTATAATTTTTATTAAGTGAAATATTCTAGTGGATATAACCTAGATTTCATTATATATGGTATTTTAGTGTAATATTGGAATTGTATTGATTTGTAATGGTAGTTTCATGAAATTTGTGATTCCTTTGATTTAGAAAATATGGAATATATA
This sequence comes from Agapanthus africanus, assembly GCA_030015575.1. Taxonomy (NCBI): domain Eukaryota; kingdom Viridiplantae; phylum Streptophyta; class Magnoliopsida; order Asparagales; family Amaryllidaceae; genus Agapanthus; species Agapanthus africanus. The sequence goes on along the minus strand of JASDDO010000019.1, from coordinate 866,743,937 downwards.
TATATATATATATATTGTATACTTAAAGTAGATATTTTGATAATATATATATATATACACACACACACAAAAATAGAACTTATTTATTAAATAGAAATCACATTTTTCTTAAAAATTGCATTAAAAATTCTATCGAGATTGGATGCTCCATGAGTAGGTCTGCATCTCGCTCTACTAGGCCTGAGGATGTGCGATAACCCGCACCATCCCGATCGGGGTTCCCTAAAATGGGTTGTAGAGGCGCATTTGCAAGGAATTAAATAATACACTTTTAAAAAAAACGGTTTTTGAATGTTTATGGTAGTTTATCGTAAACTTGTAAATTCCCATAATTTAATGTTCCAAAAGTCATCGTGCTATGTCAAGAATGAGTGTTGTGATGAGGCAGGTCATTACCTTGTGAGTTTTCTAAAGGTAATATGGGTAAAATGAATAAGCAATGTCGTATGTAAATATGATGGTATTTTACCGTAAAAAATGAAATAGATGTTGCAATACATATTATTTTGAATTGAAACTTGTTATAATGTGTTTGTTTATGATTTCTAAACAATATACAAAAAAGATTGTAAATTTGTTATTAAGATAAATGGTGTTTTTAGTTAAATTAAAAACGGAAGTCGGATTAACTCCGCTTCCGACTAGTTTTGAGAATAGAATTCGTTTTAATAGCATGAGAAGGGGAAAGTTGGACTTACATGTTGGAATTAGAGAGAAGAGGCAGAGCGAGATTTTGGGATCGTCGGGGAGTCGTTTCGTCGCCGTATTCTTCCCGAAACGTCGTTGGAACTTTGACCGTGGCTAACTTCACTTGTATAACTTTGGACTTGGAAATTTTAGAGAGTTTTTTTGATAATTTTCAGAATGGAGATGACTATGATGTAGGGGTATTTATAGGATAGAATTAGGGTTTAGGGTAATGAAGAATGCAATTAAAATGTGCATTAAAATGGATTTAAGAGAGGAATTATCACTCTATGGATAATTGCAGAGAATTCAAACAACATAGGGGTAGTGGGATAGGCCAAGGGGTGCTAGGGTTAAAATTTCAGAGCATTCCCTACAAACAAAACCGGCGGTGCCGGCCCCTTCAATACATCTCGCCGGCCAAATCCGAGGGTGGGGAGCTTGGATTCTTGCCACATGTTTGTGTCGTCTCATATAGCTCAGTGCACATGTTTGATTTTGTTATGACTTTTCATTTTACGTGTTTTGCACGTGTAAACTTTTGAGCTTCTAAAATTTTAAAAGAAAATCAACAAAAAAATATATGTGGCTGGGGGGATTCGAACACAGGGCTTACGTCACAGCAGTGCAAGGCTTTACCAATGAGCTACAAGTGCTTTCTGACTGTTCAAAAGCAATTTAAATACCTATAGCATACACATGATTGCAAATACTCCATTTATACATTAATTTTTAAACAATTTTCTGTATACTGAAACAGAGTTGTTACATTCTACCCTTCTTACAAAAATTTCGTCCTCGAAATTTACATTTATTTTAAGGACTAATTTACAAACAAGTGAGGGTATTTTGCACGCATGTCTTCCTCACGTTCCCATGTTGATTCTTGTAACACCCGAGTTCATTTATACCAATTCCAGTTCTGGTGTTTCTGTATCCGTGATACTCTTGCTTTAACGTATTGTGGGTGCGAATGGTATTTTACACTGTACATTGCATTCGACCCGACCCGCTTGCTTGAACCTGTTTGATTCTTATTTATAAATTATCTTGACTTGTTGCATGGACACGTGCATCTCATGATTAGTACATACAGGCATTTTACCTAGTATTGCATCTTTTATCATATAACATTTTAGGTCACAGAAAATAATTTAAAATTGCATTTCATAACCTGCATTATACCCCTAACCCCGTGGTAGCATCCGCACATCTTGTTCTCGTCCCGTTCAGTGAAACGGACGTGTTTGGATGGCTACGCGCACGTATGTGCACCCATTCTTGGGGGTATGCATTTTCTTTAACTGGGCTTTCATTTTGAAATTTGGAAGTCGCATATATTTTTAATATTTTAAATCTAAATTTTTAGACTCGACCCGGGCGTGTTTTGAAGTAAATTTGTATTTGCCAAAATTTCAAACGGACTAATATTATAATATTATATTATATTTTTTATTCATTCAAAATTTGTTTAACTAATTAAATATTTTCCTAACTAAAATTATTAACAGCTCAATTCTCACGTCTCTCTCTCTCTGTAAATATATTCATAATATTTTTAAATCTAATTTTTTATAATACAGATCTCTCTCTCTCTCTCTCCACTATCTCTATCTCTCTCTCTTTTCCTTCTGACCTTCTCTCCCTTCCCTACGTAATTATGTATTCTTTTTTTTTTAGAAAACCTAAAACCCACGTTGCCTCTCTCATCATCTTCCTTTCTCCTTTTCAATTTTTCCCACGCGCAACCCTTCCCTGCGACCCCAACCCCGCTCGCTCTCGCCACATCTTGCCATCGCCGCCTCCGCCACCTCGTCGTCGCCTCCTCACCCTCGTCATCTCCCCTACATCCTCCTCAACCGCAACCCCACAACCCTCCACGACCATCTCCTCCTTCACTTGCACCCTTCACCGCCGGCGATCCCCACTTCCTCGTCGGCCTCCACTCCTCTTCCTCACCTTTCTCCAACCCCGACACCACCATCACCCACACCTGCAGCCCCGACGAACCCATCATCCGAGAACCCACAGAAAACCCTACCCACGCCTGAGCCCTTCCTCGTCTCTGCCTCGCCGCAGGCGATCGTCCCTCGCCGTCACTACCTCTTGTTACCCTATCTCCCTTCACTCTTCTACTACTCCAGATTACAATGCATTTCCCCTGCAACCTTTGATTCCCGACGGCCAAGAACCCCCTGCACACTGCTACCTCGTCGGAAAATCCACACGCCGGCAACCCCCGTCGTCGTCGCTCCTGCCGACTCCCCTGGGATCCCAGAACGTATAACCACCGTAAGATCTCTTCCACTCTTCCTTTTCTTTTCCATGCATTTTGCATTTCATTCTTGTGTATTCACTGTTCTTGGTTTGCCGGAATCCGACCGTGCCAGCAATGATCACGACGACCCAGCAAGCATCTCTGACCCGTGTGATCCCCTAGTGCGTTGTTTGGACTCATTCCGTGTACCGTGCGCGTGTCGTGACTTTTCCCGCCGACGCGTGACGTTCCGTATACCGCTTCGTGATCCGATCAAGGCAAGTAAAAACTTGCTACATGCTATTGTATTATTATATACTTATTCAACCGCATATTGTATCGGTAGATTGAATTTCATGCCGCTTGTTTCATGTTAACATTCCGATGTCCATTATATCATTTTAGATTTATAGCTCGGAACATACCATGTTGCATTTAGTGTTACTATACATAGTACCAACATCCATATTTAAATCATATAACACTTATTTGCATAAGCCATAGTATCCCTTTCATAGTTTATACCCAATCGGACGACCGTTTACATACAGCTAGCCTAATTTATATTCAATTGCATCTCTAGATTATTTAGTACATATTAATATGATTTTAACATCCAAATTTGTTATACTATATTTAAGTAATGTTGAAACTATCCCTAAACCCAAACCGATAACCGTGCATCTATATACCTTAATCTGTACCTGATTGCATTTCACATTACCATGTTCCAGTTTATTGTTCTATTAGTACCCATGCTTGTTCTGTATACCCATGCTTATACTAGTTTGATTGTGAGCACCCACATGACATTGTGTGCACCCCTGACATGACTTGTTACACCTATTTCTTGACACGACATGGTACCGTGCACCTCTCTACATGACATGATACCTATTTATTACCTGATTTGACCTGTTGTACCATAGATTTACCTGTTACCTGATCTTGTGTCTAATGCTAACAAACCTGATCTGTTGTCCTTACGGACAGTTTCTGTTGTCTATCCAGACAAACCTGTACTTGCCTGATCCTGTGTTGGCATTAGCTCTTGATTACTTAATACCTGACTTGAATACTTATGACTTGAGGGTATGGGGAAATCAATGATGAAACCTGACTTATAACTCGACAGTTCTATACCTGTTCCGATCAGTCTTACGGGCTAGGCCAGCCCCGAAGTGATGCTACGGACATCACTCGTCATTACCTACCATCCTTTACTGCCTTGCGGCACATCTCGGGTTCAGCCCGAGAGTCATAGACCGTGATCCCGGGCACGCACGGGATACTATTGAGTTACATCGATGATTCATCAAATTGATTTCAAAGACTTGAGGGTAGTTAACCCAATAGACTAGTTTAGATTACTCACTACACATTACCCCACCGTCCTTACTTATATCACTGTTATGCTTGTTTTATTATTTATACTCATCTTGCATGTATTGCCACCCCTGTTTTTATTATTGCTTGATGTTATAACGCGCTGACGTCTGGGTTTTGCATGGCCCAGATCCTCTACCTTTGTTGCAGACTGATCAGGAGTATTGCCGCTGTTAGACCGAGCAGTGAAGATCCTGTTGGTATGCAGTTTTACTTTCCAGATGTTTCATTTATTGTATCTTTTGCTTCCGCATATTATCATTTCTTGACTCATTTATTTTGGCTCATGGACATGTACTAGATAGTTTAGTTTACTTTCCTGTTCTTGATATCTCTACAGCCGTAATGTGACTGTGGAAGGATTTTTTCCTATCCACTGGTAGCATGGTTGGTTATGTCATGTGCCCAACTTAGCGTACTCTGGGAAGCAGGGCGTGACATGGTTCTTTTGGTATCAGAGACATAGGATATAGGTTAATCGGGTTTGATTCTTTTGTAGTTGGGTATTGGACCCAATACACGAATCAGAATACTCGTGATTAGGAACATGTCCCGCCACCTTATTATTGTGATTCTTGAATCATATCTTTCTCTTGATCCTTTGTCTTGACGATATGCAAACGACTTTGCATCTCGACTGAAAATCTGTTGGTTCCCTATTGTTTCTCCATGTTATTTGATTCTGATACTAGGATTTGGGCGACTTGAGTGGAGTTATGTAATTGTACCCATGAACTGCAGCATGGTTACAATGCGGTACTCTATTTAAGTAATTTGGAGTCCTGGTCTTGATTCACTTCCTTATTCCATGATCATTATATTACCTTGTTTCTCTCGGTTTCATTGCTTACCAGTTATTGTTTTATCGCCAGCTTGAGTCATGTTTCCCGTGCTTAATCCTTTTCAGTATCTTGACTTCGGATGAAGTCATCTCGGTATCTTACTTGTTCATGTTTTCCCCGCATTAGAATTATTCAATTCTGGTGCATCCCTTGTTTGTTGTCGTCTTGGGAATGGATTTTCTCGGCACTTTCCACGCTCACATTGATTGTAGGGCAATGAAAGTGATTTTCCAGATTCCTGGACATCCGGAGTTTGTTGCTGGAGGAAGCAGTTCGGTCGGGCCAGTCGAATTTAGGGCTAGGCCGACAAACAATGTTCTTTCGTCGATGGAAGTTATTAAGAAAGAAGCGCCGGCTATATTTCGAGAGTTCAAGGACGTGTTCGAGGACATCTCGGGTTACCGCAAAACGAGATGTGGAGTTTGCGATTGATCTTGTTCCTGGTGCAGCGCCAATCTTATAGGCGTATTATCCAATGGCACCAGTAGAGTTGGAAGAAGTCAAGAAGCAGGTTGCTGAAATTACTTGAGAAGGGTTGTCACAGCAATAACTCATCTTGGGGAGCTCCAGTTCTTCTAGTAAAGAAGATGATGTCACAAGGAGGATGTGCATCGATTATCGAGAATTAAACCGGGTGACTATTAAGAACAAGTACCTGATCCCTCGCATTGGTGAATTATTTGAGAAGCTCGGTGGCGCGAGGGTATTCTCGAAGCTGGATTTGTGATCCGGACATCATCAGGTCCGAGTTAAGTCAGAGGATATTTGCAAGACTGCGTTCAAAACTCGGTATGGACATTTGGTGATGCCCTTCGGAGTAACGAATGCGCCGGCAATATTTATGGGCTTGATGAACCGAATCTTTTCACCATTCTTGGACCAGTTTATAGTGGTATTCATTGATGATATTCTGGTCTACTCGAGGAGTATTGGAGAGCATGCGGGACATTTGAAGATCGCATTGAGGCAAGAAAATTATATGTGCGAGTTTTGGCTTGAAGAAGTGAAGTTTTGGGGCATGTCGTATCCGGAGATGGAATCGTCGTTGATCCTGAGAAGATTGCAGCAGTTCAAGATTGGCCGATTCCGAAAACGTAGCAGAGACCAGAAGTTTCTTAGACTTGCCTGCTGTTACAGAAGGTTCGTGGAGAACTCTGCTCGTCTGGCGAAGCCGTTGACCAAGCTTACGGGCAAGGAAGTACCATTTGAGTGGACGGATAAGGGTGTGTCAGCTTTTGAGGCGTTGAAGCAAGGATGGATAACCGCTTTTATTTTGACCGTACCAGACGGTTCCGGAGGATTGGTGATTCATAGCGACGTATCTGGAAAAAGGATTTGGATGTGTTTTGATGCAGCATGGGCAGGTTGTAGCTTACGCGTCGAGACAATTGAAGACCCATGAGAAGAATTACCCAACCCATGATTTGGAGCTAGCAGCTGTAATTTTTGCTTTGAAGATTTGGAGACACTACTTACTGGACGAAAGGATCGAAATATTCACCGATCACAAAAGCCTGAAATAGGTGTTCACACAGAAGGAGCTTAATATGAGGCAGCGCAGATGGTTGGAGCTGATGGCTGACTACGATCTTGATCTTAAGTACCATCCGGGGAAAGTTAATGTTGTGCCGGAGGCGCTTAGTCGGTTGCCAACAATTCAGATGTTGACTGCACAGAAGGAATTTATTGAAGATTTTTCGGAGAGTTGAGTTGGAGATTGTGCTACCGAATTCTTTAGGACAGTTGATGCAGCTGCAAGAACAGTCGTCATTGATCGAGAGTATTAAAGCAGCGCAATTGAAGGACCCAAGATTGCAAGGGTTTCGAGAACAGGTTGAAGCTGAAATTCGAACGGACTTATTGATTCATGAAGGTGATACGTTGCATTTTGGTAGCCGTTTGTGTGTGCCAAGGAGAGATATCCGTGAAGAACTTATATAGAAGGCGCACAGTTCAACATATTCCGTATATCCAGGAGGCACGATGATGTACTGAGATCTACGACAGCATTTCTGGTGGGAAGGCATGAAACGGGAAAACGCCCGCTTTGAAGTGAAATGCTTGGTGTGTCAGCAAGTTAAAGCTGAACATCAAAGGGTAGCTGGTTTATTGCAACCACTTCCAATTCCTCAATAGAAGTGGGAACATATAACCATGGACTTCGTGACGGCTTTACCGCGGAGTCCAAAGAGCAACAATGCAGTTTGGGTGACTGTTGACCGATTGACCAAAGCGGCTCATTTCATACCATTTCGAGTAGGTCAATCAACCGAAGCTTTGGCAGAACGGTACATGCTGGAGATTGTAAGATTGCATAGAGTACCGGTGAGCATCGTGTCCGACTGTGACACTCGTTTCTTATCACACTTTTGGAGGAGCTTACAGAAAAGTTTGGGGACTCGTTTGAAGTTTAGCACAGCTTATCATCCTCAAACAGATGGCCAGTCGGAGAGAATGATCCAATCTCTTGAAGACATGTTGAGACCTTGCATGTTAGACTTCAAGGGTTGATGGGAGGATCATCTACACTTGGTGGAGTTTTCGTACGACAACAGTTTCCAGGCGACTATTCAGATGGCTCCATTCGAAGCTTTATACGGTCGCAAGTGTCGTCCACCTGTTTGTTGGGACGATGTTGGAGAACGAAGATTGTTCGGACCGGATTTGATCGTGCAGACAGTTGAGAAGGTTAATACTATCCGGAATCATATGAAAGCAACACAAGACCGACAGAAGAGTTGGGCAGATACATCGAGAAGACCTCTAGAGTTCGACGTTGGTGATTTGGTATTCTTGAAAATATCACCGACTAGAGGGGTGATTCGTTTCGGAAGTCGAGGCAAGCTCAGTCCTCGATTCGTTGGACCTTTTGAGATCTTGGAACGTGTTGGAGAAGTGGCGTATCGTTTGGCGTTCCCGTAACCCTTGGTGAATGTTCATGACGTGTTTTACGTACCCCAACTCCGTAGGTATGTTCGAGATGAAACACATGTGTTGAATCAATCGGAGCTAACTGTACGTGAAGATTTGACTTTTGAGGAACGACTGATGTCCATTGTGGATCGAAGGGGAAAGGTTCTTAAGAACAAAGTTATCCCTCTTGTACTTGTTTCTTGGGGAAATCACTCGTATGGAGGATCAACTTGGGAACGAGAAGATGAAATCTGACAGAAGTTTCCACATCTATTCTTGCAATTCTTGATTGTTTATCCTTTCTTGTTCTTGGAATTTCGAGGACGAAATTCTTTTTGTAGTTGGGTATAATGTAACACCCGAGTTCATTTATACCAATTCCAGTTCTGGTGTTTCTGTATTCGTGATACTCTTGCTTTAACGTATTGTGGGTGCGAATGGTATTTTACACTGTACATTGCATTCGACCCGACCCGCTTGCTTGAACCTGTTTGATTCTTATTTATAGATTACCTTAACTTGTTGCATAGACAAGTGCATCTCATGATTAGTACATACAGGCATTTTACCTGGTATTGCATCTTTTATTATATAACATTTTAGGTCACAAAAAATAATTTAAAATTGCATTTCATAAACTGCATGATACCCCTAACCCCATGATAGCATCCGCACATCTTGTTCTCGTCCCGTTCAGTAAAACGGACGTGTTTGGATGGCTACGCGCACGTACGTGCACCCATTCTTGGGGGTATGCATTTTCTTTAACTGGGCTTTCATTTTGAAATTTGGAAGTCGCATATATTTTTAATATTTTAAATCTAAATTTTTAGACTCGACCCGGGCGTGTTTTGGAGTAAATTTGTATTTGCCAAAATCTCAAAAGGACTAATATTATAATATTATATTATATTCCTTATTCATTCAAAATTTCTCTAACTAATTAAATATTTTCCTAACTAAAATTATTAACAGTCTCACGTTTCTCTCTCTCTCTAAATATATTCATAATATTTTTAAATCTAATTTTTTATAATACAGATATCTCTCTCTCTCTCTCTCCCCACTATCTCTCTCTCTCTCTTTCTCTCTTCCTTCTGACCTTCTCTCTCTTCCCTATTTAATTATGTATTCTTTTTTTTTATAGAAAACCTAAAATCCACATTGCCTCTCTCATTATCTTCCTTTCTTCTTTTCAATTTTTCCCGCGCGCAACCCTTCCCTGCGACCCTAACCCCGCTCGCTCTCGCCACATCTTGCCGTCGCCGCCTCCGCCACCTCGTCGTCGCCTTCTCACCCTCGTCATCTCCCCTACATCCTCCTCAACCGCAACCCCACAACCCACCGCGACCATCTCCTCCTTCACCTGCACCCTTCACCGCCGGCGACCCCCACTTCCTCGTCGGCCTCCACTCGTCTTCCTCACCTCTCTCCAACCCCGACATCACCATCACCCACACCTGCAGCCCCGACGAACCCATCACCCGAGAACCCACAGAAAACCCTACCCACGCCTGAGCCCTTCCTCGTCTCTGCCTCGCCGCCGGCGATCGTCCCTCGCTGTCACTACCTCTTGTTACCCAATCTCCCTTTCTCCTCTACTACTCCAGATCACAATGCATTTCCCCTGCAACCTTTGATCCCCGACGGCCAAGAACCCCCTGCACACTGCTACCTCGTCGGAAAACCCATACGCCGGCAACCCTCGTCGTCGTCGCCCCTGCCGACTTCCCTGGGATCCCAGAACGTATAACCACCGTAAGATCTCTTCCACTCTTCTTTTTCTTTTCCATGCATTTTGCATTTCATTCTTGTGTATTCACTGTTCTTGGTTTGCCGGAATCCGACCGTGCCGGCGACGATCACGAACGACCTAGCAAGCATCTCTGACCCGTGTGATCCCCTAGTGCGTTGTTTGGACTCATTCCGTGTACCGTGCGCGCGTCGCGACTTTTCCCGTCGACGCGTGACGTTCCGTATACCGCTTCGTAATCTGATCAAGGCAAGTAAAAACTTGCTACATGATATTGTATTATTATATACTTATTCAACTGCATATTGTATCGGTAGATTGAATTTCATGCCGCTTGTTCCATGTTAACATTCCGATGTCCATTATATCATTTTAGATTTATAGCTCGGAACATACCATGTTGCATTTAGTGTTACTATACATAGTACCAACATCCATAGTTAAATCATATAATACTTATTTGCATAGCCCATAGTACCCCTTTCATAGTTTATATCCTATCGGACGACCGGTTACATACAGCTAGCCTAATTTATATTCAATTGCATCTCTAGATTATTTAGTACATATTAACATGATTTTAACATCCATTTTTGTTATACTGTATTTAAGTAATGTTGAAACTATCCCTAAACCCAAACCGATAACCGTGCATCTATATACCTTAATCTGTACCTGATTGCATTTCACATTACCATGTTCCAGTTTATTGTTCTATTAGTACCCATGCTTGTTCTGTATACCCATGCTTATACTAGTTTGATTGTGAGCACCCACATGATATTGTGTGCACCCCTGACATGATTTGTTACACCTATTTCTTGACATGACATGGTACCGTGCACCTCTCGACATGACATGATACCTATTTATTACCTGATTTGACCTGTTGTACCATGGATTTACCTGTTACCTGATCTTGTGTCTAATGCCAACAAACCTGATCTGTTGTCCTTACGGACAGTTCCTGTTGTCTATCCAGACAAACCTGTACCTGCCTGATCCTGTGTTGGCATTAGCTCTTGATTACTTAATACCTGACTTGAATACTTATGACTTAGGGGTATGGGGAAATCAATGATGAAAGCTGACTTGTAACTCGATAGTTCTATACCTGTTCTGATCAGTCTTACGGGCTAGGCCAGCCCCGGAGTGATACTACGGACATCACTCGTCATTACCTACCATCCTTTACTGCCTTGCGGCACGTCTCGGGTTCAGCCCGAGAGTCATAGACCGTGATCCCGGGCATGCACGGGATACTATTGAGTTACATCGATGACTCATCAAATTGATTTCAAAGACTTGAGGGTAGTTAACCCAATAGACTAGTTTAGATTACTCACTATACATTACCCCACTGTCCTTACTTATATCACTGTTATGCTTGTTTTATTATTTATACTCATACTTGCATATATTGCCATCCCTGTTTTTATTATTGCTTGATGTTATGACGCGCTGACGTCTGGGTTTTGCATGGCCCAGATCCTCTACCTTTGTTGCAGACTGATCAGGAGTATTGCCGCTGTTAGACCGAGCGGTGAAGATCCTGTTGGTATGCAGTTTTACTTTCCAGGTGTTTCATTTATTGTATCTTTTGCTTCCACATATTATCATTTCTTGACTCATTTATTCTGGCTCATGGACATGTACTAGATAGTTTAGTTTACTTTCCTGTTCTTGATATCTCTACAGCCGTAATGTGACTGTGGAAGGATTTTTTCCTATCCACAGGTAGTATGGTTGGCTATGTCACGTGCCCAACTTAGCGTACTCTGGGAAGCGGGGCGTGACAATTCTCCTGGTGAGTCTTTTCTCCACATCACTCGAACCAAGTTTACTTCCTTGTTCCGAAGTGACTTCACCTTTCTATCCAGGATTTCAACAGGTTGCTTCTCACAGGATAAGTCTGGATGTATAGTGAACTCGGAGTGATCAAGAATATAACTGGGGTCACTCACATACCTTCTGAGTTGGGATATGCGGAATACATTGTGGAGTCCTTCCAATGAAGGTGGAAGTGCCAAGCGATAAACCACTTCTTCGACTCCTTCGAGTATGTCGAACGGTCTAATATACCTCGGACTGAGCTTACCCCGTCTTCCAAAACGAATCACTCCACGGTTTGGAGAAATCTTTAAAAAGACATGATCTCCCGGTTGGAACTCCAAGTGACGACGCTTTGCATTAGCCCAGTGCTTCTGTCGATCTTAGGCTATGCGCATTCTTTCCCTGATAGTGCGAATCACATCTACTGTTGCTACTATCATTTCAGGTCCAAGGAGTTCTCTATCTCCGATGTCGTCCCAACTTAATGGTAATCGACACTTCCTTCCATAGAGCACTGCAAAGGGTGCTATTCCAATACTTGCTTGGTAGCTGTTGTTGTATGAAAACACCACAAGATGTAGGTGATCTTCCCACGATCCTACTAATTCTAGCATACAAGCTCTTAGCATATCTTCAAGTATCTGAATAGTTTGCTAAGACCGTCCATCTGTTTGTGGATGGTAAGCTGTGTTGAAGTTCAGACTTGTTCCCAAGCTAGCTTGCAGACTCTGCCAAAATTGCGATTGGAATCTAGTGTCACGATCGGAGACAATGCAAACCGGTACTCCATGTAATCTCACGATCTCCTGCATGAGTTCATGGGTATCAGAACTAGTACACTATGAAGAGTTAAATCTTACTTAGATTCATACTTACTTCCATGTACTTCTTTGCTAGTGTCTCAGTAGATTGGCCAACTCGAAATGGAATGAAGTGAGCCGACTTTGTGAGTCGATCCACAATAACCCATACAGCATCGTTACCTTTCGTGCTGCAAGGAAGTGCAGTCACGAAATCCATAGTGATGTGTTGCAACTTCCATTCTGGGATAGGTAACGGTTGAAGTAAACCAGCTGTCCTGTGATGTTCAGCCTTTACTTGCTGACACACCAAGTATTTAGCGACGCTTCTGGCTACTTCACGCTTCATTTCATGCCACCAGCAATTTTGACGCAGATCTTTGTACATCTTTGTGCCTCCAGGGTGTACTGAATAAGGAGAGCTGTGAGCTTTTTTCATCAACTCTTCCCGCACAGAACCTTTTAGTGCACACAACCTGCTTCTGTATCTCAAAGACCCATCATCGTGTATGATGAAGTTTGTTCGAAGTCCACTTTCTACTTGTTCTCTGATCTTTTGCAACTTGGCATCACTTGCTTGAGCTGCTCTGATCCGATTGACAATAGTAGACTGAACTTGTAAGTTCATCAAACATGAAGTGTTACCTGGCACGACCATTTCTATCTCCATCTGATGCAAATCTTGTTGGAGCTTCCACTATGCGGTGAGATTCATTGATAGTGGTTGGCTACTAAGTGCATCAGGAACTATATTCACCTTCCCTGGATGATATCGTAGGTTGATATCGAAATCCGCCATAAGTTCTAACCATCTTCTCTGCCGCATATTCAACTCTTTCTGAGTAAACACATATTTCAGACTCTTGTGGTTTGTGTATATGTCCATTCGTTCACCAGGAAGATAATTGCGCCAAATCTTGAGTGCAAAGATTACGGCCGCCAACTTCAAATCATGCGTCGGATAGTTGCGCTCATGAATCTTCAGCTGTCTTGATGTATAAGCTACAACTTTACCGTGCTGATGTAGAACACATCCTAACCCCTTACCGGATGCATCGCAATGCACTTAAAAACCTCCAGATTGGTCCGGTATGACAAGAATAGGTGCTGATGTCAATCTTGACTTGATTTCTATGAAAGCTCGTTCGCATGCTTCTGACCATACGAATTCTTCATCTTTACGTATGATCTTGGTCAGGGGTGTTGCAATCTTCGAAAATCCTTCAATAAACCTTCTATAATATCCTTCTAATCCTAAGAAGCTTCGAATGTTCTTCACTGACTTCGGTGTCGGCCATTCGCTTACTGCTGATACTTTAGCTAGATTTACAGAGATTCCTTCGCCTGATACAATATGTCCGAGAAAACCGACTTGATTTAGCCAAAACTCGCACTTGCTGTACTTGGCATAGAGTTGATGCCGTCGCAAGGTCTCCAGGACAATTCATAGGTGTTCGACATGTTCTTTCCGACTCTTAGAATACACCAGGATGTCGTCGATGAAGATGACAAAAAACCTGTCTAGGTACTCTCGGAAAACTTGATTCATTAGGTTCATGAATATAGCTGGTGCATTGGTCACTCCAAATGGCATCATAAGAAACTCATAATGACCAAAGCGAGTCCTGAATGCCGTCTTCGGAATATCAGACTCTTTGACCTTCACCTGATGATATCCCGAACGAAGATCTAACTTGGAGAAAACGCAAGACCCACTTAGCTGATCGAACAGATCTTCGATGCACGGAAGTGGATACTTGTTCTTTATAGTTACTTCGTTTAGAGATCTATAATCAATGCACCTTCCATCTTCTTCACAAGTAGAACTGACGATCCCCAACTTGAAGTGCTGGGACGAATCCATCCTTTCTTCAATAATTCGTCCAACTGAGTTCGGATCTCTTTCAAACCTTCGGGACTTAGGCGATATGGTGATTTGATCACCGGTTGTGCTCCAGGTACTAAATCAATGCTGAATTCAAGAGCTCGATCGGGAGGCAAACCTGATATGTCTTTAGGAAATACATCATCAAACTCTCGAACTACCTCTGGCTTCGATCCTTCCTCTGCTTGAAATGTTGCAATCACTGCCTTATTCAGTTTTGCTTTGTATGTGCTTGGCTCCAGGGTACGGTCTCCACTTTTGAAATAAAAGACCGGATGCTCTGGAATCTTGAATACTACCTTCCTTTAACGACAATCAATGATAGCATAGAATGTTCCTAGCCAATCCATACCTAAAACGATATCGAAATTCGGTATGTCTAGCTCCTTGAAGTCAGCATAGAATTCTCAGCTACAGACGACCACTGGACACAGGTTGTATCCCATTATTGCCTTTAGAATGCCGTTCCCTGAACTGACATTCCAGCTGGATACGAGAGGTTTGACTGGAATCTCATGTGTTCGGACGAACCGTTGCGACATAAAGCAATGAGATGCTCCAGTATCGAAGAGTGCTAGTGCAGGAAGTGAGGCTACTAAGATCGTACCTAAGTTATGTGGGATCGGTTTTAGGTATAAGAAATAATATATGGGTGTATATATAGACTGAAAGAAAGCTTGAAAGGAAAGAGTTACCAGTGATAACTTGGCCAGTGGCTTCAGCTTCTTCCAAAGTCATTATGAAAGCCTGTCGCCTCGGTACATTTCTTCTTGCTGGAGGAGCATTCCTCTGTCCGTTCCTTGGTCCTTGAGGTGGGTTCCTTTGCGCTTGATAGAACTTGTTCTCCGCCGAAAGACGTGACCGGGACGTTGGGACATCCGGCCTGAATTTCGAGGGCAGATGCTATTTGGTGTTATCCGTCCACCTCTCCGAAGATGCCAAGTTGATTTATGACACCACATATCGAAGGTTTAAACGGATGCGGCCGATGTAGCAGACTTCGTCAGATTTCCCCGTATTTGAGGGATTTTTGATTGTGGGGACGCTCTTCCTTGCAGGCGCAAGCCCCTGCAGTTAATTACGCTACCGCATTGCGGTAACCACTTTCTCCTTATCCAGATGGTCACTTCGTGTCGTGTGTGTTTGTTTTGTTTTTGGTTGCCCGTGGATTGTATACGGAGACTAATTTATGTAGTCACCCGTAGGGCATGGATTAGTCCAAATCCGTATTTTCATAGATTTGGGTTTTGGTTTTGGTTTAAGGATACGTTAGTCTCATTTGAGACTAAGATCAACTTAAACGTTTGTTAAGGATACGTTAGTCTAATTTTAAACTAAGATCAACTTAACGATTTATTAAGGATACGTTAGTCTAATTTTAGACCAAGATCAACTTAACAGGATCATTTAGATCCAACAAAAGAGCATTTGAACTCTATTGTTTTAGTTTAGGGACATTGCGGTCCATTAGTTTAAGGACATTACGGTCTAAGATTAAGGACATCATAGTCCATGGGCTTAAGGACCCCACAGTCCAAGGTTAAGGACATCATAGTCCATGGGTTTAAGGACCCTACAGTCCGAGGTTAAGGACCTCATAGTCCATGGGTTTAAGGACCCCACAATCCAAGGTTAAGGACATCATAGTCCATGGGCTTAAGGACCTCACAGTCCAGTTTAAAGACGTCATAGTCTATGGAATGTATGGTTGTCGGGACCCGTCACCTCTCTGAAGACGTTGAAGGATTACAACGACATATATAAGAGGAGTAAAGAGATGTACCCTTGAACCAATTTTGGTTGGGATCTGTAGTCCAATTTAGGACTAAGATCTGAGATTTATGAGCATATGGGCTCAGTTAATCTGAATGAGGGATTTATGGCCAACTTGGGCTCGGCCCATTCAGTTAAAATGTTAAACATCTGACAATGCTGAGCATTGATTTGAATTCTGATAATGTTTTTGTCTTTTATTGAATGCTGAGCATTTCTCATAGCTCTGTGCTTTATTTGTAGAACAATTTATGTTCTTTTAGCGCACATGTGGGGAGCACGTGGCGCTTTGCACCAGTCAAAGAGCGCCGAGCGCTTCTGCTGGGTAGCGCACACGTAAGGAGCACGTGGTGCGCTTGGCGCTGTGCGCCAGTCAATGAGTGCAAAGCGCTTCTTGTGATGTAGTGCACACGTGAGGAGCACGTGGCGCGCTTGGTGCTGAGCGCCAGTTCAAAGAGCGCAAAGCGCTTCTGTTCAAGTAGCGCACACGTGAGAAGCACGTGGCGTGCTTGGCGTTGAGCGCCAGTTCAAAGAGCGCAGAGCGCTATTTTTTTAGTGGCGCACACGTGGGGAGCACATGGTGCGCTTGGCGCTGTGCGCCAGTCCAAGTGCGCAAAGCGCTATTTTATGAGCGCAAAGCTCTAACTGATCAACTTTATGATCCGAGGAATAAATTCTCGTTTATAAGAGACTTTGTCTCAAGATTCTAAGAACAAAAGTTCTTACTTTATAGGAGATGCTTCAATCTCTTATATTGATGAAAGAGTTTGTCTTTATGGATCTGTGATCCTTAAGAGAATTGAATCATTCTCCCCTTTTTTTTATGATGAGATGTTTTATGATCTCTTTGTATAAAAGACCTTAGTCTTATATAGATCTATGATCTATGAGAGGAATTATGTTCTTCTTTTTCATTTTATGATGAGATCCTTTGATCTCTTTGTGAAAGACCTTGGTCTTGTAGATCTATGATCTTAAAGAAAGAAGTGAATTCTTCTTTTTAATATGAGATGATTTCATCTCTCTGTTTATTTTTACCTTAAAGAAAATCTTCTTCTTTTACCGAGAGTTTGGCTCTTCTTTCTGAGATTTCTCAAAGCTTATGAGGTGGTTTCTCTGTATATTTTTTATTTTTGACTTGAAGCCTTAGGGCCTTTATATAGGGTAAGCTGATTTGTTCAATCAGTTAAGGAGATCTTTTCTCCAATTGATTTGGGGATTTCCCTACCGTTGGATCATTGATCCAAGGGATTCTGATTTACAGAAGGCAATCTTCTTTTTTTTAACAAAATTGGGAAATCTTTCCATACAGAATTTATTCTGTACTTTTGGTGATTTTCAATCACCATTGGATCATTGATCCAACGGTGCTCTGATTTACAGAGCACAATCTTGTTGTTTGGAAAGATTTTGAGGAATATTTCCTTAACATAATTTAATTCTAATTAATTGATGATTTATCATCTTTATTGGATCTCTAATCTGACGGTGAGGAGCTTTTAGTTCCAGCGCTAGCGCACCCGTGCTTTGCATGTGGTGCGCTGCTTAGAGTGCAGCGGACTTAGCGCTAGCGCACCCGTGGTGCGCTCCTTAGGGTGCAGCGCACTTGGTGCTGCTAAGAAGCATTTTCTTTATTTCAAAATTTGAATTTTAAATAGGGCTTTGCTCTGATTGAGGGAAACAAATGCCCCCCCCGTTGCGCTCATGTGGCCCACATGTGAGTGCAGCGGTGGCAACATCTGCGCCCTTGGACCAACTCAGAAGTTGAAACAGCATCTTAGTGTCTATAAATGGGACCCTTGGCCCTTGAGATGATTTCTGTTCATCTTCTTCCTTCTGAGAATTATTATTCTCTTGCAGAGCATAGCTCTTTGACTTAAGAACTTTCTTATGGACAGAACTCTGTCAAAATCTTAGGTAAAGATTAAATCTTTGAGTAGATCATTTAATAATCTAGGGTTTCACCCATTAACAGAGCTTTGTTCTTCATAGATCTTCGATCTAAATAAAACATTATTTAGGGTTTGGTTGACAGAGCTTTGTTCTCTTGAACCCATAGATTTAAAGAGATCTTTCTTAGGGTCCCTTAGCTTATTAACAGAGATTTGCTTATGAAGAACTCTTAGAGTTTATTCATAGATCTTGAAGATCTCAGAATTTTAATTTATTAAAAAAAAATTTATTTTAAGTTTTCTGATGGTTATTCCATCATTTTTTACAGAGTAAGGCTCTTCAGAATTTCCTTTGAGGAATTTTCCTATTCCCAAAGCTGACAGATGTCACTCTGTCATAGAGCATTGCTCTCAAGGGGAGATTTACTCCCTGTCCTGAGAAATTCTCATTGAATGAGAATCAATTGAGGATTTCCTCATTTAATGACAGTCTCATCAAATGATGTGACTGTTTTTATTAATGATGAACTGTCATCTAGATTATGTGGGTCCCCTTTGGTCCCTTTCTACTGCATTGCAGTGCGGTACGAATTTTAAAGTACCAAGTGACAGAACTTAAACTGTAGCATTGGCGGCTGAAAATTTTTTCTTTTCCGCGCAGGTACTATGTCTTTCGACACTTCCTTCCCGTTCGTCCGATCAGAAGGAGGATTCCCCAAAGCGCCCGTAGACCGAGAGGTTCTTGCGCTGATCAAAGACCATGACCCGGAGCACAAGAATTTTCACCTATGGGGTAGATGGTACGATCAAATTATCAGAGGCCGCCGGAGCTTTTCTTGTGCGACACCCTCGGAGCCTATCTCTGCGATCCCTTATGCAGATGCACCCCCAATAAGCTATACTGTGGAGGAGGTGAATTGGACTTTAGAAGGTCTCCTTCGGCTTTCTATGGCCCCAATACCCGTGCAGCCACCGGTAGCTTTGGACACTCTAGGGCGGCGCATATGCCAGGATGAATCGCGCCCTTGGGGACAGCCATACAACATAGGACTAACTCCCCATCACCCGGCCGGATACCTGCAGTGGGCCCGATATATCTTATCGGCGAAGAAGTCACAGCTGCTGAAGCTCGGATTGTAACCTGCGATCTACGCTTCCTTGTTCTAGTATTCTGCACCTCCTACATGGTGGATCAAGGCGTTTCTAGAGCAATGGAACATTCCGACCCACACCTTCCTCTTATTGGACCGAGAAGTCTCCATTTCCTTAGAGGAATTTGCCGAGGTCTCTGGTTTACCCGTTTGGGGAGAGCATTACGAAGAGCTGCTTCCTCCGGATGAGTATATTTTTGCCACCAAATCAGTAGTAATGGGTCTTACCCCAGAGAACGCCATTCAACACCAATTTCCAAGTTTGATAAAGGTGTTGAATATCTACGAGGTCCTATTTCTTGAATCTGGAAGCCAGGAGGTCAGCTTTGCGGACTTCATTGCCCGTTTTCTTCGCCCAGAAGTTTTATCACGACAAGGTGAAAAGTTTTCCAAACTTGATGATCTTTTCGGCTTTGGCTTGGATCGCCGGCCAATATTGGAAGCCGATCAAAAGGATTTCTTTCTTCTAAACGTCGCGATCGTCCCCTTTTCAGAAATTGCCGCTCCGGGCATCGATGAGGAAGCGTTCTTTTTAGGGTTCCTCGGTTTGTGGTTAAGATGGTTTGCGCTTCCGATACACCCTCGCCATATGAGGCCGTCCGTCTTCTACCCAGTGCATCGAATGGTTGCCAGGATACAAGTGGCCGTCGGGATTGCTGGGTTAGCCCACCTGTATCACGGCCTCATCTTGGCAGCGGATACTACTGAGCCAGGGGTACAGCCTGCCAACTTCTCAATGCATTATTTCACCTCATGGCTCGAGTTGCACGTGCTTGGGGTCTTCGGTATCCACAGAAGACCTTCCTTTTATGACAGATGTAAGTTCCCTCGGATAATGCGGCTAGTCGACGCATCCATCGTAAGTCTGACACCGCGGGAAGCTAGGGGTTTGCTCCTTCGTCCACGCACGGTTGGAGATGGTATGTCCTTTACCGATAAAATTTTGACCGTCGGCCAGGAATCTACAAAAACGGTGCTGCCATTGCAGGACATTTTTAAAGACGGGGCCTCTGTTTTGAAAGCTCGGGAGATTCTTCATCTGTACTCCATCAGGCCGGGATTTCTCGTATTTAGGCAGAATGATGCGGCGTTGTTCATGAGATACAACCCGCATCATTTCTCCCAGCAATTGAGCTACAATCAAGGCGTCCCGCTTGAGGCTTTCTTGGCAGAACCTACTGCTACCGAAAAGGGTATCCAGAGCGCGCTGCACCATTTTATGCGCTTAAACACAGGGTCCAACTTCTTCATCAGCGAACTTAGCTGTGTTCCGAAGGCCCTGAATGTGTATGTGGCGTGGTATCAACATTCGATGGGCGCCGTCATTAGAGAGGACAAAAGATTGCTTCTTGATCGTAAGGGTGCAGCGCCGGCTGGTAATCCAAATGTTCCTCTGAAGCGACGGACCATTGTCCGTCCTCCCTTAAGAGAAGTTGCTGCGGTCGAGGTCCCGCATGATAGGCCTGAGCTACCGATACCTTGTGCTCCCGTGAAAGCGGTGACTGTGGCGTCTCCCGAGTCTGGCGTGGGTTCAGATATCGGGACTCGTCGTCCCAAGGTGCCCACCAAGCGTAAGCTTGTGCTAGCGGCGACCGGTACTCGCTCGCAGAAGAAGAAGAAGAAGTCGATTCTTTCTGCAGACGTTGTATTTGGCCAGGAGCCTCATGCTCCTTATAGCGAGGGCCTGAGCGAATATGGGACCAACGATGGTCTATTCATGGCGCCAGATGATACTGATCTGGAGGCTGCCATCGCAGCTTCCGAGCGTCTAGCTAGCCACAAGCAGGACTGATCATCCTTGCCGAGTCAGGTAATCTTTAGTCACATCTTTTTGCTGTTATGTTTTTGTTATCATGTTTTGACTGACACTCCTTCTTTAACAAGCATTTCCACTGAAGAGGCTATCGCGGCTTCCCTCAAGACTTTTGAGGAGGAGGAGAGGCTTCGCGCTTCGCTGGGCGTTGGTATATTTCGGCTCATTGTGCCTTCATTCGCCTTTCTTATGGATAATCTGACCCCTTTTTCATCTTATCGCAGGGACTACCCTGACTCAGGTCATGTCCAGTACAGTGCCAATCCCGCAGGGTGATGCGGAGATGCTTCTAGGGCCAGCTATCGAAGTCCCGTCCTCCTCAGCATTGCCAAAAGAGACTTTACTTAAGCAACAGATGACGGATGCCATAACGGCTCCAGAGGTAGCTCCTGGCATGGACGATGACGTCCCCTTGACGGAAGTCTTGAGAAAATCAGCTCTCACGGCCCGGGCGGAAAGGAAGCGCAGGAGGCGTGCAGCAAGGGAACGTAACGCCGCTTTGGCCGTGGGCGCAGGCTCAAGCGCTGCTACCCCTGTCCTTGCTTCTTCAGAGGGTGCTTTGGCCGCCCTGTCTACCGCTCACAGACAGGCGACACGTGCGGCTCGGGAATCAATTGAAAGACCGACCCAAGGTAACGTAACACTGAGTCCTTTCGTCAAAGTTTTAATCTTCAGATTCTCATATATCCTATCCTGCAGGGCCGAGTCTCGATGAGGAAGTGGTAGGTGAGATGGCGGCAACCACTAAGCCTGAAGTGGCCACTCTTTCTCAAGAGTCTGGAACTTCCCCAATTGCCACTCTTTCCCCTTGCGGTTCCTTACCGTTGCTGGGTGCTGCGAGTATCACGACGGCTCTCGTGGAGTCGGGGGATGAAGCTACGGGCGGCGAAACCATTCCAATGGAGGAGGGTGAAGCAGCCGCTGCACCCAGTGACGCCCTTGTCGCGGTTTCGACCGGCGACTCATCAGGTAGACTCTGGGTCTTTCCTTTTCATTCTGCAATCCCTTTCAATCTCCTCTGACAGTATTTCTCTCGTTTCTAATGCAGGTGTGGTGAGCGTTGAGGTTGTGCCACCTAAGGAAGCATCACCAGTTGCTGCTTTGACGGTTGCCGCCCCTTTGTCTTCTCTCTTGTCCTCCCACATGTTGGAAGGTACGGGTTTATGATTTATCGGTTTCATTGTAGGCAATATACTTTATGTACTGACATTGCATTATTACACCCTTGCAGGAGTCCTTTTTAATCATCTGTATCAGGTGCTACACCCACATTTCCCCTTCCAGTCGGAGATTGCTTCATCTAGTGGCGTTGGTGAGTACAGTCTCTAGCTAATATCTTCTTTTTTTCTTTTACGGGCAGCCAAGTCGTTGCTAATTCTTCTTTGTTTTGACTGCAGCGCTACAGATTGAAGGAGGAGATGAAAGAGTAGTCACGCCACCGGTACTTCCGGCCTTGCCACCTGTTGCAGCCGGTACAGTAGACTCTATTGTTTGTGTATTTCCTCTATTTCTTGAGCCGTCATTTGACTATGATTTGTTTTACAGCGGTGACACCGACTCCAGCTCTGTTCGAGTCTCGAATCATAATGCCAGCAGGGCCCTTTTCCAGACGTCCATCTTCAAAAGGCGCTGTGACTAATCTGCGTATGTTGAGCGATTACATCGAAGAGTTTGACGCGGAGGGCCCCACATCCGTTGCAGATTTTGCTACCGAGGTTAATCCAATGCTGGCGACGCTTGTGAATTTTCATAACGAAGGCGTCGTTGAGTCTTGGGTTAACCACTGCAGGAATATTGAGGCCTGCCTGCATGAGCTTGAGCTTAGGCATCCTGCTCCTGAGATTCAGGCTTTGAACTCTCAACGGGCCGCGTAGGTTGAGCAGAGCACTTCCTACCTCCGCCATCTTGAACAGAAAGCGGCCTTAAAGCGTAAGGAGTGCGAAGAGACTTCGAGCGAATCTGCCCGGCTGCATGCTCAGGTTGACGCAAATGCTGTACAGCTGAAAGCTATCTTTGAGGGCCTTCTACGATGTATTTCTGATGGGTTAACGCTGAGGCAGAAGCTCGACCTCATCGAGCGAGATGCGCAGAGTCGTAGGGCAGCTCAGCGGGTCATTGATGAGCAACTATCATCTTATTTGCAGAAACGGGCTCAGGTTGAAGCGGAGTTGGCCGCGGCAGCTGACCGTGAAAAGGGGCTGAAGGGAGTGCGCGAGCAACTGACTGGTTTATTGAAAACGCCTCTCTCCCAATAGTTGTTTTTGTATCAATTAACATTTGTAATTTTTGAATAAAATGTATCCATTTTTTATCCTTTCATATGATGTAACCTGTACTCCATCAAATTCATGAATAAAAGATACACCTTTTTTTTCTACTGTTGCTTTCTTCTCTTTGCCATGTCATTGCCATGTGATTTTAGAAAGTGTGGCCTGTAGATAATAAGTGACGGCCTATCTTGGACTCTTTGCCGGGTAACAATGGCTTAGGAACAGGTTCAGGTCTGCTTGCCTAAGACTTTTCAACTTTATGAGCCGTGAGGGTCTCATAAAGAATTTTCTCCCTACGAGTTAAGAGGATCTCGTAGGTGTATTTTCTTCTTAGGAATCGTGGAGATTCCTAAGTGTGCTTTCTCTTGAGAGTCGTAAGGATCTCACAAGAGAATTTTCCCTCTTATAAGTCGAGAGGACTCGTAAGTGGTTGTTTCCCTCCTTGTCGAAATTCGATTTTGGAGAGTGTGGTCCATGAATAGTATGCAAGAGTCTATTTCGGACCGACTTGCAGGGCCCCAGTGCTTAGAAAATAGGTCCTTGTCCCCATTGCCTAAGGCTTTTCCCTACAAGTCGAGACGAATCGAGAAGTTCTCGCAAGGATGTCCTAACGTCACAGTTAACCTTTGCTCTTTACGACAGAGGTCCGTTAGGGTCTGTGGTACGAGGGTTTTGCCTGTCGTACCGTCGTGTTGGCTGATGTATTCCTCGATAGGAAATCTTGCTGTTCGAGTAGCCTTGCGACTGTCATGTCTCTGATCCCATCGGGGGCTGGACAAGACGTCTTCAAGCAATCTTCCTAGGCAGTTTGACCGTCGGAAGAGCAAGCATTAGGAATTTTTCCATGCCGCTCTTTACTTGAGATTAGGCTCAATTTAGGAAGCCCCGATGAGTCATAAACACTCCGCGCTGGTGTGGGATGATCTCCGATAGTCTTTCAGGTTTTATTTGAGTTGCCGTCAAGACCCTAAAGCTAGGAATATTGCCTTCGCTTAGTTTGCTGGCATTGCGTCTGCTGTATTGAGACGAATGTCGAGGTTGTCTCTAGGTTGTCGATGAACTGTCGAGGCTTGGAACTAGGGACTTTGCCATGGCTCCATTGTTGGTGTCGCGTCTGCATCTTGTTGGAGGAAGAACGCTGAGGTGACATCGCATCTGCTGTATTGAGACGGACATCGAGGTGGTGACCACTCCACGTTGTTGTGGGATGATCTCCGATAGTATTTCAGGTTTTATATGAGTTGCCGTCAAGACCCTGAAGCTAGGAATATTGCCTTTGCTTCATTTGCTTTGGCGTTGCGTCTGCTGTATCGAGACGAACGTCGAGGTGGTGCTTGAATTTTGTCGTCACTCCACTTTTTCCGACCGTGAGGTCTTTTGTTGACGTTGCGTCTGCATCCTGCTGGACTACGAAGGAACGCCGTTGTTGATATTGCGTCTGGTGTAACGAGACGAATGCTGCGGTGGAGCTGGGATTTCGCCGTCACTCCGCTTTGTTTCGACCATGAGGTCTTTTGTTGACGTTGTGTCTGCATCCTGCTAGACTGTGAAGGAACGCCATTGTTGACATCGCGTCTGCTGTAACGAGACGAATGCTGCGGTGGAGCTGGGATTTTGCCATCACTCCGCTTTGTTTCGACCATGAGGTCTTTGTTGATGTTGCGTCTGCATCCTGTTGGACTGCGAAGGAACGCCGTTGTTGACATTGCGTCTGCTGTAACGAGACGAATGCTGCGGTGGAGCTGGGATTTTGCCGTCACTCCGCTTTGTTTCGACTATGAGGTCTTTTGTTGACGTTGCGTCTGCATCTTGCTGGACTGCGAAGGAACGCCGTTGTTGACATCACGTCTACTGTAACGAGACGAATGCTGCGGTGGAGCTGGGATTTTGCCGTCACTCCGCTTTGTTTCGACCATGAGGTCTTTTGTTGACTTTGCGTCTGCATCCTGCTGGACTGCGAAGGAACGCCGTTGTTGACATTGCATCTGCTGTAATGAGACGAATGTCAAGATGGTCTCTAGGTTGTTTGTGAACCGTCGAGATTTGGAACTAGGGACTATGTCGTGGCTCCATTTGGTGATGTTGCGTCCGAGTCCTGTTAGAATGAGGAGGATCACCTTTGCTGATTTTTAGGCTGTAGATATTGCCGTTAAGATTTGGAACTAGGGACTATGCCGTGGCTCCGTTTCGTTGTGTCGCTTCCGTGCCCCGCAGGCATAAGGAGGAACGCTGTTGTTAGTCTTCTAGGATGCAGATGTGACCGTCGAGACTTGGCTCTCTTTCTGATGGAGCCTGGTGGGATGATATGGTTTTCTCTTTGTTTACACCCCTGGATTGTATACAAGGATCGATGTGATCTCACCTGTAGGGCAAAAGTTTCATTTCATATGTATACATTTTTTTAATTTTCTTTCCGCGATGCTCTATCATTTCAGCTTTTATATCGTGAAAGTCGCGATTGCCCAATCATTTTGTCTATGTTTCGCGGTGCCCAATTATTTCAGCTATTTTTTCTATTTACTCGTTGCTTTTTATTGCGAGTTGCCTAACCATTTCGGCTATTTTGTATGCATATATTTTACTTGCTGATTTTGTTGCAAGTTGCCCCATCATTTCGGCCATTTCATATGCATTTTTGGCTTGATGACTTTTCGCCGCGAGTTTAGGATTTGATACCGATTTAGGCATCAACATCGCTACAACTGGGATATTGCCAGGAGCGGATCATCATTTGCCTCTGTCGATGTCGAACAAAGGTGGCTTAGCGAACAGGGTTAAGATCCTGTCGATTAAGGCTTTTAACTTCATGAGCCGTAAGGGTCTCATGAAGGTATTTCTCCCTACGAGTCGTGAGGATCTCGTAAGTGCGTTTTCTCCTTAGGGATCGTGAGGATTCCTAAGTGTATGGTCTCTTATAAGTCGTAAGGATCTTACAAGAGTGTTTTCTCCTTATAAGTCGAGAAGACTTACAAGGGCTGTCCATTGTTTGAACATATCCCTAGTCGCGGGTGGGACTTTGTTAGGGAAATGTTTATTCGCGCCCGTGGATTGTATACAAGGGTCAGCATTGAACCGCTTGTAAGGCAGAATCAGGGTGTATGACTGCTTAAGAATAGGTTCAGATCCCTGTAACTTATGGCTTTTGAATCCTATGAGCCGTGAGGGTCTCAAAGGGGAATTCTCTTTACGAGTCATGAGGATCTCGTAAGTGTAATTTCTCCTTAAGAATCGTGAGGATTCTTAAGTGTGTTGCTCCCTTGTGAGTCGTAAGGATCTCATGCAGGTATTTTCTCCTTACAGGGTCGAGAGGACCTTGCAAGTGTCTTTTAACGAGATTGCGCCCTTTCGGGTTTTCACAAACTCGCCGGTAGCCCTGCTTTTTTTACTCACGGGGCCCTTTCGGGTTTTCATCCGTGCCCATCTCGCTTATGGATGTACCTTTTTTTTTGGGTCAGCCTTGGGATGCTGCGGTCAGTAGTAGTTTATAGACGTCTCGGTCAACAGCCAGTTTAGGACATAGTGGTTTATCGTTAGTTTAAGGACGTTTCGGTCCGTCGTTAGTTTAAGGACATCTCGGTCCGTCGTTGCCGTATTTGAGGCAAATTTCTAGTTTACGGACTTTTCAGTCCAGGGGCTTTCTCTATGAATGAGCAAGATGCCCCCGGCATGTCCATCTTTTTCGGATCATGTGGTTGTGGCTGGTTCATCTTCCAGTTTTCAGACAACGCGAATTTGCCCAGTTGGTATTGGTCTTCAATCCAGCCTTTGAAGAAGAAGCAATCTTCGATTGGATGGCTTACTGCTTGGTGGTGAGGGCAGTAATTAGGATTGTTGATATCGCCTGGCTGCAACAGACGTTTTGGATCAGGCAGATTGATGAGTCTGTTGCGCACTGCCAGCTCGAACAGTCTCCTCGTTTTATCCCGGGGAAATGAGTAAGGACGTCTCGGTCTCTCCTCGAGGGATGGGCGTGGACGCACTTGCTATGGCGAACAACCGGCTTTAAGTTGCTCGGCTGTTGTTGAGTATTGGCGACGAAGGTCGCTTTCCCTTTCTCTTTTTCGCTCCGCGGCTCCGGCTTCGAAGAGGAAGGTCTGTGGCCCATCTGGTCCATTTGGGCCAGCTTGTCAATCAAGGCCTGAAAAGTGATTGGCTTGAAAAACATCATGAATTGTGAGATGGTCGCTTGAGGGTCAAGAGTCCCTATGAACATGCCTACAGCGGGAGCCTCTTCGATGCGCTGCTCGCACTTTGACCATAAATTCCGCCACCGTATCACGTATTGTACCCACGTTTCGCCTGGCTGTACCCTGGCGTTAATCAATGCCGTGATTGGGGTGCGTTCGCTAGCACTCGCGAAACGCTGGGTGAATAACAACTCCATCTCTGCAAATGTCTTGACAGAGTCATTTGGGAGTTTGGAATACCACTCGAATGCTGTCTCCGACAAGCTTCCAACGAATTGGCGGAGCAGTAATTTATCATCACCTCCCGTGTTGCCTCACAGAGCCCTAAATTGAGCCACGTGCTGATGGGGATTGCCTGTCCCCTTGTATACATGGAATTTGGGAATCGTGTATCCCGGCGAGTACTTTATTTGATCGTACCAACCCGGATCGAGCCGTCCAGTTCTAACGACTTGGCCAGCCGCTTCATTCGCTTGATGAGCTCGTATTTGTTGAGCTATATAATCATCGAGCGTGGCTTTAGAGATGGTCTCCTCCTTGGCTGCTGACAGAGCCGGCAGAGGATATGATGTTTCTCCTCTATCATCTTCAATTATTACTTGAGCTTCTTCGGCTGGAGGGTCCGGCTGGATCATCATGCCCACCATATCTTGGAATAGAAGGGCCATTTGTTTTATATTGGCCGCTTGTTCCGCAGCCTCCTTGTCCTTCTTCTCAAGCATTCTCCGAAGGAATTCGGCATCAGTTTCCTGCTCACGGCACTGCTCCGAGGATGTCTCTGGGCTTGCTTTCGGTCCCGTAAGTGCGGCCATGGCTGTTAGCATTTCTTGGAGCTTTTGTTGTTGCTGCTCTTGAGCCTTAGTCACCGATCGCGTAAGCGGTCGATGAACTGTGGAGATACGACTATCCTCTTTTTCGGATGCCATATAGACGGTATGCACCACCATGCCCCCAGCCTTGGGGCATTTGGATTCAGTGGTCTTGCGATTCGTCGCAGACGCAGGGATTTTCTACGGCCTTCTCCTCTTGTGGGCGGTCGAAGTTGAGGGGGCCGCTGCAGTGGGCACCCAAGTAGCTGTCGCCTTCTGTGGTTTGACAGGATGGTCGTCTTCTCGCTGAACTTTCACCTTTTTCTGTCGGCGAGAGTAATCTTGATTAATCATCGAGTCCTGGACCTGTCCCCAAACTTTATAAATTTTAGAGTATAGCTGCTGAGGGGGCTGCTCTAGCTTCACCTTAGCAGCGTTCTACATGGGTGGAGGAGATCTCTTCAGCACGGCAGTCGGAGAGTTTTTGCGCACCCTCCTTAGCGGTTCAAAGCTGTTCCCAGTTGGAACAGCGGCATCAACTTCCACCGTTGGAGCCGGCGGAGTCAGTCCGGAAGGGGAATTGCCCCCAGCCTTCCTCACTCGGCACCAGTGGAGACATCGAGCGTGTATTGCAGTTGGAATTATCTCAGCTACGGGGGTGGTTTCCTCATGTCCCTTGTCTTGATCAGAAGTTGTCGCTGTCAACCTGTTGAAGATTGACATCCGCTGAGTGGGAATGGCCAACCCATCGAAAGCAGACTTCCGAGCAGGTGAAGTAGCCTTGACGATTTCGCCTGAAACGGGAGCTGAAACAGTCAGTCTTGTGAAGACCGACCCTTTGGCAGGAGAAGCCGCTTTGACGACTTCGAGAGCAGGAATGGCTATCCTTTTTGGGATAACCCTTTCTGGTATCGCAGTCTTCTTCACGGGCCCACATGAGCTTTGGCCCAGTCTGTCAACGACTGAGGCGTTGGAGCTAGACGACCCGCTGAGAGGGGCCGCAGTAGTTGTGAGCCGATTAAAGACCGAGCTCTTCGGAGCTTCTTGCAATGGTACAGGGGCGTTGAAGCTCATCGGTGGGAGCATGGTCCCGAAGAATAGCCCAGTGTTGGCTTGAGTTACCTGCTCCACTGGCATTGTGAAAAGGGAGGCCGCTTGGGGCCCGTAGGTTACACCTCCAGATGAGGCGGAACGGGAGTTGCAGTTGCAGCTGGAGCAGTTAGAGGCCATCGATGTTCTTTCTTCCACACGAGAGCAAAACCAAATCTTAGTACCTCGAACCCAAGGGCAACCATATTAAACCGCGATTCGTTCGCGAACACGACACACGAAGTGTGGAGTGGAAAGAGGAAGAGGTCCCACCGGGCGTGCCAGAATCTGTTCTCCGCCGAAAGACGCGACCGGGACGTTGGGACGTCCGGCCTGAATTTCGAGGGCAGTTGCTATTTGGTGTTATCCGTCCACCTCTCCGAAGATGCCAAGTTGATTTATGACACCATATATCGAAGGTTTAAACGAATGCGGACGATGGAGTAGACTTCGTCAGATTCCTTCTCATTTGAGGGGTTTTTGATTGTGGGGACGCTCTTCCCTGCAAGCGCATGCCCCTGCAGTTAATTACGCTACCGCATTGCGGTAACCACTTTCTCCTTCTCCAGATGGTCATTTCGTGTCGTGTGTGTTTGTTTTGTTTTTGGTTGCCCGTGGATTGTATACAGAGACTAATTATGTTGTCGCCCGTAGGGCGTGGATTAGTCCAAATCCGTATTTTCTTAGATTTGGGTTTTGGTTTTGGTTTAAAGATACGTTAGTCTCATTTGAAACTAAGATCAACTTAAACGTTTGCTAAGGATACGTTAGTCTAATTTTAAACTAAGATTAACTTAACGATTTATTAAGGATACATTAGTCTTATTTTAGACTAAGATCAACTTAACAGGATCATTTAGATCCAACAAAAGAGCATTTGAACTCTATTGTTTTAGTTTAGGGACATTGCGGTCTATTAGTTTAAGGACATTACGGTCCAAGGTTAAGGACATCATAGTCCATGGGCTTAAGGACCCCACAGTCCAAGGTTAAGGACATCATAGTCCATGGGCTTAAAGACCCCACAGTCCAAGGTTAAGGACATCATAGTCCATGGGTTTAAGGACCCCACAGTCCGAGGTTAAGGACCTCATAGTCCATGGGTTTAAGGATCCCACAGTCCGAGGTTAAGGACATCATAGTCCATGGGCTTAAGGACCCCACAGTCCAGTTTAAAGACGTCATAGTCTATGGAATGTATGGTTGTCGGGACTCGTCACCTCTTTGAAGACGTTGAAGGATTACAACGACAAATATCAGAGAAGTAAAGAGATGTACTCTTGAACCAATTTTGGTTGGGATCTGTAGTCCAATTTGGGACTAAGATCTGGGATTTATAAGCATATAGGCTCAGTTAATCTGAATGAGAGATTTATGGCCAACTTGGGCTCGGCCCATTAAGTTAAAATGTTAAACATTTGACAATACTGAGCATTGATTTGAATTCTGACAATGTTTTTGTCTTTTATTGATGCTGAGCATTTCTCATAGCTCTGAGCTTTATTTGTAGAACAATTTATGTTCTTTTAGCGCACATGTAGGGAGCACGTGGCACGCTTGGCACTTTGCGCCAGTCAAAGAGCGCAGAGCGCTTCTGCTGGGTAGCACACACATAAGGAGCACGTGGTGCGCTTGGCGATGTGTGCCAGTCAATGAGCGCAAAGCGCTTCTTATGATGTAGCGCACACTTGAGGAGCACATGGCGCGCTTGGCGCTGAGCGCCAGTCCAAAGAGAGCAAAGCGCTTCTGTTCAAGTAGCGCACACATGAGAAGTACGTGGCGCGCTTGGCGTTGAGCGCCAGTTCAAAGAGCACAGAGCGATATTTGTTCAGTGGCACACACGTGAGGAGCACGTGGTGCACTTGGTGCTGTGCACCAGTCCAAGAGCGCAAAGCTCTATTTTATGAGCGCAAAGCGCTAACTGATAAACTTTATGATCCGAGAAATAAATTCTCGTTTATAAGAGACTTTGTCTCAAGATTCTAAGAACAAAAGTTCTTACTTTATAGGAGATGCTTCAATCTCTTATATTGATGAAAGACTTTGCCTTTATGGATCTGTGATCCTTAAGAGAATTGAATCATTCTCCTTTCTTTTTTTTATGATGAGATGTTTCATGATCTCTTTGTATAAAAGACCTTAGTCTTATAGATCTATGATCTGTGAGAAGAATTATGTTCTTCTTTTCATTTTATGATGAGATCCTTTGATCTCTTTGTGAAAGACCTTGGTCTTGTAGATCTATGATCTTAAAGAAAGAAGTGAATTCTTCTTTTTAATATGAGATGATTTCATCTCTCTGTTTATTTTTACCTTGAAGAAAATCTTCTTCTTTTACCGAGAGCTTGGCTCTTCTTTCTGAGATTTCTCAAAGCTTATGGGGGGGGGGGGGGGGAGGGTTTCCTCTGTATATTTTTTTATTTTTGACTTGAAGCCTTAGGGCCTGTATATAGGGCAAGCTGATTTGTTCAATCAGTTAAGGATATCTTTTCTCCAATTGATTTGGGGATTTTCCCACCGTTGGATCTTTGATCCAAGGGCTTCTGATTTACAGAAGGAAATCTTGTTGTTTTTAACAAGATTGGGAAATCTTTCCATACAGAATTTATTCTGTAATTTTGGTGATTTTTAATCACCATTGGATCATTGAATCAACGGTGCTCTGATTTACAGAGCACAATCTTGTTGTTTGGAAAGATTTTGAGGAATCTTTCCTTAACAGAATTTAATTCTAATTAATTGATGATTTATCATCTTTATTGGATCTCTGATATGACGGTGAGGAGATTTTAGTTCCAGCGCTAGTGCACCCGTGCTTTGCACGTGGTGCGCTGCTTAGAGCGCAGCGTACTTGGCGCTAGTGCAGCGCACTTGGCGCTAGCGCACACGTGCATTGCACGTGGTGCGCTACTTAGGGCGCAGCGCACTTGCCCCTGCTAAGAAGCATTTGCTTTATTTCAAAATTTGAATTTTAAACAGAGCTTTGCTCTGATTGGGGGAAACAGAACTAACGAGGAGGAGGTGCAGCCGGTCCACGAGAAGGTGAAGCTAGAAGAGCGAGTCATGGAGTAGGTGCCTAGATGGCAAGTCGCTGCTGATAGGTAATTTCTGGTCTTGGTGCAGCATTTGGATTGAGTCTACAAGGACAAGACCCAATATCATGTGTGGCTGAGCCGCAGACTAAGCAAAGACGATTTGCACACCGGCAGTCCTTCGCCAGGTGTCCATCCCTGCTGCAGTAGGTACAAAAGGCCAGGCTAGGCCGGTTGATTTGTACTCCCGGTCTCCTTGGCACAAAAGGTGTCCTTGAAGAGGCTCCTCCTGCCATCTGGGTGGCAGGGCGCTTCACCCCGGCATATTGGGGTCTGCCCTTCATCTTCACTACTGCCTCATATCTACGGGAAGCTTTCAGGGCCAGTTCGTGGGTTCGGAAATCCCCTGTAGCTAAGGCAGCTTGGATCCCCATATCTAACCCTTGCTGAAATCGTCTGGACCTGATCTCAGCAGTCGTTATCAAGTGTGCCGCGAACCTACTGAGTATGGTAAACTCAGTATCATACTCATCCACAGATTTGGTCCACATCGAACCCTGTTGTAGGTGGATGAATTGCTGCTCTATGTCAAATTGGGCAGTCTCTGGAAAATACTTTGCGTCGAACATGTCGCGAAAGAAAAATCACATTCCTTCGCTGAGGCAGGCATTCGATAGGCTGGGCAAGACGGCTTTCTTCCGCCTTCCACCAAACTCGGACGTTGTCGGTAAGTTGCAGCTTCGCAACTCGTACCCAAGCGATCTCTGGCACTTGTGCTGCTGCCAGATCATCCTCAATGCTCTAAGCCCATTCTTCAGCTTCCAGAGGGCTCTCTTTTCCTGAAAATTGCTTTGGGTGCAATGCTTGGAATTTCTTTACTCCGGGCGCTTCCGCTTCTGGACGGTTCAGTAATATAGCAGTTTGCTGCTGCTGTCCTTCCAGGGGGCTTCGGATTGCTTCAAGCAGTACTGTCTGCTCATTGATCGGAGCAGCAACAGTAGGTGTAAGAGGTAGAGGTGGTGGTGTGTTGTTGAAGTTGGTGCTGGTATTGTTTGGAGAATTCATAACCTTGAAAGAAAAAATAAGGTTAGGATAGATTCAAAGTATAAGAAATTGTAAGATTTAAGGAATATAAAATGTAAAGAATGTTTTTAGTTGCTGATTCTTGTGTTATATTGCTTAGGACTTCATACAGAATTGACCTACATGTCCATGTAGAATTGACCTGCATAGGCTACCAGTAAAACCTGTCATGCCCCGCTTCCTAATGTATGGGTAAGAAGATGCGATGAGGTCCTCTACGTATTTACTCAGAAGTAAACACGTTAAGCGTAACTAAGTAATATAATGTAAATATACACAAGAAGACATGAAGTATAAATGAACAGCAACTTTTATTTATTAAACATTTCTTTATCAGTACAACTGAAAATGTAAATACAGGAATGGAAATCAATGCCTAAACAATGGCATGAACTGAAAAGAAAATATATACAAGTATCTAGAGCTCTGGGTCAATGGCGAACTGCTCCAAGTCTTCACTACCGGGCTCAACCTCCAGAGAGTCCGATCCACCTGACAACATTCCAAAGAAAAAGAGAAGGAATGCCGTTAGCGAACAATCGCTTGGTAAGTCCCAAAGATAGGTAAGAATAGACAGATGAGAATATAACTGGTATATTATAATCTTTTGTTCTGTTAACGCAGTTGTTTGTAGCTTGGTACAGAATATGCCAGTGTATACGAGTGGAGTCCCACTATTCCGGAGACTAAGGTATACGGAGCATAAGGAACCGTTAAACCACGGTACAACAGCAATGGATATTCAGGTTAGGTGTATTAAAGTGACCATCTCGTGCCACTTCTAACACATTCCGTACTAGTCTACCCCTTTAAAACCCTGTAATGTATTTTGTATTGCTTGTATTGTTTTGTTTTATAGATGGAAGACTTGCCGAAACTATGATATCATGTAAACGGAATGAATATAAATGGATAGTCATGTAATCAGAGTATATCTATGGTTCGGTTCGGTCGAGTCATATTGATATAGATTGAATTCTGGTATAAATGGATTCATGTTGTATTGTAGTTATACATGAATTGAATTCAAGTCAGATTATTTTCAGATTTGACCGTGACTCGAACTGAGTCAGACTTTTAAACAGAATGGAAGTCCTGATTTATGTTTTGGAGTTATTGGTAACTGCTGCATATGGACGGCAGGATTTGTGTCTTTTTCAAGACAATTACCGTATTGATAACCCCATTTTTAGGTTGTCTACCTTAGATAGGCAAGCACCCATATTCTCCGGCTCCCTGAGGCTCAAGAGAACTAGTCCCGCTTTAACCTATATTTACTAGGGTCCTTATTCTAAATTAATATAACTTGAGGGGGTTTTATGAAAAATAGTTTTGATATATTTTCAAAATACATATCAAGTATTTAATTATCGTCTTTAGGGTTTTCATAATTGTAATTTTTATAAAGTGAAATATTATAGTGGATATAACCTAGATTTCATTATATATGGTATTTTAGTGTAATATTGGAATTGTATTGATTTGTAATAGTAGTTTCATGAAATTAGTGATTCCTTTGATTTAGAAAACATGGAATATATATATTGTATACTTAAAGTAGATATTTTGATAATATATATATATATATATATATATATATATTTACAAAAAAATAGAACTTATTTATTAAATAGAAATCACATTTTTCTTAAAAATTGCATTAAAAATTCCATCGAGATCGGATGCTCCGTGAGGAGGTCTGCAGCTCGCTCTACTAGGTCCGAGGATGTGCGATAACCCGCACTATCCCGATCGGGGTTCCCCAAAATGGGTTGTAGAGGCGCATTTGCAAGGAATTAAATATTACACTTTTAAAGAAAACAGTTTTTGAATGTTTATGGTATTTTATTGTAAACTTGTAAATTCCCACAATTTAATGTTCCAAAAGTCATCGTGTTATGTCAAGAATGAGTGTTGTGATGAGGTAGGTCATTACTTCATGATTTTTCTAAAGGTAATATGGGTAAAATGAATAAGCAATGTCGTATGTAAACATGATGGTATTTTACCGTAAAAAATGAAATAGATGTTGCAATACATATTATATTGAATTGAAACTTGTTCTAATGTGTTTGTTTATAATTGCTAAACAATATAAAAAAAAGATTGTAAATTTGTTATTAAGATAAATGTTGTTTTTAGTTAAATTAGAAACGGAAGTCGGATTAACTCCGCTTCCGACTAGTTTTGAGAATAGAATTCGTTTTAATAGCATGAGAAGGGGGAAAGTTGGACTTATAGGTTGGAATTAGAGAGAAGAGGTAGAGGGAGATTTTGGGATCGTCGGGGAGTCGTTTCGTCGCCGTATTCTTCCCGAAACGTCGCCAGAACTTCGACCTTGGCTAACTCCACTTGTATAACTTTGGACTTGGAAATTTTAGAGAGTTTTTGTGATAATTTTCAGAATGGAGATAACTTTGGTGTAGGGGGCATTTATAGGATAGAATTAGGGTTTAGGGTAATGAAGAATAGAATTAAAATGTGCATTAAAATGGATTTAAGAGAGGAATTATCACTTTCTGAATAATTGCAGAGAATTCAAACATGGGGGTAGTGGGGTAAGCAAATGGGTGCTAGGGTTAAAATTTCAGAGCATTCCCTACGGAGAAAACCGGCGGTGCCGGCCCCTTCAATACATCTCGGCGGCCAAATCCGAGGGTGGGGAGCTTGGATTCTTGCCATGTGTTGATGTCGTCTCATATACCTCAGTGCACATGTTTGATTTTGTTGTGACTTTTCATTTTACGTGTTTTGCACGTGTAAACTTTTGAGCTTCTAAAAATTTAAAAGAAAATCAACAAAAAAATATATGTGACTGGGGGCATTCGAACACAAGGGCTACGTCACAGCAGTGCAAGGCTTTACCAATGAGCTACAAGTGCTTTCTTGCTGTTCAAAAGCAATTTAAATACTTATAGCATATACAGGATTGCAAATACTCCATTTGTACATTAATTTTTAAACAATTTTCTGTACACTGAAACAGAGTTGTTATAGTTTTGACGGGGCCTTGTACTACCGATTACGATAGTCCATGGAGCAAGTTGGACTCCTCTCGTATACACCGATACATTCTATACCAAGCTACAAACAACTATGTTAGTATAACAAACATATACTTGTTCAGATTACCAGTCATATATTCTTTACTTGTTCTATTCCACCCTTATCTTTGGGACTTACCGAGCGCTAGTTCACTGACGACATTCTTTTCTCTTCTTTCTTTGGAATGTTCGTCAGGAGGACCCGACTCTCAGGAGACCGAGCCTAGTCAGGAGGACTTGGATCAGTTTACAGAGGAGCCAGACTTCTAGTCTTTACTTGTACTTACCTTTTGTTTTGTATGCCACTGTTTAGGCATTGCTTTTATCATTGTACATTTCCTTTTCAAATCAGTTATAATGTAAAGAATGGATATTAATAAAAGTTTCTGTTTATATTACATCTCTTGTCATTCTTGTGAGTTTATTTATATTGCTTATTTACGCTTAACCTGTTTATTTCTGAGTAAATATGCCGCGGTCCGGTACGTCTACTTCTCCGTACACTGGGAAGCGGGGCGTGATACAAAGCATGTGAGCGCCCCAATTTAAAATGCTCTCATCTGAAAGAATTAAAATCTATATGATAGAATTAAATTTTATTTAGGAAATATTTTCCCCGATCTTTCTAATAAGGAAAGATCTTTCTCTAATAGAGAATATTGAATTTAAAATCCAATTGTGATAAAATATCACCAATTAAACCATCTAATAGAATTAAATTTTATATGGAAAATATTTTCCTGATCTTTCTTAAACTAAAGATCTTCCCTGTTAAATAGAGGAACTCATTGGATCAAAAATCCAACGGTGATTATAAAATCACCCATCGATCATCTGATAGAATAAAATTCTATTTTAGGAAAATATTTTCCTAATCTTGATAAACTAATAAGAATGATCTTCTCTATTAGATAGAATAAAATTCTATATTAAAAAAATATCTTCCTAATCTTGTGATAGAATTAAATTTTATGTTAGGAAAATATCTTCCTAATCTTGTTAAATTAATAAGATATTCATATAACAGAATTAAATTCTATAGTTAGGGAAATATCTTCCTAATCTTGTTAAATTAACAAGATATTCATATGATAGAGTAAAATTCTATCTTAGAAAAATATTTTCCTAATTTTATTAAAACAAACAAGAAATCTTCTCTGTTAAATAGAGAGCCTTTGGATTAAAAATCCAACGGTGAATAAAATTCACCGGTTGATTTAAAAGATCAATTGGATTGATTATGAAATCAATCACGATCTCAATAGAGATTTTCGCAACAAATTGATTCTTTTCCTTCTCCTATAAATAGGAGCAAAGAGATGAAAAGAAAGGAGAATGGCTCGATATAAAAAAGAGGAGATCCCTATAAGCTTCTGTAAAAATACATAAGGCTCTCCAAAAGCTCCCACAAAACAACAGAGAATTTAATTCTCAAAGAAGATCTTCCTCCTCAAAACTCTAGGTAAAGAAAAAAGCAGAGATCAAAATATCTTCTTTACCTATCTAAGGGTTTAACCCTTTTAAAAGAACTTAGTTGTTTCTCTGGATCTGAGATCCACAAGACAAGGCTCCCACAAGTTGAGAATTTAATTCTCATCGGGAACATCTTGTTCTTGAGAATCAACGATTCAGGGAAGAACAAGATTGAAAAGAAAGAAGATAGAGTTTATAATACTTCAGAAACTTAGTTCTTTCAAATCAAGAACTTAGTTCTTAAAGAACCTGATCCAAGATCCTTAAAATAGTGATCTTGGTGATCTTTAATGGTCAAAATACCATTAACAAAGGTTTAACTTCTCTGAAAACAAGAATAGAAAACATGGATAAAAGTACATGAAAAACATGGAGTTCATAATACTCTAGGAACTTAGTTTCATCATAAATCAAGAATTTAGTTCTTAAAGAACATGATCCCAGATCCTCAAAATAATGATCTTGGTGATTGTTTACCGTCTAAAACGGAGACGAAACCGGGATGGATCGTCTTGCCTGAATTTGGGGGCAGATGCTATTTGGATTTATCCGTCCACTTCTTCGAAGATGCCAAGTTGATTTATGGCACCGTGTATCGGAGGTTTGGACGGATGCGGCCATTGTAGCAGACTTCGTCAAATTCCCCCTCGTTGGCGAGGGGTTTTTAATTGTGGGAACGCTCTTCCCTGCAGGCGCAAGCCCCTGCAGTTAATTACGTTACCGCATCGCGATAACCACTTTCTCCTGCTCCAGAAGTTCACTTCGTGTCGTGTGTGTTTGTTTTATTTTTGGTTGCCCGTGGATTGTATGCGGAGACTAATTTATGTTGTCACCCGTAGGGCGTAGATTAGTTCAAATCCGTATATTCTTAGATTTGGGTTTGGTTTGATTTAAGAATCGTTAATCTCGTTTGAGATTAAGATCAACTTAAGTGTTTATTAAGGATATATTAGTCCAATTTTAGTCTAAGATATACTCAACAGGATTTTGGGATCATTCAGACCCAACAAAAGAGCATTTGGGCTCTATTGCTTTAGTTTAAGGACGTTACGGTCCGTTGTTAGTTTAAGGACGTTTCGGTCCGTTGTAGTTTAAGGACGTTGCGGTCCGTATTGGGATGCGCTCATCGGTTTGGGAGTGCACCAAAGAGTTGGTTATCGGGACCCTCCACCTCTCTGAAGACGTTGAAGAATTACAACGACATGTATCAGAGGTGTGGAGAGATGTACCCTTGAACCAATTCCATGTTTGAGGGAAAAGGAATTGATGGTCGAGCCCAGAAATCATTAGTCATATCTTGAGACTAGGATTTCTTCATTAGTTTTAGGAAGTCATGAGCATAGAGGCTCGATCTATTTGGAGATCGAAGATATTTTAATCTCAAGAAGACTTAGCCAACTTGAGGCTGGAGTTTATTTCCCATAGTGTTAAACACTAGTGTATGTTCAGCACTCACGTGTTCCCACGTGAAGTTCTAAAACAGTGTTAAACACTGGATTCCGGAGGCGCTCACGTATGGCGCGTGAGGCACCTCAAAACTGGCGCTGTACATTGGGTTCGAGTCCCCGTTTATATATAAATGTTAAACACTTAATTCTTGTGGCACTCACGTGTGAGCATGTGAGGCGCCCCAGAGTTGGTACTGCCATTTTTTTGTTTTATTTCCCTCTTCTTTTATAAGTGCTAAGCACTTGGGCCTTGTGGTGCTCACGTGCGGACACATGAGGCAATTCAAAGTGGGAGCCTTTTTCTGGGTTTTATTTCCTCCTTCATATAAGTGCTAAATACTTGATTGGGGGTCGCGTGGAAAACATGTGACTGCCTTAAGAGGCACTTCTTATTTTTCTTTTAGGCGCTTGCGTGGGAAACGCGTGACTCAGTCTCAGCCATTGTTTTTTGCTCATCGGAGGTGCTCATGTGGGGCAACACGCGTGGTTTCGTTATAGTGTTGAATAATAATGAATGTGCATGAAGATTTTGATCTCATATTAACGATGCTGGGATCTGAGTTTAGAGAATTTCAAGTCCCTTGTTTTATAAGAATTAAATTCTTTTTACAGGGTTAAACCCTAGTTTTATCAGAGGAATTAAATTCCTATATACTTTTGTAAGAATTAAATTCTTTGAACTTAGTTCTTTCCCCTAAGTTTTGAATCTGCATAACAGAATCTCCCCAATGAGAATTAAATTCTCAATTTGTGGGGAGATCTGCTTCTGCAGACCTCAAGCAGAGGAAGAACTAAGTTCTTGTATGAAGGGTTAAACCCTTAAAGAAGAGATAAGATAATCTATGTACTTTCTTCTTACCTAGGGTTTTTTGTTTAAGAAGGAGATCTTCTTTTAGAGAATTGAATTCTCTTTTTTGTATGTTTCTCTCTCTGTTCTCTCTTTTCTCCTTCTCCCTTTTTTTTGAAGTCTTGGGTTCTTTATATAGTGGAGAGAAGTTTGTTAATTAGTTTTAGGAAGTCTCTCATTGAGAGATTTCAATTGATTTAGGGGTTTTACCCGCTGTTGGATCTTTGATCCAAGGGTTCTGTCTCACAGAACATATTTTCTTGTTTCTTAAACAAGATTAGGAAAATATTTTCCTGTACAGAATTTATTCTGTAGATTGGTGATTTTTAATCACCGTTGGATTTTTCATCCAAGGGTGCTTGGAGAGATGAAAAATATTTTCCAACTCATGGGATTTTTGATCCGCCCACTTTCTGTTTAAAAAAAATATTATTTCCCATTTAAAAGTTCAATAAAATTTAATTCTATCATCATTGGATCTTTGATCCAACGATTCCTTGTTAAGTAGGGAAGTGTCCTCACGTGTTAAACACGTGGGGCTTATTAGCTTGGCAATTGTTTTAATTGCTGTGCCTATATGCGTTGCATATAGGCACTCACGTGTTAAACACGTGGGGCTGTTTTAGCCTGGCAATTGTTTTAATTGCTGTACCTATATGCATTGCATATAGGCACTCACGTGTTAAACACGTGGGGTTGTTTTAGCCTAGCAATTGTTTTAATTGTCGTGCCTATATGCGTTGCATATAGGCACTCACATGTTAAACACGTGGGGCTGTTTTAGCCTAGCA
Organism: Agapanthus africanus; assembly: GCA_030015575.1. Lineage (NCBI taxonomy): Eukaryota > Viridiplantae > Streptophyta > Magnoliopsida > Asparagales > Amaryllidaceae > Agapanthus > Agapanthus africanus. The sequence goes on along the minus strand of JASDDO010000019.1, from coordinate 866,702,879 downwards.
ATTGTTTTAATTGCTGTGCCTATATGCGTTGCATATATGCACTCACGTGTTAAATAAGTGGAGCTGTTTTAGCCTAGCAATTGTTTAATTGCTGTGCCTATATGCTGTGCCTATATGCGTTGCATATAGGCACTCACGTGTTAAATACGTGGGGCTGTTTTAGCCTAGCAATTGTTTTAATTGCTGGGCTTATATGCTTTGCATATAGGCACTCACGTGTTAAACACGTGAGGCTGTTTTAGCTTAGCAATTGTTTTAATTGTTGTGCGTATATGCGTTGCATATAGTCACTTACGTGTTAAACACGTGGGGCTGTTTTATCCTAGCAATTGTTTTAATTGCTGTGCCTATATGCGTTGCATATTGGCACTCACGTGTTAAACACGTGGGGCTGTTTCAGCCTAGCAATTGTTTTAATTGCTGTGCCTATATGTGTTGCATATAAGCACACACATGTTAAACACGTGGGGCTGTTTTAGTGAGGAACTTTCCCTCATCCCTTCTTTATAAGGGAACAGTGATCGTTAATGGTCAAAATACCATTAACAGAGATTTAAGTTCTCTAAAAATATCGACAGAGATTAAATCTCCGAAAGAACTCAGCGCCTCACATGAAAAGCACGTGAGCGCTCAAGGCCAAGTTATATAGCGCCTCATGTGAAACACAGGTGAGCGCCGGGAAAAGTTAGTGCTTAGCACTATTGAAGTGCTTCATATGAAACACACGTGAGCGCCAGAAAACAGAAAAGTTTAGTGCTTAGCACTAGTGCAGACCCACAAAAGACTAGTGCTTAGCACTATTATAGCGGCTCATGTGAAACACACGTGAGCGCTATATGCAACTGAGCACTCAGCACTGTTGGGTGTTACAGAAACCCAATCTTAGCCCAAATTGGCTAAGTTTATATTCATGATATCCAAATTGATATCCAAACTAATTTTAGTCCCATACATGGATAACGATCTTCATCTCATACCTTCTAAGTTAATCATAGTTTCAAATAAGACTAACGATTCTTAGGTCCACCATGATCTTTTCCCTCAAATACGGGATTTGGTTTAAGGGTACATCTATTCACATCTCTGATATATGTCATTGTAATTCCTCAACGTTTTTAGAGAGGTGGTGGGTCCTGACAACCAACAACTTTTTTCTCTTCCTAACTTGATGTAAAATTTTATCAAGACAGGAAATGATACATCCCACATTGATGCACTTTCAAATTGACGTGCACACCTTAAATCGGATCGCACCCCAAATTAGGTGCATTCCATATCACCATTGTTCACTCCACCACGTAACAAATACACGTGCGCACAATATGGATAATGGATCGAAATGTCTTTAAACTAACATTCGTCTCCAAAATGAGAATGTTGGACTGAAATGTCCTTAAACTAACATTCGTCCCCAAAATGGAAATGTTGGACCGAAATGTCCTTAAACTAACATTTGTCCCCAAAACGTAAATGTTGGACCGAGATGTCCCTAAACTAGCACGTCGCCCCAAATACGGTGATAATGGACTGTGATGTCTTTAAACTAAAATAATTGAGCCTATATACTCATTTGTTTCTAAGTTGATCTTAGTCTCAAATATGACTAATAGTCTTTAGATCAAACTCAATTATCTTATGAACGGATGGACCTTATAAATGTGAGAAATGCGTCCTAAGTTTATTCCCGTTGGCAAACCAAGCTACCAACGTGGAGCTCGTCAAGCAAATCCTTGAACCAAACCCAAATCTCAAACATACGGATTTGGACTAATCCGCGCCCTACGGGTGACGACATAAACTAGTCTCCATATACAATCCAGGGACAACCAAAACAAAAAAAATACACACGACACGAAGTGAACTGCTGGAGAAGGAGAAAGTGGTTATCACAATACAGTAACGTAATTAACTGCAGGGATTTGCGCTTGCAGGGAAGAGCGTCCTCATAATAAAAACCCCCTCACAAATGAGGGGGAATCTGATAAAATCTGCTACAACGGTTGTATCTATCCAAACCTCCGATACATGGTGCCATAAATCAACTTGGTATCTTCGGAGAGGTGGATGGATAAGTCCAAATAGCATCTGCCCCCAAATTCAGGCAAGATGATCTATCCCGGTCCGATCTTTCGGCGAAGAACACCGAGGAAACGGTCGTAATATTTTTCTTATTATTCGGGTTGGTTTCTAATATAAAACCAGAAAAATAAAAATAAAAAGAGAACCAAAACCGCATTTTGTGTTTTTAACGATTCTTGTGCGAGTTTTGCAAGAAATTTGGAGTAATTGGAGCAAACCAACAGAGATTCAGAGACTTTCAAATTGGACCAGAGGAGAATTGGAGTGCTGTGAAAAAATTTGGAGACGAGACTCCATCAGACGGCGGCGGAACTGCGGCCCAAAGAAGCTTTTGGTGGTTGAACCGCAGCCATATTGGGGAGTTAAGCCTATAAATTTTTCTGGTATTATTCTATCATCTTCCTCTCTCTTCTAAAGCTCCAATAAACTGTTTTTACCTGCAGGATTCTTTGCAAATAACGTAGCTAAAAAAATCTTTTTGCGTGTTTTGGATTTTGATTTTTTTTGCATATTTAAAACGGACATTAAGGGGTAAGAAACCCAAATTCAGATTAGGTGGGGATTTCATCACCCTTCCTAGGCCCCACAAATCACAAACAAGTATACGCATTACCCTACATTAATAAAAAAATATGTAGACCAAGCCTCTAAGGACAATCACGCTCAATTAGGACAAAGGAGGGTCGTGGGTAATCTATTGCTTATCCGCATTTCTCTTGTGGTGTCTAAGGCATGTGTGACTAAGGAAAGTGGTTTACTTAATTAGGTCCGCTTTTTCGGTGATTCGTATAGCGGATACCTCCCACTTATCTGGCACCTACCTGGCTGCAAGATTGATAAGGAGGTGATAGAGAATTTATCCTACGTCTTGTCCTTTGGAAGTCTAAAAGTGGTCCAGTGATTTGGCCTAGGTGACCCTAGCTCTAGAGACTGTTTGTGCATTTTGTGATTGGTTGAGTCTTGTGTCCGTCACTCTTGTTTAAGCAAGGCCTTCTTAAAATCGTTCTTACACGTTATTACACGCTGCCACGTGTACCAAATCTGTTTAGTGCATGATCGGCTGGATACGGAATTCTAGTGCCCGTCTAGTCCGCATTTTTGCTGTCGACTCCGAGGTCGATACTTCTTCACCTTCTTTTTATCCTCAACCCACCACATCTCTTGAGATGGACAGACCTCCACCGGGTTTTAACAACACCATATTGCCACCACCCGTAGGTGTGCAAATTTAGAATCCACCACGCATCGCTCTCCAAGACCGATGCTACCCTACACGCGGACCCCTTCCTACATGTCTGTCTCATCCACCAGCCAATGGGGATAACTTCGAAATTAAACCCCACTTCATCAGCTTGTTGCCCAAATTTCACGGGTTTGAGTCTGAGGATGCATACGTTTTTATTACCAAATTCTAAAACGTATGTGCAATGATGAGCACCACCCAACTTTCACGGGATGCTATGCGATTACGTATTCTCCCTTTTACCTTGTGCGATATCGCAGAGAAGTGGTTTTATAGCACCTCCTCACATTCTATCACCAATTGGGATGAATTTGTTAAAGCAATTCTTAAGAAATTTTTATCCTAATCATAAGACTTCCCGCATTAGGAGCGAGATTAACCAGTTTGCCCAACTTCCTAACGAACCCTTTTGGAAATGCTTGGAAAGGTTTAAAGATCTCCTTGTCCAATGCCCTCATCACAGATTCAAAAAATTACAACTTTGCCAAATTATGTATGAGGGTGTTAATCCAGCGACAAAACAAATGGTAGAAACCATTTGTCAATTTCATTTCATGTCAAAATCCGATGAGGAAGCGTAGCAATTTCTTGAAGATCTCGCCGAACAAACACTACAGTTGGAGAGCACAAGACTAACAACATCATCTTCATCTTCATCTAGGGTAGGTATCCATCAGCTCGACGCTTCAATCGCAATGAAAGCCGAAATGGCTGCGATGCAAAAGAAACTCGAAGCTATTGAAAGCAAATTCTCTTCAGCCTCCCTAAACCAAGTTACACTCTCCAAAACCGTGTATGGTTGCTATTTAGATTCGTCACATTTACCGAAGAATATTCTTTGAATCCTCCGTCTCAAGGTCAAGAACAAACCAATGCTGCTTTTCAGCAATGACCTAGAAACGATCCTTATTCATCCACATATAACCAGGGATAGAGGAATCATCCTAATTTTGCTTGGAACCAAAACCAAACTCAAAACCAAAATCCAAATCAGTTCCAAAGTCAAAATAACTACCAAAGGCTTCCTCCACAGCAACAACAACCATCATAACAAATTCAGCAGCCCTTTCAACCGCAATCATTCCAAAATCCGGCCAACAACTTTTCCCATTATAACAATTCTTTCCAACCACAAAGTAAAGTTCCTCTTGCCGGTATCGATAAAATCTCTGCACTCGAAAGAAGCTTAGAAGTGTTTATTAAACAATTCGCGTAAACGTCGGCTAATTTAATTTCTTCTATCTAAACGTTAGTGTAACACACTGCTTCCCATGGTGTAAATATTAAATCTATCGAAGCACAAATTGCACAGTTAAACGCCGTGATGAGTGAAAGAGAGAAAGGGAAACTTCCATCTCAATCTCTACCAAATCCCGGCCACCCACAAAACGCTAATAATGTTCTTAACCAACAAAATCATAATGTGAGTGCCGTAACTGCGTTGAGATCGAGAAGAATGTTGAACAACCATGTTGGCGAACAAGTTGATGATTTCGATGACACCCCGACCACTACTTCTACTTCTACTTCTTCTAATCAAATATCTTATTCTGAGCCTATTTTCCGTTCTCCACTGGGCTCTAACTCTCAGTCCACTTCCGTGAATGAATTACCTTCTCAGATCACCCTAAATTCAATTTTGGGATCCATTCCATCTCTACAAACTTCTCCCTAAGTGTTGGACCCAACCCCTTTTAATAAAGCTCTTTTTCCAAACCGGTTGAGGCCCAACAAACTAAGTCCACAGATGGAGAAGGTTGTGGAAATGTTTAAGCAAGTTATTATTAATATTCCTCTCTTAAATGTTATCCAACAAGTTCCATCCTATGCAAAACTTCTTAAGGACTTGTGCACTAAGAAAAGGAAAACTCAAGTACCTAAAAAAGTTTTCTTAACGAGCAATGTGAGTGATACTCTTACCCAAAATTTTTCTAAGAAACATAAGAACCCCGATTGTCCTACAATTTCTATAACTATTGGGGGTAAAATCATCAATCGCGCTCTACTTGATCTTGGTGCTAGTGTTAACTTGCTCTCTTATTCTGTTTATGAGCAATTAGGCATTGGAGAGTTGAAACCCACACACTGCACTCTTCAGATGGCCGATCGATCTATCACCCACCCTAGGGGTGAGCTAGAGGACATGTTGATCAAAGTCGGGGAATTTATATTCCCTGTGGAGTTTATAGTTTTAGATACACAGCCTGTAGTGAATCCACAGAACCAAATCCCGGTAATTCTCAGTCAACCATTTCTAGCAATCTTGAATGCGCTAATCAATTGTCGTAACTGTTCCATGAACCTATCCTTTAGGAAGATGACAATTGAACTTAACATTTTCATGGTAGGAAGTCAACCTTCCACACCTTTTGCTCATATGATAGATGGATGTTCCGTCCACAAGATAGCTTCCGACAGCTGCGAATTTGAGGAGTTTGTGCTCTACGACAATGATCTCGACGCCACTAGTGCGTTATTGTTTGATCTAGCTATTCCTTACACGAATAGCGAATACGAAGGGTTCACTTTCCTTGATGATCTTGATTCACGGGACCCTTCCGTGAACAAGTACTCCTGAGTTTTAATCCTTTGACTTTTTGAATCGAACTATCCGAGTCAATCTCTTACGCTAGCTATGAACCTCTCATGGAGTCCGGGTATCGTTCCCTTACCATACCTTCTATCGTCTTTCCACCGACACTTGATCTCAAACCGCCGCCGTCTCATCTTAAGTATGCATATTTAGGTGAGAATAAGTCTTTACCCATCATCATATCAGCTTCTCTAGCCTTAGAGCAAGAGAGAGCTCTTCTGTCTGTCTTGAGATCGAATCGGCAAGCTTTCGGTTGGACAATGGCGGGCATCAAAGGGATTAGTCTCTTCATTGTTGAACATCATATACATTTGATGGATGGGGCCAAACTAGCCCGTGACCCACAAAGACGGTTGAATCCCGTCATGAAAGAGGAGGTGAAGAAGAAAATCGTCAAATGTTGATATAGCGATATAATTTACCCAATATCTGATAGCCAATGAGTAAGTTCTATTCACATTGTCCTTAAAAAGTCAGGCATCACGGTCATAACTAATGAGGCAAATGAGTTGATTCAAACTTGCATCCAAACCAGGTAGCAGGTATGTATTTATTATAGAAAACTCAATACCGCGACGAGAAAAGATCACTTCCCTCTACCCTTCATTGAACAGATGTTGGAACGCTTAGCTGGGCATGAGTTCTAATGTTTCTTGGACGGTTACTCAGGCTATAACCAAATTCCCATCGCCGAAAAGGATCAAGATAAGACAATTTTTACTTGTCCTTTCGGCACTTTCGCTTACAGACGCATGCCCTTTGTGTTATGTAATGCTCCCGCTATATTTCAGTGGTGTATAATGGGGATATTCTCGGACATGGTCAAGAATTTTCTGGAGATATTCATGGACGATTTCTCCATATTTGGGGATTCCTTTGAGAAATGCTTAAGTCATGTTAACGCTGTTCTTACCCGCTGTAAGGATAAGAATCCAATTTTGAATTGGGAAAAATGTCATTTTATGGTTCAAGAAGGTATTGTCTTAGGGCATATCATTTCACGAAAGCATTGAGGTAGACAAAGCTAAAATAGATGTCATTTCCAACCTTTCTCCTCCCAAATGTGTCAAAGATATACGATCCTTTCTGTTAGGAATATGTATGCCCTAGAGATCATTATTGTATGATATAGTGGATGCTTGGACATATATATAAAGGACTTTCTTGCTCGACATGATAGTATACTATCTGGTTGCTCTTTATCTTAACATGTACACTTGTATTTTTAGACCGTCTCTCTGATACATGTTGATAAAACCCTTAGGATGTTGGCTTGACTACCAGGACTATGATGCAGATCATACTAGTGGGGCTTGTGTAGTCCGCAAGCACATCCTTTAACAGTTCCTAGTTGAGAGAGTATCGAGATAGGGCATCGATATTCCAGACTAGACTAGTGTGTACGTTTCTTCACCCTGTATGGGGCGATGGTTGATCCCACAGCCTTTGGTGTTTGACATCAAAGATTGTACACATGTGCTCATTAAAGAATGGGTGCACCGAACAAGACTCGCCGAGAACTCCTAGATGGTACCATACCTATCGTCAGATAGCAGTTCTCTGGTGACACTTGTACATGTTAGTTTGTAGACACGAGATCGTCATAGTGTCTTGTGTAGTTCCCACTGTGCTTTGATTTCCTCCCTACCACGGCTCAAAGGAGTCATGCAAACAGGTGGATTTTAGGTACAGTCCCAAGTCACATGGAGGCAGTGAGTGATATGAGAGGTTTCGTCTCTCCCGGTATTGGGAGTTAATGTTGCGCTATGCTCGATTGTCTATAACAACAAGTCCCTGGCCAAAGCTGATGAGATTTACTGATAAGTGTTATCAGTAGTTTCTCAAATGGTTATAGGCCACACATCGGTATGACTTATCAAGTTATTGGGATCGGATGATTCCACCCCCATACTCGATATACGACATATCAGACGAAGAGTCCGGACTGTACGGTAAGTGTTGCTTATAGGCTCTACGGGAGTTTGGACAAGTTTTCTTGTTGATCTTCTATTTGTTCAATACCTGGATAGCCGTTATGTCCAGCTAGTACCGCTGACGGCTTATGGGTATCTGATGTGATCATTACCTACTGCTGGAGTATTGACTAGTCTTTAGAGTCCCACGCATAGGTTTCCTAGCTCAAGCAAAACGAGTACGACACATATGGAGATATGTGCAGGGGCTTGATTAAATACGAGTATGTGATACCGTATTCTAATCTAGCGATATTTGATATCAGTCAGGTTATATGTGATATAACCGGATCATTGAATCAAGTGTTGATTCAATGATATATGTATATGTTGTTTATAATTGATATTAGCCGGATTATTTTTGATATAGCTGGATTATTGAATCAAGTGTTGATTTAATAATTTGATATATATATGTGTGTGTTATATATATATATATATTAACTAGTATTGAATATTAGACGGTTATATGTGATATAACCGGATTATTGAATCAAGTGTTGATTTAATAATTTGATATATATATATATGATATTAGTCGGTTATATATGATATAACCGGATTATTGAATCAAGAGTTGATTTAATAATTAATATATTTATATATTTGATATATACATATATTAACTAATATTGTGCTCACTTAAGATTTTCTTCTCTTGATATATATTTATATATATATGATATATATATATATATATATATGGATTTATTTATGTATCATGGTTGATGATACATAGAACTAGGATGTATGAGAATCACACATGAGATTTGAGATGAATAGAGAATGGTTTGATTTATGAATAAAAGAAAAGGGATAATTGGTCATTTTTTAAGATGCTTATGGAAGATTTGAGAAGCCATGACTCACCATTTATCCTTTGTTTTATTCATAAATATTTTACCATCTCATCTTATCACTCACCTCATGGTTCATTCTCTCTCATCCAAGTTCATCTCCCATCCCATTCTCTTCTTCTTTAGAGTTTTCTTGAGGTGAGAAAAGAAAAGAAAAAGAAGAAAATTAAGTGAGTAAAATTCCTACTTCATTAACCTACACTTTTCTAGCCTATTAGTTTAGGTTTTTTTCTTCATTAATACCTTGATTAGTGAAGAGTGAACTTGAGTGAGGGAGACTTCGAGGTGGATCATCTTCGGCCTTGAAGACTACAAGTAAGCTAGTTCCTTTCATCAAGTGGAGTCTAAGAAGAGTTCTAGGGACTACTACTTGGAGCTTTAGAAATGAAGGACCGGTCTACAAAGGTTGTATGCTCTTTTCACTTAATGTAGAACTTGCTTGCTTTACTCTTAAACCCTAATTCTCTAGTTTGATTTTAGATTAGTATAACTTAGCACTCTAGATTTTTTAAAATTGCACATTTGATACTCGTATAAACCTAGTAGTGGTGCTAAGACATACTTTCATGGTATCAGAGCCAGGCTAGAGACTTAGGCGTAGTCTAGACGACATTAAAGTGTTCGATCGATATTTTAGAACCCGAAAATCATAGTTTCTGTCCAATTTTTCAAAAATTGTAATTTTCCAGATTTAAAATATTCAGAAAATTATGCAAGTGAAACTATGGGGACCCAAGAAAAACGGGGACATAACTCATCTAAGTGGCCGCGAAACCGCCACTTAGACCTAGTCTTGGCCGCGGTCCACCGCCGACTTGATGAGTTAGGCACTCAATTTTTCTCCGTTGCTTCATGTTGTTATTTTTGTTTTTCTGGGAATTTTTAATAAGGCTCAAGTTGTTGAGGTCTCTGTGAATTGGTGGTGTTTGAAATATCGATCAAAATGTTTAACATCGTCTAGATGGTTATGGATATGTGATACAATTTTTGGAATCAACATTGATTAGTTTTGTGAAAACTAGTTATCTATTTGTAAATCTCGCATTTTAGTCTCATTTGATGGATTGCTACGAAGTTTTGATTCAGATCAAAACTCCGTCGCAATCTCGTATCGTATGCGAATAGTCGCCAGGAGACACTACTAGATAGCCACGCCCCATAAACCTGGCCAAGTGACTATAGAGAAACCCCATGGCCAAAAGCATCCATTCGGGTGCTCGCGGCTGCGGTGTTCCGCCCAAGTGCACTTCGTTGACGGCCTCGGGGGTGCGGCCATTTACTAAAGTTTCCGACGAGTATTCGATCTTATAATCGAAAATCTTGTTGAATTGCCCGACTTATTTTTGAAAAGTGTTTTCAATTCGAGACTTAAACACAAGGTTTATAATGTCAGGCATGAAATCCGGAATATGTGATATTCCGGGTTTATGATGTCTAAGGATGATGCGGATTCTAATTATTGTAGTTTTCATTTCTTTTCTGCGACCGTAAGTATAATATGTGGCAGTATCCCCGATCTCGTTGCTATACGTCAACGACATTAGGGATATGCATATTTACTTATATTGATGACGTGTGATGTTATTGTGTTGCTGTTGATATGTTATATTGGAGCGTCGTGATTGAATAGCCGAGGGGTTTTGCGTGAGATGAGAGTTTTTCTATTTTCATTCATGTAAAAATTTGTATGTAATATTCTTTTATTGGGACACTTCCGGGTTGAGATTGTTGTCTCCATTGATATATATTATTTACTTTTCTGCATTAGGATAGACCCAAGGCGGGGAGCACAAGTAACCGGGTTCTAGAGTCCAGCGGGAGGCCATCTCGAGGAGTCGAGACAGGTCGCCTAACTCTAGAGTTGGTAGGGTTGCTTGCCGCTCTCGTAGGGGTCTAGGGATGTGGGCTTGGCTATTCATCACGACCGTGGAATCCGTGTTTTTCATTACTGGCTTAATCTAAAACACGGACTTTCTAATATATACTATATTTCATATGTTTGCTTCTGCTGATTCTGTGATATGATGTGGTCATATAACCGCGTGAGACGAATGCTACTTATATATATGATATACTAGTAGACACTATATATGTTTTGAATCCGCGCTAGTCCTGACCCCGCCCTGCCGTAAGTTGAGTAATCTTACGGTGAAGACCCGGATCCCTATGGCAAATGCGGATGGCATATATGTGTGTTTTATTTTCGTTTTTTCTGTGATATTTAGGAAACATAAATGATGGGACGTCATTAATGATATTAATGAAAAGAAAAGAAAGCTAAAGATATTGTAGAATCAAATCTTTCAAAAAGATAGCTCCAGTTCTTGCTTTGCATAGTGGTATTCCATTATGAATATCCAGCACCTCATTCGATGAGGAAAGAGCCTAGATCCCTTCACCGGGAATGACCTCTTTAGCGAAATTAGTATATGCTACAACCCACTCAGTTTGTTTTTTAAAACTATTTGATTTTAAAAGCGGAGCTTAAACTACTCCTTTTCAAATCGCTAGATTCTACAACGATATCAAGTTCATTACGTTAAAGGTTTTCTTCAAAACCAATCGTAGCCCTCCGTCATTTCAGATAAGTGCTATTTAGTATTCGTGCTGCGTTTGTTGACCTTATCAAGGCGTAGTGTGCGGTAGCTGATTAGTTCTTATCTTCAGCATATGATGCGATTGGATTAGGGTAGTCGTACGGCCTTGTTGACCTTGTCAAGGGTCGTGCGGGTAGGTTTAATTCAATCACGAAATGACGGGTTGAACTTGACTTGCGGTTTATGGTTTGTTGACCTTGTCAAGGTCATAAACTGCATGAGGTAAAAATAGATATCGGGAATTTCAAGTGTTGAAATTTTCAATGAGATTGCATACCTTCTATATGATAGTTGGATCCCGATACCCACTGCGAGTAAATGTTACTCCTGAGAGAGTTTTCCACTTTACAATTAGCTAATCCGGTAGGTGTCTAAGAAAGGTGTTAACGGGGTTATGCCCCTGCGAAAACGAGGCTATTTAATTAGTTCCATGCGAAAGCACGGGGAGACTCCCTTGGAGTACCGATACCTGCCTGACTGACCGATTGCCGAACTTATAGGATGTAATTAATCCCAGCTAATCTTACCTTTTAGGGTTTCAAGGAAGATTTGATAAAAATAGTGGGAGCCATCCTGATTAGATAAGATAATAATCAATCTAATTTTGCAAGAGCGCACGCTAAAGTGTTTTCTTCTCTCTCTCCAGGTAGCGACCATGTTACGCCTTAATCAAGATAATAATATGGATGTATTGACCGAACCCGCTTATTATACTGAGCCGGGGAACGTTGGTTCTTTTCTATCTTATAACAACTGTCATAAGTCTGGGCAAGAGATAGGGGAATGCAAGGATTTTCACGCAACCCGAACGAAGAAAGAGCATTCTGATGAATCTTCTTCGGGTGTGTTAGTTATTGAGAACTGTTTCTCAGTCTGCTCTACGTCCTGGGTATTAGATACCGGATCAGAGTCCTATATTTGTAATCTGTTACATGGGTTAAAGAGAAGTAGAGAACTGGAAAAGGGTGATATGTCTCTCAGAATAGGGAATGGAGCAATTGTTGTTGCCAAAGCGGTTGGTGAATATCACCTAGTATTACCAAATGGTAATACATTGATTCTGAACGATTGTTATTTTGTACCAAAGATGATGTGCAATATAATATCCGTTTCTTTATTACATAAAGAGGGATATAACTTTGTATTAGAGGAAAATGTTATGAACATTTTCCTAAATCAAGTGTTGATTGGGTTTTGTACGTTATGTAATGGAATTTACGTTCTAAATCAAAATACAGTTCTAAATATACAAAACACACACAAGAGGAAAAGTTCAGAAATGAACGAAGCCTTCTTGTGGCATTGTAGACTTGGTCATATCAATGCGACAAGACTAGCTAAGTTTCATAAAGATGGATATTTGAATCCGTTTGAATTTACATCTTATGAAACTTCTCAGTCATGTCTCAAAGGTAAGATGACCAAAACTCCGTTTATGAGACACGGAGAAAGAGCTACTGAACTCTTGGGACTGATACATAGTGATGTATGCGGTCCTATGTCTACACATGCCAGGAATGGTTCCTCGTATTTCATTACATTCACCAATGATCTCTCAAGATTCGGACATGTGTTCCTGTTGAGACACAAATCTGAAGGTTTTGAGAAATTAAAGGAATATAAAAACGAAGTAGAGAACTAGACAGGTAAAAGTATTAAAGTCCTTCGATCTGATCGAGGAGGAGAATACTTAAGCACGGAATTCCGAGATTATCTACAAGAGAATGGGATTCTCTCTCAGCTTACTCCTCCGTAGACACTACAGCACAATGGAGTATCGGAGCGGAGGAATCGCACCCTATTAGATATGGTGTACTCTGTGATGAGTGTTGCTGAGTTACCTATTTCTTTTTGGAGTTATGTACTTGAGACAGTTGCATACCTATTGAATCAAGTTCCATCAAAATCTGTGAATAAAACACCATATGAGATATGGAGTGGAAAGAGACCATATCTTAAACGAGTTAAGATATGGGGTTGTCCGGCCTATGTTAAAAAACAGAATCTGGACAAACTCGAAGCACAATCAGTTCTTTGCAAGTTTGTGGGATATCCAAAGAATTCACATGGAAATCTATTTTACCACAGTGAGGAACAAAAAGTGTTTTTTGCTCAACATGCCACCTTTTTAGAAAAGGAATTTCTTGTGAAAAAAATTAGTGGTAATGAGGTAGAGCTAGAAGAAGTTCCAGAAACAGAAACTACAACTGAAGATTTGGTAGAATCGAAGGATTCAATAGTCTCCGACGAACCTCAGCCACTCCGCATATCTAGTAGGGTTCCTCATCCACCTGAGAGATACTACGGTTTTCTCATAGACGGTGGGAGCGAGGATTGCATCATGGAAGATGATGACCCAACTAGTTTCGAGCAGGCCATCACAAGTGGGGACTCTGTGAAATGGCTGGATGCTATGCGATCTGAGATGGAATCCATGTACACCAACAAAGTATGGACTTTGGAAGTTGCTCCTAAAGAGGTAAAACCCATCGGGAGCAAGCGGATCTTTAAGAAGAAACTTGGTGTAGATGGAAAGGTTGAGACCTTCAAAGCTAGACTTGTAGCAAAAGGTTTTCGTCAACGACCAGGTGTCGACTATGATGAAGCCTTTTCTCCAGTGGCTATGCTTAAGTCCATCAGGATCCTACTTGCCATTACTGCATACCATGACTATAAAATCTGGCAGATGGACATCAAGACCGCTTTTCTAAATGGTGATTTAGAACAGAGCGTGTACATGACACAGCCAGAGGGCTTCGTAGACAGTGGGAGAAGCGGAAAGGTGTGAAAGCTGCTTAAATTAATCTACGGATTAAAATAGGCATCGCGGAGCTGGAACATCTGCTTTGATGTGGCAGTCAAAGAGTTTGACTTCATAAAAAATGTAGATGAACCTTGTATATATAAAAAGGTTGTAGAGAGTAAGGTTGTCTTCCTCGTATTGTACGTGGATGATATACTCTTGATAAGAAATGATGTTCCTATGCTGCACTCAGTCAAGCTCTTCCTATTACAAAAGTTTTCCATGAAAGATCTGGATAATGCCTTCTACATCCTGGGGATAAGGATCTATAGAGATAGATCTAAAACGATGTTGGGATTGTCCCAATCCAGGTACATAGACACCATACTAAAGAGATTTAGTATGGAAAATTCTAAGCGTGGTAATTTACCCGCTTGTTCAGGAATCACTCTCTCCTAAGAGATGTCTCCCAAGACTGATTTGGAGAGGGCTCGCATGACCGTGATACCCTATGCTTCTGCAGTTGGGTCTATCATGTACGTGATGTTATGCACCAGACCGGATGTAGCTTACGCACTTAGTGTGGTAAGTAGATATCAATCAGACCCAGGGGAGAAACTGGATAGCTGTGAAGAACATTCTTAAGTACTTGAGAAGGACTAAAGAGATGTTCTTGGTGTATGGTAACGGTGAACTCCAGGTGGAGTCCTTTACCGATTTGAGCTTTCAGAGTGATAAGGACGACAGCAAGTCTGTCTCGGGGTTTGTCTTCACCTTCAATGGAGGGGCGTTATGTTGGAAGAGTTCCAAGCAAGATACCGTAGTAAACTCGACGATGGAGGCTGAATACATCGCTACCAACGATGCTGCCAAAGAGGCTGTCTAGATGAAGAAGTTCATTATTGAACTTGGTGTGGTTCCATCTATTAAGGATCCAATACCCTTGTATTTTGATAACAATGGAGCTGTGGCTTTGGCTAAGGAACCCCGGTCCCATCAGCGATCCAGACATATTCTGAGGCGGTATCACCTGATCCGGGAGATAGTGGATCACCGGGAGATTAAGATTAGAAGAGTTGATACGAAGGACAACACGGCGGATCCACTCACGAAGGCCTTCCCCCAGACACAGTTTGAGAGATTTTTTTTGGGATGTTGGGTATGAGATATTACAACAACTGGCCTTAGTGCAAGCGGGAGATTTTTAGGAATATGTATGCCCTAGAGGCCATTATTGTATGATATAGTGGATGCTTGGACATATATATAGAGGACTTTCTTGCTCGACATGATAGTATACTATCTGGTTGCTCTTTATCTTAATATGTACACTTGTATTTTTATACTGTCTCTCTGATACATGTTGATAAAGCCGTTAGGAAGTTGGCTTGACTACCAGGACTATGATGCAGATTATACTAGTGGGGCTTATGTAGTCCGCAAGCACATGCTTTAACAGTTCCTAGTTGAGGGAGTATCGAGACAGGGCATTGATATTCCAGAGTAGACTAGTGTGTACGTTTCTTTACCCTGTATGGGGCGATGGTTGATCCCACAGCCATTGGTGTTTGACATCAAAGATTGTACACATGTGCTCATTAGAGAATGGGTACACCGAACATGACTTGCCGAGAACTCCTAGATGGTACCATACCTATCGTCAGATAGCAGTTCTCTGGTGACACTTGTACAGGTTAGTCTGTAGATCCGAGATCTTCATAGTGTTTTGTGTGGTTCCCACTGTGCTTTGATTTCCTCCCTACCATGGCTTAAAGGAGTCGTGCAAACAGGTGGATTTTGGGTATAGTCCCGAGTCACATGGAGGCAGTGAGCGATAGGAGGGTTTTTGTCTCTCCCGGTATTGGGAGTTGATGTTGTGCTATGTTCGATTGGCTATAACAGCAAGTC
The DNA here is from genome assembly GCA_030015575.1 of Agapanthus africanus. NCBI lineage: Eukaryota > Viridiplantae > Streptophyta > Magnoliopsida > Asparagales > Amaryllidaceae > Agapanthus > Agapanthus africanus. Next base: position 866,686,886 of record JASDDO010000019.1, on the reverse strand, counting down.
CCTGGCCAGGGATGATGAGATTTACTGGTAAGTGTTATCAGTAGTTTCTCGAATGGTTATAGTCCACACATAGGCGTGACTTATCAAGTTATTGGGGTCTGACGATTCCACCCCCAGACTCGATATGCGACATATCAGACGAAGAGACCGGACTGTACGGTAAGTGTTGCTTATAAGCTTTACGGGAGTTTGGACAAGTTTTCTTGTTGATCTTCTATTTGTTCAATACCTGGATAGCAGTTACGTCCAGCTAGTACCGCTGACGGTTTATGGGTATCTGATGTTATCATTACCTACTGCTGGCGTATCGACGAGTCTTTAGAGTCCCACACAGAGGTTTCCTAGCTCAAGCGAAACAAAGTAGGGCACATATGGAGATATGTGCGGGGGCTTGATTAAATACGAGTATGTGATACCGTATTCTAATTTAGCGATATTTGATATCAGTCAGGTTATATGTGATATAACCGGATTATTGAATCAAGTGTTGATTCAATGATATATGTATATGTTGTTTATATTTGATATTAGCCGGATTATATTTGATATAGCCGGATTATTGAATCAAGTGTTGATTTAATAATTTGATATATGTGTGTGTGTGTGTGTGTGTGTGTGTGTGTGTGTGTGTGTGATATATTAACTAGTATTGAATATTAGACGGTTATATGTGATATAACCGGATTATTGAATCAAGTATTGATTTAATAATTTGATAATATTAGTCGGTTATATATGATATAACCGAATTATTGAATCAAGAGTTGATTTAATAATTTAATATATTTATATATTTGATATATACATATATTAACTAATATTGTGCTCACTTAAGATTTTCTTCTCTTGATATATATTTATATATATGTGATATATATATATATATATGGATGAGTCGGTTATATGTGATATAAATCTCATATTTATACATAGAACTAGGATGTATGATAATCACATATGAGATTTGAGATGAGTAGATAATGGTTCGATTTATGAATAAAAGAAAAAGGAAAATTGGTCATTTCTCAAGATGCATGTGGAAGCTTTGAGAAGCCATGATTCACCATTTATCCTTTGTTTTATTCATAGATATTTTACCATCTCATCTTATCACTCACCTCATGGTTCATTCTCTCTCATCCAAGTTCATCTCCTATCTCATTCTCTTCTTCTCTAGAGTTTTCTTGAGTTGAGAAAAGAAAAGAAAAAGAAGAAAATTAAGTGAGCAAAATTCCTACTTCATTAACCTACACTTGTCTAGCCCATTAGTTTAGCTTGTTTGCTTCACTAATACTTTGATTAGTGAAGAGTGAGCTTGAGTGAGAGAGACTTCAAGGTGGATCATCTTCGGCCTCGAAGACTACAAGCAAGCTCGTTCCTTTCATCAAGTGGAGTTTAAGAAGAGTTCTAGGGACTACTACTTGGAGCTTTAGAAGTGAAGGACCGGTCTACAAAGGTTGTATGCTCTTTTCACTTAGTATAGAACTTGCTTGCTTTACTCTTAAACCCTAATTCTCTAGTTCGATTCTAGGTTAGTATAACTTAGCACTCTAGATTTTTTAAAATTGCATACTTGATGCTCGTATAAACCTAGTAGTGGTGCTATGAAATACTTTCACTTTCTTGGTCATGCTGGTTTTTATAAACGATTCATTAAGGACTTTAACAAGATTGCTAGACCCTTAACTCTTCTCTTGGCCAAGAATACAACATTTCATTTCGACCCGGATTGCTTGGCTGCTTTTGAACTGCTTAAACATTCCCTCACTACTGCCCCCGTTCTATCATCTCCAGTCTGGAATCACCCTTTTGAGCTTATGTGTGATACATCCGACTTTGCTATTGGTACAGTCTTAGGACAACACATCGATAAGATGCCACATATGATTAATTATGCGAGTAGGACCTTGAACGATGCCCAAATGAACTATACAACCACCGAGAAAGAACTCATGGCAGTTGTCTTTGCATTAGAAAAATTCAGGCCCTACCTAATTGGCTCTCCAGTTGTAGTTTACATCGATCATTCCGCCTTATTACATCTTTTATCAAAGAAGGATACTAAATCCAGGCTAATACGTTGGATCCTCTTGTTGCAAGAATTTGACCTTGTTATAAGAGACAAAAGTGGATGTGAAAACTGTAAGTCGATGCCACGCACCCCGCGGGTTCACAGGGAGGCGGAGTTTGCAAAAAACTATTTTTATATGCTTCGTAACATCGACTAAACTCCAGGATCGATACTAAACCCTAATTGACAATCTAACTAAAAGGTTTAACTACCATGTAAGAAAGTTATACCTCAAGTTACTAGTTCTTCTTATTCTTGTTGTCCTCCTCCTCTTTGTGAGCTCCTTGGAGTGTGTATGGATCGCGCCTCCTCGTCGGCCTCCTCAAGTAGAAGAAGATCCACCCGAGAGTGCCTACCTTGAGCTTCTACCTCTAAGATGAGGTAACTAGGTAACCTAGAATGCTAATCTAAGTTACCTAGAGGATATAAAGAGTGATTCAGGATTTATAAGTCTCACTAACCCTAGGATTCTCAACATATGAGACAATTAGGGTTTGAGGAGAAAAAGAGAGCTCTTGAGGTAAGAGAGAGTGTTTGTGATAATGATAAATGAATATGGCTAGTTGTTATGACTATATGGCATCCCAAAATATCTCACAAATATCACAAAATATCTAAGTCCACCCTTGCCTCAATAGTCATATATGAGTCACCAAGTAGTCATGCTTCATTTATCATACAAATAACACCTCATACCTCCACCTCATTAAGGATTTAATCAAAAGATTAAATCACAAATGAGGTGTCTTCTTCTAGAAGCACACTTGAGTAAATTACGAGAATGCCCCTCATCCGTATATACATACCCGTATCCATATTCCGAAAAACACGAATACAATGAGACGAAACTAATCCAATAATCTAATACTAGGATCCGGTTTAAACCAAAGCCCACTAGTATTATCCGCCCGAACATCCTACGTGCACAAGTACACGTATGTGATCGAACCCTGTCGTAAAACTATACGACCTCTACATCATTTCGCCCAAAGCAGGGAAACCCTCTGTGTGGGACTCTAAAGACTCGACAGTACGCTGGTAGTGGGTTTAACCACAAGCATGCCAGCGGTACTAGCTGCACGTAACGGCTACCCATGTATCTATTGATAAGAAGGCCGATGAGAAAACTCATCCGAACTCCTACTGAGCCTATCTATAACAACCTCCGTATAGTCCGGTCTGTTCGTCTAAGATTATCGCATATCGGGCCTAGGGGGACGGTAAACGTCAGACTCCTAATAGCGCAATAAGTCGTGTCGGGGAGTAGCCCAAAACATCCTGAGAAACTACTGGAGTACTTACCAGTAAATCTCGCTTGCCCTGGCCAGGGACTTTGTGTAATAGCTTTCCAAATCACAGCGCGACATCAACCCCCAACACCGGTAGAGACTTATATATGACTATTGAGGCAAGGGTGGACTTAGAGGCACTGCCTCCAAGTGCTTCGGGACTGCCTCCAAGTGCTTCGGGACTGCCTCCAAGTGCCTCCAAGTGCATATATATGATTAAAACACTTTTACTGGAACGAACCTTATTTGTTCAAGTATTGTCCCGATCAGATCATTCGCCGATGTGTCCATAATAATGAGTTCAGGAGTGTATTGTCCTTCTGCCATGATCAAGCATGTGGCGGTCATTTGGTCTAGGAAAAATTGCGGAAAAAGTTTTGCAATGTGGCTTTTATTGGCCAACGTTATTCAAAGATGCATATAATTATTGCAAAACTTGTTCATGGTGTCAGCATATGGGTCGGATTTCACAGAGAAACGAGATGCCGATCCAACCAATTTTGGTTGTTGAGATATTTGATGTATGGGGAATTGATTTCATAGGCCTGTTTTCCAACTCTTTTGGGATCTTATACATTCTCTTAACGGATGATTATGTCTCTAAATGGGTTGAGGCAATACCGAGCCATACTAATGACAACAAGGTTGTAGTTAAGTTCCTTAAAGAAAATATCTTTTCTCGGTTCGGGCACCATCGTGCTATCATTAGCGACAATAGGACGCATTTCTGCAATCGGTCCTTCAAGACTTTGATGCGGAAATATTCAATCAACCACAATTTTTCTACGCCCTATCATCCCCAAACGAGCGGGCAAGCTGAAGTCTCTAATAGACAGATCGAGCAAATTTTGGAGAAAACGGTTTTTAAGAACCATAAAGATTGGTCCTCTAAACTGACTGACGCTCTTTAGGAATTTCATACTGCATATAAGACCGATCTTGATATGTCTCCTTATTGACTGGTGTTTGGGAAGGCTTGCCACCTCCCTGTCAAGATCGAACATAGGACAATGTGGGCGATTAAAGAGCTTAATCTCAATTTTGACCAAGCAGGCAGCTATTGGAAGCTGCAATTAAATGAGCTAAGCAAGCTTCATGATGAAGCTTATGATAATACAGTTATAGTAAAGAACCGGACAAAAGTGTTCCACGACAAACATCTTTTGAGAAAAATGTTCACACGGGGACAACATGTCCTTCTTTACGATTCCCGTCTCCATCTTCATCCGGGTAAACTGAGATCTCGATGGAAAGGATCTTTTGTGGTGCGGTATGTATACCTGCACGGTGCAGTGGATGTAGAAAATGCTAAAAACGGTTCTATTTTCAAAGTAAATGGGCATAGATTAAAACCGTACTTTTCCGCTGACCCATCAGAGGAGCTTCTGTTCTTGCAGGAGCCGCTTTATCACGACTAACTTTCCTCCGCCTCACCTCTATGTTTCGGTTTTCCACCATAAACAGTGGCAACACTGTTTCATCTAAGAATGGAGGTGTGTATATTAGTAGATCTAATAATAAAAAAATAAACACAAATAAATATATGTGTGCGCTAAAAAATAAGTTTGGGGGAGGCTTTCCATTTGACTATCTTTTGACCCTATTATTCTCCACCCAAGTCTATAGGATTTTGTGCTCGAACAACAGCATCAGTGAGGACACTGCTGCAAACAAGTTTGGAGGGGAGGTTTGTATGGATGGCATGTATGTATCCACGCATCATATGTAAATTTTGCATTGCATTGCATAAAAAAAATTTGAAAATAAAAGTTAGAAAGTGAAAAATACATATGAAAGAAAGGAAGAGATTTAAGAAATGCAAGAAAATTATATGTTTTTAAAACGAAGCTAGTAATACGTAGTCATGAGTTGTTGTCCCAAGAGTTAGTAAGATGAAGAAATTACTAGTCTGCTGATAGAAATAAGTATGAAAAATAGTCCGCATTCTTAAGTCCAAATTTCTGAACGTTGATACCCTACTACACGCACTTGCACACATCTTGAAACTTGGGATAGTAGAGGATATCTTGAATTACACTTGTCTGAAAACCTTAGTATGAAGAAAAAAATCAACAAAATATAAATGACTGTTCCCTTATAAAAAGAAAGAAAGAAAGAAAAGGAGAAGAAAGAGAGAAAAAGTGATGGGAAAATTTCCACTAATAAAACATCACGTGCCCACACGTGAGCGCCTATATAAAGATTATAGGTGCTGGGTTTAAACAATTGATAGACTGAAATAGAGCCTCACATGTAAGCACGTGACGTCTATATAAAAAATATATAGACGCCATATTAAGACAAATGACACGCCAGAAAGGCTCACGTGTCAGCACGTGATGCCCTCTTTTGACTGTTGCACATACGCAAATGAGTTTAACTCGGTGGGGTCACGTGCTACATGTGAGTGGTCTCAAATGCTTTCTGAGCCGATAGAATTAAATTCTAAGTAAAAGAATCAAAACCCTATTTGGAAAATATTTCCTTGAATCTTTCTAAACAAGAAAGATTGCTCTCTGTAAAACAGAGCACCGTTGGATTAAAAATCCGATGGTGGATAAAAATCAAAAAGCTATAGAATAAGCTCTGTATGGGAAAATATTTTCCCAATCTTGTTAAAAACAAGAAAAATATCTTCTTTAAAACAGAAATCCTTGGATCAAAGATCCAACGGTAGATAAAATCCCCAAATCAATTAAAAAATCTCTCAATGAGAGATTTCCTTAACTAAATCAACAAATTTACCTCTACTATATAAAGGACCCAAGACTTCAAGTCTGAAAGAAAGGAGACCCCCATAAGATTTGAGAAACAAAAAAAGAAGAAGAGCTCTCTTTTAGAAAAGAAACCCTAGGTAAGAAGAAAGACATAGAGTTCATTTTATCTCTTCTTCGCCATTTCAAGAGTTTAACTCTTCTAAAAAAAACTTAGTTTTTCCTCTGGTTGAGGTCTGCAGAAGCAGATCTTCCCACAAGTTGAGAATGTAATTCTCATCGGGGAGATTCTGTCATGCAGACTCAAAACTTAGAGGAAAGAACTAAGTTTGAAGAATTTAATTCTTCCTAAAGATATAGGAATTTAATTTCTCTGATAAAACTAGGGTTTAACTATATAAAAGAATTTAATTCTTATCAAAATATGGGATCTGAAATACTCAAAACTCAGATCAAGATTTCCATGCACATAAAAGAAATGATTAGCGTTCAACGCTATTACGACAGATTACTTGTTCCCACGTGAGCATCTCTGAGGAACAAAAAGGAACGACTAAGATCGAGTCACGTAACCCCCCTAATAGTGCTCAGCACTTATAAAAGGAAAAGGGGAATAAATCAAAGACACTTTCCATTCTGGGGCACCTCACGTGCTCCCACGTGACCCCCAATAGTACTTAGCACTTATAAAGGAAGAAGGGAATAAACCCAAAGAAGCAATTCCCAATATTCAGGCGCCTCACGTGCCACACGTGAGCGCTCCAAATTTTAGTGTTTAACACTACTTAAGAGCCTCACCTGGGAGCACGTGAGCGCCAAACAAATATCAGTGTTTAACACTATGAGGGGGCCAACCTTAGCCTAAATTAGCCAAGTTTCCTGAGGCCAAAAAAAACCTTTTAACCATCAATCAACTGAGCCCTCCTATACTCAGGTCTCCCCAAATCGATCTTTGTTCCAAAGATGAATAATGATCTCCTGACACTTGGCATCTAAAATGATGTCCGTTCCACCATGATCTCTCCCTTCAATCCGGAGTTCGGTTCAAAGGTAAATCTCTCCACACCTCTGATACATGTCGTTGTAATTCTTCAACGTCTTCAGAGAGATGGAGGGTCCTGACAACCAACAGCTCTTTGGTGCACTCCTAAACCCATGAGCACATTCCTATGGACGACAATGTCCTTAAACTAGTTACGGACCGTAACGTCCTTAAACTAAAGCAATAGAGCCCAAATGCTCTTTTGTTGGGTCTGAATGACCCAAAATCATGTTGAGTAGATCTTAGCCTAAAATTAGACTAGCGTATCCTCAACAAACATTTAAGTTGAACTTAGTCTCAAACAAGATTAACGTTCCTTAAATCAACCCAAACCCAAATTTAAGAATTTACGGATTTGGACTAATCCACGTCCTACGGGCGACAGCACAAATTAGTCTCCGTATACAATCCATGGGAAACCAAAGATAAAACAAACACACATGACACAAAGTGACCTTCTAGAGCAGGAGAAGGTGGTTACCTCTACGCGGTAATGTAATTAACTGCAGGGGCTTGCGCTTGCAGGGAAGAGCATCCCCACAATCAAAAACCCCTCGCAAAAGACGGGGAATCTGACGAAGTCTGCTACAACGGCCGCATCCGTTCAAACCTCTGATACACGGTGCCATAAATCAGCTTGGCATCTTCGAAGAGGTGGACGGATAAACCCAAATAGCATCTGCCCCCAAATTCAGGCAAGACGTCTGTCTTCCCAGTTTTCGGCGGTAAACAGATTATGGCATGCCGAGTGGGACCTTTTCCTCTTTCCACTCCACACTTCGTGTTTCGTGTTTTCGAACGAATCGTGGTTCAATACGGTTGCCCCTGGATTCGAGGTACTAAGATTTGGTGTCTTGCTCCATGTAGAAAAGGAGATATCGATGGCCTCTAACTGCGCTAACTGCAACAACAACTCCCACTCTGTCCCCGCCGGAGGAATGACTTACGGGTCCCAAGCGGCCTCCATCTTTGCAATGCCAGTGGAGCAGGTGACTCAGGCCACCACTGGATTGTTCTTCGAGACCATGCTCCCGCCAATGAGCTTCAATGCTTCAATACCATCACGAGAGGCTCCAAAGAAGTCGGTCTTCGATCGGCTTGCAACTACCACGACCCCTCTCAACGGGTCGTCCAATTCCAACGCCTTGGTCTTTGACAGACTGAGACAAAGCTCCAGTGGGCCCGCAAAGAGGTCCGCAATACCTGAAGGGGTTATCCCGAAGCGGATAGCCATTCCTGTTCCGACAGACGAAGTCGTCAAAAGGGCTTCTCCTGCTAAGAGATCGGTCTTCACAAGACTGGCCATTCCAACTCCTGCTGCAGGCAAGGTCGTTAAAAATGCTTCCCCTGCCAGAAAGTCTGCCTTCGACAGATTGACCGTTCCTTCTCAGCGGACGTCAGTCTTCGACAGTCTGACACCGACAGCAGCTTCTCATCAAAGCAGGGGGCATAACAAGGTCGCTTCCACAACAGAGGTGGTCCCGTCTGCACGACGTGCTCGACGTCTCCACTAGCACTGAGTGAGGAAAGCTGGGGGCAGTTCCCCCTCTGGACTTACCCCACCAGCTTCAACGGTGGAAATTGACGCTATTGTTCCAACTGGGAACAGCTTCGAGCTGCTCAGGAGGGTGCGCAGGAACTCTCCAACCGCTGCACTGAAGAAGTCTCCTCCGCCTGTTGAAAACACAACACAGGCAAAACCGGAACATCCTCCTCAGCGGCTGTCCTCCAAGATCCACAGAGTCTGGCGGAAAATCCAAGACTCTGTAATTGACAAAGATTACTCTCGCCGACTGAAGAAGACGAAGGTTCGGCAAGAGGAAGACTATCCCTCCGTCGTACTACGGAAGGTATCATCTGCGTGGGTGCCTGCTGCAACGGCCCCCTCAACCTCGACCTCCCACAAGAGGAGAAGGCCGGAGAAGATCCCCATGCCAGCAGCAAATATCAAAGGTAGTGGACCCAAACGTCCCAAGTCTGGGGGCATGGTAGTGCACACGGTGTACATGGATTCCAGCAAAGAGGAAAGCCGTACTTTTGCGGGTCATCGACCAGTTACACGGTCTGTGACAAAAGCTCAGGAGCAACAACAAAAGCTCCAGGAGATATTGACAAGGATGGCCACACTCACTGGGCAGAAAGAAAGCCCGGAAGCATCGTCTGAGCAGCGCTAGGATCAGGAGACCGATACGGAGTTCCTGCGGAGGGTACTTGAAAGAAAGGATAAAGAAGTCGCGGAGCAAGCCGCTAACATGAAGCAGATGGCGCTCCTGTTCCAAGATATGGTCGGGATGATGATCCACCTGGACCCTCCAGCTGAAGACCCTCCAATAATCGTTGAAGACGACAGAGGGGAGACGTCAAACCCTCTTCCGGCTCTATCAGCAGCCAGAGAAGAGACGATCTCCAAATCTATCCTTGACAACTACATAGCTCAACAAATACGAGCTCATCAGGCAAGCGAAGCGGCTGGCCAAGTCGTCAGGACTGGGCTACCTTATCCAGGCCGGTACGATCAAATTAAGTACCCACCAGGATATACGATCCCCAAATTCCATGTGTATAAGGGGACGGGAAATCCACACCAACATGTTGCTCAATTCAGAGCTTTGTATGGTAATACCGGAGGCGACAACAAACTGCTGCTTCGCTAATTCGTCGGCAGCTTGGCGGAGACAGCATTTGAATGGTACTCTGAGCTCCCAAATGATTCTATCAAAACATTCACGGAGATGAAATTATTATTCACACAGCGGTTCGCCAGCGCAATCGAGCATACCCCGATCACGGCCAGAGTGAAGCCAGGAGAGACCTGGGTTCAATACGCAATTCGATGGCGTAACCTATGGTCAAAATGCGAACAACGCATAGAAGAAGTGCCTGCCGTGGGCATGTTCGTGGGAACCCTTGATCCCCAGGCAACTATATCCCAGTTTATGATGTTCTTCAAGACAACCACCTTCCAGGCCTTGATTGACAAGCTGGCCTAAATGGACCAGATGGGTCATAGTCCGTCCTCTTCAAAAACAGATCTTCGGAATGAAAAGGGAAAAGGGAAAGCAACCTTCGTCGCTAATGCTCAACAACAACCGAGTGACCCGAAACCGGTAGCTCGCCAAAACAACAAACCAAGATCCCTCTAAGAAAAGTTGAGACGTCCTTACTCGTTCCCCCGGGATAAAACGAGGAGACTATTCGAACTGGCGGTGCGCAACAGACTCATCACTCTGCCGGATCTGAGACGCCCACTGCAACCGGGTGACGTCAACAATCCCAATTACCGCCCCTACCACCGAATAGTGGGCCACCTAATCCGCCGGTACTGACCACTCCGGTCAAGGGAAAGCCCCTCATCCTGTACACAACGGCCATTGAAGGTTCTTTAGGCGCGCTATGGGCATAGGAGAACGACCAGGGGAAGGAGAGAGCTCTCTACTATTTGAGTCGAGTCCTTCTGGGGGCAGAAAACAACTATTCCCCTATTGAAAAGCATTGCCTAGCATTGATCTTCGCGATAACGAAGTTTCGACATTATGCCTTGGCATATGAGGTCTATCTCATATCAAAGGTGGATCCTCTCAAGTATTTGATGTCAAGAGTCATACTAACGGGAAGGCTTGCCAAATGAGCCCTCCTTTTGATGGAGTTCTCGATAGTATATCGACCCCTCAAGGTAATAAAAGGCCAATCTATCACCGACTTTCTCGTTGAGCATCCGATACCAGCTGATTCTCCCTTAAATTGCGAATTTCCAGATGAATATGTGTTCGACACAATCGACGGGGAGAAAGAAGGGAGTGATGCCTGATGGGAACTTTATTTCGATGGAGTATCGTCTATGAAGAAGCGAAAGAAAAATACCCCCATAATCAAAGCTGGGGTGGGCCTTATCCTCGTGACTCCGTAAGGAGGGATAATGCGTTTCGCCCTTTCCTTAATAGAGCCAAGGATGAACAACGAGGCTGAATACAAGGCTCTAATAGCAGGTCTCGAGTTCACCATTGACATGGGAATCGAGAATCTCCTCATATATAGAGACTCCCAGCTGGTCGTTAGCCAAGTAAAGGGTGACTATTAGACATGCAAGGCAGAATTTGTAAAATATGGCGAAAGAGTGCGGCAACTGCTGACTCAAATCCCCTCCTACGTCCTGAAAAGTATACCACGGACGGAAAATAGCAAGGCAGATGCGTTAGCTAAGCTCGGTAAAGAACTGGCCGACGAAAATCTCGATGACGTAAGGATAATTGTGCAAAGCCGCCGGATTCTCACACCAGCAGAAATATCTCCTGAGTCGTCCGAAGAAGAGGAAGCGACCAAACAAGTGGCCTTCCAAGTAGAGGACGAAGAAAATGCTAAGGATTGGAGAGAAGTCTTCATAGACTACTTCAAATCCCATCGAGTGCCCGAAAACGCATCTTCAAGACATCAGCTCATGAAACGAGCTCTGTCTTTCGCCTTTGTCAATGATACTCTATATAAGAAATCATTCTACTGTCTGTGGTTGAGATGCCTGGGACCAGAAGAGGCAAGGAGAGTCGTCTAAGAAACTCACGACAGACTCTGTGGTTCCCATCAAGCTGGGCCAAAGATGAAGTTAAAGATCAAGAGAATGGGTTACTATTGGCCCACAATGATTCAAGATTGTCTTGAATATGCAAAGCAGTGTCACTCGTGCCAGATTCACGGGGACTTCATCCATCAGCATCCGAAGCCGTTACACCCAACACTGGCAAGCTGGCCGTTCGAGATGTGGGGAACCGATATAATCGGGCCTATCGAACCAATATCATCCAAGGGACATCGGTTCATATTGGCGACAACCGATTACTTCTCTAAATGGGCCGAAGCAGTACCGCTAAGAGAGGTGAAAGACTATCGGAGAACATCCTCCATTTCTTCAGGACACATGCCATTTACCGGTTCAGCATTCCGCGACGGATCATCTCGGATAATGGGCCGGCCTACAGAAGCCATAAGATCAGCCGCTTCGGGCAGCAATATAATATAGATTGGAGATACTCTTCAGTCTATAATCCCTGAGCTAATGGTCTAGCTGAGGCTTTCAACAAAACTTTGACGAAGGTCATAAAGAAGACTGTGTCCAGAAACAGAAAGGACTGGCACGATAGATTGCATGAAGCTCTCTGGGCTTATCGAACCACGTTCAAAACAGCCACGAATACCACTCCATTTATGTTGGTATTCGGCACAGAAGCGGTATTCCCTTGGAGATAAAGCTACCCTCACTACAAGTAGCGGTCCGACATGAGCTGACGGATGAAGAAAATGCCCACCTTCGGCTTGAGGAGCTCGATGCCCTCGATGAAACTCGTCTCATGGCGCAGAAAAACCTAGAAGCTTACAAAGCAAGGATGATGCGCTCATACGAAAGACTAATTAGGCCAAGAGCATTCCGCCAAGGCGAACTCGTGTTAGTTGTCAAAAGACCTATGATCCCCAATCGTGCCAAACGGGGGAAATTTGAGCCAAACTATGAAGGTCCATATATCATAGACAAGGTCTACCAAGGTGGGGCCTACATGCTCATGGATATGCATGGCGAAAGACCATTCCAGCCAATAAACAACTGCTTCCTTAAGAAATACTACCCCTGATAAGTCACAACTCAGGTTAACGATAGATGACGACGCTCGTGTCCGCTCGCTATCTTCCTGAGTCAGCACTCTGTAAGTAGTATCCGACAAAACTTTGCCTCGGTGCCATGGACCGGGATGTCCCTAAACTAACAATGGACCGTGATGTCCTTAAACTAAGTATGTCACCTCAAACACGGCGATAGTGGAATTCAAGTCCACAGGTCCCAGCGGCAAAGACTGCAACTCAAATCCCGCTGCCTACAAAGCTACCCTGGTGGCGAAGTCCCACCGTGATCGTAAAAAAAACGGTACGTCCACAAGCGAAATGGGCACGGATGAAAACTCGAAAGGGCTCCGTGAGTAAAAATAGCAGGACTGCCGGTGAGTTTGTGAAAACCCGCAAGGACGCAGACTCGTAAAAAGAATTCATGCACACTTGCAAGGTCCTATCGACCTTGTAAGGAGTAAATACCTGCGTGAGATCCTTATGAGTCACAAAAGGGAGCAACACACTTAGGGATCCCCACGATTCCTAAAGAGAAATTGCACTTACGAGATCCTCACGACTCGTAAGGAGAATCCCCCTTATGAGACCCTCACGGCTCATAGGATTCGAAAGCCTTAAGTTACAGGGATCTGAACCTGTTCTTAAGCCATCACATTCCCTAAGTTGCCCTACACGCGGTTAACATTGATTCCTTGTATACAATCCACGGGCACAAATCAACGTTCCCTCGCCCAATTCCACCCATGGCGCGAAATTTCCCCATTCGGTGAACAACACTTAGAAGTCCTCACGACTTCTAAGGAGAAAATACACCTACGAGATCCTCACGACTTGTAGCGAGAAATACCTTTATGAGACCCTTACGGCTCATGAAGTCAAAATCCTTAATCGGCAGGATCCTAACCCTATTTGCTAAGCCACCTTTTTTCAAATCGACAAAGGCAAATGGTGATTCGCTCCTGGCATCATTCCAGTGGCAGCGATGCTGATGCCTAAATTAGTATCAAATTCCAAGTCTTTTCAAAGCAAATGATGATTAGCTCCTGGCCATATTCCAGTCGCAGCGATACTGATGCTAAGATTGGTATCGAATCTCAAGTTCCAAACTCGCAATAAAAATCAGCGAGCCAAAAATGCATATGAAATAGCCAAAATGATGGGGCAACTCGCAATAAAAATCAGCGAGTAAAATATATGCATATAAAAATAGCCGAAATGTTTGGGCAACTCGCAATAAAAAGCAGCGAGTAAAAAGAAAAAACAGCCGAAATGATTGGGCACCGCGAAAAAATAACCAAAATGATTGGGCAATCGCGACTTTCATGATATAAAAAGCTGAAATGATAGAGCATCGCGGAAAGAAAAAAATTGAAACTTTTGCCCTACATGTGAGATCATATTGACCCCTGTATACAATCCATGGGCACAAACGGAAAAGGGAACCATATTACCCCCACCGGGCTTCGTCAAAAGGAAGCCAGATCTCGATGGCTACATCTACAGCCTAGAAATTAACAACGACGTTCCTTCTCGTTCCAACCGGAAGCAGATACGACGTCAGCAAAACAGAGCCACGATAAAGTACCCTAGTTCCAAATCTCGACGGTTCACAGACAACCTAGAGACTACCTCGGAGCCATGGCAAAGTCCCTAGTTCCAAGTCTTGATGGAAGCATCCACAGCCTAGAGATCAACAATAGCGTTCTTCCTCCCTCCAGCAGGATACAGACACGACATCAACAAACGGAGCCATGACAAAGTCCCCTAATTCCAAATCTCGATGGTTCACAGACAACCTAGAGATAACCTCGACATTCGTCATGATATTGCAGACACAATGTCGACAAACGAAGCAAAGGAAGATCCCTAGCTTCAGGGTCTTGACGACAACTTAAATGAGACCTGAAAGACTATCGGAGATCATCCCACTCCAGCGCGGAGCGGTCATAACTCATCGGGGCTTCCAAACTGAGCCTAACCTCAAGTAAAAAGCGACATGGAATATCCCTAACGGTTGCTCTTTCGACGGTAATACCACCTGGAAGATTACTTGAAGACGTCCTGTCCAGCCTCCGAAGGGATCAGAGACACGATAGTCGCGGGGCTACTCGAACAGCAAGATTGCGTACCGAGGAATACATCGGCCAATGCGACGGTACGACGGGTAAAAAACCCTAGTACCACAGACCCTAACGGACTTCTATTAGCAGGAGTTAACTGTGACGTTAGAACATCCTTACGAGAACTTCTCGATTCGTCTCAACTCGTGGGGAAAATAATGTTCCTACGAGAACTTCTTGACTCGTCTCGACTCGTAGGGAAAAGCCTTAGGCAACGGGGATAAGGACCTGTTTCCTAAGCACCAGGTCCCTACAAGTCCGTCCAAGATGGACTATTCCATACTATCCACGGGCTACACTATCCAAAGTCGAATATCGACGAGGAGGGAAATAACCACTTACAAGTCCTCTCGACTTGTAAGGGGGAAAATTCTCTTGTGAGATCCTTACGACTCTCAAAAGAAAACGCACTTAGAAGTCCTCATGACTTCTAAGGAGAAAATACAGCTACGGGATCCTCTCGACTCGTAGGGAGAAAAGTTTTTATGATACCCTCACGGCTCATAAAGTTGAAAAGTCTCAGGCGACAGATCCAAATCTGTTTCCTAAGCCATCGCTGCCCTACCAGGAAGTCAAGATAGACTATCCACGGGACACATGTGCCAAAGTTATATGCCACTGAAATAAAGAAGCTATTACAGGTCCTCACGATGCGAATGTGATCCTTACGGCTCATGGAGGCAATGAACACTTAGAACTCCTCACGATTTCTGGAGAGAATATGCTCTCCCGACGGTAATATAACCTAGGAGATTATCTGAGGACGTATTGCCCAGCCCCGAAGGGATCAGAGACATGACAGTCACAGGGCTACTCGAACAGCAAGAGTGCATATCGGGGAATATCATTGATCACGGACAAGAAGACCATCTGGAGCCAAATGGAGCCGATGGGGATAGGAGATCCTCTACGAGTCGAGAGCTCGTGCAGCACCGTATCACATTGGTCATCCGTAAGAGTAGAGTTCACCAAGCGGGAAGCAAAACGAGGAACAATTTCCTCAATAGGCACCTCCCATGGCTGCCGGCAAGCACGTGGATGATTACAAGCCATACCTCTTCTCTGTTAAAATGATTCTCTGAAAGTGAGAGAGAAGAGAATCATTGGTTCAGATTATGAAGGGAGACATTTAAGTCTAGGCACAGAAAAGGTTGTGCATGATGGACTATTTCCAAACTCTGTTAAAAGAAGGCATTGGGAAAGAGAAGCTTGACTCAGGAAAAGTAGAGAAAGAAGGTGAAAAGACACCTTCAGTAACGAGGCAGCGCCTCACGTGCCTCGCATGTATGACACGAGGACCCCGGCATTATATATATAAATATATATATATATATATATATATATATATATATATATATATGAGTAACTACTACGTCACACGAGGCACCTATGAGCAGTGGTATAAAAGAAAAGGAAGTTTTGCCATTCATACTTGGGAAAAAATTATACATCGGTGATAACAACAAACAAAATATCATCAAAATGTTTACAATGGCAAGACACTGAATCCCGGACATGGATTTAGGAATTCAAAAGCAAGGCCGAGTAAAATGCTTCTGGCTTCTCTGACTATTTTCTTATGCATTTTCTCACGAATGCAAGCGTCGGGATTCCCGCTGATATCGTCCGTCCTCTAATAAGCAGAGATTATCACCGTCTGTTGGAAGACCTGATGCAAAATATCGACAAGATCATCTTGTCGCCTCTTCGAGATCAAGCCTATCAGATATACTGAGTGCACCTTTTCTTCGGCATCATCAAGTGCCTCAAGCGACATGGCCTCGTTAAATTCAGGAAGTGCCTCCCAAATCGCGCCCACGATAATTTTCAAAAGAGCGAAACGATGGGGGAGTAGTCGGTCGTTGTATTCATCGAAGCGACGCATCACCTCAGTGCATTGTGCATTCATAAACTCCAGGCCTTGACAGCGACCTTGGAAGCGAATGTATTCATAGGAGATAATCTCGTCAAGGTCATACAGATAAACAACCATAGTATCTGGAAAGAAAATTCAGTAAAAGAATAGCAATTAAATATCAAGATTCTTAAAGTCTAAAATAAAAATAGTGGTGGCGTTCCATCATTGATGGGGAAGTCGCCCATTAAGGAGGGAATCCTAAAAGGATTCTCATTTAATGAGAAACCTCATTGGGCTAAGAAGTTAAACTCCCTCGAGGGCTGTGCTCTACAAACATAATTCACATCTGCCAACTTTATTAAGAGGGGAATGAAATTCCTGAGGGGCCCTCTTGATCTTCAGAGCTAAGCTCTTTGGTGAGGAATTAAATTCCTTTTAAGCCGTGGAATTAAATTCCAGGAAGCCCCCCGTGATGAGGAAACGAAAAATAAAATTACAATGCCATGAATCCTTAAAGATCAGAGGAGGAATGCCCAAAACATTGAGGTTTATTACTCAAAGATCACGTCTTTGGATCTCTAAGAGATGGGTTTCAGAAGAGAGCAAAGTTCTTATGGTGGATTTAAAATCCAGGAATTTTTTTTAAGAAAAGGGTTTCTTTGTTATTCAAGATCTTTACCTAAAAAAGGTTTCTTTTTTCTGACAGAGTTTAACTCTAAAATTTCAATGGGCAGAGAACTAAGCTCTGAAGAAGAGAATTAAATTCTCAAAGAAGACAATGAAGGAAGAAGATGAAAGAACAGTGGCTTCCCAAAGACAAGAACCTTGCATTTATAAGACGTGACAAGGGTGGTTCATCTCCCCATTCTCCTAGGCAATCCAACGGTTATAAAGGTGACAACGTTGCACTCACATGTAAGCCACGTGAGAACAACGCGGTGGGGGCATTTGTTCCGTTATTAAAAAAAGAAAGAAAAGGAGAAGAAAGAGAGAAAAAGTGATGGGAAAATTTCCACTAATAAAACATCACGTGGCCACACGTGAGCGCCTATATAAAGATTATAAATGCTGGGTTTAAACAATTGATAGGCTGAAATAGAGCCTCACGTGTAAGCACGTGATGTCTATATACAAAGTATATAGACGCCATATTAAGACAAATGACAGGCCAGAAAGGCTCACGTGTCAGCACGTGATGCCTTCTTTTGATAGTTGCACATACGCAAATGAGTTTAACTCTGTGGGGTCACGTGCTACACGTGAGTGGTCTCAAATGCCTTCTGAGCCGATAGAATTAAATTCTAAGTAAAGGGATCAAAACCCTATTTGGAAAATATTTCCTTGAATCTTTCTAAACAAGAAAGATTGCTCTCTATAAAACAGAGCACCGTTGGATTAAAAATCCGATGGTGGATAAAAATCACCAAGCTACAGAATAAGCTCTGTATGGAAAAATATTTTTCCAATCTTGTTAAAAACAAGAAAAATATCTTCTGTAAAACAGAAATTCTTGGATCAAAGATCCAACGGTGGATAAAATCCCCAAATCAATTAAAAAATCTCTCAATGAGAGATTTCCTTAACTAAATCAATAAATTTACCTCTACTATATAAATGACCTAAGACTTCAAGTCTGAAAGAGAGGAGACCCCCCCATAAGATTTGAGAAACAAAAAAAAGAGCTCTCTTTTAGAAAAGAAACCCTAAGTAAGAAGAAAGACATAGAGACCATTTTATCTCTTCTTTTCCATTTCAAGAGTTTAACTCTTCTAAAAAGAACTTAGTTCTTCCTCTGGTTGAGGTCTGTAGAAGCAGATCTCCCCACAAGTTGAGAATTTAATTCTCATCAGGGAGATTCTGTCATGCAGACTCAAAACTTAGAGGAAAGAACTAAATTTGAAGAATTTAATTCTTCCCAAGAATATAGGAATTTAATTCCTCTGATAAAACTAGGGTTTAACCCTATAAAAGAATTTAATTCTTATCAAAATATGGGATCTGAAATGCTCAAAACTCAGATCAAGATTTCTATGCACATAAAAAAAATGATTAGCGTTCAACGCTATTACGACAGATCACGTGTTCCCACGTGAGCATCTCCGGGGAACAAAAAGGAACGACTAAGATCGAGTCAAGTGACCCTCCTAATAGTGCTCAGCGCTTATAAAAGGAAAAGGGGAATAAATCAAAGACAGTTCCCATTCTGGGGCGCCTCACGTGCTCCCACGTGACCCCCAATAGTGTTTAGCACTTATAAAAGAAGAAGGGAATAAAACCAAAGAAGCAATGCCCAATATTCAGGCGCCTCACGTGCCACACGTGAGCGCTCCAAATTTCAGTGTTTAACACTGCTTAAGAGCCTCACGTGGGAGCACGTTAGCGCCAAACAAATATCAGTGTTTAACACTATGAGGGGGCCAACCTTAGCCTAAATTAGCCAAGTCTCCTGAGGCAAAAAAAAAACCTTTTAACCATCAATCAACCGAGCCCTCTTATACTTAGGTCTCCCCAAATCGATCTTAGTTCCGAAGATGACTAATGATCTCCTGACACTTGGCATCTAAAATGATGTTCGTTCCACCATGATCTCTCCCTTCAATCCGGAGTTCGGTTCAAAGGTACATCTCTCAACACCTTTGATACATGTCGTTGTAATTCTTCAACGTCTTCAGAGAGATGGAGGGTCCTGACAACCAACAGCTCTTTGGTGCACTCCCAAACCCATGAGCACATTCCTATGAACCGCAATGTCCTTAAACTAGCTACGGACCGTAATGTCCTTAAACTAAAGCAATAGAGCCCAAATGCTCTTTTGTTGGGTCTGAATGACCCCAAAATCATGTTGAGTAGATCTTAGCCTAAAATTAGATTAACGTATCCTCAACAAACATTTAAGTTGAATTTAGTCTCAAACAAGATTAACGTTCCTTAAATCAACCCAAACCTAAATCTAAGAATATACGGATTTGGACTAATCCACGCCCTACGGGCGACAACAAAAATTAGTCTCCGTATACAATCCACGAGAAACCAAAGATAAAACAAACACACACGACACGAAGTGATCTTCTGGAGCAGGAGAAAGTGGTTACCGCTACGCGGTAATGTAATTAACTGCAGGGGTTTGCGCCTGCAGGGAAGAGCGTCCCCACAATCATAAACCCCTTATAAAAAAGGGGGAATCTGATGAAGTCTGCTACAACGGCCGCATCCGTCCAAACCTCTGATACATGGTGCCATAAATCAGCTTGTCATCTTCGGAGAGGTGGACGGAAAAACCCAAATAGCATCTGCCCCTAAATTCAGGCAAGGCATCTGTCTTCCCGATTTTCGGCGGTAAACAATGACACATAAAATAAAATTTAAAAGAAAAATGAACACTGGTTTTTTAATTACTTAAGGCAGCATAAAAAAATATAGCGATGGTGCCTTATCAGCTAATGCCTTAGACCAATTGGTTTTGGAGTCACTGCTAAACCTTAGGTGTTGCAAGACTAGGATATTGTTAATTACGCCTTAATAAGTGAGCACATTCGGTAATCGGTTGGTTAGTGCCTTAAAAAATATTAACAGTCGCATGAAAAATGTGTGAGCAAATCCATCAAAAACATCACCAACTAAAAAGTAATAAGGAATATGGATAAAGGGTATGATAGCTTAAATTGAATTCTCCAAGTGTAGGGATAATTTTTACACACACGTAGGGGTATATGATCGATATTTGGAGGAAAGGTAGGGAGGAAGACTAAAATCGAAGTTTTATTGAGGGAGGTTGTGATTTCCGATATCTTTTCAAGACCATTAAGATAAGGCTCATGACAACTTAAAAGCTAGTGTAGTTTGAAACACTTATTTTCAAGTTTTTTCTTTTATATGTTTTTTTATCTTTGCATGTAATTTTCATATTCTTTCTTTATTTTGGGATTTTGTGGGTGTAATCCACTGAAAACCTTCACGAGATGATACTCCTCCTACTATGGACATCTAGAGGTTTAACGGCTTATTGCACAAGCTAAGTGCAATCATGTTGCCTACGAAAGTGTGCTAGTTTTTTTTTTCTTTTTTCTTTTTTCATTTTAAAATAAATAGTTTGCTCGGGACGATCAAAGATAAATTTAGGGGTATTTGATTAGTCATATTTACTGCACATTCGTACGGTCATTTTCCTTATTATTATTAGTTACGAAAAGGTGTTATTTGTAATTTAAGAATATATGTGAGTTTATTTGTAAAAAGATTATTGTCATATGTTTCGTAATTTATAGTTAATATAATTGGGGAATGTATGCATATATCCATGAGATTATTAATTATTAAAATATGCATATCATGTCATATCAAATATTCTTAACCAATAACCAATATTTTTAAGATATCATATCAATTAATTGGTTGGAATATTATCTCAAATAAAACAAATGCTACTAATAATTTGATTTGAGATATTGTGCAGATATGATAATAGACCAGTTCAGGTCTGAAATAAGTAGGAGATCCACATCAAATCGAATTACCAAACCAAATCTGCAGAATGTTAAGAGCAAATTGAAGAATCTCGAAACGACAGAGAATAAGAATTATTTTCAGAATATTTTTATCATAAAAATCTCCAAATATCGAGAGAAGAAGGTACGAAGAATCTGGAGACTCAACTCTACTAGAGGGCGGCGGATCCGCGACTAAAGGGGGTATTAGACGGCGGAAGCGCGGTCGATTGGTGGCCGTAGGATGTGAAACTTCAGGGGCTTGATCATCTTTGCACACATTTCAATATGACATCTAGGGCTTTAAGTTTCAGAGCATATAAAAGGACCGAGAGCAATTATCATCCACTAATCAATCGGCTGATCTATCTATCAAGTAATCTAGATATCTCGAGAAAACTAGGGTTTTGTAATTTACTTTTTCAGCGAGAAATTTCTATAATGCAATAGTTTATTCAATAAAAGTTAGTTATTTCTTTTAATTTTGTCGCATTTACTTTCCGCAATTACTTTCCCCATTTTACTTTCCGCATTAACTTTTCGCAATTTTAATCTTGTTATTTCTTATGGGTTCCGTATTCTTCCACTTTTCTTTTACTTCGTTTATCCCCATGAGCGAGTAAATTCTCGCTTGGTAGGGTTTGTAGGATAGGGTAGTATAATGGATGAACAAAATCTTTTAATTTCTTTTTAAGATTTAATTTTGTTAAATCTTAACCAAATGAATATTAACCCTCTTATCGGACGTGCTATCAAATCATGATAGTCACGACCACGATTTGAGATTCGTTAGGCTAGAGATAAATATGGATTAATGAAAGGACAAAGGTCAGTAGAGGGAAACCCTAATTCCCTTCAAGAACCCTAATCCACATTCATCACTATTTCTCTAGTATAAAATAATTAAAAGATGAAAAAAATTATTTTTAAAACTCCATCCATTAATTACGAAATCCGAAGAACCCTACAAGCCCTTCTCTTATAGAATTTTCAAAACTTTCTAGTATAATACGACAAAAAACTCACCTTTCTTTGTCAACTCGTCTAAAATAAGATAAGTAGTTCACCATTTCCTTGTGGACTACCCGTACTCACTATCGGCTACCTATTGCGACACCGTTATTGATTGCGGTATTTAGGAACACACAAAGACTCACTTTTTCATGAACCAATCAATTGATAAGCAAACTCATCTGCACCTAACAAAGACTATTAGTGATAATTACCGTATATTCCGGTATCTTCGTCAAATAATATCGCATACCAGATCTGAGGGTAGAAACTGTCAGACCCATAATAACCCAATAAGTCATATAGATTTCAGACTCATAACCGTCCGAGATACAACTGATAACTCTTATCAGTTTACCTCAACCATCCTGGCCAGAGATTTAAGGTTATACTCATATCATACACAGCGCGACATCGACTCTCTATACCGGGAGAGACGAATTCTCTCTTGACCACTCACTGCCTCCATGTGCTTCGGGACTATATCCTGAAAATAGTCATAGAGGGGGGTGAATAGGACTATGCAACCAATATGCCCAATTTAAAAATTAATTCACAGTTGCTAATAGAAACCACAAATGCAATGCTTAGACAAAAGATAAACTAATAGAGATAGGAGATAAGTATAAATACAATTGTGAAACCTAAAGATATAGAAAGAGAAAAATAACAATCAAGCAATGAGCATATAGATCACAAGCATGTAATTTCTAACTATGAAAAAAGAAAGAGGGATAAGAAATTGCAAACACAAACACTTTTATAGTGGTTCGGCCACCGATAACGTCTCGATCCCTAGTCTACTTTCTTTAGGCCCGCAAGCCCGTTCCCTTTATCTTCAACACGTCTCCTCCGAGACTATACATTGCTCGCCACTACGAACAACACAAACGCCCACTTCCGGTTGGGTCGAACCTTACTGCTCATCATGAAAACTACATTTTAATACCACTCATTCATTATCTATTTAGTTATTTATCGGTATTATTAACCAGTGTCTGCTCAGTAAATACAGATAACAAGTATTCATGACAAAACACTGGAAAACATACTCAAAGTCACAGATATAACATTTGTGAGCCGACACTGCAATCAGGATAGAGAACTGATCGATATCCAAAGAGCTCTTTTGCAAATAAGCATGTGTACACAATTTTGGTCCAACACATTACATGTGTGTACTAGCTTTTTGGAACATGGACCATGGTGGGGCTGCCTTGGCACAACAAATTATGCAAGTGGGCACATGTGTGATAAATGCAAAAAATTATGATGTGATATAAAGCATCAAGTTTCCCTCCAAGACTACTGAGTATAACCCAAGCTGATATGAAGAAATTAAACAATACCAGTGGACTTGTTGAGTGCACTCAAGATCGCCTCACCAACACGAGCCCCATTTCTCAGACCAAGACTGGCGAGACCCCCTAAAAACCCGGCATCGCCGGGCCCCCTGCTCCAAATGTCCTCATTTTTCTTCTAGTCATTTCTTTGGGTCACATCATCATGTTTTTATTGTTTATTTATTCTGGAATGAGGCCTATAAATACCAGAACAGATTAGAGAGAGGGAGCCATATGTATATATTCCATAGTTTAGTTTAGTTTTTGGTTTAGCTTGAGAGTTGTGTGAGCCTAGCTTGGTTTCTTCTTCTTCTTCCCTCTTGGAGCTTTCATTTGAGAGCTTCATTATAGAGGTTGAACAAGTAACCAATATCTTGTATCTCAACTCATTCAAGTGTTAATAATATTGCTTATTTTTTTGTTTCTTTATTTCTTTTGTGTTTTCTTTTCCTTTTCATTATGTGTAACTAATCTTTGGTTGTGGTGATGGTGAGGATATGAGATGAAAGGCTTTGCCTTCCTCCTCCTCTTGATAATGTTTAAAATGCTTAATGTGATTCTAACTTAAAAATTGTTTTATGTTATTGTGTGATATGGTATTTTGAAACCATGGTTACTTGGTAACCTCTTCATATACCATATTCACTCATTCTCTCCATTTTGTAATGTTTAAGTTAAAAACAATTTAGGGTTGAGGTTGCTAAGTTTAGATATGGTATTTTGTGCTCAAGTGGATTGACAAACCTATTGATTTCATATACCATATATTTTCACAAACACTTAACACTAAAATCATTTGCTTTCACTCATTAATTTGTGTTTTTGATGTTGTGGTATACTTGCTAACCTTTGTGCTTAGTGTTGATACCTCAAGACATACAAACGATAAGTGAACAAAACGGATTCGTTTCGTGTTTTGCGTCGAATATCGGTATTTTGATGATTTGTGCTTCGCAGCCGTCTTGACAAGTCATGCTTCATGCCGGGATCGATACAAGGATGGACAACTTATGATCAAAGGAGCGTCGAAGGAATCGTCGCGATTCAACCATCCGAGCCAAAACCACGACCACTTCTTCTTTAACTTGTTTGCTTGTTTTCATATTTTCTTTATTTTGTGACAAACCCATTCTTTGTTCTCGAACCTTAAGCGACAACACCTAATCTCCAATTCCCTGCGGATCGACCCGTACTTGCCGGCTCGCTACAACGTGCCGTGCACTTGCGGTTTTATAAATTTTAAAACGAGGCCGAGCTCGCGTGCGCAATATTTCTTAAAAACAATTCATTTTCCAAAACATGCACGTTTGCACATGCGCGTGAGGCCCCAACACTTACAATTCACTCTTCTTACTTACAAAGACACTCTTACACTCAAGAGTTCTCACATAAAGAAAGAAGAGGATAAATACAAGCTCAAATACTCTTAAAAGAATTTTCTCTCAAAACTCTTTAATACTCAAGAAGTACGGAATATCAAATTATAGCACTTGATGCTTTTGTGTGTGAGAGAGATGATGATTTTATCAAAATGAAGATTTTTCTCTCACAAGAGATGGGATGATCACTTGAGATGTTCAAGTTTATGTTTTTAAAGAGATGATCATCAAAAATGCTATGGAAAACATATATATAGCATCAATAGAAAAACTAGCCGTTATACAGATTTGACAGCCGATTTTGACATCGACAGATGTTTAAAGAAATGAGTGCAGATGTCTGAAGTTTATTCAATTAAAAACCATACAGTTATAAACAACTATATTTTTTAAAACTTTTCAACCACAGACATCCGAGTCTCAGGCATCAGACGTCGGACTCTCATTTTGAAGATATGCAAATAAGAGACCAGAGAGACGACAAACGTCTGATTCGTCATGTCCAGACGTTTGAAGAACAAAAAATTGTTTCCTAAATACTTCATCAGACGTTTGTCCATTAACCATTAGATGTCTGGATCTTCTCAGTTAGAAATGGCAATCAGGCCCAGAGAGAAGGCATGTATCTTATGTTCAATATGCAGACATTTGAAGAAAAAAAATCATTTTGAAAATCACTCATTCGACGTTTGTATTTTGATCATCATACGTCTGTCTCTCGTCTCAATCTCAAGATATAGAGCAAGAAAACGTCTGATGCTTAATGCACAGACGTTTGAGAATGCATAAAAACTGATATTTGGGGTTTTAATGAAATAAAAAACCTCGAAATCGAAAACCCTACGTTTATGCAATGTAAAATAATCGTGTATGCAAATGTGAGTGTTCAAGAGCTCTAATTGATATTACCCATAATTTAAGAGTACTTACAAAGATTCCTAAGATGGTATTACAAGTCTTTGATTCTTGAAACTTTGAATCTTCGATCTTGAGTGTTCCCTCATAAAAATATCAGGAAAAAATCCTAATGGGGCATCACGTGCTCGCACGTGACCAAAGGTCACGTGCTCGCACGTGATGGTTTCCTGGGACTCTGTTATAATAGAATCAAATTATAATCAAGCAAGCAATTAAAGGGATCACGTGCCCACACGTGACGGGCCTTTCAACCCCCTGAAAAAAGATTAAAAGATATAATACAATAGCAAGAAATACCCCAATGGGGCATCACGTGACCACAGGTCACGTGCAGACATGTGATGCGTTCCTAAGATCTCTAGTTAATAAGAATTAAATTCTAACAATGGGGTCACGTGCCAACACGTGATGGGCCTTTAAAAAACCACTGAAGAGAATTAAAAGTATAATAAAACTGCAAGGAAAGATCCCAATGGGGCATCACGTGTCTACACGTGACCAAGGGTCACGTGCTGACACGTGATGATTCCTTAATTCTTTAAAACAACAGAATTAAATTCTGGGTGAAAGTTTATTCAGTGGGTCACGTGCTAACACGTGATAGGCTCTTAAACCTTCTGAATTAATAGAATTAAATTCTAATTAAGGGAAATCAAAATCCTAATATTTCCTTAGATCTTCCAAACAAAAGATTGCGCTCTGTAAAGTGGAGCACCGTTGGATTAAAAATCCAATGGTGATTAAAAAATCACCAATTTATAGAAAGATTCTATACAAGGAAAGATTTCCCTGAAATTCACCAAGAATAACAAACAGAATATCTTTTGGATTAAAAATCCAATGGTGAATAAAATTCACTGAGTAATCTAAAAGATTATGTTGATTACAAAATCAATTGAAATCTTTCAATGAAAGATTGTCTAAACAAACTGATTCTTTTCTTTCTCCTACAAATAGGAGCCAAGAAGGGAAAAGAAAGGATCTTGGAATTTTTTTAGAAAATACAACAACAGAGAGAAAAAAGAGAGAAGAATTTAATTCTCAAGAGAGAAAAGAAGATTTCTTCAGAAGAGAAAAGAAAACCCTAGGTAAGAAAGGGGAAAGATATCTAAGCTCCATAAAACAAAAGAGAATTTAATTCTCAAATTAAGAGTTTAATCCTTCTGAAAAAGAACTTAGTTCTTCCTTTGGTTGAAGATCTGCAGAAGCAGATCTCCCCACAAGTTGAGAATTTAATTCTCATCGGGGAGATTCTGCCATGCAGATCCAAAACTTAGAGAAAGAATTTAAGTTTAGGGAATTTAATTCCCCCAAATTCATAGGAATTTAATTCCTCCAGATGAAACTAGGGTTTAACCCTATATGAGAATTTAATTCTCCCAAATTCATAGGAATTCAATTCCTCCAAACAGAACTAGGGTTTAACCCTACATAAGAATTTAATTCTTCCAATTCCATAAGAATTTAATTCCTCCAAACAGAATTAGGGTTTAACCCTACATAAGAATTTAATTCTTCCAAATTCATAGGAATTTAATTCCCCCAAATGAAACTAGGGTTTAACCCTATAAAGAATTTAATTCTCAAAAAAAGGACTTAAATTATCCATGCACGTAAACCTGGTCACGTGGCAACACGTGACCCTCCCTTCAATGATCAGAAAAGAACGAATGAGATATGATCACGTGCCCCCACGTGACCCTTGAACAGACTCCTCAAAATAAGAAAAAACAAAGCTTGGAGCACGTGCTTACACATGACCCTCAAAAATGAAGGGAATAAAGCCAAAGCCAATACAGATTTTGCGCCCTCACGTGTCCCTACGTGACCCCTAATAAACACTTTGATAAAGAAATGCATGGGTACCCATCACGTGCCCACACGTGATGGCCGTGAAGACTTAAGTGTTTAACACTTATTTGAACATTCTGAGAATAAAATAAAGGAAGTCTGGCCCCATCTTCAGATGCCTCACGTGACCCCACGTGACCAATTCAAGTTTAGTGTTTAACACTACATTAAACGTTTCGTCCTTAGTGTTTAACGCTATTTTCAGCATATCACGTGGGGGCACGTGATAGCCAAATACCCTCTAATGTCTAATATTATTTGAAAGCCAATCTTAGCCCAAGTTGGCTAAGTTTTTCCAGAGGCAAATCTCCCCTTCAAATGAACCCTAAAATCCAAAGCTATAATGAATAGTTAATGATTAGCCAAAGGCAAAATGTTGTCTGAGCCCCTAAACCTCTGTTTAGCATTGCTAAATGATGGAGGGCTAAACCCAGAAAAATGTTCAACAGTCTAACAGAGGGCCAACATTTTAAACCTAAATGGACTTAGCCCAAGTTGGCCATAAGTCCTTAATTCAGATTTAACTGAGCCCATGTGCTCATAATCTAATTAATTGATCTTAGTCCCAAATTGGACTATAGATTTCCCAATCAACTTTGGTTCAAGGGTACATCTCTTCACTCCTATGATATTTGTCGTTGTAATCCTTCAACGTCTTCAGAAAGGTGACGGGTCCCGATAACCAATCATTCCATGGACTGTGGGGTCCTTAAGCCCACGAACTATGATGTCCTTAACCTCGGACTGTGGGGTCCCTTTAAACTCACGGACTAAGATGTCTTTAACCTCAGACTGTAGGGTCCCTTCAAACCCACGGACCATGATGTCCTTAACCTCGGACTGTGGAGTCCCTTTTAAACCCATGGACTATGATGTCCTTAACCTTGGACCGTAATGTCCTTAAACTAATGTTGGACCGAGATGTCCTTAAACTAATAATGGACCACCATATCCTTAAACTGGTAATCGACCGCAATGTCCCTAAACTAAACAATAGAGTCCAAATGCTCTTTTGTTGGATCTAAACGATCCCGTTAAGTTGATCTTAGTCTAAAATTTGACTAACGTATCCTTAACAAACGTTTAAGTTGATCTTAGTCTCAAATGAGACTAACGTATCCTTAAACCCAACCCCCAAACCCAAATCTAAGAAAATACGGATTTGGACTAATCCACGCCCTACGGGCGACGACATAAATTAGTCTCCGTATACAATCCACGGGCAACCAAAAACAAAACAAACACACACGACACGAAGTAACCATATGGAGAAGGAGAAAGTTGTTACCGCGAAGCGGTAGCGTAATTAACTGCAGGGGCTTACGCCTGCAGGGAAGAGCGTCCCCACAATCAAAAAACCCCTCAATGAGGAGGAATCTGACGAAGTCTACTACATCGGCCGCATCCGTTTAAACCTTCGATACGTGGTGCCATAAATCAACTTGGCATCTTCATAGAGGTGGACGGATAGCACCAATTAGTATCTGCCCCCGAAATTCATGCCCTTGACATCCCAACATCCCGGTCACGTGTTTCGGCGGAGAACAGATTCTGGCACGCCCGGTGGGACCTTTTCCTTTTTCCACTCCACACTTCGTGTGTCTTGTTCGCGAACGAATCGTGGTTTTATATGGTTGTCCTTAGGATTCAAGGTACTAAGATTTGGTTTTGCTCCCGTGTAGAAAGAAGAACATTAATGGCTTCTAATTTCTCCAGCTGCAGCTGCAACTCCCGTTCCGCCTCATCAGGAGGTGTAACCTACGGGCCTCAAGTAGCCTCCCTTTTCACAATGCCGGTGGATCAGGTGACTCAAGCCACCACTGGACTATTCTTCGGGACTATGATCCCGTTAATGAGTTTCAGCACTCCTGCATCATTACAAGAAGCTCCGAAGAAGTCGGTCTTTGATCGGCTTTCAACTGTTGCGGCCCCTCTCAACGGGTCGCCCAAACCAAATGCTTCAGTCTTTGCCAGATTGGGCCAAAGTTCATGTGGGCCCATGAAGAAGCCTGCAATTTCAGAAAGGGTTATTCCGAAGAGGATAGCCATCCCTGCTCCCGAAGTCGTTAAAGCGGCTTCTCCTGCCAAAGTGTCGGTCTTTGCAAGACTGATTGTTTCGGCTTCTGCCCCGAACAAAGTCATTAAAACTTCTCCTCCTGCGTGAAAGTCTGCTTTTGATAGGTTGGCCGTCCCCCGCTCAACGGATGTCGGTCTTCAAGAGGCTGATACCGGCAACACCTGACCAGAACAGGGGGCACGACGAAGTCACCCCTATAACTGAACCAATCCCAACGGCTCGACACGCTCGACGTTGCCACTGGTGCCGAGTAAGGAAGGCTGGGGGCAACTCCCCTTCTGGATTGACTTCGCCGGCTCCAACGGTGGAGATCGATGCTGCTGTTCCAACTGGGAACAGCTTTGAACCGCTAAGGAGGGTGCGTAAAAACTCTCCGATTGTCGTGCTGAAGAGATCTCCTCCACCTATGGAGAATGCCCCAAAGACGAAGCTAGAGCAGCCCCCTCAGCGGCTGTCTTCTAAAATTTACAAAGTTTAGCGACGGGTCCAGGACTCTGTGATAGATCAAGGCAATCTCCACCGACAGAAAAAGATGAAGGTTCGGCCAGAAGAGGACCACTCTGTCGTACCGCAGAAGGCGACAGCTACTTGGGTGCCCACTGCAACGGCCCCCTCAACTTCGACCGCTCACAAGAGAAGGAGGCCGGAGAGAATCCCTTTGTCCGCGACGAATCGTAAGGGCACTGAACCCAAACGCCCCAAGTCTGGGGGCACGGTAGTACTTACTGTTTATATGGCATCCGGGAAAGAGGATAGCCGTATCTCCACAGGTCATCGACCGCTTACGCGATTAGTGACTAAGGCTCAGGAGCAACAACAACAAAAGCTCCAAGAGATGCTGACAGCTATGGCCGCACTTACGGGATCGAAAGCAAGCCTGGAGACATCCTCGGAGTAGCGCCGTGAACAGGAAACTGATGCCGAATTCCTTCGAAGAATGCTTGAGAAGAAGGACAAAGAGGCCGCGGAACAAGTGGCCAACATAAAACAAATGACCCTTCTATTCCAAGATATGGTGGGCATGATAATCCAGCCAGACCCTCCAGCTGAAGACCCCCCGATTATCATTGAAGACGACAGAGGGGAGTCATCAAACCCTCCTCCGGCTCTTTCAGTAGCCAAAGATGAGACCATCTCTAAGGCCACTCTGGATGATTACATCGCTCAGCAAATACGGGCTCATCATGCGAGCGAGACGTCCGGGAAAATTGTTAAGACTGGACGACCCTATCCGGGCTGGTATGACCAAATAAGATACCCGCCGGGATATACGATCCCTAAGTTCCATGTATATAAAGGGACGGGCAATCCTCACCAACATGTCGCCCAGTTCAAGGCTCTATGTGGCAACACTGGAGGTGACGATAAACTGCTGCTTCGTTAGTTCATCGGCAGCTTGTCGGAGACAGCGTTCGAATGGTACTCTGAACTCCCGAACGACTCTGTCAAGACATTTGCAGAGATGGAGCTGTTGTTCACACAAAGATTCGCAAGCGCTAGTGAGTGTACTCCGATTACCGCACTAATTAACGCCAGGGTAAAGCCAGGCGATACATGGGTTCAATACGCAATACGATGACGGAATCTGCGGTCAAAATGTGAGCAGCGCATCGAAGAAGCGCCTGCGGTGGGCATGTTCGTGGGCACTCTTGACCCTCAAGTGACTATATCCCAATTCATGATCTTCAAGCCCACTACCTTCCAGGCCTTGATCTATAAGTTGGCCCAGATGGATCAGATGGGTCATAGACCATCTCTTTTGAAGTTGGAGCCTCGGAACGAAAAGGGAAAAGGGAAAGCGACCTTCGTCGCTAATACTCAACAGCAGCCCAGTGCTCCAAGACTAATTGATCGCCAAGATGAAAGACGGCGATTCCTTGAGGAGAAATTGAAACAACCTTATTCGTTTCCCCAAGATAAAACGAGGAGACTGTTCGAGCTAGCGGTGCGCAATAGACTCATCACCTTACCAAATCCAAAACGCCCGTCGCAACCCGGTAAAGCCAATAATCCTAATTATTGTCCCTATCACCAAGGGGTAGGCCATCCAATCGAGGATTGCTTCATCTTCAATGGATGGATTGAGAGCCAATACCAACAGGGCAAGTTCGCACTGTCCGAGAATTGGAAGGTAAACCCGCTCCAACCGCACGCTCTTAAAAGGCGGGACACACCGGGGGCATCATGCTCTTTTATAGAAGAAGCTCCATGGGAGGTCGTTCTTTCAGCCAAGACGAAAAGAATGCTGAAGGATCTCCAAACATGCTCGACAGTCAGATGGAAGAATCCACTGGAACCCGAAATCATCAAGGGAATGCTGAAACCGCGCCCGACTCCAAAAATTGGTGGTGGTGGTCAAAGCGCTCATACCCAGCCGTCAAAGTCTTCGAAGAAGAAGAAGAAGACCCAAAAACCCGTGAAGCCTGGTGATGAGTGCACGGATCTGCAAAAGCGTATTGACGCGCTGGAGGAATATAACCAGAAAGCACGGACCCCGATCACACTTCAAGAGTTCCTCAGCCACGTCCTTGAGGACGGAGATGAGGACAATGGAGAAGGCTCGTTGGATGAACCTGATGATTATGTAGCAAGCTGCCATGTGATCTCTCATTCGTTAATAAACGGTGAAGAAGCTCCTGACGCAGAGAAACTGGGGGCAAAGCCTGAACCAGAACTCCTACAACCGTCAGATGAGATGATTGACAGGTTGCTGAATGAAGCTCTTCTGAAAAGCAAGGCTGATCGAGAGCGCGAAACGACCATATTTGAAAAAGCCAAATGTCGGCAACTGGATGAAAGGGTTGAAGCACTCCGACCAGATAAGAACACTTCGGCTGCCAATAAAAGCAGGTTCAAGACGAGGAAAATGTTCGCTAAAGCCATATCGATGGGAATGAAGCTGCCACCCTCCGAAGAAAACACTCCTGATGAAGCGGATATGCATCCTAGCTACTGCTTATATCACCGAAGGATTTAGCTACTGCTTATATCACCGAAGGATTGCGCACCCTACTGAAGAGTGCAACGCCTTTAAAAACTGGTGGCAAGGGTATGTTGCTCACCGACAACATTTCAATCAGATGAAACGCAAAACTCATCGGGAGCAAAGAAATATGACCGAGGAGCATATGAAAACTACTGGCAACTGTCGTATTGTTGACTCTGGGGGATCGCAAGTTCTCACATTCGGGAGCGATTATGATGAAGAAATAGCCCTTGGCCTTCTCTTCAAAGAACCCATATCCGAAACAGAAGAAATGAAGACAAGTGAGAATATTCAGCTGCGCAATCGTACGCTGCCAGAAAAGAATCTTGGACCTGCTAACAGTGGATCGAACAGAAAGGATAAAGGGAAAGAAAAAGTCCCTGAAGATATCACCCTCGATGATCAAGTCGTCAAAGAGCTTGCAGCCAAGGACCCTCCCAAGAAAAACAAGGTGGATTATAACGTTCTGGCGCACTTGAGGAAGATACCCTCGCAACTTAGCATTCTCAATGCCCTCTTGTTATCAGAAGAAGCAAGAGATTCTCTGATCAAGGTGTTATAAGAGCCCGAACAATTCCAAGCTTTCCTGGCCGAAGAAAAGATGAAGGACGAGCTGGAAGAAGTGCATACGGCCGATATCACTTTCGGCGATGAAGATCTCCTCCTCGGGACGTGCGAGCACAACCGCCCCCTTTATGTCTCCGGATACTGTCATGATATCAAGATAGGCAAAATCCTGGTTAACAATGGGTCCTCCGTCAATCTCCTCAATGTAAGAGTGTTGAAGGAAATCTGCATGAGCGTTCAGCACCTCGCTCGTGATAAAATCACCATCTACGGGTTTGACTCCCAGTCATCACGGACACTTGGGTCCGTAATATTGACACTACGCTTTGGGCTGCTTGTCGCGGACATCAAGTTTCACGTCATTGACGCTAAGACATACTATAACGCTTTGCTCGGCCGGCCTTGGTTACACGAGTACAACATTATCCCTTCTACACAACATCAGTGTATGAAGTACTTCAAGGATGGTCTTGAGTATACCATGACAGGGGAGTTGAACCCATTCTCCGTAAATGAAGTCTAAAAGTACGAAGATGCAAAATACTTCTTACCAGATTTCGAAGACACGGAGAGATGTTATAAACTGAAGGACAAAGCTATCACTACTATTCTAGTCTTCGGGAGTGACACTGGGGAGGAAGAAGAAATAGTTTATTCAAGGCCGCCCCAATGTAACAAGCCAGGACTGTCCACCCCTATGTTGATCTTCGGCAGCGACTCGGAAGATGAAGTCAATGCCATATTTTCCGTTCGGCCATCAATACAAGCCTTCGCTGGCGATGATCGGAGTTTGCAAATCGCCATGGTTCCGCAAGAGCATTACAAAGAGCTTGACGTGCTTGGTACCTGTAGTGTGCAGGAACTACAAACATTCTACGTCCCTCCCAGGCGAAGAGATGAAAAGGCGATCCTCTTTTATCAATCCACAAAAACCAAAGTGGAGAAAGAAATTTAGCATGGTGTCGATTCTGCACTTGACAGACTCCAGCCCATCCGTCTGCCTAGATACTACACAGAAGGATTAAAAAGGCTGTCGAGACGCCAAGGCATTCCCTTCAAACAGATGGCTCGGCAAGCCCAGTTCTACAATAAGATCTGGAGCGTCCCTGGAACTCAGCAAAAATTGCCCAACGGGAGAATGGAAACGATCGGGCTTGGGTATATTCGATCCAAGAAATGGGAACGAGTCCATGTCAGCTATGTCATACATGACTTCAATGAATAGGGAGACGTTCTGTTAAAAGACGCTAACCTTGAACCAAAACGAGGTCCCGCCATCAAAATGCCGAGTCCGTCGTTTGAAGAACGGATGGAAAAGTTAATAAGGGAAGTGGGTCAGAAGGTCCGAGATGACCATAGCCGTGAAATGGCCATTTACGAGAAAGCCAGGACGCAACGCCTCCTTCAACAGGATGTAGAGAATGACAATGCTCTTCATCGCTAACCCGTCATGCAAAAGACCCGGCGCAGAGGAAAAAATGAACCAAAGAACGGAAAAAACGTTCAACAGCGGCAAAACGGATCTAAGAAGCCACGCGATCAAGAATCGAGCAGCCGGGATCCGTCTCTTATAAGGAAGATGGGTCGAGAATATTCTTTTCCCTAAGACAAGACAAAGAAGATATTTGATCTTGTCATAAAACATCAGATGATGACTCTCTCGGAGTCTAAGCACCCCGAGCAAGCAAACGGGGTCTCTCATCCAGACTATTGCTCCTATTACCGAGCAATAGGACATCCTCTCGAAGACTGCTTCACCTTCAAGAACTGAGTCGAAGACCAATACCAACAGGCATGTTCACTCTATCCAGCAGTTGGAGGATAACCCCGCCGCAGAAGCAAGAACCCAAATCCACGAGAGTAGAACCGGATCAACATCGGTCTTGGAAGCGATCTTGTACCTGTCATGTGATAATGCTGTCAGAAGAAGGAACATGCGAAGATATGGCTGATCTCCCCTGGTGCTTCGAAAACGATGATGACGAGGTGATCTCCAAGTTTCCACCGGCGCCAAAAGAGCTGGAAGATGGGATACATACTACTGCAGATGACCTCAGAAGAATCGACTTAGGAACGGCAAGTGACCCACGTCCGACATTCGTCAGTGAACTATTGTCTGAAGAAAGGGTGGCTACGCTCAAAGACGTGCTCATGCAGTATAAAAACTGCTTCGCATGGAACTATTCCGAGATGCCGAGATTAGATCCAGAGATTGCTGTGCACAAATTAGCAATCTCTCCGGACGTCAAGCCGATCAAACAAGCACCGAGAAGAATGCGGCTCGAGCTTGAGATGAGCATCAATGCCAAGGTTAAGAAGCTAATCGACTCCGGCTTCATCCAAAAGGTTCAATATCCAGATTGGATCGCCAACATCGTCCCAGTGATGAAGAAAAATGAGACGGTGCGCATATGCGTGGACTTTCGGGATCTTAACAAAGCTTGCCCGAAGGACGATTTTCCCGTACCGGTCACTGAGCTGATGATAGATAACACATCCACTTACGAAGTCTTCTCCTTCATAGACGGATCATCAGGATATAACCAAATAAAGATGCATCCCGAGGACCAGAAGCATACCGCTTTCCGGACCCCTTTGGGCATATTCTGCTACAAGGTGATGCCTTTCGGTCTAAAGAACGCCGGTGCCACCTATCAGAGGGCCATGACAAAGATTTTCAATGACCTCATACATGAAATCGTCGAATGCTATATCGACGACCTCGTAGTTAAAAGCAAATCATACGAGGAACATTTAGAGCATCTGAAGATTGTGTTTCAGTACCTTCGGAAATATAACTTGAAGATGAACCCTCTTAAATGCGCATTCGGAGTCTCCTTGGGCAAGTTCTTAGGATTCGTTGTCCGACACCGAGGCATCTAGATAGACCCGTCAAAGATCAAGGCGATCATGGAAATGCCTCCGCCAAGGACTCTCAAGCAACCGTGGTCTCTCCAAGGAAAGCTCGCATATATCCGGCGATTTATAGCCAATCTCTCTGGCAAGTGTCGTCCTTACAGTCACCTAATGAAGAAGGGAACCCCGTTCGTCTGGGATCGCAAATGCCAAGGCGCACTGGACGAAATCAAGCAATACCTACAGAATCCGCCGGTATTAACCGCTCCCGTTAAAGGAAACCCCTCATTCTTTATACAACAGCCCTCGAAAGTTCCTTAGACGCGCTGTGGGCACAAGAAAATGACCAAGGGAAAGAGAGAGAGCCCTCTACTACTTGAGTCGAGTTCTACTGGGGGCAGAAAGCAATTACTCCCCCGTCGAAAAACACTGTCTGGCGTTGATCTTCGCGATAACGAAGCTCAGACACTACGCGTTGGCACATGAGGTCCATCTCATATCAAAGGTGGATCCTCTCAAATATTTAATGTCAAAAGCCATATTAACGGGGTGACTCGCTAAATGGGCCCTACTCTTGATGGAGTTCTCGATAACTTATCGTCCTCTCAAGGCAGTAAAAGGCCAGGCTATCGCCGACTTTCTCGCTGAGCATCCGATACCTGCTGATTCTCCTTTGAACTGCAAATTGCCCGACGACCACGCATTTGACGCGATCGATGGGGGAAAGAAGAGAGAATGATACCCAGTGGGAACTCTACTTCGATGGAGCATCTTCCATGAAGAAGCGCAAAAAAGCTACCCCCATAATCAAATCTGGGGTAAGCCTCATTTTCATAACTCCACAAAGGGGGAAAATGTGTTTCGCCTTCTCCTTAACAGAGCCGAGGACGAACAATGAAGCCAAATATGAAGCTTTGATAGCAGGTCTTGAAATCGCTGTCGACATGGGAATCGAAAACCTCCTCATATGCGGAGACTCCCAGCTGGTCGTCAGCCAAGTAAACGGCGACTATCAAACATGCAAGCCAGAATTGGTGAAGTGCGGTGAAAGAGTACAGCAATTGTTGACTCAAATTCCTTCCTACACCTTAGAAATCATACCGCGAGCAGAGAATAGCAAGGCGGATGCATTAGCCAAGCTCGCTAAAAAACTGGCCGACGAGAACCTCGATGACGTGAGGATCGTTGTGCAAAGCCGTTGGGTTCTTGCACCGACAGAAATATCTCCGGAGTTGTCTGAAGGAAAAGAAGCGACCGAATAGGCAACCCTACAAATAAAAAACCAGGAAAAGGTTATGGATTGCAGAGAAGTCTTTATAGACTACTTCAAATCCCGTCGAACACCTGAAGATGCGTCCTCAAGACATCAGCTCGTAAAACGAGCTCTATCTTTTGCCTTCGTCAATGATACTCTGTATAAGAGATCATTTGATTCTCTATGGCTAAGATGCCTGGGACCTGAAGAGGCAAGGAGAGTCGTCCAAGAAACTCATGACGGACTCTGCGGTTCTCACCAAGCCGGGCCGAAAATGAAACTGAAGATTAAAAGAATGGGCTACTATTGGCCTACGATGATCCAAGACAGTCTCGAATACGCGAAGCAGTGCCACTCGTGCCAAATTCATGGGGACTTCATCCACCAACACCCAAATCCACTACACCCAATGGTGGCTAGCTGGCCATTCGAAATATGGGGGACTGACATAATCGGCCCCATCGAACCAACGTCATCCAGAGGACATCGATTCATTTTAGCAACAACTGATTACTTCTTTAAATGGGCAGAAGCAGTACCCCTAAGAGAAGTAAAGACGGAGAATATCCTCCATTTCTTCAAGACACACGTCATCTATCGGTTCGACACTCCGCGACGGATTATCTCCGATAACGGGCCAGCCTATAGAAGCCATAAGATCAGCCGCTTCGCACAACAGCATAACATAGACTGGAGATACTCTTCAGTCTATAATCCCCGAGCTAACCGTCTAGCTGAGGCTTTCAACAAGACCTTGACGAAGGTCGTGAAAAAGACGGTGTCTCGAAATAAAAAGGACTGGCACGAGAGACTGCATGAAGCTCTCTGGGCATATCGAACTACGTTCAAAACGGCCACGAACACAACGCCGTATACATTGGTATTCGGCACAGAAGCGGTACTCCCCCTCGAGATAGAGTTACCCTCTCTACGAGTGGCGGTTCACCATGAGCTAACAGACGAAGAAAATGCTCACCTTCGGCTTGAGGAGCTCGACGCCCTTGATGAAACCCGGCTCATGGCGCAACAAAATCTGGAGGCTTATAAAGCAAAGATGACGCGCTCATACGAGAAATTGACTAGGCCGAGAACATTCCTCCAAGGCGAACTCGTGCTAGTGGTCAAAAAACCTATGTTCCCCAATCGTGCCAAACGGGGGAAATTCGAGCCGAACTATGATGGCCCGTATATCGTAGACAAAGTCTATCAGGGTGGAGCCTATCTACTCATGGACATGCATAGTGACTTTCAGGCCAATAAATGGTTGCTTCCTAAAAAATACTACGCCTGACGAGTCACGGCCTAGGTCAATGATAGATGACGACGTTTATATCCGCTCGCTATCTTCCTAAGCCCAAACTCTATAAGTAGTAGCCGGCTTCCGAACCGAAACGTCCTTACACTAATGACGGACCGAAATGTCCTAAAACTAACAACGGACCGAGATGTCCTAAAACTAACAGTGGACTGAAATGTCCTAAAACTAGCAATGAACGGAAACGTCCTTAAACTAACGATGGACCACTATGTCCTAAAATTGGCTGTTGACCGAGACGTCGTTAAACTACTACAAACCGCGGCAACCTAGCGCTGACGCGTTAAAAAAAATATAATAAATATATATATATATATATATAATAACGGTATGTCCATAAGCAAAATGGGCACGGATGAAAACCCGAAAGGGCTCCGTGAGTAAAAACAGCAGGGCTACCGGCGAGTTTTATGAAAACCTGAAAGGGCACAAGCTCGTTAAAAGACACTTGCAAGGTCCTCTCGACCCTGCAAGGAGAAACCACCTGCGTGAGATCCTTACGACTCACAAAGGAGCAACACACTCAGGGATCCCCACGATTCCTAAGGAGAAATTACACTTGCGAGATCCTCACGACTCGTAAGGAGAACCCTCCTTTGAGACCCTCACGGCTCATAGGATTCAAAAGTCTTAAGCTACAGGGATCTGAACCTGTTCTTAAGCCATCACAACCTCCAATGCTGCCCTACAAGTGGTTCAATGCTGTCCCTTGTATACAATCCACGGGTGCGAATAAACATTTCCCTAACAAAGTCCTACCAGATACTGGGGATATGTTCATACGGTGAACGACCCTTGTAAGTCCTCTCAACTTATAAGGAGAAAACATTCTTGTAAGATCCTTACGACTTACGAGAAGCTATACACTTGGGAATCCTCACGATTCCTAAGGAGAAAACGCACCTACGAGATCCTTACGACTCGTAGGGAGAAATACCTTTATGAGACCTTTACGGCTCATGAAATCAAAAGCCTTAGTCGACAGAATCCTAACCCTGTTCGCTAAGCCACCTTTGTTCGACATCGACATAGGCAAATGATGATTCGCTCCTGGCAATATCCCAGTTGCAGCGATGCTGATGCCTAAATCGGTATCAAATCCCAAACTCACAGCGAAAAGCCAGCGATCTACAAATGCATACAAAATAGCCGAAATGATGGAGCAACTTGCAACAAAATCAGCAAGTAAAAATGTATGCATACAAAATAGCCGAAATGATTGGGCAACTCGTAATAAAAAGCAGCGAGTAAATAAAACAAATAGCCGAAATGATTGGGCACCGCGAAGAATAGCCGAAATGATTGGGCAATCGCGACTTTCGCGAAATAAAAAGCTGAAATAATAGAGCATCGCGGAAAGAAAAATATATAAAATGAAACTTTTTTCCCTACATGTGAAATCACATCGATCCCTGTATACAATCCAAGGGCACAAACAAAGAGGGAACCATACATCCCTACCAGGCTTCATCAGAAAAAGAAGCCAAATCTCGACGGTTCACGGACAGCCTGGATATCATCTCAACATTCGTCTCATTACAACAGACGCAACATCAACAAATCGGAGCTGCTGCAAAATTCCCAGTTCCATGACTCGACGATGCACAGACAACCGAGAGTCAACCATTCCTTGTTTCGTGGAACACGGCTTATGTCAATCCTGACCCCGTGGGAAACGTCCAGAGCGGATCCTGGTCCTTGCGGAACACGACTTATGTCAATCCTGACCCCTTGGGAAGCATCCAGAGCAATTCCTGGTTTCGTGGAACGCGGCTTATGTCAATCCTGACCCCGTGGGAAACGTCCAGAGCGGATCCTGGTCCTTGCGGAACACGGCTTATGTCAATCCTGACCCCGTGGGAAGCATTCAGAGCAAATCCTGGTTTCGTGGAGCACGGCTTATGTCAATCCTGACCCCGTGGGAAACGTCCAGAGCAGATCCTGGTCCATGCGGAACACGACTTATGTCAATCTTGACCCCGTGGGAAGCATCCAGAGCAAATCCTGGTTTCGTGGAATGCGACTTATATCAATCCTGACCCCGTGGGAAACATCCAGAGCGGATCCTGGTCCTTGCGGAACACGGCTCATGTCAATCCTGACCCCATGGGAAGCATCCAGAGCAAATCCTGGTTTCATGGAACACAGCTTATGTCAATCCTGACCTCGTGGGAAACTTCCAGAGCGGATCCTGGTCCTTGCGGAACACGGCTTATGTCAATCCTGACCCCGTGGGAAGCGCCCAGAGCAATTCCTGGTTTCGTGGAACACGGCTTATGTCAATCCTGACCCCGTGGGAAACGTCCAGAGCGGATCCTGGTCCTTGCGGAACACGGCCTATGTCAATCCTGACCCCGTGGGAAACGTCCAGAGCGGATCCTGGTCCTTCCGGAACATGGCTTATGTCAATCCTGACCCCGTGGGAAGCATCCAGAGCAAATCCTGGTCTAGTGGAACATGGCCTATGTCAATCCTGACCCCGTGGGAAGCGTCCAGAGCGGATCCTGGTCCTTGAGGAACACGGCTTATGCTAATCCTGACCCCGTGGGAAGCATCCAAAGCAAATCGTGGTCTAGTGGAACACGGCCTATGTCAATCCTGATCCCGTGGGAAGCGTCCAGAGTGGATCCTGGTCTTTGCGGAACACGGCTTATGTCAATCCTGACCCGTGGGAAGCGTCCAGAGCGGATCCTGGTCCTTGCGGAATACGGCTTATGTCAATCCTGACCCTGTGGGAAGCATCCAGAGCAAATTCTGGTCTAGTGTAACACTGCCTATGTCAATCCTGACCCCGTGGAAAGCATCCAGAGCAAATCCTAGTTCCGTGGAACGCGGCTTATGTCAATCCTGACCCCGTGGGAAACGTCCAGAGAGATCCTGGTCCTTGCGGAACACGGCTTATGTCAATCTTGACCCCGTGGGAAGCATCCAGAGCAAATCCTGGTCTAGTGGAACACGGCCTATGTCAATCCTGACCCCGTTGGAAGCGTCCAGAGCGGATCCTGGTCCTTGCGGAACACGACTTATGTCAATCCTGACCCCATGGGAAGCATCCAGAGCAAATCCTGGTCTAGTGGAACACGGCCTATGTCAATCTTGACCCCGTGGGAAGCGTCCAGAGTATATCCTGGTCCTTGCGGAACATGGCTTATGTCAATCCTGACCCCGTGGGAAGCGTCCAGAGCGGATCCTGGTCCTTGCAGAACACGGCTTATGTCAATCCTGACCCCATGGGAAGCATCTAGAGCAAATCCTGGTCTAGTGGAACACGGCCTATGTCAATCCTGACCCCGTGGGAAGCGTCAAGAGCGGATCCTGGTCCTTGCGGAACACAGCTTATGTCAATCCTGACCCTGTGGGAAGCGTCCAGAGCAGAACCTGGTCCTTACGGAACACGGCCTATGTCAATCTTGTCCCCGTGGGAAGCATCCAGAGCGGATCCTGGTCCTTACGGAACACGGCTTATGTCAATCATGACCCCGTAGGAAGTATCCAGAGCAAATCCTGGTCACGTGGAACACGGCTTATGTCAATTCTGACCTCGTGGGAAACGTCCAGAGCGGATCCCGGTCCTTGCGGAACACGGCTTATGTCAATCCTGACCCGTGGGAAGCGTCCAGAGAAACCTCCTGACTCCGTGAAATGCTGATAAAGTCAACCCCAGACTCCGCGAAATGCGGATAATGTCAACCTTATCCATCACTTACAGGTCCTCTCGACTTGTAAGGAGAAAATTCTTTTGTGAGATCCTTACGACTCTCAAGAGAAAACGCACTTAGGAATCCTCACGATTCTTAAGGAGAAATTACATTTACGAGATCCTCACGACTCGTAAGGAGAAATACCTTTATGAGACCCTCACTGCTCATAAAGTTGAAAAGTCTTAGAAGGCAGATCCTAACCCTGACTCCTGAGCCATCGCTGTCTTGCAAGGAGATCAAAATAGATTATCCACAAAGTGCATTTACTAAAAGGGGCACACCATCGTGAAATAAAATATGTCTTTTATTCATGAATCAAAATGAATACAAAGTACAATCTATGAAAGAATTAAAAAAAAATAAACTCTCATTCAGGAGTATGTACAAAGAAGAATAAAAAATATATAATTCTTCAAGACGGTGGACGATTCAATAGGTTTGCCAGTTCATCCTTTTTCCGCTGGGCCTCGGCTTCATGATTTATTATCGTTAAGAGACGGGCCGACGCTTGAGCCTGTTGGGCCTGGTACAAGGCGGGCCGACTTTCAAGCTCCTTTGTGAAGACGACGGCTTTATCAACAGCTGCCATCTCCCTGATAGATTCTTGAAGCACTCGCCAAAGTTCATACGCACGAGTGGTCTTGGCTCCCCCGCAAGCTCGTCGTTGCAGCTACGACCTCTGAAGGAAGGCGTGTGCACTTGAGATCATTTAAACAGACCTTCACTCGACGCCAATCCTCGATCCGAAACACGCACAAGCTATTTCTCTTTCTGGCAACAAAGAAAGTTTTCGTGTTCGTACTTAAAGAAAATTCCCAGGGGTTAAGTATGAAGCTCGTATACACAGGTGGGATGCACGTACGAATACACATCAAGCAGAAGAAGCCAACAGAGAACATTCAACGATTAATGATAAGAAAAAATAAATTGATATTACTCTAAAGGAAAGAGATCACCAAACAAGGGATCGGAAATACAAGGGTTAACAAAGCAAAACACAAAATTTTCCAGCTCCCTCTCCGCCTCGTCCAGCACGTCAAAACGACGGTTTTCGCGAGGAGTCGCTCCCCATCTGTTAGCGCCGTGCTAATCAGCAAAAGCGGACATGACGGCCCGTTGGGCCCTTATCTGACTCAGTATATGAACTGAATGATC
This sequence comes from Agapanthus africanus, assembly GCA_030015575.1. Lineage (NCBI taxonomy): Eukaryota > Viridiplantae > Streptophyta > Magnoliopsida > Asparagales > Amaryllidaceae > Agapanthus > Agapanthus africanus. The sequence continues at coordinate 866,643,287 of JASDDO010000019.1, read as the reverse complement.
CTTCAGAGCTTGAGTGATTAGACAAGCCTCGTGAAAGCACTCGAGCTTGTCCTCCACCGCGTCAAGGATCGCCGAAGTCATCTCCGCCGAATGAGGGGGTATATCAACAAGCACAGACAGAAAGATCATCCGGAGCCAAATGGAGCCCATGGGAAGAGGAGAGCCCCGACGAGTCAGAAGCTCATACATCACCACGTCACATTGAGCGTCGGTGAGGAGGGGATCTGCCAGCCGCGCAGCGAAGCGAGGGATTATCTCCTCAATGGGAACCTCCCATGGTTGCCGGCGAGCGTGGGGACGATTGCAAGACATAGAAATTGATCGGTTTCTCAAAGATGATCACCTTAAGGTATAAATGAGTTTCTCTGTGAGGAAAGGAAGAAAGGCATGGTCTCAGGTTATAAAGGGGAGCATTTAATGCTATACACAAAAAATGTTGTGCATGGTGGAACTATTCTCAAAACCCGGAAAAAAAGGGAGAGCGTTGGAAATGAAAAGCAATGACGCATTGAAATCAGATCAGGGAAATGAAACGCCCCCATCAAGCAGATCCCCGCATGCGCAGCACGTGAGCACAAGCCTTGATTGGAAGATAAAGCGACACTGCACATACATAAGAACTGAGCTCTGAGAGAGAGAATTAAATTCTCAAGGAAAGAACAAGCAAGGAAGAAGATGGAAAAAGTGGAGCCGCTTCTGAAGAGACCCATGCATTTATAGGATGTGATGGGGAACGGTTCATCTTCCCTGTTCCCTAGACAGATCCAACGGTCACAAAAATGACAGCATTGCACTCACGTGCAAACACGTGAGAACAACGCTGCGGGGGCATTTGTTCCCTCATAAAAATATCAGGAAAAAACCCCAATAGGGCATCACGTGCTCGCACGTGACCAAGGGTCACGTGCTGACACGTGATGGTTTCCTGAGACTCTGTTATAATAGAATCAAATTCTAATCAAGCAAGCAATTAAAAGGATCATGTGCCCACACGTGATGGGCCTTTCAACCCTTTGAAAAAGATTAAAAGATATAATACAACAACAAGGAATACCCCAATGGGGCATCACGTGCCCACACGTGACCACAGGTCACGTGCAGACACGTGATGCGTTCCTAAGTTCTCTGGCTAATAAGACTTAAATTCTAACAATGGGATCACGTGCCAACACGTGATGAGCCTTTAAAAAACCACTGAAGAGAATTAAAAGTATAATAAAACTGCAAGGAAAGATCCCAATGGGGCATCACGTGTCTACACGTGACCAAGGGTCACGTGCTGACACGTGATGATTCCTTAATTCTTTAAAACAACAGAATTAAATTCTGGGTGAAAGCTTATTCAGTGGGTCACGTGCTAACACGTGGTTGGCTCTTAAACCTTCTGAATTAATAGAATTAAATTCTAATTAAGGGAAATCAAAATCCTAATATTTCCTTAGATCTTTCCAAACAAAAGATTGCTCTCTGTAAAGTGGAGCACCGTTGGATTAAAAATCCAATGGTGATTAAAAAATCATCAATTTATAGAAAGATTCTATACAAGGAAAGATTTTCCTGAAATTCACCAAGAATAACAAACAGAATATCTTTTGGATTAAAAATCCAATGGTGAATAAAATTCACTGAGTAATCTAAAAGATTATGTTGGTTACAAAATCAATTGAAATCTTTCAATGAAAAATTGTCTAAACAAACTGATTCTTTTCTTTCTCCTATAAATAGGAGCCAAGAAGGGAAAAGAAAGGATCTTGGAATTTTTTTAGAAAATACAACAACAGAGAGAAATAAAGAGAGGAGAATTTAATTCTCAAGAGAGAAAAGAAGATTTCTTCAGAAAAGAAAAGAAAACCCTAGGTGAGAAAGGGGAAAGATATCTAAGCTCCATAAAACAAAAGAGAATTTAATTCTCAAATTAAGAGTTTAACTCTTCTGAAAAAGAACTTAATTCTTCCTTTGGTTGAAGATCTGCAGAAACAGATCTCCCCACAAGTTGAGAATTTAATTCTCATCGGGGAGATTCTGCCATGCAGATCCAAAACTTAGAGGGAGAATTTAAGTTTAGGGAATTTAATTCCCCCAAGTTCATAGGAATTTAATTCCTCCAGATGAAAATAGGGTTTAACCCTATATGAGAATTTAATTCTCCCAAATTCATAGGAATTCAATTCCTCCAAACAGAACTAGGGTTTAACCCTACATAAGAATTTAATTCTTCCAATTCCATAAGAATTTAATTCCTCCAAACAGAATTAGGGTTTAACCCTACATAAGAATTTAATTCTTCCAAATTCATAGGAATTTAATTCCCCCAAATGAAATTAGGGTTTAACCCTATAAAGAATTTAATTCTCAAACAAAGGACTTAAATTATCCATGCACGTAAACCTGGTCACGTGGCAACACGTGACCCTCCCTTCAATGATCAGAAAAGAACGAATGAGATATGGTCACGTACCCCCACGTGACCCTTGAACAGACTCCTCAAAATGAGAAAAAACAAAGCTTGGAGGCAATGCCTCACGTGCTTACACGTGACCCTAAAAAATGAAGGGAATAAAGCCAAAGCCAATACAGATTTTGGGCGCCCTCACGTGTCCTCACGTGACCCCTAATAAACACTTTAATAAAGAAATGCATGGGTACCTATCACGTGCCCACACGTGATGGCCGTGAAGACTTAAGTGTTTAACACTTATTTGAACATTCTGAGAATAAAATAAAGGAAGTCTGGCCCCATCTTCAGATGCCTCACGTGACCCCACGTGACCAATTCAAGTTTAGTGTTTAACACAACTTTAAGCGTTTCGTCCTTAGTGTTTAACGCTATTTTCAGCATATCACGTGGGGGCACGTGATAGCCAAACACCCTCTAATGTCTAATATTATTTGAAAGCTAATCTTAGCCCAAGTTGGCTAAGTTTTTCCAGAGGCAAATCTCTCCTTCAAATGAACCCTAAAATCCAAAGCTATAATGAATGGTTAATGATTAGCCAAAGGCAAAATGTTGTCTGAGCCCTTAAACCCCTGTTTAGCATTGCTAAATGATGGGGGGCTGAACCCAGACAAAGATTCAACAGTCCAACAGAGGGCCAACATTTTAAACCTAAATGGACTTAGCCCAAGTTGGCCATAAGTCCTTAATTCAGATTTAACTGAGCCCATGTGCTCATAATCTAATTAATTGATTTTAGTCCTAAATTGAACTACAGATTTCCCAATCAACTTTGGTTTAAGGGTACATCTCTTCACTCCTCTGATATTTGTCGTTGTAATCCTTCAACGTCTTCAGAAAGGTGACGGGTCCCGATAACCAATCATTCCATGGACTGTGGGGTCCTTAAGCCCACGGACTATGATGTCCTTAACCTCGGACTGTGGGGTTTCTTTAAACCCATGGACTAAGATGTCCTTAATCTCGGACTGTGGGGTCCCTTTAAACCCACGGACTATGATGTCCTTAACCTCGGACTGTGGGGTCCCCTTTAAACCCACGGACTATGATGTCCTTAACCTTGGACCGTAATGTCCTTAAACTAATGTTGGACCAAGATGTCCTTAAACTAATAATGGACCATCATATCCTTAAACTGGTAATCGACCGCAATGTCCATAAACTAAACAATAGACTCCAAATGCTCTTTTGTTGGATCTAAACGATCCCGTTAAGTTGATCTTAGTCTAAAATTAGACGAACGTATCATTAACAAACGTTTAAGTTGATCTTAGTCTCAAATGAGACTAGCGTATCCTTAAACCCAACCTCCAAACCCAAATCTAAGAAAATACGGATTTGGACTAATCCACGCCCTACGGGTGATGACATAAATTAGTCTCCGTATATAATCCACGGGCAACCAAAAACAAAATAAATACACACGACACGAAGTGACCATCTGGAGAAGGAGAAAGTTGTTACTGCGACGCGGTAGCGTAATTAACTGCAGGGGCTTGCGCCTGCAGGGAAGAGCGTCCCCATAATCAAAAAACCCCTTAATGAGGGGGAATTTGTCACGACCAGAAATATTAGCTCGTGACCAGCACTTGAATCACGCAACGTCTATAGGCGTAGTGGAATTCAAGTAAGCTGAAACCCAGAAATCTAAACCTTTTAAGAAAATAAAGGAGGTGAAGTTATGAAATAAAAGTATAATGAAATCTGGTTTTCTTAATGCATAGAAAAGGAACATGAATGATGCAAGTGAAATTTACTAGTTTGAAAACATGTTTCGTCCTTTTTGAAAATTTTGGCAGCACCTCCTTTGTATATTTTGATCCAAAACCACAAATACATAATAATGATAATGGCATCCCCAAGCGGGAGCTAGCTCTTCGCCAAACGACGGATCACAACCACGCAAGACAATATAAATAAGTATACGACGCCCAACGGCGAAGTTCACCACAAAAGATATGTAAACGTTTACACATAAAACTCACAAGTAGCGGAAAACCCCTCGCTCTAAGTCTCGCAACCACAATCCCACTAAGTCTCAATACTTATACAATTTACAAGTTTTGATTGATGGAGTTAACTAGATACAATATGAAATGTAGATACAAGAGTAGGAATGATACAAATATCCCACCTACCAATGCAAACCACCCGAATGCAACTGTGTGCCAGCGAAGCCGCTACTGATCCAAGCGGTCAACCTGCAATAACTGTAGCACAACGGGGGTGAGTTGCCAACTCGTGAGTAGAAAAATATCAACAGATAGAAATCGAATAAACAACGAATCCTAGGTCAACTATATCATAAAGGTAATACTATGATATCTAGGGTGACCGGGTCTGTATATGTGCCAACAAGGTAGTCAATACCTATATGCATGTGTAAACATCCAACAGTATAGTCAATGCATGTAAGCAAGTGGGTCTCGTCCGCCCATATAATCAATATATCTATGCATGTGGATCTCGTCCACTCGTATAATCAATGTCTGTATGCACGTAAATATCATAAAGGAGTGTGCATAAGAGTATGAGGATGTATATAAACGGTGTCCCTCCCGACACATCAAAATCATGGAACCAGAGTGTCTAGCATCGACACTCGAAAACATCATGAAAACAGTGCCCAGCATCGGCACGTAAATCCTCATATATCGGGCTCCGTCAGTCCGGATCGACCCACGGGCTCCGTCAGTCCGGATCGGTCCATATCATCTCTCGACTCCGGTCGGTATCCTCCGGATATCCGCCGAGCCCAAATACTATCACCGGTAGGTAGTAGTCCCTCTGCCAGGCTCACCGTCTACTACACAGCGATCCGTTCTCGCCCTGGGGTACCATACCGGGTCCACCATGTACCCGCAATCGGCCTCATCCGCCTCCTCGAATCGGGTTTCACATGTCGCTCTCAGAACCGAGAAAACACATGGTGGACGCACTGAAATATCATATCAAGAGAAACCGGGTTTTTAAAACAACAAATAATCTCTTTCAAAATGTCAACGGTTCTCAAATCCAGAAATCTCATGAAAACAGCATATCTCAATGCGTAAAATCATAGAGCATGATGCATGCGACATATAATAGAAATGTAAGCATATCTGTGTATCATGCAACATGGAATAGTGATATGACATATTAAGGGAAAACCGCTCTTTTAAAATGATTCCAGTTTTTAAAATATAACATGCGGTTCCCAATTTTATAATAAAACCAGTTATCTATATAGGTACAATATGAATATGCGCAAGTGTAGATGTACCAATGTATGTGTGCACAAATATGGATGTATCAAGATATATGTACACCAATATGGATATACAAATGTGTATATTTGCAAGTATAGATGTATATGTCATGATGCAGCAACCTTACTGTGTAGTGACATGGCAATTATCGATGATGAAGTGTGTGAGCCGGCAAATCTGTGTACGTGTAATATACGCATCATCGATAATGGTGCAAGTGTACTAGCACAGGTATAAGTAATGCAATGGAAATAATATGAATACAGCATAATGTAAATCATATGCAAATGCTGACGGGTATACGTATCTAATATGACCGAGTCTGGGAGTCTATCAATCGGCATCCAGCCTAACAATATCGCGTACGGTATAATCCATCATACGACAACCTCAAGTCAAGGGTAAGGATCAATCATCAAGTCCAACTCATCACGCACGGAAAATCATCGTACGGCGGCATTAAGCTAATAGGGATCCTATCATCCTATACGACAAATGAGGGTACGGCCTGAAGTCACGTATGTCCTATCATCCATGAATCACAACATTCTATATATGTATATGTATTCATGTACCTATGTCCCAGGTCACATCCACAATAATCTCATATCAGGGGACCGGCAGGGTATAAATCATCTCGATCGACTCGCATCCGTATACCAACATAACATCATATCATCATATCCGTCTTATAATCTTTTCATCGCATTTATAACTCATATCAAGCCGAGTTTACATAAACATTCTATCTCTACTATAAGTATAGGTATCTAATCTAGCATACACACCCGAACCATACAAGCAGATTTTTAAAGAAGCGAATCGTAGTTTTGAAAATAGGTGTTACAGTGTTTTAAGGAAAAGGTATCATTTGAAAATCCGAAACATCCCTCAAGGTACATATTTAAAAGATACTTACGATTCTTCGGTTTAGAAAAAAGTATGGTTCGGATGACGCATCTACATCGACTATCTAGTCTTACAGTACCCTAAACGGCAATATCGACAAACGTCGTCCTCGAATTCCGTCATCGCATAATAGCCGTATTATATCTTTTCTAACTATCCTTAGTTTCTAATATAGTATCAATAACTATCCTTTACTATAACCCTAGTTTCCTAATCTAGGTTTCCTTAACCATATTCTATAATTCAGTTTTCCATCAAACTTTGCGGGGGTGCTATACACAATCCACCCGACTTCCCCCGTGGATATAGATCCACTCACCTGGTCTTCGCTCGCTGAAATCGATGACGCCATGCTCCGTCGCCTCGGAATCCACGTGAAGGTACCTATAATAATAAACAATCACAATGCGTGTTAAAATCAAGGCGGAAAACCAAAACGGTACACGTTTCGCTCATACGTCAAAACCTATAGCTTTGCGTGCAAAACACGACCAAAGACCCTGGTCGTGGACGTCCAAACGCCACACGACGGAAACACGATACCAAATACCAAAATCAAGTCAAAAAGAAGTCGTAAAACAATGCACCAACTCATGGAAATGGTCCCAGATTTTACCCTAAGCCAAATTGGTCAAAGTTGCATATGTAGAGGATCCATTTTACTGACATAGGAGCTACAGACGAAGTAGGAACCAAAAATGAAGTGTACAGGCCGCAAATTGCGGCCCACGGGATTAAATTTGCGGCCCAGGTGTTAGGGTTTGGTCTCGGGTCTCTAAGGTATGCTCCGTATCACCTGCACATCCCTCTGTGATCTCAGAAAAATTTTCAGGTCACCCGGGTCACTCCAGATCCTAAAATACCATCACTATTCTAACAAATCGACATGAACTCAAATCCCAAATCCGTATTTTGGGTTTCATCCCCCGTTCCAGGTCAGTAAAACACCACTAAGGCTTGTAAGCAGCCACTACACATCACCAATTTCAACAAACACTCAACCCTTTTCTAGGGTTTCCCAATGTTCACTAACCTTCGCAATTTCACTTCTAAACACATATGAATACTAAAGTAAATGAAAAACTACCCAATTGGTGAAGGGATTACCTCATATAGCACCCAGGAATCCCCAGGATCATCGAAAACTGAAATTTCTTGGTCCCATGTGTAGAGGTTGAAGAGGAGATTAATTTTTGTGAAGGGTGCGTAGGGTTTTGGGGCTTATTAGGAGATAGATCTAGGGATTATTTGAGGAGGGTTGTGAGCTTGAGGAGATGAAGGAGAGAAGATGAAAAAAAAATGGGGAAAATGGCAGCAGCAGCCCCCCTCTCTCTCTCACATAATCACACTCTCTCTCACACACATAATCTACCTAACCTAATCATTTTGTCCCCTTTGACCTTTTTCTTTTTCTTTTTCCTTTTCTCTCCACCAATAACCCAAATGAATGAAACATGTAACAAAATGAAGCATGTCATGGTGCACTAACCATGGAAAACTGTAGAAAACGCGGATTTGGCTTAATCGCGATTAGCAGTGCACTAATCGGGTTTTTATCAAAATTGAATATAATAAATTTTAAAAATGCCAAATCCTTTAATTATATTATTAAATGAATAAATCATTTTAATTTCTATTTAATTCACAATTATTGGTATATATTTATACCCTTTTTCGAAAACCTCAATTTCGTAAATCGGCAGTTTTTAGGAAATATATTATTTTAATATTAAATTCCCAAAAATAATATTTTATATTTTTTGAAATGTTACAGAATCTGACGAAGTCTGCTATATCGGCCGCATCCGTTTAAACCTTCGATACGTGGTGCCATAAATCAACTTGGCATCTTCGGAGAGGTGGACGGATAGCACCAATTAGTATCTGCCCCCAAAATTCAGGCCCGTGACGTCCCAACATCCCGGTCGCGTGTTTCGGCGGAGAACATTGAGATCTCGAAACTCGGCGCTTCACTTGAACCTTGGAACATGCCACTCACGAGCGTCTTGAAGTCGATCTTTGATCTTCAATTGGGACTTCGACCTTAGATGCTTCAATCTTAGACTTTGTCACGAGCGTCTTGAAGTCGATCTTTGATCTTCAATTGAGACTTTGACTTTAGACGCTTCAATCTTGGACTTTGGCTTTTAGCTTCACGAAGCTTGATATTGAAATTTGAGAAGCTACCGTCCGTATATTCAATTGGGTCTTTTTGGATGGAATTATCTCTATCTTCCAATAAAGTAAATATATGAATTCCCTTACTGCTGAAACTTGTAACTAATTATCTCTCTTTTCAAAAAAAAAAAAAACAATGAAATCCTTTTGTATGGTGTTTTTCGTCACCCCATTGAGATAGAAATACGCGCCGCTTATCAGGCGTATACAGATTCCCCCTGCTTAGGGTAGGCCGGGGTTTATTGATTATGGGCATCCGAATCTCCAGCAGCCGCGGACTAAGCTGCCGTTAATTACCCCTTATCTTTGAAGTGAAGGAACCTCCGATTGACGGGTCAACTAGTCATGTAAACTCAATGTGCAGTATGTGTGTGTTGTGTTTTGAGGGGTCTTGGGTATATCTGGGGCTTCGCAGAGTTTACTGGGATCCCGCTATCCGGATAGCGGGATGGAAGTCAAGGGGGCTAGCAGCCCCTTTGTGGGGTGCGGGGCAGCGCCCAGTTAGAAATTTTTTCTAGCGGGGCAAAGTGTTGTGTGTGTATGTGTGTGTGTGTGTATAAAGGAAAATAGCATCCAAAGGACGCGTGGGTGCCAACGCACCACGTGCTCAGCAATAGGCGCTGGGCGCCGGCGCCTCACGTGGTTGGCACGCGGGCGCTGGACGCCAGCGGGAAAAAGGGTCTTAACCCCTATACTGGGAGTTGTACTTCCAATTGACTTTTAGAGTTAAACTCCTTTAAAAAGGGACAAAGGGGCCCTGCACTGGGAGTTGTACTCTCGATTGACTTTTGGAGTTGAACTCCTAAAAAGAAAGGTTTATTATATATATATATATATATATATATATATATATATATATATATATATATATATATATTGTGGAGTTAAACTCCCAAGAGATTTTCAGAGATGATGAAAGGGGACCCCTTTCTTCTCTCTTGAGCCCTAGATCTTCTCTTGAGCCTTGGGTCTTCCCAAAATAGGGTTTTTGGAGATGGGTCTCCTTCCTCCTCTCTGTTGGCTGGATCTTGGAGAAAAAAGGGGATGAGACTTAAAAATCACCCCTTTTGGGGATTTGATGGAAGATCCGAGCCCCCCTTCAAGGGTTTTATGGTGAAAAACTGTTTCTTTTTGGAAAAAGGAGAGTTAAACTCTTGATTTAATTCAAAAGAAGAAGAAGGTTTAGAACCTTGAGAAAGGAGAAGAAGGCACAGAAACCCTAGCTTTTGAGGGAAATGAATTCTTCTTGTTCATTTCATTATCATGTTGCCTTTTATAGGCTTACAAATTTACATATAGCCCCTTGGGCTTTACAAAATGACATGTTGCCCATCCCATGCATCATGTGCTCATTTCTTTTGCACATGAGCCATAGGCTTTACAAAAATTTGGCTTTATGCCCATTTTTCTTACATTTATTCATAAAAATTACATCAAAATTATTTATTACATGATTTCCATTTTGACATGGGAGAAGCCGGCCGCTTCATGTTCGGGCTTGACTTGGACATGGGCTCACTTGGCCAGGGCTTGGACCCGTTTGATTTGGGGTTGACTTTGATTTTGACTTGGTCAACCGGGATGTAAATTTTGGCCCCAACACCTTTAATTAATTTCTCAAAATTTCTCTTTTAATAAAACAAACCATTTTAAAACAAGTAAACTTTTATTTATTTAAAAACGGTATAATGATAGCACGGTCGTTACACTAGTCCATACGACTGTTTTTACTTTCACCTTTAAGCATTGTAACATATTCAAAAACCATTACCCTATATTAAGAGCCTTGTAAGAGTTAAGAGTTAACTGATAATAGTGACATCTCGATTCTTTAACGATGTTAGAATATGTTGACAAACTCGTTTTAAAGTTATCTATAACAGAAATGGCATAACATTGGAGGTAAGTTGCTTAATAATACCATGATGTTTCACACTTTTAGCACTTATATACCCTATAGTTTCACTTTGAACACTTATATACCATAAAGTTTCCGGCCATTAGCAAAACGAGTCAATCTGTTAGTTGACCGTTAGAATATTCTTAAAACGATTCCAATGTGACTTGCATGTAGGATTGTTTTGACATTTCTACCCTTAGCTACCGCTATAAATAAATAAAAAGAGAAAACCTTAATCCTAATTACCTAACCCTAACCCTAACCTTGATTGTGTAGCTCTAATCCTAGCCCTAACCCTCACCCATCTTTTCCTCTAGCTCTTTGAGATCGTCAGAGTGCTGGGTTCCGACACGGCGGTAATGAACGTGGAGATGGCGATGGGGCAAAGGTTGTTACAAGCTTGAGGCTGAATAAGGAGATGGGGGCGGAGCGATGGTGGCCATGGGGGCAAGAGGAGGTGATGGTGGCCATGGCCTAAGCCTATGGAGGCGAGGTGGAAATGATGGTGGCCATGGAGGGAAAGGCGTGTTGGAAATAATAATTCAATTCTTAGATGGATTAAATTTAAGTTTTAAATTTAAGAGTTTTTTTCGTGAACTCCCCCATACTTCAATATTTTTCTCTGTCCCTTCCATATTTAGTATTTTCCCGTAACCCTTCTATATTTATAAATTACTCCTGCAGCCTCCATACTTCACTTTTGAAATTATTCCTCCTCCTCCGCCATCGCTGCCATCTCCCGCCGTCGTCCCCGCCACCGCCACCTTCTTTCTTCTCCTCTTTAACACGGCCACCGTCACCGTCAACACCACCACCATCTTCCTCCTCCCCCTCTTCTTCTTCAACCCATCAACGCCAACTTCTTCCTCCTCCTCCTCTTCAACACTGCCACCGCCGTCATCATCAACACCATCACCATCACCATCTTCTTCTTCAACCCACAACCGCCGCCGCCGCCATCCTACCTCTAAGGATGGCGGCAGCAGCGGCTGTGTGTTGAAGAAGAAAATGAAGAAGAAGGTGGCTGTGATGGTGTTGATGATGGTGGTGGCGGCGGCGGTGTTGAAGAGGAGAAAGAAGAAGGAGGCGGTGGGTGGAAGAGGAGGAAGAGGAAGAAGAAGGCGGTGGGTTGAAGAAGAGGAGGAAGAAGGCGGCGGCTGTGGGTTGAAGAAGAGGAGGAAGAGGAATAATTTGAAAAGGTAAAATAGGGGGCTGTAGGAGTAACTTATAAGTATATGGGGCTACAGGTAAATACTAACTATGGGGGGACAGAGAAAAATATTGAAGTATGGTGGATGCTAACGGGAAAACCCCCTAAATTTAAATACTTATGCTTGAATTAGATTGAGTCATTTCAAGTTTTAAATTAGAGATAAGTTTAAAATTAGTTTGAGAAGATTTACTTTTATTATGTATTATCTATTTTAAAAGTCATCGTTCAAAGTTTGTAATTAAAAAGGAGATTAAGAGATTATTTAAGAAAGAGAGAGATAGAGAGAGATTATTAGAGAGATGAGTTTTTTTAGATTAATAAAGTTTAGATATTTCTCCTCCATTATAATAGTTTTGATTTATCTCCTCCTCCTTAGACTGTTTTGGGTATATTTTTATATACCAAAAGTGGTATCAAAGCTGGAGTCATGTGCTCGCCGTTACGCAAAGGTTTTGATCGTCACCATTCTGATCAGTTCGTGAAGCCAGCGTCAAAAAGAAGATATTGCCTGATAGAATCATACCATGGCATCTTACCAAAGGTAACTAACAGAGTTGGAGTACCATGATGAAGGAATTGTTACAAGTTAATAGAGTTTGGAAAGTCGTAGAAGAGGGATACGAGAAGCCATACAGTACAGTTAATCTCACATCAGCAGAAAGACAAATTTTTGATGGATTTGAAAAACAAGAAAATATAGCTTTTGATTTAATCATGAGAACAATTGATTTTTATACGTTCGATATTATCGCGGGTTTAGCAACAGTTAAGGAAGCTTGGGAACTTCTACAGAATACCTAAGGAGAAGGAAAATAGATAGCGAAAGTGGAGAAAAATCTGAACGTTGATGAAGTGAAAACTTTTATGGAACAGAGGAAGAAAGCTCAAGAGATCAAAACGTTTGAAGAAGAGATTGAGAAAGATAAAGAACTCAAAAGGTTAGATAAAAAGATGGATCAAGAACTCATGGAAAAAGAGAGAAAATTTCTAAAAACTAAAAATCTCGTGGAAGAGAAGAGGTAGAATGTTAAGATTATCAAAAGATTTATTGAAATTATAGAAATTGAATATATCAATGAATTTGAAGATGAAAAGAAGAAAAGTCACGAATCAGGATGAAGAGAAAATTCAAAAGGTTAATGAATTCGTAAAAGAGAAAGTGCAGTTTATTCCAGAGATTAAAGAAGTTCATGAAGCAAGAAATTTTGTAAAGAAGGAGAAGAAGAATCAGGAAGTCCAAGAACTCGATGAGATAGAAAAGAGATCTTAAGAATCACAAGATCTCGTAGAAGGAAAGAAAAAGATTCTGAAAGATTTTGTGAAAGAGAAGAAAAGAATTCAAGGAATTATTAAATCCGGACTTCAAGAAAAAGAAGTTTTAAAATTCAAAGAGTTCAATGAAGAAGAGAAGAAAATTTAAGAAATTAAAGACATGTTGAATGAGAAGAAAAAGAATATTGAGAAGATTACAGAATTGGTGAAAAGTATTACAATAATTTCAGAAATCAAGAATTGTAAGAAAGAAAAAAAAAAGAAAATCCATAAAATTAAAGGAGTTAAAGAGAAGGAGGAAGAGATTCAAGAAATCAAATATTGTAAGAAAAGAAGGAAAAGAAAAATGAAAAGGAGCCGAGAAAAATTCAAGATGGAATTTATTAGGAAAAGAAAAATGAAAAGGAGCCGAGAAAAATTCAGGATGGAAAAAGAGGAAAATGAACAAGGTCAAAACATCGAGTAGGCATAAATCAAAATTTCAAGGTTCAGCATAGAATCCATTGGGGGAAAAAAGATGGGAAGGAAGAGCTAACAAATTTCTTAATTATTGTAAAAGAAAATATAAAAGGGAAAAAATTAAAAGAAGAAAGAAACGATGTATCGAAAATCGAGAAAACAAAAGGTTTTGAAGGAAAAGATTAAAATGGTAAAAAGAAAGAGCTTGGTATTTTAATTACTTTGATTCAAGATGGCAGGTTAGTTGGAGTTAAATGGAAAAAAGTGAAGTTACGATGTTAAGAATTTATGCAAATAATAAGTTGGTTGTTATTCAAAATTCAGTCAAAGTTAAGAAAATCAAGCAGATTGAAGGAAACCATTCGAGCAATGCAAACAAGACAGACATTAGGCCGGTGGTGATAAAGTAAGCAAGCAGATAAGGATTGGACCGGTAAAGATAAAAATGTAAGTATACGGTGCTAAGGTCGCAACACTTGCGGACCACAGCGGAAACGTAGAGCAAAAATTTCTAAATAATAGCACCGTAGACTAAAACCAAGATCATCAAAATACTAGCAATTGTAACAAAACAAGAGAGCTATTCTAAAAGGAAAATGGGGTTACAACCTTTGTAACGTGTCCACTCTCTAATGGAATACCCAACCTTCGCTCCAAGGTTGTGTAATCGAGCTTGATCTACGACTTACTCGCCGAATATGATCCACCTTGAAAACAACCAACTACAAGCTTCAACTCTACAAAAGAACGCATTTTTGTGAAGCAACTTGCTCTTACAAATTGCTAATAACCTAGAGGGGAAGATGAAGTGGAATAGCTTTTTTTTTACTGTCCAGTTCTTCTCTTTAGTTCTCATCATATGAGAGAGAAAATGAGAAGGAAAATGAATTAGCCATCTCATTTTCTCTTTCCTCCATCACATAAAAGAGAGAGAGAATGAGGCTTATTTTCTCAAGTGATCTCCACTTGTCCGCATGCCTCATTTGTCACTAAGTGACAAAAATTAGTATATGTATCATATACATATACTAAATACTTGAGAGAGAGAGAGAGAGTGTATCATATACACAATACTAGTAATTATATCACATATATGGATATTAAGTCAACACTTGACTTAATAATCCGGCTTATAAATAAACCGGCTAGTATTATCAAACGTCCAATTAATATACGTGTATCATATACACGTGTTTAATCGAACTCTCGCACGTATTGACTATATCCACAATACAAATCCACATGATCGTTCGCCTAAGCGGGCACATTCGGCGTGCGACTCTAAAGACTTGACAATACACTGGCAGCAGGTTAATAGGGTCATATCTGATTGAATCTGAAACAATTTCAAATCAATCCCCTAACGGGTTAACCCATAAGCACGTCAGCAACACTGGCTGTACGGAATGGCTACCCAGGAATATGTCAAAAGATCGGTGTATAAGCAAACTCATCTGCACCTAACAAAGCCTATCAATGATAATTACCGTACAGTCCGGTCTCTTCATCAATAAGTGTCGCATACCGGATCTGGGGGGTGAAAACTATCAGACCCTAATAACTCAATAAGTCATGTCGATATCAGACTTATAACCTTCTAAGATACAACTGATAACTCTTATCAGTTTACCTCAACCATCATGGCCAGGAATTTCAAGTTATACTCATATCATGCACAGCGCGATATCAACTCCCTATACCGGGAGAGACGAATCCCCTCTTGACTGCTCACTGCCTCCATGTGCTTCAGAATTATACCCAACAAAAACCTGTATGCATGGCTCTTTAAAGCCGTGGTTGGGTAGAAGTCAAAATATAGTGGAAACACATACAAGACACTAAGGCAATCTCATGTCAAAAGACTACCTTATACCATTGTCATCAGAGAACTACTATATGATAATATGTATAATACCATATAGGAGTTTTCAGCGAATTCGTTCAGTGTACTCATTCTTCAATGGGAACCTGTATACAATCTTCGGTGTTTAACACCAATAGCTGTGGAACTAGCCAAATCCCTCCAACCGGGTCAAGAAACGTATACACCAGTCTACTCTGAAGTATCGATACCCCGTCTCGATACTCCCACGACTAGGAACATTTAAGGATGTGCTTATGGACTATTCATGCCCTACTAGTATGATCACATCATAATCTTGGTAGTCAAACAAAGATCTTAAGGACTTTATCAACGTGTATTAGCGATCGTTATAGTAAGTAAAATATATACACATAAATGATAAAGCAAACCAGATAGTATACTATCATCTTTTATGAATGTTCTATCCATATAGGTTCATATATAATTACAATAATTGCCTTCAGGGCACGTATATCTAACAAAAACAAGAGAGTAAAGTCCAAGACATTGAAGAAGGATGTTCAAAGGTTGCTCGACAAACGTTCAAGGAAGAATTGAATTAAGGGAGCTTGTTAGAAATGATAATTCAATTCTTAGATGGATTATATTTAAGATTTAAATTTAAATAGTTATGCTTGAATTAGCTTGAGTCAGTTTGGATTTTAAATTAGAGATATGCTTAAAGTTAGTTTGAGAAAGTTTAGTTTTATAATGTATTGGTTATTTAAAAAGTCCTCGTTCAAAGTTTGTAATTAAGAGGGAGATTAAGAGATTATTTAAGAAACAAAGAGATTTATTTGTGAGAGAGAGAGAGAGAGAGAGATTATTAGAGAGATGAATTTTTTTAGATTAATAAATTTTAGAAATTTCTCCTTCATTATAATAGTTTTGATTTATCTCTTCCTCCATAGACTATTTTAGGTATACTTTTATATATCAACAAGATGGAGGCGGATGGTGGCCATAGGGATGAGGTGGGGGTGATAGCGGTCATGGGGAGGAGGTAGAGGTGGTGATGCGCAGGTGGAGGTAGTGGCGAAGGACGGAGGCGGAGGCGGCCATAGGGCGGAGGTGGCGCCCATGGATTAGGGTTAGTTAATTAGGGTTAGGGTTAGGTTTAGAGGTAATTAAGGTTAGCAAGAGGGGTAAAAATAATTTTCTATCCACCCTAATGGTGTCTGGGCACCGAAGTGTAAAATAAAACTTTAGAGTATACGGTGTTTGAAATAATACTATAGGGTAT
Organism: Agapanthus africanus; assembly: GCA_030015575.1. Lineage (NCBI taxonomy): Eukaryota > Viridiplantae > Streptophyta > Magnoliopsida > Asparagales > Amaryllidaceae > Agapanthus > Agapanthus africanus. The sequence continues at coordinate 866,626,546 of JASDDO010000019.1, read as the reverse complement.
ATATAAGTGCTGAAAGTGTGAACATTGTGGTATTATTAAACAATCTATCCTAACAAGGGTGTAGGCATTTCAATGGGCCAGGTCGGATCCGAACTGATACCTTCCAGATGCAGATCCACTTATATTTAATAGATCCAGATCCTTCTATTTATCTAATGGGTCTAGACTAAATGTATCCATATCCGAATTCATTAAGCACCATGTTCAATCCGTTTATCAAGATTCTTTTAATTAGTTATCATAATTAAAAGAATTAGCTTGAACCATAAGCGAGCATGAGCGATGGAGACAACATTGAGAAAGAGAATGGAGAATTGGTATTAAAATTATTTATAGCTAACTAAACTAGCGTTTTTGCCGTGCGTTGCATGTAATTATAGAATTTTTTATGATAAATTTCTTTATTAATTTAACGACGCGCATCAAACTTATAAAATAATAATGACGTGATGGTTTAATTACTTGCATTATATTTGTAAATTACCAATGACCCAGCAATTTAATTATATGCATTCACTTATAAAATAATAATGACTAGCAGTTAGCTATGTGCATTGCACATAAAACTATGGTGGTTTTTTGTTTTATTTGTGTGGAAAAAAAGAAGCTACCAATCAATTTCAAAATTAAATGACCATCTTTTTTTGCACTATAATATTTAAGATATTTTGTTGATATGATTTAGTCAACTAAACATATAATTTCAATATGATTTAGTCCATTAAATATTATATCAGATCTAATTAAGAATTGGATAAAACGGGTCCGAACGGAGCTTATGCAGACCCGACCCATTAATTAAAGGTTTTAATAGATATGGATCGGATCGATGGATCTGGGTCTAGACCCGATCCATTGATAAGCCTAAATGGGTATGATCAAATATAATAATGCTTAGGAATGGAAAAATAAAATATCAAGACTCTAAGTCCTCTTAAATTTAAGAGAAAACTTGTGATAAAATATAGGAAAGGATAAGAGAGATGATATACATCTTTTATTTCTACTCACAGTGACACCTGACATGTGCTAAGAAATTTCATAATTTTTTAATAAAATAAACAATATTATAAGTGTTAATCTTCTTAAATTTGTCAGGAACATTTAATAAAATCAAAAACTTTATTGTTTTTACTACAAACCTTCCTATTTTCCTACCCATCAAGATTGAATAATACTCAACCTAGTATTTGTTAAGATTTATCATGTTTTAATTAAGGTAATAGTTGCAATATAGCCAATTAATATCCTATAAGAGTTACCCACAGCCAGTTAGTTGTGGCATGAGCGTGCGGTGTAGGAGATCTTGTGTTCGGGCCTCCGCACATGCAGGGTATTTCCCTCTTCCCGCTTGCCAGGAATGCTCGGTTGTCAAAAAAAAAAATTCAGTTAGCAAAAATGTTGTACTTTGGAACTTCTAAGATGATGACTAGAAACTAATTAAGGAAATAACAAACTAATTAATAAGATACTAGCGAATAAATTTCATCTCTATATATCTGATGCCCAATGATGGAAAGATTTTATATTGAATGCAGAGTAGGAAATATTTATAGGGATTTTGACGAAGGAGCAATAACCCTGCGCGCTACTAAAATTTTATTTGGAAGGTCGATTGCACTAATCATTGAAAGCTGACTTTCATATAAAATATTAAATCTGCCTCTCATATTCAAAACCAGCAAATTTACATTTAAAATAGGGAAAATTGTTTCCCAGCAAGATTTTAAGAAGTAACAAAACTCATGTATTTCTAAAATCTTTAAAAAAAACGGTACTCCAAAAATATAAAGATTGAAGCCCAAAATGACTTCTACGTCTAATAATTAGGATATTTTTTTCAAAAATCCTAAATTTACCCTTATTCTTATATGGTAAACTATTTTCTCAAAAATAAATAAAAATAAATTGGAGATCTTGTGCTTTTTCTTTTCTTCTCCTTCATTACTTCTCCTAAATCCTCCTCAAATCGCAAAATGATCTCTTATGTTCGAGCTCCAATAGCAAAATTAAATGCGGGTTAAGGTTTAACCCCTAAATCTAATCTCCATTCTCGAATCGTACTTCTCCATTCCTAATTCTCACTAATCCTAACCTCAACCTTGGCATGTATAGTCAGAGCTTGAGACTACAAAGATTGCAAAGATTTTGTTTATCTTACGACTCGGAATAATGATACGGTCACAAAAAATTAAGAGTCCATTTATCAAAGTAAAAAGTTAAAAATTAATTATCAGTTTTCTGAATGATAAATCAATCATTAATATTTGGAATAATAACATAGATTTGAAGTAATAGTATGTTTTGATGAGTTAAAACCACTTCTTATCTTGAAAATCGAAAATATGACACTTGAGTTGTTTTCTCTTTGAAGGATCGAAGAAGAAAATGGATGGGAGAAGATATTAGGGCTGGTAATTAAAAGAGGAAATAAGGCTAGACATAAATATCCGCATAAAATTTTCACCTATCTAATCGAACCCATATCTTAATATTTATTGAATCATAAAAGGGTATTATTGGAATATCTTCATAAATACGTATACAAATAAGAATATGTAGGGATTTGGTTTTAAAAACATTTCAATAGAATAGTTTGGGTTTTTATGACGGTTTTGAAACTTTTTGGGTATAAAAATAAATCCCTTCTTCAAATTGGGCCTGAAGATAATTTTCACTAAAAATTAACTTTTACATGATTAACAATTATCTATATATCTCAGCAAATTTAAATTCAAAATTTTATTGAACATGCATATATAAAACGCATGCCAAAAGATTAGATTTGTTTGAATCTCAAGTTGAAACCGATCTTTCATTATCCAAATTAAACGATTATAAATTAATACACATACAAATTTTCCAAAGACAGAAAAATAGATAGATGATGGAGATGATGATGAATGAGAAGAAAAAGGAGGAAGCCTACACCTGCTCTTCTCTCAGCCCTCAGCTATTAATTAATAAACCCTAATTAAACCCTAATCTTTTCTTAATGTATTTTCTTTTTTTCTAAATACCTACTTAACCTACAGATTTATTTTACTATGGATATCATGCATGCTCGATACACACACACTTTCTGTGAAATCACTTGCAAGATTCCGGTGTGTAAGCAAGCAATGGTGCTCGTTAACTTTTGATTCTGGTTTCATTGTGGTACATAACAAGAGAGCCAGTGAAATATATATATATCTCAAAAAACACTCTAATTGACGCATTCCACTTTACGATCTCGGACACAATGGTGAAATCAATGATTTCTCAGTTAATATCAAATTTGGAGATGGAGGAAATGTTAGTAGTTTGAATATATTGGTTGCATTTGTATGTGGGAAATAGTCCCACATCGGATGGAGAGACGAATACCCAAGTCTTTATAATAGTTCCCAATATTTAAATAATAACTTGAATAAAGTGAATAATGAGCCAAGTGGGCTTGATTTCTAGGAGGCTTGTAACATTTATTTACTATTGTCTTTGTTAAGGCATTTGGTTCGTCTTGGGCAGGCTTAGTAACAGAGTTTGACATTTTCAATTGCAGATTCAAAGGTTGGTTGTGGGTGTGTCTGTTCAACTCTTAATGGTCACAACAACCCCATTCAAACGGTTGTGTCTGTTCACAATCTATAAATTATGTCCTGCTCTTCAGATTTAAGGCATCTTCTTCCTTCTCCCATTGTGGGGGCAATATCATCTTTTGGAAAGTGTATCATACACGTCTCAAAACTTTGATCCGATCGTCTGTATGATCTTTACAGAAATATGAAGACACCAAAGGAAATCTGGAGCGCCCTTGAGACACCAAAGGAAATCCGATCGTCTGTATGATCTGTTCAACTCTTAATGGTCACAACAACCATTCAAACGGTTGTGTCTGTTCACAATCTATAAATTATGTCCTGCTCTTCAGATTTAAGGCATCTTCTTCCTTCTCCCATTGTGGGGGCAATATCATCTTTTGGAAAGTGTATCATACACGTCTCAAAACTTTTAATTCAAGTGTTCAGGTTCATTTCCAGAACCAAGATGTTATCAAACTGGATCGATTCGATGGGAGCAACTACACTAGATGGAAAGACAAGATGGTATTCTTGTTGACCGCCTTGAAGATATTTTACGTTCTTGATCCGATCGTCTGTATGATCTTTACAGAAATATGAAGACACCAAAGGAAATCTGGAGCGCCCTTGAGACACCAAAGGAAATCCGATCGTCTGTATGATCTGTTCAACTCTTAATGGTCACAACAACCATTCAAACGGTTGTGTCTGTTCACAATCTATAAATTATGTCCTGCTCTTCAGATTTAAGGCATCTTCTTCCTTCTCCCATTGTGGGGGCAATATCATCTTTTGGAAAGTGTATCATACACGTCTCAAAACTTTTAATTCAAGTGTTCAGGTTCATTTCCAGAACCAAGATGTTATCAAACTGGATCGATTCGATGGGAGCAACTACACTAGATGGAAAGACAAGATGGTGTTCTTGTTGACCGCCTTGAAGATATTTTACGTTCTTGATCCGATCGTCTGTATGATCTTTACAGAAATATGAAGACACCAAAGGAAATCTGGAGCGCCCTTGAAACAAAATACAAAAATGAGAAGAGAAGTACGGATAAATTTCTAGCGCTTAAATATTTTGAATTTAAGATGTCTGATGACATGCCAATCATGGATCAAGTGCATGAATTACAAATTCTCGTCTCTAGACTTAGTAACAGAGTTGACATTTTGAATTTCAGATTCAAAGGTTGTCTGAACAGAACTAACGGTTGTGGGTGTGTCTGTTCAACTCTTAATGGTCACAACCATTCAAACGGTTGTGTCTGTTCAATCTATAAATTATGTCCTGCTCTTCAGATTTAAGGCATCTTCTTTTTTCTCCCATTGTGGGGGCAATATCACCTTTCGGAAAGTGTATCATATACGTCTCAAAACTTTTAATTCAAATTCAAGTGTCCAGATTTATTTCCAGAACCAAGATGTTATCAAACTGGATCGATTCGATGGGAGCAACTACACTAGATGGAAAGACAAGATGGTGTTCTTGTTGACCGCCTTGAAGATATTTTACGTTCTCGATCCGATCGTCTGTATGATCTTTACAGAAATATGAAGACACCAAAGGAAATCTAGAGCGCCCTTGAAACAAAATACAAAAATGAGAAGAAAAGTACGGATAAATTTCTAGCGCTTAAATATTTTGAATTTAAGATGTCTGATGACATGCCAATCATGGATCAAGTGCATGAATTACAAATTCTCGTCTCTAAACTGAGCGAACTTGAAATTAAAGTCCCTGATTCGTTTCAAGTTGGAGCGATTCTATATAAAGTTCCTCCTACTTGGAATGAATACAGAAAGAAAATTCTGCACTCTCCGGAAAGTTTTACCATAGAGCAATTTCAGACTCATCTACAGATTGAGGCAGAGAACCGTGCACGTGACATGATTTTTCTTAGTTCTAAATCTAACTCTAAAGTGAATCATGTCAGTGAAAATGGTCATATAAAATTTCAGAACAATTTCAAAGTCCAGAAGAAGGGAAATTTTAAGAAATCTAATTTTGCAAAGAACAAGTGACCTTGTTATAACTGTGGAAAGAAAGGCCACTATATTAAAGATTGCAAATTCAGAAATACCGGAAAAAAACTTGGTTTCGGATCAGAAAATAGCAACAAGGCAAATCTAATAGAAAATGAAGTCAAAGAACTTGTTGCTATGGTTTCTGACATGTAGATAGGCATCATTACGGAATTGCATATGGCTGCGGTAACTAGAACTGGGGATTGGTGGCTGGATTCTGGCGCAACCATCCATGTATGCAATAACAAAGCAATGTTCAATACCTACACGGATCAAAAAGAACCTGAAGAGGTGTTGATGGGAAACCACGTTTCGGCCAAAGTGCTCGGTAAAGAAAGTGTTGAATTGAAGTTTACATCTGGACAGAAACTTACTCTGCTTAATGTATTTCATGTTCCTGTTTTGAGGAAAAATCTTGTATCTGCAAATATGTTGTGCAAGAAGGGATTTAAAATTGTTCTAGAGTTTGACAAAATTGTAATATCGAAGAATGGTATATTTGTAGGAAAGGGATATTCCTGTGATGGCACGTTCAAACTCAGTATTAATGAAATAAATTGCGTGTTTGCTTATGTTGTTGAGTATTCTTTTTCCTTATGGCATGCTAGACTATGTCATTTAAATTTTCGCTCTTTAAAGTATATGTCTAAACATGGTTACATTGCATGTCAAAATGATCATAATGATAAATGTGAGATTTGCGTAGAAGCAAAAATGACTAGAAAACCTTTCCCTAAAATCGAAAGAGATACTAATTTATTAGAACTTCTTCATTCTGATATTTGTGAATTAAATGGTCAATTAACTAGAGGAGGAAAAAGATATTTTATAACCTTTACTGATGATCATTCTCGTTTTACATATGTATATTTATTAAGAACAAAAGATGAAGCATTTGAGAAATTTAAAGAGTATAAATCAGTTGTAGAAAATCAGAAAGATAAAAGGATTAAAATTCTTAGAAGTGATAGAGGGGGAGAATATTTTTCTGATTCTTTTTCTCAATTCTGCGAAATGCATGGTATTATTCATCAAAGAACTGCACCTTATACGCCTCAACACAATGGATTAGCCAAAAGGAAAAATAGGACCTTAGTTGAAATGGTAAATGCTATGCTTTTAAATGCTAAATTACATTTTAATCTTTGGAGTGAGGCGCTTTTAACAGCATGTTATATTCATAATAGAATACCATCCAAGAAAACTCATGTTTCACCATATGAAATTTGGAATGGTAGAAAACCCAATTTAAACTATATTAAAGTGTGGGGGTGCATAGCATATTATAAAGTGACTGATCCATATAAATCTAAATTAGGGCCGAGAGGCATTAGAAGTATATTTGTTGGATATGCACAGAATTCTAAAGAATATCGACTTCTAGATTTAGAATCAAATGTCATAATTGAGCCGATACATGTTGCATTTTTTGAAAATAAATTTATGCATGACAATGTTGATTCTAATTTGTATAATGATGAAAATGCAGCAACTTCTAAGAAAATTACAAATGAGAAAAGAAGAGAAAGCAATGAAAATATTGAACCAAGAAAAAGTCAAAGAATCAGGAAAGAAAAATCTTTTGGTCCTGATTTTATTGATTCGCGTTCAATAGTCTTTCTCGTTGAAGGAGATAGAACCAAAGTGCTTAACAAAGTACATATTCTACTTAATATAGAAGATGATCCTAAAATATTTAGTGAAGCAATGTCATCAAGAGATACTGCATTTTGGAAAGAGGCTATTGATGACGAAATGGACTCAATAATGTCTAACAATACTTGGATATTGGTTGACTTGCCTCAAGGATCTAAGCCTATAAAGTGTAAATGGGTATTTAGAAGAAAACTAAATACAGATGGCTCTATACAAACTTTCAAGGCAAGATTAGTGGCTAAAGGATTCACACAAAAAGAGGGCATAGATTATTTTGATACTTATGCACCTGTGGCTAGAATAACATCCATTAGAGTTCTTATAGCTTTGGCTTCAATATATAATTTATATGTGCATCAAATAGATGTAAAAACAGCCTTTTTAAATGGTGAATTAAATGAGGAAGTATACATGGAACGTCCCGAAGGTTTCATACTTCTTGGAAATGAGAACAAAGTTTGTAAATTAACTTAGTCGCTATATGGTTTAAAACAGGCCCCTAAACAATGGCATGAGAAATTTGATAAAGCAATAATATCAAATGGTTTTAAGCATAATAGTGCGGATAAATGTGTATATTCCAAATTCAATCAGAATTATGGGGTAATCATATGTCTCTATGTAGACGACATGTTGATATTTGGTACAAACATGATTGGAATAAATGAAACAAAAATGTATTTAACTTCAGTATTCAAAATGAAAGATTTGAATGAAGTAGATACTATTTTAGGAATAAAGGTGAAAAAACATAGTGAAGGGTTTGTGCTAAACCAATCTCATTATATAGAGAAATTATTAAATAAATTCCAACATCTTAATATTAAAGAAAGTGTTACTCCGTATGATCCGAGTATGAAATTAAATGAGAATTGTGACAATGTAATTGCACAATTAGAATATGCTAGCGCTATTGGAAGCCTTATGTACGCGATGCATTGTACAAGGCCTGATATAGCTTTTGCAGTATGCAAATTGTCACGATATACCAGTAAACCCAGTACTAATCATTGGAAGGCCATCAGTAGAGTTCTTAGGTATCTAAAAAGAACAAAAGAGTTTGGTCTATTTTATTCCAATTATCCTGCAGTACTAGAAGGTTACTCGGATGCAAGTTGGATCACAAGTGCAAGTGATATTAAATCCACAACAGGTTGGGTATTTACAATTGGAGGCGGTGCCATTAGTTGGGCCTCTAAGAAACAAACTTGCATCACACATTCAACAATGGAATCTTAATTTGTCGCTTTGGCTGCTGCCGGCAAGGAAGCGGAATGGCTGAGAAATTTTTTATTGGATATAGAGTTGTGGCCACAACCAATGCCATCTATTTCCTTGCATTGCGATAGTGAGGCGACTATGTCTAGAGCTTATAATAATGTTTATAATAGTAAATCTAGACACATTAGCTTAAGACATAAATATATTCGAGAATTAATAACTAATGGAATAATTACCATAGTTTATGTGAGATCTGCAAAGAATTTAGCAGATCCCTTTACCAAGGCATTATCTAGAGATTTGGTAAAGAATACGTCAATTGGAATGGGACTTAAACATTTACAATTTGGCACCAGTAATGGTAACCCAACTTTAATTAGTAAAAACTAATTTTAATAGTTCAATGGGTAATAACAAGTTACTGTCATATGCCTGTATTGCACTAGACGTCTCATTCTTATATAAATAAGTATCTGGTGTTGTCTGTTACGATAAAGAGAATGAGCAAAAGCTCTCAATGGAGTTATTTAATTTTTAAATATCCACAGTAACAGGGATATAATAAAGGAAACTCCACCTATATTAGCATAGAAGTGGTGCCGCTTCAACAAGAGATATGAAGTATTCTCTTATAAATGCTTATGAAGTACAAGATTAGCACATGGCCATAATAGTGCTAAAGCAGTTATAAACCTCTTAGAAAATAAGATGAATATTGTGTGTGTTGTATTTCAAATTCTAATAATAAAAGTTTTGGTTTAATCTGCGGACACCAATAACTTTGTTAGACGATTGATATATATACACTAATGGAAGGTTTAAATCGAGAGACACCTTTCTTTATGCATAATATTTGTCACGAGAGAGATGTGGTTGCAGCAAATATATACAAACTAGTAGGGGATTGTTAGTAGTTTGAATATATTGGTTGCATTTGTATGTGGGAAATAGTCCCACATCGGATGGAGAGACGAATACCCAAGTCTTTATAATAGTTCCCAATATTTAAGTAATAACTTGAATAAAGTGAATAATGAGCCAAGTGGGCCTGATTTCTAGCAGGCTTATAACATTTATTTACTATTGTCTTTGATAAGGCACTTGGGCACTTGGTTCATCTTGGGTTGACTTAGTAACAGAGTTGACATTTTGAATTTCAGATTCAAAGGTTGTCTGAACAGAACTAACGGTTGTGTCTGTTCAACTCTTAACGGTCACAACCATTCAAACGGTTGTGGTTGTGTCTGTTCAACTCTTAATGGTCACAACCATTCAAACGGTTGTGTCTGTTCAAGTCTATAAATTATGTCCTGCTCTTCACATTTAAGGCATCTTCTTCTCATTATCTTCTAAGAGAGTTTTCAAGGGCTTTGTTGTATCTTGGGGATGATTGCCTTCTACTGTACTCCCATAGTGGGGGCAATATCATCTTTCGGAAAGTGTATCATACACGCCTCAAAGCTTTTAATTCTGTCTTAACCAAATTAAAACTCAACAGGAAAGAGAATACGCATTATCCAATACCTGTAACGGATTAGCCTTCGGTCACTCTCAGACGTCAACGCTGGATAAACACGATTATCTTTTGAATCCCTCCACTCGAATTTGTAAAGCTCCCTAAAGGACGCAAGGACAATTTGGGTTCAATGGGGTTAAGGTTTGATGCATCTATAGGCCGTATATTATAAGGTGCATGGTTATGCTATATTATAGGAAAGGCTCAATGGTTTTGGCTTTCGAGGTACTCACCGTGGGGTCTCGAGAGTGGAGATGTGTTGGAGATACAAATTAAATGCATACCGATCCTCGAGGGTCCGGCTGTCTTAAATGGAACCCTCTATTGGTTAATGGGAGTTACAGCTCCGTTACAGATAGGTATTTTGGCGTTTGATATCAAAGATGAGTTTCGAGTGGTGTCGTCCCCCAAGTCGCCTTACTCCCTACTTTTATTGATGGCATTGCTTTTCTGATGTTACAAGAGGTGGGAGGGCTAGCTACTTTGCATCGTAGAGGATCTTAGCCGTCTCACGCAACCTCTCTTAAGAATATGTATGCTAAGTAATGGAGGTCGGAATCTCCCTCAAATATTGTCCTCCGTCGATCTTACTGTCAGCGAGGCTGAACGGTTGAGATTTGAGATGAGGGTTGAGCGTATGGGTCTCAATGGGTTATTGGTTGTCGTTAACACCAAGCTACCTGCAAAGAAAGTCCCGGGATGGGAAGCTACCGCAGGACCCTCCGACGATCAAGTAAGTACCGAGAAATGATAATGGCAGGGTAGCAGCGTATTGGAAACGAGTTTGAGGTACCTGGTAGAGGGGTTTATATGGCGGTCGTATAGAGCGAGCTGATACGAGATTATCGCCGTCCGTCACGCCCCTGCGTCACGTTCGCGTTGATGGAAGGATACGCCCATTAATGGCGAGATAGGCTCATTAACGGTGAGATACGCTAGCGTGAGATGCGGGACGTGGATCGGCGGAGATCTCGTCATGGCGGGATACATGGAGCCGTTACGAGGAAGCCCATGCTCCATGCTCCCGGCCAGATGGGGAAGCTAAGGAAACTCAGCTCGGAGACGAGCGAGGAGGCTGAAGAAGCTTAGCTCGGTAACAGCTCAGAGACGAGTGAAGAGGCTGGGGAAGCTCATGTCACGTCCCGCTTCCTAGTGTGCAGAAGTGGTGACGTGGTAAGCCCGCAACGTATTCACTAAGAAATAAATACGTTAAGCGTAATTAAGTAATATATGTATAAAATGCACAAGAATTGACAAGAGATATAAAATAAACAGCAACTTTTATTAACATTCATCTTTACATTACAACTGCTTTGAAAAGGAAAGATACAATAATATAAAGTAATGCCTAAACATTGGCATACAAACTGAAATAAATACAAGATGAACTAGAAGTCCTGCTGGGTAGTGAACTAGTATACGTCCTCCTGGCTCGGCATGATCTCCTGAGAGTCCGGTCCTCCTGACGAACATTCCAAAGAAAAAAATAGAAAGGAATGTAGTCAGCGAACTAGCGCTCGGTAAGTCCCAAAAGAAAGAAAGGAATATAGTAAATAATGAGAATTGAACTGGTAAGTTGTACATGTATAAGATTGCTATTCTAACGTAGTTGTTGTAGCTTGGTATAGAAAGTATTTGTGTATGCGAGAGAAGTCCATCTTACCCTATGGAATATGGTAATATGTAGTACAAGACCCGTCCAAACCCACGGAACAACAGCACGAGAGTTCATATAGGTGTCTTTCAGTGATCATCTCGTGCCACGCTATACATTCCGTATCAATCTACCCCGTTAACCCCGCGTAATGTATTGTATCGATTATATTATAAGTCTTACCGAAACCATGGATACAAGTTGTTCAAGTAGTCAGGTTCAGGATGTAAGCTTGCAGTCATGTCAAGTTATAGCCATGGTTCGGTCAAGCCAAGTCATGTATTCAGGTTTGATATGCAGGTTCATGTTCAAGTATACATGTTAGAATTTGGATTCAGAATTGGATTCTGATTTGAGTTTGGATTCTGGTTTGATTTAGACTCAGACTTGAGTCAGACACTTGTAACTGATTTAGATCCTGAATTAGCTTCGGAAGTTATCGGTAACTGCTGCACATGCACGGCAGGATTTGTGTCTTTTTCCAAGACAATTACCATTGATAACACCGTTAAGTTTTCTACCTTAAATAGGCAAGCACTTACTTTCTTCGGCTTCCTGAGGCTCAAGAGAATTGATCCCGCTTAAATATATATTTACTAAAGTCTTTAAATATTGTTTTATATAACTCGAGAGGGTTTTATGAAAATATTTTTAATATAATTAAAAATAAACCTCGAAAAGTTATTTATATTATTTAGGGTTTTCATGGATATGAATTTTAAAGATTTTGAGGTATTTTAGTGATAATAGCTTAGCTTGGAAAGTTCAGGGTATTTTACTGTAAAGCTTGACTTTTGTTGGTATCTTGATGGTATTTTGATGAAACTTGTAATTCTTTCGTTTGAAAATTATAAGGTTATTATATTTTGAAAATATAAGTATTTTGTAATATTTATATAATTATTAAAAATTAAATTTTTAATTAAGTAGAAAAATTCGTTTTTCTTAAAAACTGTATATAAAAACCTTTCGAGATCGAATGCTCCGTGAGGAGGTCTGCATCTCGCTCTACTAACCCAAGAATGTGTGATAATCTGCACCATCCAATAGTGAGTCCCCTAAAAAGGGTTGTAGAGGCATATTTGCAAAGGAATTTTAAAATACAATTCCAAAGAAAACCGTTTTTTATAGTAAATGGTATTTTAATGTAATCTTGTGTTCGTAACTAAAATTCATACAAGGGTATATCGTTCTATTGAACCATGTGTGTATGTGAGAGGTAGGTCGTTACCTCGTGAATTTTTCTAAACGTATGTTTAAGCAAAATATTAAAAGATGATATATACAAACTTCATGGTATTTTAATGTAAAAGTTAAGTTAAAGTAATTTTGCATGATATTTTTGATTAAAAATTGGTTTTAAACATTGGTTTTATGTTAACAAGTATGGTGTAGGAATATGAATGAAAAATATGCAAGAAAAAGTGAACTTTCTAGGGTTTAGAAGAAGATGTCGGTATTAACTCCATTTCCGACATATGTTGTGAAAAGATATTTTCAAAGAAGAAGGAAAGAGATTGGGAGAGACTTACTAGCTAATTAGGTTAAGAGAAGGTAGAAGGAGGGAGGGTTGTCGTCGTGGCTTCGCGGGGTTACCGGAACTTGCTTCGATTCTCGCCGGAAGTTAATCTCTTGCTAACTCCATTTGAACTTCACTTGTGCTTAGAAAATTTGAAGAGTTTTGGCTATAATTTTCAGAATGATGAAAGGCTAGAGCATGGGGTAATATTTATAGTGTGGAATTAGGGTTTTAGAGTTAAAATAGTGAATTAAAATGCATTAGAAATGATGATAAATGGGGAATTGAAAGGTCTCTGTTTGATTGCAGAGAGTTAGGAGTAGGGGAAGGGTCATGTGTGCAAAGCCTTGGCCTCATTGGGCTTGGGGGGATCGTCGGTGTCGGCCCTAGGGAGAATCTCACCGGTCGTTTTGGTGAAGGGGGCCGGTGGATTGATGCCATGTGTTCATATCCATATTAACTCCCTTTTGCACATGTTTGATTTCTTCAGACTTTTCATTTTTATGTGCATTGCACGTGTAAACTTTTGGACTTCCAAAAGTTTAAAAAATAAATCAGGAAAAAATAATGTGTCTGATGGAAATCGAACACACAGATTATGTCACAGCGGTGCAGGGGCTTTACCAGTGAGCTACAAATTGCTTCTTGCTGTTCTTAAACAAAATATACTTATAACTTATACTTATAACTTGTACTCAGGCTTGTAAATCCTTTCTGTACATTAAACTGAAAAATTTTGTACAGTAAATTCAGAGTCGTTACAGCTCAGCTCTGTGACAGCTCGGAGACGAGCGAGGAGGCTAGGGAAGCTCAAGTGTAGGATAGCTCGGAGGCGAGTCGTTGGCTGGTTGCTAGGCAAACAGGGAATGTATTTAGGGGAGGCCCCCCAAAGGTCGGATGATATCTCGGAAATGAGACGCCGAGAAATGTCCCCTTCGCATGGTACTTCAATGAGTTGGTTGGTGCAAGTGAGAGACTTGTCATCCGCTGCGTGTCTTGATCAGGGGAATCCGCACTTGTGAGCACCATCATTAGCCCCCCACTCTCGTTCCGACCTATTTATGGGTCGGGTCGATAATGGTCTACTCGGTTTTCTCTATTCAGCTTGGTGTCAAGGATTCTCCATGGTGGTTTGTCCGAGAACGATATGGCGTTTGGCGGTTGTGTCTCTCTGATCTCCATGCCCACATGGCGATAATTAAGTGCCCTAATCTTCGAACGCATTTTTGTTGGGCAGAAAGCTACCCACGGTGGACGGGCCGAGCAGGAAGCTACCCGGTCGTCTGGTGATGAGGACTTTGGATCCACAGCGTTGTTGAATAGGAAGCTACCAGCTGCGGATGGGCCGAGCAGGAAGCTTCCTGGCGGCCTCATGATGAGGGCTTTAGATCTACGTCTTCGTTGGGCAAGAATCTATTGTTCCCGCCAAAATTTTCTGCGCAAAAGAGCCCAAGGTATCAAATGGCAGTGATACGCTTAAGAAAATGCAAAGCAGTATTTTCCGGGCTTTATTTTGACAAACTTCCGAATGAAAACCAGCTAAATTCTGATGGTATCGAAAGCTTCTCGAAAAATCCTTCGATTTGATATATTATGGGTCTCATAATTCATCCGGGATCAAAGGTTATGAGCAAATGTGCTATGCATGTGTAATCTAAGTAATGTTCTACTACATGGGGGATACAATTTTAGTCGCACATCGGGAAAAAGAGAGATCTCTTCTCTACCACTCCCATATAAATAAGAGGGGATACCCTTAGAAAAAGGATGAGAATTCAATTCTCAAAGGAGCTTAGTTCTCCATAGGAGCTTAGTGCTCCGAGTTAGGGCCATAGCTGCCCCCCCCATAATGCGCAAGCGCCATGTGCGTTACGTGCAACGCACGTGCGCCCGCCACATGTGCACCACATGCAACGCACGTGCGCACCACGTGCGAGGATTCAATCCTCAAAGGATCTTAGTGCTCCAAGTTAGGGCCATAGCTTCCCCCCATAATGCGCATATGCGCAAGCGCCATGTGCGCTACGTGCAACGCACGTGTGCCTGCCACATGCGCACCACGTGCGCCCGCCACGTGCGCACCACGTGCAACGCACGTGCGCACCACGTGCGAGGATTCAATCCTCAAAGGAGCTTAGTTCTCCAAGTTAGGGCCATAGTTGTCCCCATAATGCGCATATGCGCAAGCTCCATGTGCGCTACGTGCAAACATGTGCGCCCAACACGTGCGACGCACGCACGCCCAACACGTGCGACGCAAGTGCGCGAACGCAAAGAAACCTTTTTCAGCAGCGAGAAGTTTAAGCTCCAACCTGTTCTTCCCCCCTGATGAGTGGGACATGGTTCAAAGGGTATATCCTTCCACACCTTCGATATATGGCGCTGTAATCTCTCAATGTCGTCGGAGAGGTAGTGGGTCCCAACGACCAATGATCTTTCTTTCCAAAAAAGAAAAATAGGAGGAGACCACCCCATAAGCTTCTAAAAAAATATACAGAAGCCTCCCAAAAGCTCCCACAAAAGAGAATTTAATTCTCAAACTAAGAGTTTAACTCTTCTCAAAGAACTTAGTTCTTTCTATGGATCTGAGATCCGCAAGACAAATTTCCCATAAGTTGAGAATTTAATTCTCATCGGGAAGATCTTGTTCTTGAGAATCAAAAATTCATGGAAGAACGAATTTGAAAAGAAAGAAGATGGAGTTCAAATCAAGAACTTAGTTTCTTCAAATCAAGAACTTAGTTCTTTAAAGAACCCGACTCAAGATCCTCAAAATAATGATCTTGGTGATCCTTAATGGTCAAAACACCATTGAAAGAGGTTTAACATCTCGGAGAAGATGGAGTTCAAATCAAGAACGTAGTTTCTTCAAATCAAGAACTCAAAGTTGATTCAAGATCCTCAAAATAATGATCTTGGTGATCCTTAATGGTCAAAACACCATTGAAAGAGGTTTAACATCTCGGAGAAGATGGAGTTCAAATCAAGAATGTAGTTTCTTCAAATCAAGAACTCAAAGTTGATTCAAGATCCTCAAAATAATGATCTTGATGATCCTTAATGGTCAAAACACCATTGAAAGAGGTTTAACCTCTCGGAGAAGATGGAGTTAAAATCAAGAACGTAGTTTCTTCAAATCAAGAAATCAAAGTTGATTCAAGAGCTACAAAATAATGACCTTGGTGATCCTTAATGGTCAAAACACCATTGAAAGAGGTTTAACCTCTCGGAGAAGATGGAGTTCAAATCAAGAACGCGGTTTCTTCAAATCAAGAACTCAAAGTTGATTCAAGATCCTTAAAATTATGATCTTGGTGATCCTTAATGGTCAAAACACCATTGAAAGAGTTTTAATCTCTCGGAGAAGATGGAGTTCAAATCAAGAACGCAGTTTCTTCAAATCAAGAACTCAAAATTGATTCAAGATCCTCAAAATAATGATCTTGGTGATCCTTAATGGTCAAAACACAATTAAAAGAGGTTTAACCTCCCGGAGAAGATGGAGTTCAAATCAAGAACCCAGTTCTTTAAAGAACCCGATTCAAGATCCTCAAAATAATGATCTTGGTGATCAAAATACCATTAACAGAGAAACATCAGTAGAGATCAAATCTCCAAAAGAACTCAGCGCTTCACGTGAGCACTCAAGGCCAAGTTATATAGCGCCTCACGTGAAACACACGTGATGGCCACAAGGATAAAGTGTTTAACACTTATATAAAGATGGGGAATAAATCCAAGCGAACATCACCACCTTTAAAAGCATCACGTGGGACACGTGAGCACTCTCAAATTCTAGTGTTTAACACTGCCTCAAAGTATCATGTGGGGTCACGTGATCGCTGAAAATATATAAAGGAACCAACTTCAACCACAAATCGGTTAAGTTCCTCCTGAGATTAAATCTCCAGCAAACCGAGCCTCTATGCTCAGAACTGACAACTCCTCGATTTGGGATTTGGTTCAAGGGTACATCTCTTTACACCTCTGATACATGTCGTTGTAATCCTTCAATGTCTTCAGAGAGGTGGAGGGTCCCAATAACCAATAACTCTTGGCGCACCCCAAAACAAATGAGCCAAAACTCTATAGACTATGATGTCCTTAAACATGGACTATGATGTCCTTAAAACCAATGGACCGCAACGTCCCTAAACTAAACTCTATAGACTATGACGTATTTAAACTATGGACCATGATGTCCTTAAACTTATGGACCGCAACGTCCCTAAACTAAACTCTATAGACTATGACGTCTTTAAACCATATGGACTATGAGGTCCTTAAACTCATGGACTATGATGTCCTTAAACTGTATGGACTATGAGGTCCTTAAACTCATAGACTATGATGTCTTTAAACTTTACAGACTATGATGTCTCTAAACTACCACGGACTATGATGTCCTTGAACCCAATGGACCACAACGTCCCTAAACTAAACTCTATAGACTATGACATCTTTAAACTATGGACTATGATGTCCTTAAACTTTATGGACTATGAGGTCCTTAAACTCATAGACTATGATGTCTTTAAACTTTACAGACTATGATGTCTCTAAACTGCCACGGACTATGATGTCCTTAAACTCAATGGACTGTAATGTCTTTAAACTAAAACAATAGAGCCCAAATGCTCTTTTGTTGGATCTAAATGATCCTAAAACCCTGTTAAGTAGATCTTAGTCTAAAATTGGACTAACGTATCTTTAACAAACATTTAAGTTGATCTTAATCTCAAATGAGCTTAATGATCCTTAAAACAAACCCAAACCCAAATCTAAGAAAATACGGATTTGGACTAATCCACGCCCTACGGGCGACAACATAAATTAGTCTCCGTATACAATCCATGGGCAACCAAAAACAAAACAAACACACACGACACGAAGTGACCTTCTGGAGCAGGAGAAAATGGTTACCGCGATGCGGTAACGTAATTAACTTCAGGGGCTTGCGCCTGCAAGGAAGAGCGTCCCCACAATCAAAAACCCCTCACAATGAGGGGGAATCTGACGAAGTCTGCTACATCGGTCGCATCCGTCTAAACTCTGATACACGATGCCATAAATCAACTTGGCATCTTCGGAGAGGTGGACGGATAAAACCAAATAGCATCTGCCCCTAAATTCAGGCAAGACGACCTATGCGGTTTCGTCTTTGTTTTCGGCGGTGAACAGATTCTTGCACGCCCGGTGGGACCTTTTCCTCTTTCCACTCCACACTTCGTGTGTCGTGTTTTTCCGCGATCAAATAATCGCGGTATATATGTTTGTGGTTGCCCTCAGGGGAGGGGATACTGATGCCGGCGTTTCGTCTCTATGAATAATGGCGTTTGCTGCCACTCTAGCAACTCAGGCTCTGTCATATCCTGTGGAGTCAAGTATGGGCCACTTGCAATCTCAAATCTCTGCAATCCAGCTCTTCAAGAAATCAACGGGCTTCTCTTTGGGTCGATACTCCCACTTCCCACCCTCGGTGCCTCAACGCCGATGAAGGAAGCCAAGAGGAAGTCCGTCTTCCACATGCCGGTTCCCCAAATTGCAGCTTTGCCAACGAAATCAGTTCTGAAACAACTGACACCTGCCAAGAACCAAGGTCAACGCAGGGGCAAAATATTCAAACTCTCAAAGGAAACAGGGGGCAGGCTCAGCAAAATCCTGAAGCTAATCAAATCCCGGCCGTAAGAAACGGTCGATGTCGATATCGGCATCATACAAAATGAGCTGGGGGCAGTTCCCTGTATGGTCCTGTTTCAACCCCAGTGGTGAATGTTGTTGTTCCAACTGGGAACAACTTCAAAATGTTGCGAAAGGTCAGAAAAAATTCTCCTACCGCAATATTGAAGAAGTCTCCGCAGCCCATGGAGATCCCACGAGAGCAGAAACCAGTTCGCTCCCTGAGAAAACTTTCCTCATCTATATATAAGGTGTAGAAGCGGGTGAAGGGGGCTCACCCCAAGACGGATCCTGATATAGCAGTTCCTCCCAAAACCAAAACGGCTTTTCACAAAAAAGAGAGGCCCAATAATGCTCAAGTGCCCGAAGCAAACTCCAAAGGCCAAAACTCCAAACACCCCAAGCCTGGGTCCCTGACAAAAGTCCCTGACAAAGGCCCAATAATGCTGTAGTTCACATAGTCTATGTGGTGAATTCCAAAGACGAAGTTCGAGTTTCTACTAGTCACCGAACTCAAACTCGGTCCCTGACAAAAGTTCAACTGCAAACGTGAAAAGCTGCAGGATATGCTCGCTCATCCGGCAGCAAACGATAATCCATCGCCTAAGGAAAGTCCCGAGGACGCACCTGAAGAAAGAATAAAGAAGGAGTCGGATATTGATTTCCTAAAGCGCGCTCTGAAAAAGAAAGATGAAGAAGCGGCAGAAATGTCCACTAAAATGAACCAGATGGCCCTTCTGATTCAGAATATGGCTGGAATGATGGTTCAATCGGAACCACAAGCGAATGAACTGCCGGTAGTCGCTCTTAAAGACAAGGGTGACATTTCAAATCCTCTACGAGTCTCATCAACGGCCGAAGAGGAAATGATTCCAAAAGTAAAGTTGAACGAATATGCCGTTCAGCAAATCAAAACTCACTACGCCAGTGAAGCCGCAAATAGATCAATCAAGACCGGTCGACCGTATCCGACATGGTACGATCAAATACAGTACCCGCCAAAGTACACAATTCCAACGTTCCACATGCACAAAGGAACTGGGAATCCTCGCCAGCACATTACGTGATTTAAATCCATGTGCGGAAATACTGGAGGAAATGATATACTCCTCCTATGACAGTTCGTCAGCTGTCTGGCGGGCATTGCCTTCGAATGGTATGCGAAACTCCCAAATGATTTCTTGAAGAGCTTCAATGAAATGGATATGCTCTTCTGTCAGGGATTCGCTAATGAGAACGAACATACTACCGTGACGGGGCTGGTCAACGAAAGGGTTAGACCGAATGAAACTTGGGTTCAATATGTTACCCGATGGCGAAATCTCTGGTCAAATACGAGCAACGTATCGACGAAGCGGCAGCTGTGGGAATGTTCATAGCCACCCTTGACCCAAATTCAAAAGGCATCCTCGTATATGTCCCTCTTCAAGCCGACGACCTTCCAAAAACTCATGGATAAAATGGCTTGATTGGATCAAATGGGTCAAGACTCTTTCTCATCCAATGATGACGAGTGAACAGCGGAGGTAAGATGGCGTTTGTCGCCTACGCTCAACAAAAATAAGCGGCTCTGAAGCAACCTGTCGCTAAAATAGCGACGACGTGGGTACTCGTTCCCTCCGAGATATACACAGGGGGCATATTCCTCACTGGCGGAAGAATCTCTGTGCAGAATGGTCCTTTCTTCTCAAAAGGTAGGAAGGATATTAAGGGGCCTACAAACAAGTCCTACAACCTAGTGGAATGCCTCGCTAAAAAAACGGTATATCCATAAGCGAAATGGGCACGGATGAAAACCCGAAAGGGCGCCATGAGTAAAAACAGCAGGGCTACCGGTGAGTTTGTGAAAACCCGAAAGGGCGCAGACTCGTAAAAAAAATCGTGCACACTTGAAAGGTCCTCTCGACCTTGTAAGGAGAAAATACCTGCGTGAGATCCTTACGACTCATAAGGGAGCAACACACTTAGGGATCCCTACGATTCCTCAGGAGAAATTACACTTACGAGATCCTCACGACTCGTAAGGAGAACCCTCTTATGAGACCTCACAGCTCATAAAATTCAAAAGCCTTAAGCTACAGGGATCTGAACCTGTTCTTAAGCCATCACATTTCCCAGACTGCCCTACAAACGGTTCAATGATGACCCTTGTATACAATCCACGGGCATAAATAAACGTCTCCCCCACCAAGTTCCACCGATGGCGCGAAATGTCCTCATGTGGTGAACGACACTTGTAAGTCCTCTTGACTTATAAGGAGAAAACACTCTTGTAAAATCCTTACGACTTATAAGAGAACATGTACTTAAGAATCCTCACGATTCCTAAGGAGAAATCGCACCTATAAGATCCTCACGACTCGTAGGGAGAAACACCTTTATGAGACCCTTACGGCTCATGAATTCAAAAGCCTTAGTCGACGGGATCCTAACCCTGTTTGCTAAGCTACCTTTGTTCGAATCGACAGAGGCAAATGATGATTCGCTCCTGGAAATGCCCCAGTGGTAGCGATGTTGAGGCCTAAATCAGCATCAAATTCCAAGTCCTTTCACGGCAAATGATAATTCGCTCCCGGTAATATTCCAGTCGCAGCGATACTGATGCTAAGATTGGTATCGGAACCCAAGTTCCGCACTCGCAGCGAAAAGTCAGCAAGACATAAATGCATATGAAATAGCCGAAATGATAGGGTAACTTGCAACGGAATCAGCAAGTAAAAGATATGCATACAAAAATAGCCGAAATGATTGGGCAACTCGCAATAAAAAGCAGCGAGTAAAAAGAAAAATAGCCGAAATGATTGGGCACCGCGAAAAATAGCCGAAATGATTGGACAATCGCGACTTTCGTGATATAAAAAGATGAAATGATAGAGCATCGCGGAAAGAAAAAAAAGGAAATGAAACTTTTTGCCCTGCAGGTAAGTCCATACTAACCCCTGTATACAATCCATGGGTATAAACGAAAAGGGAACCATATGTCCCAACAAACTCTGTCAAAGGGAATGTCAGATCTCGACAGCAACATCTGCATCCCAGAACACCAACAACGACATTTCTCCTCATGCCAGCAAGGCACGGACGCGACACCACCAATCGGAGTCACGACAAAGTCACCAGTTCCAAGACTCTACGGCTCACAGACAACCTAGAGTCAGCCCCGACACCGCAGAAAGCGGAAACATGTCAACCAATGACCTCCGTCCCGGGAACACGTTAGCCAATGACCTCCGTCTCGGAAATACGTCAGCGAATGACCTCCGTCTCGGAAATACGTCAGCCAATGGCCTCCGTCTCGGAAATACGTTAGCAAAAGACCTCTGTCTCGGAAATACATCAGCCAATGACCCCGTCTCGGAAATACGTCATCCAATGACCCCATCGCGGAAATACGTCAGCAAATGACCCCGTCGCGGAAATACGTCATCCAATGACCCCGTCTCGGAAATACGTCATCCAATGACCCCATCTCGGAAATACGTCAGCAAATGACCCCGTCTCGGACATACGTCATCCAATGACCCCGTCTCGGAAATACGTCAGCAAATGACCCCGTCGTGGAAATACGTTAGCAAATGACCCGTCTCGGAAATACGTCACCAAATGACCCCGTCTCGGAAATACGTCAGCAAATGACCCCGTTGTGGAAATACGTCATCCAATGATCCCGTCTCGGAAATACGTCATCCAATGACCCCGTCTCGGAAATACGTCATCTAATGACCCCGTCTCGGAAATACGTCAGCAAATGACCCCGTCTCGGACATACGTCATCCAATGACCCTGTCTCGGAAATACGTCAGCAAATGACCCCATCGCGGAAATACGTCAGCAAATGACCCCATCTCGGAAATACGTCACCAAATGTCCCCGTCTCGGAAATACGTCAGCAAATGACCCCATCGCGGAAATACGTCATCCAATGACCCCGTCTCGGAAATACGTCAGCAAATGACCCCGTCGCGGAAATACATCATCCAATGACCCCGTCTCGGAAATACATCATCCAATGACCCCGTCTCGGACATACGTCATCCAATAACCCCGCCTCGGAAATACGTCAACCAATGACGTCCCCGTCGAAGCAACGCTTCGACTCGGAAACAAGTCAACCATGACACCGTAGAAAACGGAGCAAGTCAACCATGATACCGCAGAAAGCGGAACAAGTCAGCCAATGACCTCCGTCTCGGAAACAAGTCAACCAACCTCCAGGGAAATCAGTGTCCTTGGCAAAACCTCTCGATTCAGGGAAATCAGCGTCTTTGGCGAGAACCTCGATTTGCGTCGACCCGCAAGGAAATCAGTGTCTTTGCAAAAATCTCTCGATTCGTCTCGACCCCAGCGAAATCAGTGTCCTTGGCAAAATCTTTCGATTCAGGGAAATCAGCGTCCTTGGCGAGAACCTCAATTCGTGTCGACCCGCAAGGAAATCAGTGTCTTTGCGAGAATCTCTCGATTCGTCTCTACCGGTGTGGAAATTAGTGTCCCTGCGCATAAAAGAAAATTCTCCTGTGAGATCCTTACGACTCTCAAGAGAAAACGCACTTAGGAATCCTCACGATTCTTAAGGAGAAAATACACCTACGAGATTCTCTCGACTCGTAGGGAGAAAAGTTTTTATGAGACCCTCACGGCTCATAAAGTTGAAAAGTCTTAGGCGGCAGATCCTAACCCTGTTTCCTAAGCCATCGTTGCCCTACAAAGGGATCAAGATGGACTATCCACGGACCACATTCTCCAAAGTCGAATATCGACAGGGAGGGGAAAAACCACTTACGAGTCCTCTCGACTTGTAAGGAGGAAAATTCTCTTGTGAGATCCTTACGACTCTCAAGAGGAAATGCACTTAGGAGTCCTCACGACTCCTAAGGAGAAGATACACCTACGGGATCCTCTTGACTCGTAGGGAGAAATAACCTTCTTAAGACCCTTACGGCTTATGAAGATGAAAAAGTCTTGGGCTACAAGAACCCTGAACTTGTCTCCTAAGCCCTCAATTCTACGGCCATGCATAACTCTGCACTACTTCACCCACGTACATACTTACGTAGGCAAAGTAGTGGGGGGCATTTGTTCCCGCCAAAATTTTCTGCGCAAAAGAGCCCAAGGTATCAAATGGCAGCGATACGCTTAAGAAAATGCAAAGCAGTATTTTCCGGGCAGTATTTTGACAAATTTCCGAATGAGAACTAGTAAATTCTGATGGTATCGAAAGTGTCTCGAAAAATCCTTCGATTTGGTATATTATGGGCCTCATAATTCATCCGGGATCAAAAGTTATGAGCAAATGTGCTATGCACGTGTAATCTAAGTAATGCTCTACTAAATGGGGATACAATTTTAGTCCCACATCGGGAAAATGAGAGATCTCTTCTCTACCACTCCCATATAAATAAGAGGGGATGCCCTTAGAAAAAGGATGAGAATTCAATTCTCAAAGGAGCTTAGTTCTCCATAGGAGCTTAGTGCTCCAAGTTAGGGCCATAGCTGTCCCCCATAATGCGCAAGCGGCATGTGCGCTATGTGCAATGCACGTACGTCCGCCACGTGCGCACCAAGTGCAAGGATTCAATCCTTAAAATAGCTTAGTGCTCCAAGTTAGGGCCATAGCTGCCCCCCATAATACGCATATGCGCAAGCGCTATGTGTGCTACGTGCAACGCACGTGCGCCCGCCACGTGCGCACCACGTGCGAGGATTCAATCCTCAAAGGAGCTTAGTTCTCCAAGTTAGGGCCATAGTTGCCCCCCATAATGCGCATATGCACAAGCTCCATGTGCGCTATATGCAAACATGTGCGCCCAACACGTACGACGCACGCGCGCCCAACACGTGCGGCGCACGTGCACGAACACAAAAAAGCCTTTTTCAGCAGCGAGAAGTTTAATCTCCAACCTGTTCTTCCCCCCTGATGAGTGGGACATGGTTCAAAGAGTACATCCCTCCACACCTTCGATATATGGCGCTGTAATCTCTCAGTGTCGTCGGAGAGGTGGTGAGTCCCAACGTCCAATGATCCTTCTTTCCAAAAAAGAAAAAGAGGAGGAGACCACCCCATAAGCTTCTAAAAAATATACAGAAGCCTCCCAAAAGCTCCCATAAAAGAGAATTTAATTCTCAAACCAAGAGTTTAACTCTTCTCAAAGAACTTAGTTCTTTCTATGGATCTGAGATCCGCAAGACAAATCTCCCACAAGTTGAGAATTTAATTCTCATCGGGAAGATCTTGTTCTTGAGAATCAAAGATTCATGGAAGAACGAATTTGAAAAGAAAGAAGATAGAGTTTAAATCAAGAACTTAGTTTCTGCAAATCAAGAACTTAGTTCTTTAAAGAACCCGACTCAAGATCCTCAAAATAATGATCTTGGTGATCATTAATGGTCAAAACACCATTAAAAGAGGTTTAACATCTCGGAGAAGATAGAGTTCAAATCAAGAACGAAGTTTCTTCAAATCAAGAACTCAAAGTTGATTCAAGATCCTCAAAATAATGATCTTGGTGATCCTTAATGGTCAAAACACCATTGAAAGAGGTTTAACATCTCAGAGAAGATGGAGTTCAAATCAAGAATGTAGTTTCTTCAAATCAAGAACTCAAGGTTGATTCAAGATCCTCAAAATAATGATCTTGGTGATGATCCTTAATGGTCAAAACACCATTGAAAGAGGTTTAACCTCTCGGAGAAGATGGAGTTCAAATCAAGAACGTAGTTTTTTCAAATCAAAAACACAAACTTGATTCAAGAGCCACAAAATAATGACCTTCGTGATCCTTAATGGTCAAAACACCATTGAAAGAGGTTTAATCTCTCGGAGAAGATAGAGTTCAAATCAAGAACGTAGTTTTTTCAAATCAAAAACTCAAAGATGATTTAAGATCCTTAAAATAATGATCTTGGTGATTCTTAATGGTCAAAACACCATTGAAAGAGGTTTAACCTCTCGGAGAAGATGGAGTTCAAATCAAGAACGTAGTTTCATCAAATCAAGAACTCAAAGTTGATTCAAGATCCTCAAAATAATGATCTTGGTGATCCTTAATGGTCAAAACACAATTAAAAGAGGTTTAACCTCCCGGAGAAGATGGAGTTCAAATCAAGAACCCAATTCTTTAAAGAACCCGATTCAAGATCCTCAAAATAATGATCTTGATGATCAAAATACCATTAACAGAGAAACATCAGTAGAGATCAAATCTCCAAAAGAACTCAGCGCTTCACGTGAAAATCACGTGAGCACTCAAGGTCAAGTTATATAGCGCCTCACATTAAACACACGTGATGGCCACAAGGATAAAGTGTTTAACACTTATATAAAGATGGGGAATAAAACCAAGCGAATATCACCACCTTTAAAAGCATCACGTGGGACACGTGAGCACTCTCAAATTCCAGTGTTTAACAATGCCTTAAAGTATCACGTGGGGTCACGTGATCGCTGAAAATATATAAAGGAACCAACTTCAACCACAAATCGGTTAAGTTCCTCCTGAGATTAAATCTCTAGCAAATTGAGCCTCTATGCTCAGAACCGACAACTCTTCGATATGGGATTTGGTTCAAGAGTACATCTCTTCACACATCTGATACCTGTCGTTGTAATCCTTCAACGTCTTCAGAGAGGTGGAGAGTCCCAATAACCAATAACCCTTGGCGCACCCCCAAACAATTGAGCCAAAACTCTATGGACTATGATGTCCTTAAATATGGACTATGATGTCCTTAAACATGGACTATGATGTCCTTAAAACCAATGGACCGCAACGTCCCTAAACTAAACTCTATATACTATGACGTATTTAAACTATGGACTATGATGTCCTTAAACTTATGGACCGCAACGTCCCTAAACTAAACTCTATAGACTATGACGTCTTTAAACCATATGGATTATGAGGTCTTTAAACTCATGGACTATGATGTCCTTAAACTTTATGGACTATGAGGTCCTTAAACTCATAGATTATGATATCTTTAAAATTTGCAGACTATGATGTCTCTAAACTGCCATGGACTATGATGTCCTTAAACCCAATGGACCGCAACGTCCCTAAACTAAACTCTATAGACTATGATGTCTATAAACTATGGACTATGATGTCCTTAAACTTTATGGACTATGAGGTCCTTAAACTCATAGAGTATGATGTCTTTAAACTTTACAGACTATGATGTCTCTAAACTGCCACGGACTATGATGTCCTTAAACTCAATGGACCGCAATGTCCCTAAACTAAAATAATAGAGCCCAAATGCTCTTTTGTTGGATCTAAATGATCCTAAAACCCTGTTAAGTAGATCTTAATCTAAAATTGGACTAACGTACCATTAACAAACATTTAAATTGATCTTAATCTCAAATGGGGTTAACGATCCTTAAAACAATCCCAAACCAAAATTTAAGAAAATACGGATTTGGACTAATCCACGCCCTATGGGCGACAACATAAATTAGTCTCCGTATACAATCCACGGGCAATCAAAAACAAAACAAACACACACAACACGAAATGACCTTCTAGAGCAGGAGAAAGTGGTTACCGCGATGCGATAACGTAATTAACTGCAGGGGATGCGCCTGCAGGGAAGAGCGTCCCCACAATCAAAAACCCCTCACAATGAGGGGGAATCTGACGAAGTCTGCTACATCGGCCGCATCCGTCTAAACCTCTGATACACGGTGCCATAAATCAACTTAGCATCTTCAGAGAGGTGGACGGATAAAACCAAATAGCATCTTCCCCAAATTCAGGAAAGACAGCCTACGCAGTTTCGTCTCTGTTTTCGGCGGCGAACAGCTACCTATTGTGGATGGGCCGAGCAGGAAGCTACCCGACCACCTCGTGATGAGAGCTTTAGATCCACATCTTCGTTGGGCAGGAATCTACCCATTGTGGATGGGTCGAGCAGGAAGCTACCCGACCGTCTCGTGATGATGGCTTTGGATCTACAGTGTTGTTAGGCACAAAGCTACCCACTGCGGATGGGCCGAGCAGGAAGCTTCCAGATGGCCTCGTGATGAGAGCTTTAGATCCACATCTTCGTTGGGCAGGAAGCTACCCATTGTGGATGGGCCGTGCAGGAAACTATGCGGCCGCCTCGTGATGAGGGTTTTAGATATACATCTTCATTGGGCAGAAAGCTACCCATTGTGGATGGGCCGAGCAGGAAGCTACCCGGTCGCCTCTTGATGAGGACTTTAGATCCACAGCGTTGTTGGACAGGAAGCTACCCGCTGCGGATGGGCCGAGCAGGAAGTTTCCCAGCAGCCTCATGATGAGAGCTTTAGATCCACGTCTTCATTGGGCAAAAAGCTACCTATTGTGGATGGGCCGAGCAGGAAACTACATGGCCGCCTCGTGATGAGAGCTTTAGATCCATGTCTTCGTTGGGCAGGAAGCTACCCATTATGGATAGGCTAAACAGGAAGCTACCCGGTCGTCTGGTAATGAGGACTTTGGATCCACAGCATTGTTGGCCAGGAAGCTACCCGCTGCGGATGAGCCAAGCAGGAAGCTGCCCGGCGGCCTCGTGATGAGAGCTAAAGATCCACGTTTTCGTTGGGCAAGAAGCTACCCATTATGGATGGGACGAGCAGGAAGCTACCCGGTTATCTCGTGATGAGGACTTTGGATCTACAGCGTTATTGGGCAGGAAACTACCCGCTGTGGATGGGCTGAGCAGGAAGCTGTCCGGCAGCCTCGTGATGAGGACTTTAGATCCACGACTTCGTTGGGCAGGAAGCTACCCTTTGTGGATGGGCCGAGTAAGAAGCTACCCGGCCGTCTCATGATGAGGGCTTTAGATCCACGTCTTCGTTGGGCAGGAAGCTACCCATTGTGGATGGACCGAGCAGGAAGCTACCCGGTCGCCCCGTGATGAGGGCTTTGGATCCAAAGCATTGTTTGGTAGGAAGATACCCACTTTGGATGGGCCGAGCAGGAAGCTGCCCGGCAACCTCATGATGAGGGCTTTAGATCCATGTCTTCGTTGGGCAGGAAGCTACCCGCTGTGGATGGGCCGAGCAGGAAACTACCCGGCCACCTCGTGAGGAGGGATTTAGATCCATGTCTTCATTGAGCAGGAAGCTACCCATTATGGATGGGCCAAACATGAAGCTACCCGGTCGCCTCGTGATGAGGAATTTGGATCCAGCGTTGTTGGGCAGGAAGCTATCCGCTGAGGATGGGCCGAGCAGAACGCTGCCCGGCGGCTTCATGATGAGAGCTTTAGTCGGCTGCCTATAGGTACCTTTGAGTTTCATTTACTTGAGTGAAGGGCTGGTCTTTGCTTAACGGGCAGGAAGCTACCCGTCAGCTCGGCGAGGTGTTTTAGCATGGAAACAAAAAGAAGCAGTTCAGATTGCAGAGAAGTAAGAATCTTTATTATTAAAGAAAATACAGATTCGTTGATACAGTTTAAACTCTCCTGTATTGAATGACCAGATACAGCGGGTGACCTTGTTGCTCGGACTCGGGTTAATCTGTAACGACTATGATCTGCCCGATCGTCAGCTCTCCGGTTTCAAGTTGGTCGGCTTACCCCCTATTTGCTTGACGTTTGTCTCGCAGGTATTTTGCTAAGTGACCAGAGCGGATCGGCTCCTCGATGTAATCGCGTAGCTGTTTACAATCCTCGGTCAGGTGCCTTTGCGTCCGATGATAGGCACAATACAGGCCGCGGAGTCGCTTGCCCAGATTTTGTGTCATCGTTGGCAGCTTGAAGAATCTTTCGCTCCTTGCCTCGTCTAGCATCTTGGCCTACAAGACATTGAAAGGCGTGTATTCATGAAACCTTAGTGTATAAGGTTTCGACCGATCAGCCATCTTGTCTTTTTCCAGGTCCCTTTTCTTTTGGTCTATCCGATATCCTCGGGAAAGGTGAGTGTTAACTTCGAATTCGATTTGGATTTCCCGTTCGGTCCAAACCTTTACCTCGACCAGGGTCTTAAGTTGCGCCAATGAAAAAGAGCGGAGCCACTCTTTGAGCTTAAGACCAGACCTCAGGACGGTTATGACCGTCTCATCTCGGTGCTCCGGTACCTCCAGAAGGGTATTGTAGAAACGGGCAATATAGTCATTGAAAGACTCCATATCCTCACATTTGATGGTGAACAGGTAGTTAACCGACCTCTTCTGTCACCGGTTGTCGATGAAGTGGCTGAGAAACTACGTGGTCTATTCTTCAAAAGTTGAGATTGAACGCGGAGCAAGGCCACGGAACCAATCTCGTCCGGCCCGGATAAGGGTGGCGGGAAAGGCTCGGTATTGAGCCGCGTCTGAGTTTTCCTGAAAGCTCATGCCCGCCGTAAACGCGTCCAAGTGGTCCTTTGGGTCGGACTTCCCATCAAAGAGGACCACCTTAGACGGTTTGTTCCGAGACGAGACCCGCTCACTTAGTAACTGCTCGGTAAAGAGCCTCGTAAGAGAATCCGCGGAGTATTTTGCCGATCCTCCGAACGAACGGGTGGCGAGCCGCATATCCTCAATCTTCATCTTGAGGACCTCGATTCATTGTTGGTACCCCAAGGATTCTCCATAGTCGGAGTGTCTGGTGTCTCTGCTTTGGGCTTGCACGATGGAGCAGCTTCGGCTTTGCTCTATCACGTTCCTCATATTCTCAGAGTGGACCCTTCGTGGTTGGCCCCGACGTTCGCTATGTGCGCGGTCTCATTGAGTGTGGTGACGTCGGTTTTGCCTGGAGTCAGGTGACATGATCGATGTCTCTTCAAAGGGCGAGAGAGCGCGGCGAGAGTTGATGCAGTAGTCTGGGTGAGTGTTGATATGTTGATCACAGTTCAGTCGCTCCCGAGATCTCGATGTTGAACTGTCCGGCGCCAAATGAGTCATGGAATTATTTCTCGTATAGGGGTCATGACTGCCGGAATCGGCTCACCGGTGTTTTGTGACATCGAGATGGGCGTGAGCAAGGTCAAAAGCCTGAATGCGTCCCTCCATCGCTCCACGCGCGCCGCTGTTTCGGGGTATGGGAATGGCGGTTTGGAGGGCATGACCGGCCGTTTGAACATGAGCGAGCGCGTCCACCATCGCCGTGAGCCTGTCGATCCACGCAGATAAAGCATTGACGGTGTTGGAAGGTGGAGTAGAATCGCCCCCGTCTCCATTGTGGAGGACGGGGACGGCTCGTGCTGGGATCGTTACGATTTTCGCTGGCTATCGAATCAGAGGCGGAAGATCAACTTTCTTAGATAGGAAAGCCGAGTTCCCACAGACGGCGCCAACTGATAGAGGTCGGAATCTCCTTCAGATATTGTCATCCGTCGATCTTGCTGCTAGCGAGGCTGAATGGTTGAGATTTGAGGTAAGGGTTGAGCGTGTAGGCCTCAATAGGTTGTTGGTTGTTATTGACATCGAGCTACCTACAAGGGAAGTCCCGGGATGGGAAACCACCGTAGAACCCTTCGACGATCAAGTAAGTACTGAGAAATGATAATGGCAGGGTAGCGGCATATTGGAAATGAGTTCGAGATACCTGAGTGGTCTGGTAGAGAGGTTTATATAGCTCTCGTATAGAGCGAGCCGATATGAGATTCTCGCCGTTTGTTATGCCCCTGCGTCATGATCGCGTTGATGGTAGGATATGCCTATTAATGGCGAAATAGGCTCATTAACGGCGAGATACGCTAGTGTGAGATGCGGGACGTGGATCGGCGGAGATCTAGTCGTGACGAGATACACAGAGTCGTTATGAAGAAGCCCGTGCTCCATGCTCCGAGCCAGATGGGGAAGCTGAGAAAGCTCAGCTCGGTGACAGCTCGGAGACGAGCGAGAATGCTAAGGAAGTTCAGCTCGGTAACAGCTCGGAGATGAGCAAAGAGGATGGAGAAGCTCAGCTCTGTGACAGCTCGGAGACGAGCGAGGAGGCTGGGGAAGCTCAGCTGTAGGATAGCTTGGAGGAGAGTCATTGACTGGTTTCTAGGCGAACAGGGAATGTACTCAGGGAAGCCCCCCAAAGGTCGGATGATATCTCGGAGATGAGGCACCGAGAAATGTCCTTTTCGCATAGTACTTCAAAGAGCTGGTTAGTCCACGTGAGAGACTTACCATCCACCGCGTGTCTTGATCAGGGGAATTCACACTTGTGAGCACCATCACTAAGGAACTATGCTAATAATGAATGGAAATAGGAATGTAACATCGATATGTCCGATTGGTCGAAACAAATTTCAATCCAAATGAGCCAATTTGTTATTGTGAAAGGCGGAAAGCTTCTGTATGAAAATCTAGGATGGATTTATTCTTATGATCTTCAAAGCAAAACTTTGAACAAGCAGCATGGCTTCCCTGGTTGTAAGCGTTTGGATGTTGTTAGAGAAAGCCTTGTATCGCCTAAAAAGTTGTTAAAGTACATATCCACGCACGCGCGATAATCATCGGTAATATATAACCCTACCACATTACTTCTGAAATGTTACCATGGTCATATTTTAATGACACAATTTAATGTGTATTGTTGCGGTTAATTTATATGTAAGGGATTTGACTTCTGTTTAGCATGTGATGGTTTCGACATGCATTTTGGATACTAAAGTGATCGATCGATGACATTTTTTAGGTTATGGATAATTCATGACGCTTTTTATGAGGTTTAATAAAAGTGTATGATGATGCTCAATATTGGCGATCTCCAAAATCAGGACACGTGGCAGATAACGTGTCCCAAGACTCAGAAGAAGGGGCCTATAGGGGCCGATCAGGCCACCCTATGCCCGACCTGCAAGTACAAGCTGGCCCTCCTCGGGGCCCCCTGCAAATTAGCCTCCTCGGCCCCTCGGCTCGCCCCGAGCTGCCACCGGACCACGACTCCTCGGCCTCCTCGCTCGTCCCCGAGCTCCCGGCTGAGGCCG
Source organism: Agapanthus africanus (assembly GCA_030015575.1). Taxonomy (NCBI): domain Eukaryota; kingdom Viridiplantae; phylum Streptophyta; class Magnoliopsida; order Asparagales; family Amaryllidaceae; genus Agapanthus; species Agapanthus africanus. The sequence goes on along the minus strand of JASDDO010000019.1, from coordinate 866,593,840 downwards.
TCTTCCTCGGCCCTCCGACCAACTCCACCACTCACAGGCGTAACCGCCGCTCCGCGAATCTCGCCGTGCGCATATTCTACGCCAACAACATCCCACCTTCCACGCCATCACGATCCCCATTAATGGGCGATCCGCTCTCTACGCGGGCGTGACATCGGGAGCGTAACTGCCGGCGAGATTCTCGCGCCTGCTGCTGCGTGACACCACCGCTATATAAACCCCCATCACAGAGGGGTCAAATAAGCCATTCTTTACTCTTCTAAGCCGTTACTCTGCTCGGATCTCATCACTAACTTGATCGTCGGAGGGTTCTTGGTGGTACCAAACCACCCCGGGACTTCTTTGCAGGTACTCGACACCCAACTCCTCATACCACCTCTTCTACCAAAACCCATTGAGACCCACACGCAACAGAAGATAACCATCCAAGTCCACCGGGAGATCAACGGAAGACAACATCTGACGGAGACCCGAAAAGGACCTCCATCAGCTGGCGCCGTCTGTGTGGACTCAAAAACTCCACAAAAACAAAAGTTGGCCTTCCGATCTCCACCCACATGGCAACCGATCCCCCTGAAGATCCAAACACCCGCTGTCGCCTCCCTCACAACGGAGGCGCAGACGAACCCTCACCCAATGTCGTCGGCCTCCCCGCTGGTTGCCGCCTCATAGACTCCGGCGGCCGCCCGAGCAAAAGGGCTAGGGGCTGAGAGCCCATCACCTTTGGCGACGAGGATCTCCGAGGCATATCTGTGCCCCATAGCGACCCGCTGGTGATCATAGCCCAAATTCACCGGTATGAGGTCCACCGGATACTCATCGATTCGGGCAGCTCGACGGACATCCTCTTCCACGACTGCTTCCTGCATATGGGGCTCGCCCTAGCAGACCTGAGACCGACCTCCCACTTCCTCTCGGGGTTCACCAACCACTTCATCCCGGCATAAGGGGTAGTCACCCTGTAGTTTACGATCGGGGAGCCCGACCGCACACACGCTGCCTGTGGACTTCATCGTAGCGAAGGTTCAGTCAGCCTACAACGTCCTCCTCGGCCGTCCGACGCTGAACTCCCTCCAGGACCAGATCTCGACATACCACCTGGCGATAAAATTCCCCCTCGATCGGGGCGGGATAGGTCGGGCATACGGGAGCCAGCGGGTCGCGAAGATAGGCCTTACCGAAACGTCTTCGCCCGAGCAGTACGCTGACGGCGCCGATGCGTGCGGCGACATCAAAGGATCCCTAGACACCCGAGACGAGCGGAAGGAAGTCCGTGGATCGCCGGTTGAACCTCTGGCTGAGGTGCCCCTAGCAGAAGGAGACCAAGGAAGGACCGTCCAGGTCAGCTCGCTCCTGACGAGGACTCAGCGGGATGACCTGATCAAGTTCCTCAGAAGCAACTCCGACGTCTTCGCCTGGGCGCCTGCTTACATGCTTGGGATTGACCCCAAAATCATCTCCCACAAGCTCGGAGTTGATCCTGCGGCCCGACCCGTCAGACAGAAGAAAAGAATCTTTGCCCCAGACAAACAGAAGGCTATCGAAGAGGAGGTTGATCGGCTCCTCGCCTCCAACTTCATCAGGAATGTGCCCTACTCAGAGTGGCTGGCAAACGTAGTTCTGGTCAAGAAGTCGAGCGGGAAATGGCGTATATGCGTCGACTTCACCGACCTCAATAAGTCCTGCCCCAAGGACAACTTCCCGCTCCCCCGCATAGACCAGCTCGTCGACAACTCAGCCGGTCACGAGCTGCTGAGCTTCATGGACGCTTTCTCCGGCTACAATCAAATCCGTATGAATCCTGAGGACGAAGATCTGACCGCATTTACAACGGACCGAAGGGTGTACTGCTACAAGGTGATGCCCTTCGACCTCAAGAATGCCGGGGCTACGTACCAAAGGCTGGTCAATCGCATGTTCAAGCCACAGATCGGCAGGAACATGGAAGTCTGCGTTGACGACATGCTCGTCAAGTCCGTCTCGTCGGCCGACCATGCCAAGGACCTGGGCGAGGCATTCGGAGTGCTCCGCAAATTCAACATGAAGCTAAACCCCGCCAAGTGCGCATTCGGAGTCACCGGAGGAAAGTTCCTCGGGTTTATGGTCACTCACCGCGGAATCGAAGCTAACCCAGAGAAGATCGACGCTATCCTGATCATGGCCGCACCCAAGACCAACGTCGAGATCATGCGGCTCACGGGGCGGGTCGCCGCTCTGAGCCGTTTCATGTCCAGGTCGAGGGAGAAGTGCCTTCCGTTCTTTAAGGCACTGAGGAAAATTCCGAGGTTCGAGTGGTCGGAGGAATGCCAAGCTGCCTTTGACCAATTGAAGAAGCACCTCGCAACACCGCCGCTGCTCACCCGGCCAGTGGAAGGGGACGAGCTGTCGCTGTACCTGGCAGTATCCGACCAAGCAGCAGTCTCGGTGCTCGTCCGAGAGGCCGAGGGGGCGCAGAAGCCGGTGTACTATGTGAGCCACGTGTTTAAGGACGCGGAGAAGAGGTACCCCGCCATAGAGAAGATTGTCTTGGCCCTCATGGTAACCTCACGGAAGCTGCGGCACTACTTCCAAGCACACACCATCATCGTCCTCACCGAGCGCCCGTTGGGAGCTATCCTGGCATCACCGGAATCCTCGGGCCGCCTAGAAAAATGGAGATGGGAGTTATCTCAATTTGACATAAGGTATCGCCCGAGGCAAGCCATCAAGGCACAGGCCCTGGCCGATTTCATCGTTGAATGCACCATCCCTAGCCGGAAGCCGGAGTCCGCGCCACCCCTCGCAACCCAGTATCCCGTCCCAGAAGGCCCCAGCTCGGTTCCGGAGTGGGTCATCTACGTCTACGGGTCTTCTACCGAGGAAGGCTACGGTGCCGGCCTCATCATCCGGGGCCCAAACGAAGCTGAGATGGAGTATTCCTTGAGGCTCGGTTTCAAAGCGTCGAACAACGCGGCAGAATACGAGGCCCTCCTGGCCGGACTGCGCATGGCCGTCGGGCTGGGCCTGAAGATAATTCGAATTCGCAGTGACTTGGCCCTTGTTGTCGGTCAAGTGACCAGCCGCTTCGAGGCCCGAGAGCCTCTAATGGTGAAGTACCTAAACGGAGTGAGGAAACTCCGAAAAAACTTCGACGAAGTCCAGGTAGAACAAATACCCAGGCAGCTGAATGCCCAAGCAGACGCCCTAAGCAAGCTAGCTTCGTCGTACTCGGCCAACAATAGGTGGTCGATCCTCTTCGAAACCTTGCCTCGACCCAGCGTGGGAGACGAAGCGACAACACTCCACGTGTACGCGGCACAGGAGAGCGACCAGGATTGGAGGAAGCCCCTTGTGGAGTTCTTGAAGGACGGCGCGCTCCCGGAGGACCGGGTGGCCGCCCGCCGTCTCCGGGCCAAAGCCAACCACTTCGTCTAGAGCAATGGGAACCTCTACAAGAAGGCCTTCACTCAGCCCCTGCTCCGGTGCGTTGACCCCCACGAAGCCGACTACGTCCTTCGGGAAATCCACGAAGGGGTGGGCAGCGCACACCAGGGGGCTCGAACCTTGATCCAAAAGGCGTTACTCCAAGGGTACTACTGGCCCACCATGCACGAGGACGCCCTGAAGCTGGTCAGGAGGTGCAAGAGCTGCCAGCTCCACGGCAGCATTCCCCGCCTCCCGGCTACCGAGCTAACCGCCCTGACATCCCCATGGCCGTTCGCTCAGTGGGGATTGTATATGATCGGCCAGTTCCCTACCGGAACAGGCGGGTACAAATACGTCCTCGTCGCGGTGGACTACTTCACCAAGTGGATTAAGGCCGTCCCCATCAGGAAGCCGGACGCCGCCACAACTATCAAGTTCCTGCAAAACAACCTGATACTCCGGTTTGGCATCCCGAGGTGCATCATCACCGACCACGGGACGAACTTCGAGAACGAGAAAGTGAAGGACTTCTGCAAAGAGTACCATGTCCTCATGGAGTTTTCCGTGGTCACGCATCCCCAGTGTAACGGGAAGGCCGAGGTCGCTAACCGAGACGTCCTCCAGGGTCTCCGGACCCGCCTAGAAGGGCGACAGGGCAGTTGGGTCAAAGAGCTGCCCCGAGTCTTATGAGCCCTACGCACGTCAAAAAAGACTCCCACCGGGGAGACCCCCTTCATCCTCTGCTACGGGACCGAAGCGATGGACCCAGTGGAGATCGAGCTACCCAGTCGCTGGGTTGAGCACTTCGACGATGACGCAAACACCATGGCGCTACGGACCAACCTCGACATATTGTTGGAGAAAAGGGATCGGGCCCAGATCAGAGCTGCCACCTATCAACAACAAACGGCCCGATACTACAACGCTCGGGTCAAACACCGCTCCTTCAAGACCGAGGACCTGGTCCTGCAGCGGAACGAGTTCATCGACCAAGGCAGGCTTCACAAGTTCCCCCCAAAGTGGGAGGGTCCTTTCCTCGTCTCTGAGGCGCTCCCCGACGGAGCCTACCGCCTACAAGACGCGGACGGATGAAAGCTTCCGCGGCCTTACAACGCCGAGAAGCTCAATCTATACCAATGAGCTCAATGCCAGCGGGTGTGTGCCCCCCCTCGAGATTTCCCTTTCACAAAGATGGTGTAAAGCATTCTCTGAAATTCCTGTCCAAGCAAATAAAGATACGTCGAATCTTTTTACCCAAGTAGAGTCCCACCTTTACAACTCAAGGCCCTCGCCACGAGGCGTCCGTGCAACCCACTGCCCGATCGAAAAGCCCTCACAGAGGCAATCGAGCCCGAGGATCCCTCGCTCAGCTATTCCCGGCGGGCAGCTTCCCTGCCGCAACACCGGGGATCAAGAAGCCCTCCCAGAGGCAGTCGAGCCCGAGGATCCCTCGCTCGGCTATCCTTCAGGACAAAAGCCCTCGCCAAGAGGCACCGGTCAGCAACCCTGCCCGGTCAAGGGTTCTTAGTAGGCTTCTACAGCCCCTCCTGCGCTATGGACCAAAGTCCTCCCAGAGTCAGTCGAGTCCTTGCTCGGCTATCCCCGGCTGGTAGCTTCCTACCACAACCGACAGGGATCAAAGTCCTCTCCAAGAGGCACTGGGCATTAACTCTGCTCGGTCCCCGTCCTGAAGGATCAAAGCCATCGCAAGAGGCAACCGAGAAGCTACCCTGCTCGGTCAACTCCGGCTGGTAGCTCCCTACCTACAACGCCAGGGATCAGAAAGCCCTCGCAAGAGGCACAGAGAGGCTACCCCGCTCGTTCGTCCCAGGCTGGTAGTTGCCTACTCCCGACGCCAGAGGTAAAAGCCCTCGCTAAGAGGCAGTCGCACAGCTCCGCTGCCCGATCATCCTTAGTGGGCTTCTTACAGCCCCTCCAGCGCTAAGGACCAAAGCCCTCGCCATGAGGCGGCCGCGCAGCTTCACTGTCCGGTCATCCTTAGTGGGCTTCTTACAGCCCCCCAACGCTAAGGATTGGGCCCCTCGCAAGGGACGACCGAACAGCTACCCTGCTCGGCCAAACCTGGCGGGTAGCTTCCCTACCACAACGCCAGGGATCAGAAAGCCCTCGCAAGAGGCAACTGAACAGCTACCCTGCCCAGTCACCCCCGGCTGGTGGTCGATGCCCGAAGTCAAAAGATACCCTGCGGCCCGCGGAGGTTCCAAGACCCCAGTGAAGGGCGTCAGGTCTGTACAAGTCTAAATGATCTCCCCTCGACTCCGGGGCCAATGGGGAGGTACCTCCTCGGCAATGCTTGGCTTACTCGTCGGCAAGTGATTGAAGTCAACTCGACGGACGATTGCCAGACAAATGGCCAATCTGACATGAAAACACAACAGTACATGCAAAGATATCCTACGAGCATTCTTCACACACAGAAGATGAAATGCAAACCGACGAAACAAGGATTTTCTTTTATTACCAAAAGCAAAGTTTTTACAAAGGGTACTCCGGGGCTCCCCAGCCCTACAAACTGCCCGGAGGCTTACTTCGGTCCCTTCGTTGCTGGCATCACGGCCTGCCGGGGGCTCTACCAACGGAGATTTTGCCACCAGAGACACACCCTGCTCCCCTCACCATCTTCCACCGGAGGTCTCGCCACCGGAAGCGGAGCCCGAGCGCGAAGCTCGCCATCGTCGAACTCAAAAAGCTATTCCTTCACGGCGTCCAGGGCCTTGTTCCATGCGACGACAGAATACTCCCTGAGCTCGGTGTAAAACTGCTCTGACATCTTATAATCGGCTACAGCTTTCTTAGCCCGAGCCTCGGCAACCTGGGCCTTTAGAAGCGCCGCCTCAGCATCTCCCCTGCTGGCGTCTTTCTCTTTTTCCATGGCCGCGAAGCGTTCGGCCAGATCTGCCAGCTTTTTATCGGCAACCCGGAGGGACGTATTCAGACGACGAAGGACACCCCGATTCGCTGAATTGGTAAGTTCCGCAACCTCCGCCCGGCCCTCCAAGACGTCGGCCCTTGCCCTCTCCAGGCGCAGGTCACATCGCAGAACCTTGCCCTCCGAAGGAAACGCTTCTACTGGCCTCAGGGCATGGAATGCCCCCTCGGCCTCCATACGAGTGGCAAGGGCGCAGTGTTGAAGGACCTGACGGAAAGCCGATGAGAAACCAGGAGGCCCCCGAGCCAAGGAAAGGTATACCAGAAAAACTACACGTAGAGGGGTTCGTACCTGGACCGCCCCCTGGGCCATGACCTCCAATTGATCCCTCAGGGAGCCATGCGGAACCTTTCCCCCAGCCGACTCCTCCATCCCGGCAAGCAGGCTAGCGGCGACGGAAAGTCCAAACGGAACCGTGAAGACGGCGCTCCCCTCCTGCACAGAAATTCCCTCAGGGACCCTCGACGACGACGCGCGAGAAATCGTCCTCTTCCTCTTGAGAGGGGGCCTGCCCTCGCCCTCCCCTCTGTCCCCTGGCTGGGGCTCGGATAACTGTGGACGTCTCTGGCTGCCGCCGGAGAAACCACCAGATGTCGTCGACGAAGCAGATAGCCCTATCGCCGGCAGAGGATCCGGCGGAGGGCATGAGCCAGCCGGGGGCTCGGCCGCGCCACTAGCCTCCTTCTGGCGCGGGCAGCCCAAAGAGTGGGAGCGAACCATGTATTCAAAGAGAGGAAGAACGCCGAACAGCAACGACTCGAGAAAGAGGAAAAATGAAAGATTAGGGGCCCTGGGGCGGACCCCACCCCTGTTTATTGCTGCATACGGCCTCATCCAACGGCGCCCGTCATCTCCCGCCAAAACGGATCCTCGCGCCCAGCGGCTCCGATCGCTCCATGTGTCAATCCTGCGCTGAACCGCGTCCCATCAGACGCCGCAGGCTTGCATACGTCGCGTCAGCCAATCGACGCTTGACACGTGGACCGTCGCTTCAGTTGCAGAGTGCACGAACCGGCACACCTTCTTTAAATGCAGAGATCTCGCTTTGATTCGTTAGAGGAAAAGACAACCGACGGCCCGAGGACTCGTCCCGACAAAGCCCTAGAAAGGAGCTCATCTCGGGAGACCTAGCAATTCCACTCCTGACCCGACCCGCTAGCTGGTCGGGATAAGAGTGGGGGGCTAATGATGATACTCAATATTGGCGATCTCTAAGATCAGGACACGTGGCAGATAACGTGTCCCAAGACTCAGAAGAAGGGGCCCACAGGGGCCGACCAGGCCACCCTGTGCCCAACCTGCAAGCACAAGCTGGCTCTCCTTGGGGCCCCCTGCAAATTAGCCTCCTCGGCCCCTCGCCCCCCCGAGCTGCCATCGGACCACGACTCCTCGGCCTCCTCGCTCGTCCCCGAGCTCCCGGCCGAGGCCGTCTTCCTCGGCCCTCTGACCAACTCCACCACTCACAGGCGTAACCGCCGCTCCGCGAATCTCGCCGTGAGCAGATTCTACGTCAATAACATCCCACGTTCCACGCCATCACGATCCCCATTAATGGGCGATCCGCTCTCTACGCGGGCGTGACGTCGGGAGCGTAACTGCAGGGGAGATTCTCACGCCTGCTGCTGCGTGCCACTACCGCTATATAAACCCCCATCACAGAGGGGTCAAGTAAGCCATTCTTTACTCTTCTAAGCTGTTACTCTGCTCGGATCTCATCACTAACTTGATCGTCGGAGGGTCCTTGGTGGTACCAAACCACCCCGAGACTTCTTTGCGGGTACTCGGCACCCAACTCCTCATACCACCTCTTCCACCAAAACCTATTGAGACCCACACGCAACAGAAGATAACCATCCAAGTCCACCGGGAGATCAACGGAAGACAACATCTGACAGAGACCCAAAAAGGACCTCCATCAGTGTAACATGCATTTATACACCAATAATCGATGACTTGTGTGTTCGTATCATACGATTCAGGCTAAATTGCACGTAAATATCCAAGGATTCATCCGTTTGATAGATAAATACCTAAGTTTTTTTGAGTTGTATATAAATACCTATATTTCACACTAGCAGTTTAATTCCTGATTGTGTTAACAGAAATTGCAAAATTACCGTTATACCATCTCCCTTTGACTGGTCAAAAAACAAAAACAAAATAAAATAATCACTCACTCTCTTCTCTCTTTGAGAAATCTCTCCAATCCCATGGCCATGACCTCCCCCTTTCTCCTTCCTCCTCATCTGCCGCCCTCACTCCTCTTCCACTTATTAACCTTCTCTATCAATGGAAATTGAAAGAAAAATCTTAACTCAAAATCCATAGTTCTTGATCTCAACACACCTCCCTCATCATCACTAATACTAGCCTCAAATATACTCATTTCAAAATCAACCCTCCCCAATATAATTCTGCAATTCTCTTTTTCTTTTTCTTTTGTTTATTTTTTGTTTTGCATATTTATTCAGGAAAATAGGTGTTTTAAGAGGAAAGGCTTATTGCATCTCATGTTTCTGAAGATGAGCATATAAATTTTCAAGAAGGAGCCATGTATTATCAGAACTAAGAAATTTGAATGTTGTAGAAAGTAGGGTTAGGATTCAAATTGAGAAGAAGAGAGAAAGAGGGTTAGGATTAGGATTCAATTTAAGAAGAAGAAGAAGATGGGGGAGCTGGAATTAGGGTTCAATTTGAGAAGAAGAGGGGAAGAGGAAGGAAAGATGGCTAGGATTTGGGTTCAATTCGAAAATGAAGATGAAGGAGAATAAGGGCAAACTGGTCTAGAAATATCACGTGCAGCACACGTGGAAATCAAAATAGGAATATTCTGACAGCTCGCTAACGGTGGATAGTTAAGTGCAAACGGAGCAAAACATTGGATATTTATCTGCTACTCACATAAACATGGGTATTTATCTGTCAAAAGTTTGAAATCTTGGGTATTCATATGCAATTTTGCCTATGATTCACGATTCGAATCATTTTAGTAAATGGGTCGGGTTTGCGTCAGGTCTGAATATTTTGAGTCCTATGATAATTTAAGATCTACTTTCATTTTAGTAGATTTCAAAGTACTTTCATTTTAATCCCAAATTTGCAAAATCCCTAATTTTCCAATTCTTTTTCGGTCTCTCGGTCTATTTATTGTGAGCAATCTTTCGAACTTACTGCCCTTGACTTCCTTACAGTTTCATCCATACTTCAACGCCTGACAATTAACTAATTAATTTAATTATTATGATGATTAATCACATATTCACATAATTTTTATTAATTCACATATTCTTTGTTGGATTTTGCGTGTATATAAGTGTTTATTATGTCAGTAGCGCGACTGGTAATTTACTAAATACTATATTTTATATAATGTATTGTTTTATATTGCTACTCTTGTCTCATACACACACACATATATAACTGCTTCGATGTTGCATAAATTAATAACATATTTTATAATTTATGATTCGATTGGATATACGATATGATTCATAAGAATAACCATATGCGATTCATATCATGATTTGAGAACTATAATAAAATTGAAGAGAAAAATTATTTATTCAAAAAAATAAATGAAGAAACTTGTTCATGAGAAAAGGACCATTCCAAAGTATGTCTCAAGACTTAAAGCTAGCACTGATGTCATTGCAAATATATTACTAACTTGCTCCCAGATGATTTTTTTTTGGGCGGGGGGTGGGGTGTGGGGTGGGGTGGGGAGCGGGGTATTCTTATTGCAAAGATAAATCTCATCAAGGATTGGTTGTTGACATTGTTAAGATGACCTATCTGGAAAAAATTAGACATAAAATAACTAATAGAAGAAGAAAAAGGTAGCTTTTGACTCCAACTTAAGAACAACCATACGAGATCTAACTACTTTTTAAACGATTTAAGATCACAATTTTATAATTAATATGAGACCTAAATGACAAGATCCTATCATGATAATGAATAGGTATCAAGTGTTCAGGTGAATTACAAAAGAAATTTAGTCATGAAGAAGAACAGAGAAAACCGGACCTGAAGATGCTGAGCAGAGAAGCTTTAGAATTGTAAGTGTAGATTTGATAATCACACTGACATACCATAAGCATGTGTCAATCAGTCTCAGTCATCAACGCTGAGAGTCCATCAAGCATCTCCTCGCATACCTCATCCGTCATCTGCATGAATTTTTTGAACATATTCAACGGCAATTTCGGCCAATATTTTTTTTTCTTGCGGCAGCCGAAAATTATGAGACAAAATTCAAATATATAATTTCCATTACAACTACTGAAATATAGAGCAGTGACACAAGGTACAAGGGATAAAGTATATACTGATTATCTCTATTATAGTGCAAAAGACAAGGGTCTTTACTGAGGTAGTGAGGTGGTTGTGATTGGGACGGCAGTGGCGGTGAAGGAAGAGCGGCAGCGGCAGTGGAGAAGGAAATTGATGTTGGAGATGAGAGAGAAAAGGGAAGGAGAGAGAGGAAGAAGAAAATGAGAGGGAGGAAGGAGATGAGTGTCCCAAGGGAGGAAGAGAACATTTTCAAAGATGACATTTTCAAAGATGAACTGAACATTTTCATCCTGGCATCATATGGTCACTCCCATACAAAAATCTAATCAATCAACTGACCATCCTTTTCTACTCTTCATCTCCTTCTTCCTCCTCGTAATATTCATCACCTTCCCAAAACAAATCCCTGTAATTAAAATCTTCTCCTTATTCATCTCATTATCCTTAACCCCTAAGAGAGTGACAAGATAATGGGGGAAAGGATAAAATCTCGAGATTCGATCTAGATCTCGGTGCACAAGGTTGGAGGAGCTGATGGAGGGCAAGCCAGCAATGAATATAGCATGATGCCAACACTCTATATGTCAGCCTCCATGCTATACTCTTCTCTTAGTACCACTTGGCGCTAAGAGGTATAAAGTGCCGACCGCCTCTTTGAAGATTTCACCTGAATAATTATAAGGATTTATCCGCTATCACCATTCATTTATATCACCTTTGCACATATACTATCAGTGATTATACGATATGAGGATATGGGTCAGAATACTGAATGAATATCGTTGAATAGAGAAATACCGCACTTAAAACATATCGTGTTAATTGTTCAAAATCAAGATTTTAGTTTGTAAAATTCGGACAACATATTATTGGACAATGTATCAATTTCCTCCAATATTTTAAAGGCTTGGATTGATACTTATGAAAGGATAGAATAACAAAACTTAAAAAATGGAGTTTCTGTTGGCAGCATTTACTTTATAAATAGCCACAGAAATTTGGGTCTTATTTTTTTTGATGTATAGTAAGGTAATAGATGCATGATGAATAGATTGTCACGCATTAAGCCTTTGTTCACACATTTTGCGAGTTTTGTTCGATTAAATAAGTAATATATTGTATTTTGTTTATCTTTAAATCATAAGAGAAAACAAAAACCGAATTATCATCTAAAAATAAAAATAAAAATAAATGTTTCAGATAACCAGCACCATTCATCTTTTGTTTTAAACACATTGCAAGAAAATTTCTAGCCTTGCAATATCTTATTTAGTTATTTCCACAAACTTTGGGCAACCATTTGGTGGCACGAAGAGTGTCCCAACAAACAAACCAAATTCAAATCTAGTTAACATCAGTTGATGTAAGCAATTACTATCTACATTTGGAATTCCTAGTTGTTGCAAGAATTCCTTGAAAGTTCCAATTATGCTATATATTTAGCTCTCTGCAGCTCTGAAGACGTAGCCCAAGTTAACATGTAAATTGTTCCAATTATAATGAAAATGATAACCTACATTATTTTGGTCAACTTCTTTGATCATATCATCAAGATGAACATCGTCAAGGCCGAATCCTTTACATGCTTGCGCGAGTTCATCAATGGTAATGTAACCACTTCCTTCTTTGTCGAAAAAGGAGAAAGCATTTATCAAGTTTTCTTCTCTCTCTAGCTTGTTCATATGCACTGTAGCAGCAAGAAACTCGACATAATCTATGGTGCCGCTGTAGTCAATGTCAGCCTGGCACATTCAAAAAAAATGTCTGATTCATTATCATGTGTGTGTGTAACTTACAAAAGCCTCGTTTCTAGATAGTTTTCCTATGAAGTTTTGGGTATCGTATACAGATGTATGTTCGGTGCTATATACATACCACATCCATAAGAGACTGGATCTCAAGCTCCTCAAGTCGACAGCCCACTTTTCTCAAGCCATTTTTCAGTTCATCGTATGTAATTGTTCCACTGCTGTCTGTGTCAATCATTTTGAACATATTCTTTAGTCCACCAACCTCTTCTTCTGGTAACTTTTTTGCTATAACCTGCAATTTTAAAAAACCTGGATATTATACGCTCAATACAATTTAAAAAGAAGATCCTTAAATTGTACGATGATCGAGTTATGATATGATGAAAATCAAAGAACCGGCTTATAACTTCATGCATAAACATTTAATCGCTATGGTAATTGCAGTTGTTATTTCTCTGACTTTTGAAACTTTAAACTGTGAGCTTTTCATCATTGGAAAGGGAAAATGGCCATTAACATACCACATTCAATTTTTCCATGTCTAGAATGCAACTAACACAGAATTTTCTCAAATTTCTATGTTTGCAAAACGAAAAGGGGGATTTTAAGTTTTAGGGGTGCTAAACATAAAAAATATTTTATGGGTAATCTATATGGAAATAGTTATGTTCTTAGATTGATATGTAAGAAAAATCCTATTCACGTATTTTGAATCTGGAAAAAAAAGAAGAAATTATGTAATACAAGATGCTTTAAAGGTAAAAACAATTTGGGATAGTGAATACCACAGAGCCTCAAATTAACCGTGTTCCGATACTTGGCCAAGGTTTAAAATCTCGGTATGGGTACTGGGAGTCATTTTTGGGATCAGAATCGCCAGTGTCGGGTTACATCGAGCATCGTGAATCGGAAAATGAGCATTAATTTTTTTATTTGACTTAGATCATTTTGAAATCAATAAAATTTATATAAATGGAAAACAATTATATACAATTTGACATATTATTCAGTGATTAATGTTGTCTAGAGCGGTTTTTTAAATACATAGGAAAATAATTATAAATCTTTTGGTTTATCTTTATTAATTAACAAGATTAATGATGTCTAGAGTAGTTTCATTGAATTAAAAGTGGCTTAATATTTCCTTATATATAGTAAAACTAGAATTATTTTCAATAACGAGATGTGAAAAATAGCAATCCACAAAAAAAATTCATCATCGCCAATATTATTTTGGAACAAATTACTTTTCACAAATGCATGGTAAATTTTTGAGCTAATTTATAATTTACTCATATTATGACATTAATTAGAAAGTATATGCCATATGGACATAAATTGAACTTGACTACTAGTCGGGTGCTAGATAAATTTACAAACCAATCTTCCATCTCAGAAACGGTTCTCGGAAGGTCATTTTTTGGGATTGGAATATTCCATCTTAGAATCGATTTTTGGGCGGCCATTTTTGGGAATGGAATCTTCCATCTCAGATCCGGGTCAGCCCAAATTTGAAACCATGCATCTGACCCTAGAAGCACCCAATTACAGACAATTTGGAAGCATCGAGATAATAATTGACATAAAATCAGGATCGGTTTTGGACGGTTGTTTTTGGGATCGGAATCTGCCATATCATTTCGGGGTCAGCCGAAACTTAAAACCATGCATCTGATCCTAGAAGCACCCAATCACAGACATTTTTGAAGCATAGAGATACTAATTGACACACGACAATGTTAAACCTGTGTTAAGTATAGTATTATAGGGTATTTGGTACACATGTATATCATTTGTATATTTCTTCTTATCCTTGCAAGGATAAGCTTTACTTCTCAGCCTTATCCTTATGGATAAAACACCTAATTGTATATATAGAGGTGCATTGTATTCTTTTTCTTTTTAAGATCAATCAATAACATTTCCAAACCTACGGTTCTTAACATGGTATGAGAGTTAAGGTTGAGCATTCGTGGATTTGAGTACTTATAATAGAACCGTCTAAATACCTCTGAGAGATTAGACTTTACATGTGATGTACGTTCCACATGGTTGCACGTGAGAGCGAGCATTGAGATATGTGTGGAAATAGTCCTACAATGGAAAAACTATGAGAGGTACATGGTATAAGAAATAAATGGGTCCGCATCAAGAAGGCTTAAGTCTATTTAGATGGAATCCATTTATGTTGAAAGCCCATGTATGCCCTCATATAAATAAATATATAACCGCCCCCCTTCGTTCATGTGTTAAAAATTTAACAACCTGTATCCCAAACTTCTGTCTTACATTCAACTTTGTTAACGATCACGTTTGTTTAAGCCTATATCTAGGTCTTGTTATTCCATTAACTACAATTTTTTACTTTACTTCTAACTACTAACTAGTGCACTTAATTCCCCTCATAGCACATCCCAACCATAATTCTCTTTGGTAATATATTCTAGAAGACCTGTTTCTTATTTCCTATGAATGCACACATTTCTTTTTAATCTCTTGGTAGAATTGTCACTCAGCCATTCTCATTGTAGCTCCACTACTTTTTTGTGCATGTTTCTAAGATGTCTAAAATTTTAACTCAGAGATATATATTAAGATAAGAATCAAAAGGTCAATAGAAATAAAGCATAACATGTGCAATTAAAATGTTAAAAAGGATGAAAACGACACCCTTATGGATCTGAACACTGTAGATAACATGATCCGATCCCTAATCACGATCTTCGATTTATCATTCATTACGAAATCAATAGGAAGGAGGTAAGTTCGCAATGCTCTGATCTTAGTCAGCTCTATGATTTACTGATGAAAAAAATAGTATGGTGATTGAAGATGAGCCTAACAGCATCTACATAGCATAAGAGGTGAGATCTTTTTCGCCTTTTTATCTCTCTTTGTTATTTCACCAAAAATGGCAAAGGCATTAAATTGAAAAACACGAGAAGCTCAAGATATTTATTTGCGATTCACAGTATTTAATTGTAGCAAAAAAAAAGTTTAAATCTCTTGGAACACCAAAAGGTTGAGGTAGTTTTGTGAAACTGTTCAATGAATCAGACGAGTTACACTTTATAAAAGTAGATATATGAAAGAAGGAAAATAATTATTAAAGTTGTTTGCCTGCAAAGCCATCTTCTTTAGTTTGTTCATTGCTGAAAACTGCTTGAGTCGTGATAAAACAGCAGAGTCCAACGGCTTGTCAGGGGCCACTCCAACATCAACAATTCACGGGTGACCTTGTCATAATATCATAAACAATTTCATGGTCAATTAGTATGCATCGATGTTTAAACATTTATCAGCCTGAGTCTTTTTGTATCATACTTGAGCAAATATTAAGCAACTACTTCCACAAAAATACTCACAGAGAACCTGATGAGCTGTAAATCTTTTCCTTGGGTCACGAGTTAGCATATTACGTATCAGATCTTTAGCACCATCAGAAAAGCACAGCCATGGATCAGATTCAAAATCCAAAGGGCCTTGTAAAATCTCTTTAAAAATCCCAGCTTCAGTTTCTGAGGGAGCGGCACAAAAGAAATAATGATAAAATATGCATTATCCAGGATGAGATATAGAAAAATGATTAAAATGTGCATTACACTCGATGAGAAATAGAGCAACATATCTGCTACCATATTCAAGGTACCTGCCCAAAATGGTGGAACGCCGCTCAATAAAATATACAAGATGACCCCGGCACTCCATACATCTGCCTCTGGGCCATAATGCTTACTTGGTACTTCTGGCGCAACGTAGTAGGGACTCCCAACTGCATCGGTGAATATATCACCTGTGTAAATAAAAGGGTTAGTTTCGATAGACAATTTAGAATAGAAAAAACCTCCGCTATTTACTATTTGGATTCTTCAATAATTCTCAAACAGGTTCTCAAGGTAAATACAGCATTGTGTTCCCATTAAAGAGCTATATAAATGGAAAAGAAACATAGTTTGCAAGATAGCATCATAAGTGCCTACTTAACCTTGATGATTCTCATAAGACAAAACAAATCTCACCAAAACTACATTAAGCATTTATGTTCATTGAAAAAAGGATTTCAAGATCAAAAGATAAAATTGAAAGGGCAGGAAATGGAGATTTTCCAAGAAACAAGGGCAAATAAATCTAAATCCTCATAAGATCACACTCTTGAGCTAGTGGATACGTGGTTTAGTGGAAATGAAGAGCTGCTTCTACTTAATTATTTATTCACAAGTGGTTGTCATCCCAAAGAAAATAATCTTGAAAATTATCCCCTGATTAGCTTGGTTAATTGCTCTATCAAAATATTTGCAAAATTAATGGCTAATTGGACCCTTGTCAGAGCAAAATGGAAAAGAAGAATTCATATAGCCAACCCAAAAAATTTGGGATGAAGTCTTATTGTTGTTGTTGTTGTTATTGTTGTAATGGCTAATTGGAATTTCTCTCCAGATATAAAAGCCTATCAAACAATATTTATACCTGGGAGGGATATTCTCCGCATTTAAAAATTTGCTTTCTTTCTTCTCATATGATGAGCCTATCTATATATGTTGGTTCTTCTTTTTGTTTTGATTGATATTTTGTGATTAGGTATTTGAGGGATTAGTTTAATAATATATGATTTTTTTTTATTTATGATTTTAAAGATTGAAATGCATAATGTGTAATAAGCAGTGGTTCATTAAATATTGATTATACATCCTTCCAATCAATGAAATTGGATGGGAATCTCCAAATCCTTCAGAATGGATCCAATTATTAATTATATAATATATGCATGGATACATGTATCAATGTATAAGCATTTATGCCTGTCCCACTGTCCTACTGTTTATGAAAATTACTTTCGCAAAGGGGTAAGGCGGAAATATCCGATAAAGTTTTTAAGGAAAAGGATGCAAGAGTTTTAGAAGTTATATATCCAAGGGATGTGAACACAGCCTTCTGTGTAGCTGGTGACTGGAACAAGTCGGTTGGATCTAGTTTTCCCACTCAATGTCATGTTAAAAATGGCAGGAAGAAGAACTAAGCCTCGATTTAAGGTTTTTGAAGAGGAATTCAATGAGTACGGTGCATGACCGACTTTTACAATTGATGTTGAAAACACTTCACTTTTCGGAAAGATTTCTTGTGTGACACTACTATATATTCTTAAATACCTGTTCCTGAGTTTGCATAAACTCGCAACGACTATGAATGAGGTTGTCACGAAGAATCAGATAAGTAAAACTTGGGGACCTCTATTCAAGAGAATTATCCATATTGGGGGCAGGGCAAGGTACTGCTTTATAAACATTTTCATATGTGGACGACTAATCAGGCAAAGATTATTGCTGCAATACCTTAAGAAATCAGTGTTTTCGGTTCTAAAAGTGGTGGAGGAGCAGAGACCTTAACGAAACTTTCTAAAAGTCCAATGCCACACTTAAGGTCAGAGCATTTACTTAAATTGACCTACAAGAAATTTGCTCCTTTCAAGAAATATCTTAGCTACTAGGTAGAGAAAATGGCAAGGTTCTTGAGTAGTGTCGTGTTTCAGAATGAAGTGAAACGATCAACCCTTTATTGCTCCACTACCAGAACACTAAACAAATTCGGGGAGTTTTCTGAATCAGTTTGGGATTAAACCGACTCTTGAGGTTGTTAGATTACTTTGGCAGATGTGGAGGAAAAACACGGAAAGTCAGAAGGGCGTTGGCTTTGTTATTACATCTAAACTTGCTATGGAATATTTTTGTTTGTTGTTATATGTAAGCTTGCATTAAAACGATTTAATGTATTAGGGGCTAATTATCCCACCATTTCGTCAAACAAAGAAGAATAAGAACCCCATGCCAGCCCCATACGGTGCACAAAATGATATGCATGCAGACCAAAACAAATAATAACAAGAAGGCAAACCTATACTTCGACGGTTCAATATCAATGTAAGTAATAAGAATGGTATCAAAATTCGAGCAATTGCAGATGCAAAGGCTATACACATGCATTCTTTTCATAATTACATTTTAAGCAACGACACAAAATTAACATCATATATTCATAATACACAAAGTATCTACCAATCAAAATGTGTCAATCTTCCTCAATATGTTTCATACCTGAAAGAAAGCAACATTCTCTACCAACTAACCAAATAGGTTAAATATAAGAGAGACACATATCGAATTCATATTTAGTAAATTTTTATTTTGGTACGACATCAGCGTAAATTTCCTGGGAACACAATGTTGTTAGATATTAAAATTAAACCCAATCATTTCAATTAACTGCAATTCAATTATGAAATGCTCCACAAACCGATAAAAAAGTAACATGAAGGATCCATTACTCACCGGGCTTGTAAAAAACCGACAACCCAAAATCGGTAGCCTTCAACTTCGCATCCTCGTTGGCTCTCGAGAACAAGAAATTGTCCGGCTTAAGATCCCTATGCATGACCCCAAGAGAATGGCAGGCCTCAACCACCCCAACAATGGTCTTAGTCAACTCCGCGGCCTGCCTCTCACTATAATACCCCTTCTGTATGATCATATCCAACAATTCTCCGCCGGCGCAAAGCTCCATCACCAAATGCACAAACAATGTGTCCTCAAAGGTCCCCTTGATCCTCACCACATTCGCGTGCTCCGAGAGGTGGTGCATGATCTGGATCTCGCGCCACACGTCGTCATAATCCTCTCTGCAGATGAGCTTTCGCTTCGGGATCGATTTGCAGGCATATACCCTCTCATCAGATCTTTCGATGCAGAGGAAGGTGGTGCCAAATTGGCCCTGGCCGAGCTTCTTCCCAATCCTGTAATGGTCTCTCAGGTTTGGGGTCTTGTGAGGGAGGACAGAGGATGGCTTTTTGATGATGAAGGATGAGGTGTTTTTGGGGTGTAATGGAATGGAAAAATATTTAGAGCAAAAAAATTAGGAACTGGGTTGTTTGATGTGTTTTTTTGAGATTGATAGGATCAAATTAGTTTGCTCACGACAACTTTTGATTGGGAAAAAATTTGTTATTTGGGAAATTTTATTTATGGAATTGGATTAGAGAAGGGAAGAATGGGTCATTGCAACTTTGGATTCCAGAGAGGCTTCATGGTGTATATACTATTTTTTTTATATAAAAAAAATTGAAAGGAATTTGGTATATTTTATAAATTTACATGTAACTGACTGAATTCATTCACTATAATTTGAAGAAAATCAACACACTTGCTCTTTCTATATTAGCATAACTTCTATAGATTTATGTACTCCAATAATGCTCTTCTTGTAAATAAATTTTTCTTCTTTTTATCTAGAATAAAAATGGTTCCAGCCTACAATACACTTTTGTTCTCCGTTGTCAATTTTACAAGTTTTCTATACCATGTAATACGTATATGGGACGACTGCAGCAAACGAACTTCAGTTGTGTGACCCAGTCCCATGGATGGTCCCATCCTAACTAACACGGTTGTGGCGACTGCAACAAATTGCTTACCACAGGTCTCTCTCTGTATATATCCTTAGAGTTTTGGTGTGCATGTTGAAAATTCAATGACATAAATTTATTCTTTCAGCACAAAATAAATAAATAAAATGTTATGACTTCTCTCTTAATATTCGAAGTCTCACAATAGAAAATACCAGCCAAATCTATCAATTTATTTACAGGTCATCTACACTACATAGGATTTGATGCTCTCATTGGATCCTCAGAAAAACCAAAAAAAAATATTTAAAAATATTTAAAAAATCCCACTTGAATAAAAGCAAAGAAAAAGTCCACATAATTGCTTTTGGCACCCAATTTTGACACATTGCCTATTTAAACATACATACTGCGGGCCCAATGTAAATGAAGAAGCAATGAAGCTGAAAATGGAAAACTTCTGATTACAAAATAATTCCTTCACCAAAGAGAGAGTTTAGCATTATTGAAGAAATTACTGCAATAAGAAACCCCAGTTGATAATAATAGCTTGAAATTACTGAAACTTAAAAAAATAAGAGGAATTAATAGATAAGTCAGCAATCAACAATCTCAGAATTAAGTCATTAGTAAAAGACACGGCATAACTATCACATGAACAATAATTATTTTGACAATGCTAGATTATATAATATGAAGAAAGAGTTTCAAAATATTGGAAAAATGCAAATCCATACATCAATGTGAACAGATAATTAGAGCAGTCAACTACCTTGAACAGTCTTCATACGGTAATATTTTAAGGAAGATGCAACATTTATGACATCTACAGCTAAATTTGACCACTCCATCTACCTTTCCTTTCCAAATTTAGAAATGTATGCATCTGATCGATGTTTGCAGTTTGCGGTATTCATGCATCTTCCACAAAGATGTGATATGATATAGTTAGCATATGTAAGAAGTGAGAAAGAAAAGGTAGGAAAATAATGCTAACATGCTACATGAAATTTCATTTCTATCCACGTGAACCTCTTTTCCTTTTTCCAATTTCTAAATAAAAGCAAGAAAATGGCTGGAAAAAACAGTTATTTCTGTAATTGGTCTCACATTTTCATACGTCTATCATTCTAACCAAACCATTTCAAATTCTCTTCCCATAGACTCAGAGGCCGCAACTCGGATTCATAGCCACTTTCATTTAGGCAGAACAAGCAGAATAATCTCATCTCTAAATGTTGTCTTTCAACTTCACATAAACAACTACGGCTTCCCACAAGAGAGACAACTTTTCAGGAGCATCAGACCATAACTCCGCATTCACGATGAGCTTCATGCATAAACACACATAATTTGATTCAAGGAACAAAAAAATGGATGATAAGTTGACCTAATTTCCAAGATTAATGTGTATCCCAAGAAGAACGAAACATAGCATATATGTTCTTAACTCAATAAAGAAAACAGTTCCCAAATCACATTCCCACCGTAAAGCACAAAATACTTTAAAGTGTGGAATTATTTTCACAAATATGAAGCAAGATGAGGGAAAAGAATGGCTAAATGACACGAATATGAAGCAAGAGACTCTGGTTATATATATATATATATATATATATATATATATATATATATATATATATAGAGAGAGAGAGAGAGAGAGAGAGAGAGAGAGGAAAGTGTTTATGAGGTGGTGTGGCGTCTTATTATAAGAAATGATGTCTTAAAATTTAACTTTACACCATGTTTTCCGATGATCGCACCGTTCAATCTTGATTTTCATGATTTAGATCATAGTTATACCAAAATTTCATATGTTTTGGATAATATTTACTCTCGCATCATGTGGTTGCAAAATAACGGTTTTCTGACAATAGAACATTTGACAAAGCTAGATCAATGGGCAAATGTTGTCGAAATCACATGGAACTTAGTATTCTCATGTTTTACACCATGGAGAACAAGATGAACGGTGCCAATCATTCACAAAATGGATGAATAGTACTCATTTTTTAGAGTAAGGTGTCACCTCATAAACACTAAGCTCGTGTGTTGTGAATAATGGAGGAAAGAGGCCATAGGAGGGAATTTCCTTCTATGACGGCAATGAAAATCGATCATCCATCATTTTATTCGACAATCGGCACACATCATCTTCCTCTTTATAATCTAATATGTGAATACACCAAATTTCATATGTTTATACCATTTTTCACTGTTGAATTAGCAATGTAAAAAGTTCTATTGTCGGTAAACGGTTAATTTTGCACCCACTAAATCAACGGTGGAGTGGAAGAATCATATAAAATTGGTGTATCCATATCTTAGATGAAAAAGATGATAGGAGCGTATCGTCGAAAAAAGTCACGAAGGGTGTATTTTTTGATGCCGCGGGAGGAAATTCTCTCCTATGGCATCTTTCCTTCATTATTCTTATATATATATATATATATATATATATGGGGAAGAGCTCTATTGCAAACCGCTCCGCGTTTTTTAAAAACAGAAACTCCCGATCCACGACATATTTTAACGATCCGATCCGTTCAAGTTGAATCAGTTGATCACCCTACCCTCAAAATATGTGTATGAAAAATCAAAGGATTTGAAGACCTCTAGCATATGCATCCATGGGTGAAAAAATGAATGTCTTTCGATAATGTAACATAAACTTCATTCGATGCATAGGTTAGAGGTCTTCAAATCCATTGATTTTTCATACACATTTATTTGAGGTTAGGGTGAACAACTTGAACAGACCGACTCGTTAAAATATGTTGTAGATCGGGAGTTTCCGTTTTTAAAAAACAAGAACCGGTTTGCAATGTATCACTCCCATATATATATATATGGAGCTGATCTTATGAGGTCCGGCCTCATTTTTTATTTTGAGGCCAACTTTTCAAACACCCAACCCCTTATATTTTACACCGATCCAAACCGGTTATCTTGATCTACTTGTTATAGTTAGCTTATGATTCAAATTTCAAGTGATTTAGAGTCCCCTAACATGTCCATCAAGTGATCACATTTTTCATGCATCGAAGAACCGATAATTTTTTACTCCACTTGATGAATGAATTAGAGGTCTCAAAATCTTATGAAATTTGATACACAACCTATCTATTCCATGAAAATCAAGATGGTCGGTTTGGATCGGTGTAAAAAATAAAGGGTTCGGTGTTTGAAAAGTCGGCCTCAAAATAAGAAATGGGGCCGGACCTCATAGGATCGTCTCTCTCTCTCTCTCTCTCTCATATATATATATATATATGGAAAATCTTAGCATCTATATTCTTCATGCAGTCACTTATTTTTAGATTAAAACGGTTAGGTCCACCAAACCGCAAGCTACCCTTGAAGATTTTGTGGAAAGACCGTCTCTAGCTCATAGCTAGCTTGCCTTTGCTAGATATGTCATAACTAAGTTGACATAGTAACTGATTCTTTTATTTAAATTTTAACATATGGGTTATGATACATTGAAGAGAGTTGTCACATGTAAGTTACAATTCCTATTGAGATCTTAGGACCTGTAATACATAAGACTTAAGAAAGAAATATACCTAAATAGTGATGGTCAAGAATAGACTTAATAGCAAAGAAAACCTAAACCGATAGCCTTCTCTTATGCTCACCGACTACATCTTGCTAAAGTTGAAAGAAAGAAATAGAAAGTAAAAGGAAAAGAACATAAATCAAGAAAGGTTCAAGGGAAAGAACAGAAGGGTGCAGGTTTTTTATCTGACTCAAACTGGATGAAAATATTATTTTTCTGCGGTTGTTCCTAAATTTCAATGACAATTGAATTAATTGTCAATCAGTTGAAATAGACATGCGTATATGAATGTTCATACCGGTAATACTTGAAACTTACAGGGACATCGATGAAATTTATATAATTCATGTTATCTTGAGGTGTTTACACATCTATTTAGGGTTCTTTCTATTTGTCATGCCCAAACCCACTTCATGCATGTTGTTCACCAAAAAATTGTTATAGAGGGCATTTCAGAGAGTACTTAATATTTACAGATGGATTGTCTAATGCGTTTGTATTATTATGTTGTTCAATTGGTAGGAATTTTGGACCGTGGAATTTATTATCAGAAAGTCACAAAAGTTGTGGCTCATGATTTTTATCTACATCGATGCTCCCTTAATAACCTTAACTGGGAATATCATTTGTTCATCAGTAAATATAAGGGGGGAATATATAATTTTTGCTGACCGTGAACGAATTTACAGTAAATATAGCCATTTGTGACACAAGTAATTAATGTTTAGAGAGTACATAAGTTTGCATTACTTGCTGGATAAGACATGTCAGGTGATCGGTTCTGATTTGGAAATTTTTCATTAATGTCACGCCTCGCATCTTTTTCCAATCATGAGTTTGTCTTAAATGAAAATTTTTGTTGGACTTGAGAGATATGTGTAAGGAATTATATCTGAGCTATCATGTCTGAAATTTATACAACTAATAGTGTAATTATATCTACAATTTCACTTCCCAATAAGAGATCCTGAAGCATCATTATTTCTATACGCAACGATGTAAGAGTCGCCATGCTCCATTAAAGAACTTATAAGTTCAAACCTTACAATATATGCCTTTCCTGATAAGTTATACGGTCTAAGTTGAGAAATTGATGATATTTGTGACCCATCAGAACAATTGATGGGATCATGTGAACCCATGAAATCAACGGTCTTATGTGAACTAACTCGAGCAATTCTGGTTTCTGCAAATTTGATTTAATTTTCGGAAATAATAGCATTATAACATGTAGATTTTTAGAAAAAAGTTTGGAAGTCAATCTATATATTGTTTTATCCTTTCAGAATATTATATTTAATTAAGTTCATTTGTAAAACCTTTATTTGGTTGGTGAATTGACATTATCTTTTTTAAAACTTCTCCCGTGTGTGAGCATGTGGGTACTTGTGATGTGTGTATGGCATCTAATGGTATATATGTCGTAATCCGCTTATACAATTAGATGCATATAACTGTTTGAATATGTTTGCTCATTGAGTTGTGCATCTCACAAAATCTCCATAGGATTTTTAAAATAGGACAGGCCACCTTCTAGTTATTCTCAAAATATAAGAGAGTAATAAATTTGTGAACCTTGGAACTTTGTGCAGAAGTTGCCCTTTTGGTTAGTACTTCTACTCTACTGCTTAAACCTTCAATTGTTCCGATCTGAGTTATCGCCTGCATTTATATGCGTTAGAAATAACTTGTATGGAACTTCTGATGGGTGAATGGTTTCATAAGCATTGGTTACGACTTTTCTGGTATATGAGCTAAAATTGAGGATTTTAGTGATGACGGCCATTATATATTGCGAAATTGACTTGTATTCAACATAATTGTGCGTCAGATGTCTGCCATTGTGCTTCAGACGTCTGCCAACGGGTTCTAGCGTAGTTTGGAAAGTTTTTGAAGTTCAGTAAATTGAAGATTTAATTGAAGAGTTGTTGAAAGATTTATAAAAGATCCGTCATGAGCTTAATTTGGAAAGTTTGTTTAGATAGTTATTTGAAGATTTGCGAAGAGATTTGTTAGAGATTCTTTTGAAGATTTGATGAGATCTTAATTGGAGTAGGAATTCTATTATTTTGTGTTATAAATAGAGAAGGGTCTCATCAGAGTAAGGTGGTCAAACATGAAGAAGAAGAAAAAGAAAAAGAGAAGACGAAAGCAAAAGATAGTCATCCACTGGTGAAGGTGGAACCCCAAAAGAGTAATCTTTGTGTTTTTATGAAGAGAAAAAACTAAAGGGGAAGGATAGTCATCCACAGGTGAAAGTAGAAGAATATACCAAAAGTGATCTTCGTGTTTGTATGAGCGTTGAGATATGAAGTAAGATGAGAGAGAATATAAAATGTACAAGCATTCTTGATCATTTATGAAGAGAGTCTCATATTTGTTCCGTGGATGTAGGCCGTTGGTCGAACCACGTTAAATATTGGTGTTGCGTGTTCTTATTTTTGCTCGTCTTCCTTCCATGCCTAGCGAAAACCCTAACAATATATATTGCTTCTTGAGCCCAAATAACCTTGCAATTAAGGTAATAATGGCCATTACTCTCTCAAGGAAAATTGGGAGTTGAGGTGACAAAAAACTAATCCTCACCACTAAAATGTCTCGGTGTTGATAACCACCTAAGAAATATTATTTAATGAAGCATATTGGCCTTCGAAAGTTGACTCCTCTCTCGCTCCATTAGTAATACCCCAAAAGCTTTGCTAAAAACTGCGGAACTTTGAGGAAAGTAACAGCTGGACCAAAATGATATAGGGGTGTCCAAAAATTAATCTAGAGTTGGCAAAGACAACAAATTTGAGTCTTGCATCAAATAGCTTTTTATCCAGGTCAATGATGACCAAGAAAAACAGGCACGGCAGGCAAATGCACATAAGAAATGACGATAAAATAATCAGGTTTGTTGCAATAGGCAGCAGAAAACCATACCAGAAAACAATCAAGCAAACAAGAATGTGAATTAAAGTTATCTACCGGCCAAAGAATATAAAAGACACTTCATGAAGTAAAATTCAATTGAATTTTTACCTATTTTTCAAATCAGAAGGCGCCTCTCCTCTTATGGAATCAGAAATCTCCAGACGATGTTAACATCTCACACTTTAATTGATTCTCGAAAGTCCGTCTTCTATTATCAATCACCTCAAGATTGCTGATGGCTACTCAGAGAATGTTTATGAGAATTTACATGCATGTTTTATGAGTATTACACTTTCTTCTGCTAACATAAACTTACGCCTGAAATACTTCTATGCTGATTGCTGTCATCGACCTAATATGTATTCCTCACATGATGAGGTACGGCTCCAGTATGGGTTAAAGTTGCAAGTATGGTACATGTACAAAGCACAATTGATGATCCCAAAAATAGAAAGTGGCCCTTCAATGTTAATTCTTTGTACTTTTGCTTCTTAGCTCTCTTAAATAAGGGTAGACCTTCTGGTACTCCAGTATAGCCCACGCCAAGTGCCTAAGAGAGAACTCAGGCTAATAGGGCTCGGATTCTGCAAATGTGAGGAAGTAGTCTGCCACAAAAGAAAATTACTTAGCCGAGTCTCTCCTGAAGTCCTTATCACTATATCAGGTTCAGGGCAATCTGCTGTATATAAAGATTGTTTCAAATCATCGGCTAAAATCATCCCGGCTAGTTGTATCTTACCAATCTTTTTGGCACACGATTCTTCAATAGCATGCATGATCTCATCACTTGAGGTGTAGGCCAGGCACACTGAGAGTGTGGGCCCCGTGTTCTTGGCAGTGTTAGTCATTGCCTTCTGTGCTGCTAACCTCACCAGCTCACTCAAGAGTGTGGTTCCCCCAAAAATTAACCCTAACCCCATACTTTTCTACAATGCTCTCTCCCTTGAGCAACTCATTAATCTTCTCCAGCATCAGATTCATAAGTTCTTGGACATCATCGGGTTTTCTGTTGAAATTGTCGATACTGAAGGCATATACAGTTACATACTTCACGCCCATCTCATAACAGTAATGTAGAGTAGAGTTTAGGGCCTCAGAGCCAATTCGGTGTCCTCCGTCTTGTTTCATGCCCTTGTTTTTGGCAAATCTACGATTTCCATCCATTATAAATGCTATATGGTTAGGCATGGGACCAACGGAGAGAACTAGAAACAGGCATTTACGAAAGAAACCCCATATATTTCTGGGTAGAGCGGGCCCCTTGATGCAACTCTTCTTCTCCATTAAGAGATCCTAAATTTTAAGCATAGCAAGATTATGAGTGAAAAATTGGAAGAAATTAAGATAAAAGATGAGACTATATTGTTTTGTTAATCAACATATGAGAATATGGTCAACTGGTCATTCAAATTAAGGCATTGCAATAGTAACAGTTGTGCCTAACAGTTAATTTATTTTCTTTAGAAAGATGAATACTGATTGTTATAAGCAATGATGGCATGTTGACCATAATGAAGTAGTTAGATTTTTTTTAACTTATCAATAAGCACGCAAGGGTTTGCTTCAAGAGCAGAAATGCTTAAGACAAAATGGCGAGTGGAAAGTGGTAAAAGACACGCACAAGCGAATATTTTTCTGTATCTTGAATGGCATGAATCATGTACACACAGTTCTGTATTATGTATTCTTTTTGAGAACATGCCATCTAAATTGTTCTTTAGGATTGCAATTATTACAAAATATACGCTACACAAAGAGTAGCAGCGGTTTCTTCTTAAAGAAAACAAGTACTCCGGTGGGGTAGAAAGAAATGGGACAACATCTGTCAGCTGATAGAGATCATTGGGACCAAATCCAGAGGGCCAACTGTGAAAACCATATAATCCAATATCATGTACCCCCAATTTCAGATTAAAAATAGGGTGCTAATTAATCTGATTCACAAACTAAAAGTACATTGTGGATGTCTCACCCGGGAACTTGTTTTGCATTTTAAGGAACTTTTTAGTATTATAAGTAGTTTTTAGATGGAATTGTGCTAGGACTTTGGCCTCCACCATAGCAGACACCCAATTGGTATTCATTTCTCATGAAGCAGAATCTCCATTTGCAAAAGAGAGCTAAATAAGCTAACATTGAATCCTACTTGGGGAGATTTGATTGATCCTTAATTTTATTAAAGAATGAAGAAATGAATTAAAGAGCTTGCTTTGACCGTTAAGGGTAGGTAACCCATTCCCTGCAAAAGAAAGTTAAATAAGCTAGCATTGACATAGGAGTTGATAAAGAGCTAGACCAGATGGTTTTTATATGTTTTCCTACCAACTGGGTGATAAACAAAGATGCAGAGTGGACACTTTCTAGGTCGCAACATTCAATATAGAGTTGCTATTGCAGGAATTTATTCGCTGATATTGTAAATAAACATTTTCAGCTACATATTATATCTGGATTCATAAAGACTTGTGATAAGATAGAACGGAAATATGTTTACGAAATGATACACGAGAAATATTTTAGATATAAGCATATTACATAGGCCTGACTATGCTTTATGAACAACTGCGTGTTGTGATTGTCAATGTGTTAATAAATGAATGAGGCAAGTCCCCTATGATCTTCTTCGCCTTAATAGAGCACAATTTATGTATGCTCGTTGCTAGATGTAGGGACATAACATGGTTGGGGAATCCAAGTCTCTCCTCGTATTGACTCGACCAATATCCTTTAATATCATAATATGTTGATGTTAACTTCATATTTTAGGCACGGTTAGGGGATCCAAGTATCCAAGAGCGAATCACTCTGAAAGTAATACTCTACAGTGTTGATGCTTGGTTGAGAATTCGTGGTTCATTTCATAAGAGCAGACCCATCGTCATGCCATGGGACATAGTAGGTCTGAGCATTTTGTTTACACTTATATACTAATAAGTGTTGTTGAAAGAATTTCCATTGAAATATTGGGCGTCTCTTTACGACCAGACCAAGTTAAGTAGAGACATTGGGATCGGCAGCTCCCCATTGACAAGAATGTAAGTCATCTTGCAGGGTGAAAAGAAGTGAATCTTATCATGCTTCTCAATCTGCTAGATTTCTTTCTTTGAGGCATCTATATGTGTACTCAAGATGTCATTTCCAAGGCTTGGCAGTATCATTTGGTCAATCGAGGCCACACATATAAAGTATAAAGTATGAGTAGACTGGGATCATAAAACTAATATAACACCAATGGTGAGACTAAGGTTAGTCTCCATAACATCCTGATTAAACACAACAAAGTCAACAGGAATTGGCATAGACATTGCCAAAATGAGAATTTTTTTTCATAGGGCCTTTTACTTTAAGGCCTATCCTAGAAAAAGTAGTAGGTGTTAACCAGACAAGTGGTCCAGCAACAGTCCGCTAAGTGATATCTTCAACTTTACACAAATACGACTGTAACAGTTAGTGCGGTTCATATTAAATGAAAGGTCTACTCGATGCTTATCTCCAGTGGTATTTCACCAATTTATGCAAGCATTGCTTGGAAGGCAAAAAAAAAAATTAATGAAAAACTAGAGACTTCTTATTGCTTAAAATTAATTATGCATTGGTAGCAGTCCTTACCATAAGAAAACCTATTAAGAACTACCCAATCAATCGCCAATGAAGTTAAACTGTCAACACTAAAGAGAAGTTTGATTAGCAACAAAAAGGATATGCAACATCTATAGTAAATAGAAAGCCCAAATTCGGGTTTTTTGGATGTTGTCGACTGTTTGTAATTGGATTTTCAAATCCAATCATCTTTTTGTGTTTGCTGTGATCGCAATCCACTACAATGTTAGTATTGTTGTTGTTGCCGTCATTGTTGTCTTCTTCTTCTTCTTCTTTGCTTTTCTTATGAACATTGTTTCATTTTTCTCTCACTAACGAAACCGGGATGGCTACACTTCACCTTTTCATAAAAATTTATTAAAAAAAAAGAAAAACAAAGACAGATCCTCATCCAAAGTCAATCCTTTGATGGCGATTCTGCATTTCCACATGTCCCAGGATTAAGTAACCTAAAAATGCAATCTTTTCAATCTAAAAAATTCTAAAAATTATGATTTTAAAGTTTCTCATAAGTTAAGAATCTCTAAAATCCACAAGATCCTAAGAATATTTAATCAAGGGAAGCTCTGAACAAACCCTAACTTATAGCTTATGATGAAATCTAAATAAAACCAAAGTTTGAAGTATAGAAGATTAAAATAAATAAAAGAAAACGATAAAAATTAAATAAAAACTCAACCCTAAAACTAACCATTTTAGAGCTTCGCCACTCCAACTCGCTTGCTTCGTCTCAGAGCTCGCGAGGCAAGGAAACCAAGGAATATATGTATGTGATGGATCGGGTCGAAACGGGTCGGGTTTATTAAAGTCTGATCCGACCCGGAAATAATATCTAGATGTTAATACATTTATTTCTTGAATTTCTTAATTCCTTATTCCTATAATACACTTTGATAAAATTGTTAATTACAAACAATTATAGAAGTCCAGGTGCGTTGTGGGAATGATGAATAAAAATAATAATCGAGGAGCAAAATATGTGTTTTAATTAAAACTAAGGGTGACTTTCTTCTAGTTCGTTTTCAACAATCTAGCCTATTTAAATTGCAGGAGATCATGATTTTTTGGGTCTTAATATAGCTTGGTTTGATTAGGCCTTCTAATGTTGAGCCCTATCTAGTTCATATATAATGGTTTTGTATTATCAAGTTCAATTAATCATTTCTTGAGAGACCTTAGAGTTTGTAATCTGGGTATAAAAAGGTTTATCCCCTGAGATTAAGAAAAAAATAGTATTTTTCACGTGAGATACAAAATATCTAAATCTTATGTTGTAATGCCATCATTTGCCCAAGAAACCAGACCATTTTTGTTTAAGTCCTGTTCGGACCTGACTCGTAGATCTAAAACCAATAGACTTTTTATGCTAACAAGGGCTTAGCCTCTTAGGCAGAAAGTGCAAAATCAAGAAAAATCGTATTAGTTTAAAATTTTATTGTTATATGATTTATTAGTTGCAATATCTCATATTTATTAACATCATATATGCGAAGGATTATCTTGCTAATATTTCGGTATTTTTCTTCAATATTTTCCTTATTATAACATACAAAAACCACGAAATTTTTGAAAATCTTAAACTTTTGCGGTTGTTTTCAATATTTTGCTTGTTATAGTACATGAGAATCATGAAATATAAAAAAATCTCAATTTTTTTTGTTTTTTTCGAATTTTCAACATTTTACATGCTATGAACACACGGATTAGCGAAATTTAAAAAATCTCAAAATCTTTTTTTTCTTCGGTTCTTCGATATTTTACTTTCTATAACACATGAAAATCATGAAAAGTAAAAAAAGGCAGGTGTCACAGTCTAATTACATCGTTGTTCATTTCTTGAGGGCATGTTTGTTTGATTGAAAGAGGAGAAATAAAGGAGCAATTACTCGGACATTTCCACTGTTCAAGTGTTATTTTGATCAGAAACCAAATTCAACCGTTTATTTCACTTGAAATAAGAGAGCTAAAATGTGCAAACACATCACCAAAACCTTTAAACCAATTTCAGGGCTTTAATAATA
The DNA here is from genome assembly GCA_030015575.1 of Agapanthus africanus. NCBI lineage: Eukaryota > Viridiplantae > Streptophyta > Magnoliopsida > Asparagales > Amaryllidaceae > Agapanthus > Agapanthus africanus. Next base: position 866,561,952 of record JASDDO010000019.1, on the reverse strand, counting down.
AATCAACCATACAATTACACTGCTATTTAGTACCCACCCAAAGGAAAGAAAGAAAGGAGAGAAAAGGACAACTCCAAGCAAAATACAAATGCATCCAAGATCAGCAACAGCAAAGGATTGGAGGCACATCCCTCTCCTCTTCTCACAGCTTATCACACATTCCAACCATTCAAAAGGTGAAGCTATCCTCAACCTTACATCTCATATCCTCAATTCTCATCATTTTCTCATCACTTTATATTACTTATCCATCCTCACATTCTACCACCCAAGAGAATTTATTGTACCCAAAAGAGAGAGAAAGCAGATAGCACAAATTTTTTGCATATTGAAATGGCATCTGCTGCTCTCCTCAAGTCTTCATTCCTTCCAAGGAAACCGGAATGGTTCGGCACGAAAACAGCCCCCAATGCTCAGCCCATGGCTGTTTCACTCACAGTTAGAGCTGGTGCATACTCTGAGGAGCTTATCAAAACCGCGGTCAGTTGACTTCTCTCAGCATCTATATGTGTTGCTTGTAGTCCTATTAAGATTAATCATAAACATACTGATTAGTTCTTCTTGACTGTAATCACATACTAGGCTTTAAGAATCAGGAGCACTATGTAAAGCTTAATTAATAATGAATTTGATCTGGTAAGTTCAGATCCTTCATCTTCAAATTATGATTATAAAAGGGTTAATTGCATATGGAACCTTTATATAATCATCTGGCATTTCTATTAACACCTATAGAAATTTATCAGGACACCACCATTAGAAAAAGGCAAACAGTAGAAGTTAAATGAAATTTATCCCAAAAATTTACAAATTCCAATGTTATCTGTAATAATAATGGTTTTATCTGAAAACATCCGAAACTTTGTGGGGGTTTACTATATTTTGCTATATGCAATTAGTCCTTAAATAATAGACTTGAATTCCTCCATTTGATTAGTAACTACAACTTTTTAAGCAGAACAATAGTGGCATATTTAGATATCTTTAAAACATCACATAGCAGCATAAGGATAGTTAGTATAAGCATAGTTTGAATTTTGAAACGAAGAGCTATAAGATTTTAGTTTATAAAAAAAAATCGTTGCAGAAAACAATAGCGTCGCCAGGGAGAGGGATATTAGCTATGGACGAGTCGAACGCCACCTGTGGAAAACGTCTGGCCTCGATCGGACTCGAGAACACGGAGGCAAACCGACAGGCTTACAGGACCCTTTTGGTCTCGGCGCCCGGCTTAGGGCAGTACATTTCTGGTGCAATTCTTTTCGAGGAAACTCTTTATCAATCAACTGTTGATGGCACAAAGATGGTTGATGTTCTCACTGGCCAGAACATCATGCCTGGGATCAAGGTGGACAAGGTAATTTCATCGTCTAACATCTTTTGATATTGCTTGGAATAGCTATTATTCTTCTGAAGGTATAATTGAAAGGCTAAATTACACTAAAATCCCACTAACTATTGCTATACATTATTTTTCATTACAGAAAACTCCCATTAAATTAGGTTTTAAGCGCGTCCCCCCCCCCCCCCAAAACTAAGATACCCTTAAATGCAGCAGTTTAGAGGAGCTTGCTGAAATTTATAAATAAATAAATAAATCAATTTTTAAGTTCATTGAAAAGGGCTTATAGTTAATCTTACTTTAGTGTAATTTACCCTAAATGAAAACTAGCACTGAAATCAATCTTCCTTGATTGCTCTCACTGAAATATGAGGGTATTAATGTGCGCCCGTGCACGCACACGACAGGCATAAAACGAGAATTTTTAAATTTACACATACACACACATACATAGATACATAGATACACATATATACACGCTCACACATACATTAATGCATGCATGCATGCATACATGCATACATTATGTGCAGTAACGCGCGCGCGCACACAATTCAACTTAAATAAGTCAGATAAGAAAATATATAATATTAATCATGCTTGTATATATACATGTTGGCTAAAACTATCCATGTCCTAAATAAGAATGTATATGATTCTAGTCCCAGTTGTAGAACATAATCTTGAATCTTTGATACCAACCTTGAGAAGATCTCATGATATTCCGTAGAGTGACCTCTTGTTTCCTTAACCATATAAATAAAACACTAGCCATCACATTCATTAGTATGCAAAACTAGATCAATTGATCCATTTCGTGGCAACAGAATTGCGCCGTGGAACTCTAAATTAAGAAAATATGTTTTCTTTTCTTTTCTTTTCTTTTCTTTTTCTATAAAAAATAATTGGTTATAAGCAAGGCATTCACCTAGTTAACTGAGTCTGTACTCAGGTATGATCTATTCAAAGGAATCGTGTAGAGAAGACAATTTTGAGTTGTACAGGGACTTGTCATCATACCAAGGGTTACACTATGAGTTTAAGCCAAGAGCCAACTTGCCAAGCTACTTCCCTTCTGTAAAATTCTTCTAAGTAGCTATAAATTATAGAATTAGAGGATTATGCTAAAAGTTGAAACGGATCAGAAATTTAAGTGCATTGGTCCTAGAGGGTGCAAGAGAGTCGGGATTCAAAAGGTTCATGGTATCACTAATTCTTTCGTTATCTGTCAGGGTCTTGTGCCACTTGCAGGCTCAAACGATGAATCATGGTGCCAAGGACTTGATGGTCTTGCATCCCGATGTGCAGCTTACTATCAGCAAGGCGCTCGCTTCGCTAAATGGTGAAAATTTATCCATTTCCTACTATGAAATGTTTTTTTTATACTTCATTCTTGTTTTTCTTTTGAGTATGCTAATAATTTGTGTTGATGGATCTGTCAGGCGTACAGTGGTCAGCATCCCCAATGGTCCATCGGCTCTTGCAGTGAAGGAAGCCGCTTGGGGCCTTGCTCGATATGCTGCCATTGCCCAAGTATATTTCTACTTTTACCTTTCTCAAATTTCTCTTTAATTCATTCGTACTGCAAAACAATTTTCGATTGTAAATCAACCATTAGTGTCAAAAGCTATGGCTGTATAATCATTACTGGTGACAGTACTTGTTCTGAAAACAAGGAAGCAACTATGCTAAAGGTTATCAACTTGGCTTAGCTCAGTTGGTACCAATTTCCTCTCCAATGTGAGAGGTCGCAAGTTCGATCCCCGAAGGGGGTTGATGTCACAACTATGCTAAAGGTTAACAACAGACCTTTACCTGATATATGAATGGGTATATTACATAAAACAGCATTAAAGTTCCCCATTTTTACTGAACACCATTAAACTTTGAAATATCCAGAAATCACCACCGACGGGGTGCTCAATACAATATCAAATTGTGTTTTATGGAACTTTTAGTGTAATTTAAAAAGTTTAACAATGCTTTGTTAAAGACTGAAAAACATTTAATGGTGTTTTAGGTAATGTACCTTAGGAGTATTCTTAATTGTTTGTTTGATAATATCAATGTCGTTACAGGACAACGGACTCGTACCAATAGTTGAGCCAGAGATATTGCTTGATGGTGAGCATGGAATCGATAGAACCTTTGAGGTTGCCCAACAAGTGTGGGCTGAGGTTTTCTTCTACATGGCCGAGAACAATGTGATGTACGAGGGCATCCTGCTTAAGCCGAGCATGGTCACCCCTGGAGCTGAATGCAAAGAGAGAGCGACCCCAGAACAAGTTGCTGAATACACGCTCAAGCTTCTCCAAAGAAGAATCCCACCGTCCGTCCCTGGCATCATGGTAAGAATTTATAGATATTAAGTACTCAACAAAGGTTCAAACTCTAATACTAACAAAGATCGAGATATCAAGTAATTAATATGAAGTACTCACACAAATAGAAGGATTTCGTACCTGTGTCTGATATTCTTTCGATATCAATGACATATATCCGACACGCCTGTGATACCATGTCAGACATGTTTTATATACCGACGACATTTATCCAATATTCCTTTGAAACCGTGTCAGACATGTTTTAACCATGTCTGAAAATAAATGAGTCACAGCACATCCTGGATACTTTTTAGTTTGATTTCTTACTTATCTTAATTTGTGTGTGTGTGTGTGTTGCTTTTATTTCTCGTTAATGATTTGTGCTTTTGAGGATCAGGCTTAGATCTACACGCTCTTCTGATTTCATTAATGGTTCATTGCTCCAGTTTCTGCAATTTGTGACAACTCTATGATTTAAAGGTCAAAATACATAATGAGTGCTGATTAGTTTGAAATTAATTTTGTATACTATAAATGAGATTAAATAGGAGTTGATTTGGCTCCAAATCGTAAATAGGAACCAACTCTTTATACATATCAACTACATGTGTGTGTGTATACATGTACATGTATAAAGTAGAAATGTGTATCTGTGTCATGTCCAATATTTTACAAATTTTCCATGTCCCGTGGCTGTCAGTTTCATGTCCAATATTTTACAAATTTTCCATCTCCCATGATTGTGTCTGTGTCATGTCATCTACCTGTGTGCACGTCTATGCTTCATGATATTAATAAACATATAAATGGGGAAAATGCATCTTGCATATGATGATGGTAATCACCCAACTTTATATACGAGTCTTGATAAATCTATCTAATAGAGAATAATAAATAAGATCCAATCTCCCAACCTAAACATAAACTTTCTGGATTATTTTGGCTTGCAGTTCCTCTCTGGTGGTCAATCTGAAGTGGAGGCAACGCTGAACCTAAATGCCATGAACCAAAGCCCAAACCCATGGCATGTGTCCTTCTCGTACGCACGTGCTCTGCAGAACACGTGCTTGAAGACCTGGGGAGGGAGACCAGAGAACGTGAAGGCCGCTCAAGACACTCTTCTCGTGCGAGCCAAGGCCAACTCGCTTGCTCAGCTCGGAAAATACACGGGTGAAGGAGAGAGCGAAGAATCAAAGGAGGGGATGTTTGTCAAAGGCTACACCTATTAAGTAATGATATATTAAGTTTAAGATTGAATCATCCTTTGATTTCTAGGTGTTTGTGGATGTAGAATCTATATCTGAGACTCCCATTTTTATGGGGTACTGAGTGCTTGTCATGTTGTTAGCCTTTGTTGAATGTAAAACATATAGACTGCTTTCTAATAACATTAAAGTTTATCTTTCAAAAACTCAATCAAAAAGCTATAAAATAGTTATGATTAGAAACATAAATACAAATTATGAAACTATATATATGCATCAGTGTTCTTCAAATGAGCGAAATCAACTAAACTTGATCATGAGTCATCATTGATAACAGCAGTATAATGATTTAATTGATAAATACTTCAAAATGCCGAATGGGTTGTGCTCAAAACCATTCCAGATAGATGATGCTACAATGTCTTTCATAGCATTGTAACTCTGAGCAAATATAAGATCGGACGCTTCATTTAATGAAAACTGGATAACTATTGACACAAGGAAGTTGTATTAAGAAAAAAAAATAGATTTATGCTGCAATTTTATCTGCCAAAAAAAACCTTTCTTATTTATCACTTCAAAGTTAGAAGAGCAAAGTTAAAAGACAGTTACTTAAAGCTTACCAAATTCCGTAAAACATCGTACACAGAATATTTGAACTGTTGACAGAACATACGAGAAGAGAAATGGGAGGAGAAGGGTGGCCACTTAAATTTATTTTAAGAAATTAAGGAAGTTGTGTACATGACAACAGTATTACAACTCCCATTATCTTATTCGTGAGATACCTCTCTTCTTCTAAGACAACGAGGAACAAAAGAAATCATGAAAAACACGGATTGCAACAAAGAACTACTCGCACTTAATATATGGATCTATGCTATACAATGACACATTCCAAAACCTCTTCCCCATTTCATGAACTGACTGTAACTCGTTTTCAGAAGGAGAGATCCATCATGTCAGTGACTAAGGTCTCCATGATCACGGATTCTGCTTCAGCAGCGCAAGATCCGAACTTGAACATAGACTGGAACATAGGATTCCCCTTACCTACAAACAGCAAAGTCGCATGGATCTAAGTTTGTAAATAGATTAGACAATCAGATCCAACCACTTGTTATACAGATCCATTTCAGAAAAGGAAAAAAACAGTCATAAGAACATAAAACATACAAACGGTAAATTCAACGAAATGTACCTCACTTTCGCTCTACCAGGATACCACTTTTAGCTTTTACAAAGATGGAATTTACAACCAAATTTAACAAACAGTAATTTCTTCAATTTTTCAACTTTTCCTTTCCAATATACCCTTTAGTAAAAGTAGAAAATATGAAATATCAATGGAAAAAGCAAAAGAAAATGTGTAGAATAACAAGGACATATTAGGAAGCATTGGAATAGGTATATCCCTCAATCCTCATTACAACTAATCTGACTTTAAGATTGTATATGAGCATCTAAGCTCAAGTCCCACCAGTGTGCATTTAAATAGTAGATTTTCTAAAGAAACAGTTTTGTTGTGCAAAAGTTAAGGTTTTGGACCACAAACAAGGCCTCAACCTAAGTAAATGTATTACAATATAAAAACATATATCTGGTAGAGCTTTAGTGTGAAACCATAACTAAAGCTCTAGGGTTCAAGTTTTGGACCACAAACAAGGCCTCAACCAAAGTAAATGTATTAGAATAGATAAATTTATCTCCAAGTCCTCACCATAACTTTAGAGGTTTACTGTGACAGGGACTTTAAGATGAAAGAGAAATTTTGAATGAACCGATAAAACTAATGCCTGTTAAAGTTAGGGGTGAAGTGCAACTAGGGTTGGGTTGGTTTCCACCAAGGTTTCATGGACACAAATACGGGGATACGGATACGACACGATGCGCTACGGCGACATGGCAAAATCCCGAAATATAGGATACCGGGCCACGGCTATATATATTCTCTTATACGGATAAATAAGATATCAAACATTATGACAACATTAAACAAGGAAAAATTAACAAGTTTTAACATGATATATGCTAATAACATACTAAAAACGTGTTTATATGTATATGACAAGCATAGAACACATACTAATATACTATATGTATATGACATATATACAACGCGTCTTAGACATGTCGTGCAAGTGTCAGTGTCCGATACGCGTCGGACACGGATACAGCAACGCGATGGAAGTGTTCGTGCAACCTAGGTTTCACAATTTAGCCAAAACAAAGGGTCGAAAAAGTGGGCTCACCGGCACCATAGAGGGCAGCTAGTATGGGATCTTTCAGATAAGGAAACTTGATAGGACAGGAAGAGAGTGGCAAGACCGGGAGGTTATCGCAATTGCATATCTCGACCATATATCCATCAGGGTCATGAAAGAAGAACTGATCGACTTGGATGCCACTGTCTTCAACCACGGCAGTCACATACTCGATGCCCATCTTCTCAAGCTTGCGCATTAAGAGGCGCATGTCTGAGCACTGAAAGGATATGTGGTTGTCCTTTGGGTTTATGATGCCATTTTTATTGGGGACTTGCTCAAGAGAGCTGCATTGTAGCAAGTGGATGCCGATCCCATAGTTGTAAAGCCTGAGTAGTTAAAATGGTGCCGGTTAGTTAAAGAGTTATGTTGCTCATTTACACTCTATTGTCGTTGTTTTACAGCCTTGAAACAATGGGTAGTCTGATACTAATATATCAAGATTAGGATATTTGCTCATTGACGCATATGCCAATAGAGTAAGTAGATTATTGGCAAAATTGGAGCCAAAATACATGTTCTCCTTTTACAAACATATGCTCTAATGAATACAATGGGAAAAGCGAAGAGAATTTGTGACATTTTCTGAAATTAGTTGTTTGGATTATCCAGAATAAATATGCAGAACAGGAAACATATATAGTTGCTGGTTCTTAACTGCTAATTACAATAGTTGAATAAACATTAACAACCAGTGTCTTCACTCCAACAAAAATACCATTACCACTGATATGTTATGTACTTATGATTAGAACATAGTAACATTGATAAGGTGGTGGTCGTCGAATGTCATATGAAAGCACAACTAAAAAGAAGGAAAAGATGCCGATGTTTTGTAGTTCTGAAGTTTTGGGGGTTTTTTGTAGGAATTTGCAAGTAGCACTCCACAATGCAATGAATTTTGTAAAGAAAAATGTTCGTTAAGGATTACAGAGTTTACGATTATTCTTCCATGATATAAAGTTTGTTAATGGGCTAGAGAGCATAGTGTACATCGATGCAGAATGGAAACAGCTTATGCAGAACTAAATTTAATAGGATTTCGTGCACCAAGATTCCAGAAATGAAATTGTGAGAGATTATGAAAAGAAATTTCTCTTACCAAGCACCGTGAAACTTAAAGGACGAGGGTCGCTTAACGCTTACAAAGCCCAAGACCTCCTCATAGAACCTGACAGATCTGCTCACCGACTTCACCACGAAAGAGACATGGTTCAATGACATCAACGGCATTTGGCTCACTTCACTCACCTCCTCCTCGACAATCTCTAAACCCATCCCTACTCTTCTTTGTATTCTGATCTCTGATGTCCCTGTATATTTTTCAGCGTCTCATAAGGATCTTTATATATAATTTCATTACTTCAGACCATGCACCACAAACTCATGTCTCTAACCAATGCATAATTACTCATGATGACTGATTGATTCAGTACTGAAATCAGAAGCATCAAATGGTGCTAACATGTATTAGAGAAATTAGGGAGTGGCTTCAGTTGATAAATGATTAAGATTGCATGTGATTTATGAATTATCATCATGATGCAACATGACGGTGTACATCCATACTTTAGCAAGGAAGCTTCCTTGGAGGTGAGAGGAACATGCCTATGAGTACGCAGTCCCTCTTGTTGGCTGCAAAGCAATAAAAAAGACTACTTGGATAATTTCCATCTCAAGTTCTAACTTCTAAGCACAAGAAACAAATTTATTTGGTACTTCAGTACCGAAGAGTTCTGTGCAATATGCCATTAAAACTAACAGAAGTCGTTTTTTTTTTTTTTTTTTGGATTACCTTTGTGGTAGGAATTGTATAATGACTGCAGTGTGAGCAGCATCAAATTCGTAACTCCAAGATCACAAGGTAAAGGCATGCAACAAACACAGAAGAAAGAGTGGACCCAGCATTAGGAAGGAGATGACTCCCAATAGTTGTAACACGATATATATATATATATATATATATATATATATATATATATATATATATATATATATATATATTGAGAGAGAGAGAGAGAGGTTAATGGAGGAAAGGTGCCATAGGAGGGAATTTCCTCCTATGGCATCGGAAAAATGCATCCTCTGTGATTTTTTTCGACGATCGGCATACATCGCCTCCATCTTTATCATCTAAGACGTGGATACACAAAATTTCATGTGATTATACCATTTTTTTACCTTTGATTTAGTTGGTGCAAAATCAATGGTTTACCGACAATAGAATTTTTTACATTGCTAACTCAACGGTAAAATAGTGGTAGAATCACATCAAATTTGGTGTATGCACATCTTAGTGGATAACGATGATGATGATGGATGCCGATCGTCGGAAAAAATGGTGGAGGTTGTATTTTTTCGACGCCATAGGAGGAAATCCCCTTCTATTGCCTCTTTCCTCCATTATTCTCATATATATATATATATATATATATATATATATATATATATAATGAAGAAAAGACGTCCTAGAAGACTTTTTCGTTAGGCGGCATCATAAACCTGTATCCCCCACCATTTTATTCGACGATCGGCACACATCATCATCATTTTTATCATCTAAGATGTGCATACACCAAATTTTATATGATTCTACCACTTTTTCACCGTGAATTAACAATGTAAAAAGTTCTATTGTCGGTAAACCGTTAATTTTGCACCCACTAAATCAATGGTGATAAGTGATAGAATCACATGAAATTTGGTGTATCTACATCTTAGATGATATAGATGGAGGTGATGGATACCGATCGTTGAAAAAATCCATGGAGGGTATATTTTTTCAACGTCATAGGAGGAAATTCCCTCCTATGGCACCTTTCCTCCATCATCCTATATGTATATGTGTGTGAACACGCGCGCTAGGGTTTGTATGGAATTCAAAAATATGATATGAGGGATGCCAAAAGCTAGAATCGCCATTGCCCTTTTTTAATACACATCCATATTTGTGAGGCTGGATGCATGTGGATGTTATAATGACTGAACATAGACATTAATCAGTCCAGATCTCATCTAGACCCGAGATAATAAAAAGATCTCACACAAAACACACAGCAGAAGAATAACATATATCAAACATGAACTGCCACCGATCCCTATGCAAGAGTTCTACGAAAATTGAGGGATCTCTTGTTTAGGGATTGTACCTTAGCGATTTGCCGCTACTGTTTGACTTGGATCAATTCTCGATGATCAGAGCAGACTGCCATGTAATCTTCCCACCACAGAACTAGCCTAGACTTTTAGACTTTCAAAGAAGAACATGGTTCGACCAAACCCAATCTACATCCACAGGACATAAACAAACATGAGGATTACATTACAATAAAAGATGCATCTAAGAAATAGCTCATCATCTCGTTCATCGCTGATATTTCTTCTTATCTCTTCTCTTGCTCTCATTACAATAGATAAGAGTTACAACCTTTACTCTCTAGAGACTACATATCTGACCTTAAGTGACTATCCCGCACTTTGGAGTATATATAATGGTCATGGGGTTTATTTGGTTTATATCATTCTTCAAAGACCGTATCTTACTCTGCTTGAAAACTATGATTTGCTTTAGGCTTCAACAATTTACTAGATCATAGCTATGTCAATATTGTTGCTCTAAAGTTCTACATTTTCTCTCAAGTTCTAAGAGACCTCTGTGTTAAGAGATTGAAAATGATACAAGAATAGCCATCAATTGCAAATTTACCAATGAGGTGGTGAACCTTAAAGTATGATTGACCAATTATAAAGTGCATTATAGAGATGGAGAAATAGCAAAAACATTTTGTTGAGAAACAAAAGAGGCTCAAGATACTCGTGACAAAATCAAAGCCATCTGAAAGTATGATGATTGTGAAATTGAAAGTGCATACGATAAATGACTAGAATATTTAACTCAGATTTCATGCTAATATTTCGCCACCCGATTGATCGATCATATCAATTAACATATATAAAGTTGTATTATGTAGAAGTTAGAAATAAGACAGCTAGGTATCAAAGATAGGGTATAAATTAAATCCTTATTTACTAAAATCCAATTATCTACAAAATATAACACGATCCTAATTCCAGCACCACAACCTCAGACTTTAGGCATTGAAGCATTTTTATTGTGTATAGATCTAAAGCCCCTTATAAATTTAATTTGATATCTTCTACTGAAGAATTCAGCAATTGATACAAGATGTGAATGTCAATTGAATTTTACAGATTCCACCGCAAATGTCAATAACATATCAACAGCAACTTGCAGTACCTCGCTCTACCCGCCTACTGCATCCGGTGGATGAATATTTCACAAGAGCTCCACAATTTGAAGTAGAAATCAAATTGAGGCTCTCCCTAAGTAATGGTGGAAGCAAATTGCAATAAGTGAGACTTTCCAACGAATGAACCACCCCTTTCTTCACAAGTATACCGAATGTTGCGGAAACTCCCTTAAGTATCATCTCTTTTCGATGAACATCATAATTATCAACCAACTGAAACAAAAAGTCCAGAAGGGTGCATGTTATATGAACATATTTCGGCAAAGAGTTCACCATCAGAAGCATCACAGGCTCTACATTCATAATATTATCCACTGCCTCATCAAAGAATAACCAATCGTAAAACAATGCAAGCTTCACATTGGCTTCTACGTAATTTTTCCTACAACATTGTAAAAGCCAACCAATGATCGCCCATCTTGATATAATATCAGATTGAATAATCTCATTTGAAGGATGATGAGCACAACAAATAAACCGAACAATGTCTATAATGGCAGATTCGCTACCTGGAAAACACAAGTGTTTCTTAGCAAACCAGGTTTGGTACCTCTTCTGATTCCCAAATTTCACATGAGTAAGCAAAAACCTCAATTGGGTCTCCATCTCTGTACTGATTCTTAACAATAAGTAGTGGCTTGGAGTTCTTATGCAATACAATTGCGAAATATCGGAAAAACCTGATACCTGAAATTTCGCAGGATGAAACAACAAATCCTTCCAAATTTCTCTAAACTCTGGAATGTGTACCAAATCTTGAAGTAGCCTAACTAAATCCCTACCAATTTTCATACACAAAACCAAAGCATTGCCTCAAAACCTTCACACAAAAACCAATCTCCATCCTCTTCAACAAATCAATATGGGCAGCACCAACCAACCTATAATGATCAGATAACAATCTCAGAAAAACAAAAGGTGCACTCGTCAACACCAATGGATGCTCATCCAATAACCAATCCCAACTATTTCCTTAAAGCCTTTTTAAGTCATGTTTACTTCAACAATTGGATGTATTTTCATAACGGATTACATATTGGATGTATTTTCATAACGGATTACATATTGGATGTATTTTCATAACGGATTACATAGTGTATGGAAATAAATTATCTGAAATATCAATTTCATAAAAAGAAACCGCATAGTGTACGGAAGTAAACTATCAGAAATTTGATACTATCATTTTCATAAAACGAAATGACAGTATAATCATAATTGAAATGACAGTATAATCATAATTGAACACGGCATAATATTTCACGATCTCACTTAGGGTGCAAACTTACATTATACCAACATCAAAAACATGCCAAAAGAAATTGGAGAACGTTCAAGACAAGTTGCACAAGAAAAAATGTGTTTTAACTCTCAAACTCAAACTCAAGAAGCAATGAAAGTTGTTTTTGGGTAGCGTTCTAAGGGAAGTTTATCTGGGTTTCCTGTATGTATATATGCCTCATGAATGGTGCTTTCATTTTCACTTCATTACAATCACTTAAAAAGGTGATATGAAATCCATTTTGCTTTTTTTTTTTATGCCATGTGAAAAAGAAAAACTTCAAAATCTCCATGAGTTGAGCCTTGTCGCCGCATAACTACATTATGCATAATGCATATAAAAAAGATCATATATCCAAAATATGTTCCTCTATATGACAAATACATATATTAATAAAATTATTTTGATAAATAAAAAAGAAAACTTGCAACTAAACTTGTCAAAATTTATGTGCCCTTCACCTTCTATCAGAAAATGGGCACACAATAATACATTCTACATGACCTATATGCACTTCAAGCTGCGGTTTCTTCACCAAGATTCTCTCGGAAGAAATTAGGAACCAACCCGTGTCTCAGTCAAAGCCTTTTGCTTTTTACTTCTTCTGTTCTCCTTAATCTCAGTCTTATCGAGATGCTTTGATTGCTGTAAGCGAATCTCCATGAGGGTTGCTTTGGCGTCTCGAAATGGAGCATCGGATTTCATAGACAGCAGTTCCTGCAATGATAAACAAAATATTGGAACACTATGCCGAATTCTTAAGATTGTCCAATGATAATTTTAGGTCATGGAATTGTCACCTTGATATGATCCATTGCAGCAAGATTGAAACCGATCATGTCCTTGCATTCCTGCATTATTTCATTAAATGGCATGAGTTGCTTATGCAAATGTTGATAGCTTAAATCTTTTTCTGTTGTAGAAACTAGTCATTTCTACTTGGCCATACTAAGAAAAAAGAGATCACCGTCATTATAACAACCATCTCAGCCTATTCCACTAAATGAGATGGGATACACTCTGATATGTTGATATACACTAAGGATTATATTTTGTGAGCAATGCATTTGCGTCTCTAAACACCCGATCCTACATATAAATTACTTTTTTCGCTTAATTGTAAAGGTAAAAATTCCCAAGTTTTTACCGTCTTTGATATTTCAATGGTGGCTAATGGCAACTCTCCTCTCTCATTGGAATCATCCCGCATCTCTTCCAACATCAATGACTCTCTTCTTAGATTGAACTTTTTTTTATTCTATTTAATCAAGCACATGCTTCACTAGTCCATCTTATTCGGGAAGAAAGCTTCATTGGGAAAGCTCCATCTTCTTCATCATGACTTACCAAGTAACTTTAAGCCACGATTAAAGTTTGATAATAATAAAAAAAAAAATGATTGTACTGGATATCAAACAGATGATTCAGTATTCATTATTTTTAGACCATTGTTCTTACTTAAACAAGGGATGTTTTATGTACTTAGTTTATGTCATATAAGTAAATTTTTTGTATCATTTCCTATATTCTTTACTTAAATTACTGAGATTTATATATTTATATTTACGGCATTGCAACTATTAAATTTTACTTTTAGTTGCATATTGCTCTATGTTGCTAATTTGATCATTTTTTAAAATATTTATAGTTATATATTTAATTACTACATTATTACACGAGGGAAAGAATATCTAACACTACACAATACAATACGTGATACGTTACATAACGATACATGACCTTATCAAGATTTGACAACTATGAGTCCAATTAAAACCAAAAACTCATTAAAGAACCCATTAACAAACTGATTGCTAAAACCTAACAAATAAAATGGTTTATACAAAATTGTAAATTATTAGTCTTCATTCGATATCGATATCAGAACTCTGAATGTCACTTTTGGGTTGGAATCGGCCTCCCGGATTTGGATCGGCTGAGACTTAAAACCATTAAGATAACATTCTCACAATATGGAAGGGATGTAGGCCGGCTCATATTTAGTGGTATCCAGGTTCATATGTTTATGGAGCTTTAGAGATGTGTAAAAAGGTTTTCCTTAAAAAATTGAACCAAAAGATTGGACGAAAAGATCTAATAAGCAAGCTTGTTCTCCGGTGCTCTTTTACATAAAAATATTGCATAAGTTATAAATGTGAAAGATAGGAAGGAGTGAAAATTTTAGGTAGTAATAAGAATTAAGTTAACAACCTAAATGCAATCATCAGAAAATTAGGTAATGATTAATTACATAAGTAGCTGAAGTATAAAATTGGAGTGCATAAGTCGTAAGTAAGAAGTAGAGGTAGTTTCGAGACCTCGATTCTGAAGAAACAACTCAAAAAAGACATCCTAAGAATGGAGGTTGCAAAGTAGGCAATAAGTGAAACTCTGAGCCTTTTTTATGTTTTCAAACATTCTTCTACATTGATCACGATCGAATCACGTAACAGATGTTAGATGATTTGATTCTTCTAAAAAGATTTAACTTGATAATATTTTTTCATGCAATAGTGTTTAGAATTGATAATTACCTTAACCTTCTGATGAATAATATCCTTGAGCTCTGTCAACATGGGTCTGGCGGCCAGTGTGACGGTTAACTGGTAGTAATGTGTTTGCAGAAGCAATGTATTAATCTTACAAACAAGCTCAATCTGCATGCAATAATCATACGCTTAGAAATTAATTAGATCACCAACTAATCCAGGCTAGGCATTATAAGAAAATTGAGCTTAATCTACTCTTGCAATGATATTCTAGGATAAAACTTCTATACACAAAATGTCGACAGCTTAGTTTAATATTTTGTTGTTCTGCAACCCAGCGACTTAAGATTTTGGTTGAGTGGTTCTTTGTTATGGTATCAAAGCACTAGGTTTTTATTGAGGTTTTTATTGTAGGCCTGAGGCTCAATGTCATGTTGTCAATCTAAAATATATTTATTTATAACATTTATTCTACTTTTACAAGCAAGAGTTTATGCCAAAGGCTTTTCCTCATGGCTCGAAGGCCCGCCTGGGTGGGTATGTTAATTGTTATTCTAGCTTGATATACATTGTTATTCCAAAACCTAATAGCTTAAGCTATTGGGCAAAGTCGTGCTTGCAATGTGTCAAGATATATATGCATTTATAGGCATGGCACAATTACATAAAAATACTTTTTTCGGAAACAAAGCAATGGTAACTTTTAAAACGACACATTTTCCAGCAATAGTAATATGAACAAAGGTACGAAAACTTGACCAATTTGATCCATCTCAATTGAGATGGATTGGATAGAAATTTGAGATAGAACGACTCTTTTAGGAGGATCGCCTATTTCATAGATAAATCGCCCTCCACCAGACATGGAACCGGTGTTTTAAAAGCGGAAAAGAAAAGCGGAACGGTCGAGAAGCCAAAAAGCTTAAGCGGCCGCTCAGGCCGTTCAGAAATCAGAACAATGGTGTTTCATTAATATTCCTTTTCTTGCCAATAAATAATGGTTCTCATTACGTTCTAACTATTTTTATGTTGTTTTTTTACTAGCAAATGCCTAAATTTATCCCAAAATTTAACAAATTTGCTTAGATAATATATTATTTGCTAAAATATGCTTAAACAATTCAATGAAAATTTGAAATTTTCTTAGAATTTATTAGCTTATATAGTGCTTATAAGATTTTCGATACTCAGCATCAAGTATCATACCTCAAATCAATAAAAATGCTTACCAAATTATTTTTAAAAATATCTAAAAGATTATAGCTCGAAACCATATGGAGTCAAAATCGAATTGGAATTTCAAAATTTCAAAAACTACTCGAAATCGAAATAGAAAACTCAAAAATTGCTCGAGATCGATTTAGATCTCGACTTCTTGAAATTGATAAACCTAAAATTTTGGAGTTTTGAAACCCAAATCTTGAAATGTCTCAGAACCGGCTCACAACCGTGAGATTTATCAAGTCGAGCATGAAAAATAGAAACGTGGAAAAAGAGAAAAAAAAATGGAATGTTGAATTAATTGGTATTCGTGTATTCTTACTCCAATAACAATACTTATTTACATTTTATAACACTTATGAGGTGTATACATCAATAAAATAGATTTTGCAATATCAGCCGCTTAAGCGGGATAAAGCGGAGCGGCGAAACCTACTCAGCCGCTTAAGCGGCCACTTTTTAAAACACTGCATGGGACGAAGAGAAATTGGGCATAAGAAATGATCTTATAGACAAAGGAAGCTTAGGAAGGGCAATGGAGGCGTTAGCGGATTTGTGAAGACGGTATCATCGGGTCGTGGAAGAGAAAAAAAGGTATGTGGACATGGTTTTAAAATTTTAAGATATATGTTTATATTGTTTGGATTTAGTTTGGTTATTGGTTTATTTTAGTTTGGATTTGGCTATTAGCTAAATTTTGTTTGGGTGTTGGTTAATATTGATTTGGTCTTGGATATTGGTTTAGTTTGGTATGAAATTTTGTTTTTTAAGATTATATTTATATAGTCGACAATTTTTGTTGGTATATAAATTAAGAAGTTTTAGAAATCTTTAATAAACATTTCAATTCAGCTTTTATAGATGTAAGATGTTAAGTGCAAGTGGAGATTTCTTCTATAAAAAATAATTCCAATTTTAAAAAAGTATATGTGAGCTACAAAAATAAATCGTCCCCAATTTTTAGGGTTGGAAATATGAATTCTTCTATTCCATTCTGCTTTATTAAAGACTGTCGATTAAATTAACAATTAATATATCATTTTTAATTGCCTCTATCCATATTCGTTTAGATTTATCCCTACCTCTGGTCATGAATAATAATTTTATCATCTTTTCTAACCCGGGCATTGATTGGTCTCCGTTGCGTATATCCAAATCATCTCAATCAGTTCTCTCACATCTTATCTTTTATAGAAGTTATCTCTATCTTATTACGAATACTCTCGTTTCTTATCATATCTTTTAGTATATTATCATTCATCCATCTTAATATTCTTATTTCAGCCACATTTGTTTTTCGGACATGTTGCTCAATTGTCCTACATACTAATCAATAAAAAAGTGAGCCATGATACCGTCTTATACAAATTTGTTTCAATTGCAAAGGTACCCTATTATCACATAGTACTTCTGAAGCACTTCTCAATTTCAACCATCCCGCTTTGATTCTATAAGTTGCATCCTCCTTGATCACCCCATCAAAATTAATTATAGATTCTAACTAACGAAAATGATTCCTAGATAATTCATGGCCATCAATTTGCATCGGATGTTCATTTCTTCGCACTGTTTTGCTAAAATTGTATTCTAACTATTCAATTAATGTTCAACCAATTTTAAATCTTTTAGATTCTAAAGTCTCTCTCCATATTTTATTTTAGTAATTATTCATTCTTTGAAGTCATCAACTAAAACGATATTAACAACAAATAACACACCATTGCACGTCATCTTGAATGTCTAGTAAGTTCATTCATAACTACCGCAAAGAGAACATATAATAAATATGTAAAGATGCGTATTAAATATAGCATTTACATAAATATGTATTTTTTAACAAAATATAGAATTGCATGACATTATAACATGAAAAATGAGTTTTGTATAAAAAGCATTAATTAAACTCTTAATGAAAATACAATACCAAACGTGTCAATATAAAGAACAAGATTAAAGTTTGTCGAATTTTATTCTAATGGTGGAACTATATGTTAAAATACTTCTATTTCTTCTTTTCAAAATTTTAGTATTTTCTAAAAAAAAGTTAAACACAACCGATACAAACAATCCAATATTTTCAATCTGTGATGGTGGATTGAGCTGATATTGTCAATTTCAATTCGAAAATAAAGATCTGATCCCGATTAACCATGACTATAAAATGACTGGGATGAACATATTACCTGATAAAGTAGAAAAAGTATAAAGATCACATAAGAATAATGAAATCCTAAACCACATGATGAGCACATACAATCTTTGTGAATGTCAGCCATAGTTTGAGTGCTTGAGAATAAGAAGTCATTGCTTTCTTGATGCAAATCCTCATTCCAAGATTACGCGTTGGACAACACTTAGAAACATTAGTTGAAAAGATAAACACTATCATATTACATGTAGTTAACCTTGTGTCCTTTCCCAAAACATATGTATGGGCAAAATGATTCTATCAGGGCCTATAAATTTATTTAAGAATTTTTAAACTTACTAGGTTCAAAGCAAGACGTGTTTGGGTCAATTTGATGGCTCAGCATAATCAATTTTTGATATAGACCATCATTTGTAATGAGTAGTCTCCATTTATACTTAATGTAAAACTGATAAATTCACTTTGTTAAGGGGTTGATTTGCCCGGTATGTAAAACTTTCATGGTTATCGGTAAATCATGATTCCGAATCAAGTTCAACTTGATTATTGGTAAATCTTAATTCCAGTTTCCAGATCAACTACCCATTGAGATCAGCTCTTTGTCCTTGTTCTTATCTCATCTCTCGCTCTTTATCATGAAGGTTTTCCATTATAGAATAAAATGGCTTGCAAGAGGATCTAAACTGAAACTGATGCAGTGCTGGGATTCAAGTTGACAATTCACAATCGCCAAAATGCACTTCAGCCTTGTAAAGAGTTACAATTACAAAAATACCATTTGTTCGATTCTTCAAAATGCTCCTGGGCTACAATCCCTATCATATAAGGGCAAATTAAAAATATGCAATGCTTTTCTCTTGGGGTGGTGCGCGTAGGTGGTAATCTTGCATTCTCATGAAAAATTACCAAGCTTTTTTTGTCAAAAATATTCATGAGAATATAGGATTACCACGGTAATCAGACCCCCACCCCAAATCCTGGACCCACCCAGATTAGTGTCCATATGAAATTACACCAAATAAAAATAGAAAATCTCTACTCGCATCTCTCGTGATCCCGTCTTTCTCTACGCCTTGCCAGGTCTCTCTCTTCCCGTCTCTCTACTACATACGCCCCTTGTTTCCTCTCGTGTGCACTCCCCTCTCCTCTCCTCTCCTCTCCTCTCTCCCCTTTCCTCTCCTCTCTCTTTCCCTCTCCACTCTCTACCATATGGCTATCCAGTTTCTCTTAATCTGATAAACCCGAGAATATAAAAAGTACACCAAGCATGGTAATGTGTGATTCCTAGGATCAAATGCCTGGGAACCACATTCCTATGAATGTTGGGATTCCCAAGAATCATCCATCTCATGTACCAATCACACCCTTAGTTGACTACAGCCAAGAAAATCTTTTTAGCCAAGGGTAATTTTGGAAACAATGGGCAAAATTCGTCCTTTCTTGTTATAACGGACAAAATATTATATTAGGCGTCGGTTTGGTTGCAAGAATTGCTTTGGATATGAGGGGACAAGATTTGGAAGTAGGTACAAATCCATGTCGAATTGCAAGTTTGGTGTTTGGTTCAAAAGTGAGTAGGGGGCAAGAATTGGGCTAAAGCACCATGCCACGTAGGCAAAAGTTGGAATTCAAAGTTGAGTATTTTTGGATTTGCGGGAAAAAATATTAAACAATTGACACTTTATTAAACTAAATTCTTTTTTTTATATTTTTAGACCACTCATCACTTGACAAGTGTATTACACCATCACTTCTTTTCTCCATTCCATCCAACCAAACGCTTAACAAAAGAGAATGTGGATTCCTTGGAAACAAGATTTTACATTATTCCATGAAACCAAACAAGAAAATGTGGATTCCTTGACAACATTTTTAGGAATTTAGACTCCATATTTTGAAGTTTGGCAACCAAACAGCCCCTAAATAGAAAAGGATGGCTTGTTTGGATATAGACTGATGAAATGAAAATTAGGATTTCTCATGGTATTTTAGTATTGTCTGCAATATTTTTCTTTATAAATTTTATTAATATTTGAAATAGTATGCTTTAATTGTGTAAGTTATTGGGAATAATTTCATAACCTCAAAAATTAGAATATTTAATTTTTGTAGCTTGCACTCCGCGCAATGCTATTGTATACATTTTTTGTTCTTAGAGGTGGAGATACGCTCAACACTTTCAGTTTTTTCAACATTGTCGGTAACAACAATTTAAAAGAATAATTTATAATTACCTTGGCAGGATTGCAAGCCCAGTTCTTCAAGTATGACATAAGCTTCAGCGCATCTGAGAAAGGTAAAGACTGCAAAAGGAAATATTTAAAATGAAAGAATATAACCAAATGCCTATATAACATAACTCAACCGCAATAGATGCAAATGTGTGAATTTTTTAACACTTTTTTGAGGTCTAAAGAGATGAAAAAGAGAATCATCAAATCAGATACGATGCATTTGAATACTGGATTATATAGATATTTTTATTGGAACATCTCATATAAAGTAATGTTACATCACGTGCGCACATGTGCACATATACCTTATTTGTGCATGTGTGCAACAAGAATAAACATATATATGTTATTGTTCCCCATGCAACACAAACACAAGTAGAATAAGATAACATTAATGTGTTTGTGTGCGCGTGTGTAATCTTTTGACACCAAACACCCACAAGGAAACACATAAAAAAAAGATGTATGTGAACAACACAATCGTATCTGAAAGACGCAAATGCCGATGCGAATGTACACAGACCCATAAAAAAGATAAAGATTACAATCACTAGATGATAAGTCCAATGGCATAACATTGACATATGCTTGAAAATGAAGTCTAAAACAGAGAGTCCTGGTAATTTAGCTCACAGATTAGCTAGAAGGTGAGTTGATATGGCCGTATAAATACTAAAGTAACATATCCATCATAAAATGATACAGAAAATCCTGCACAAGAGGTATCGCTGCCATCGCAACTGGAAAAAAGCGAATATGAATCATTTAATCATTTTCCAATGAAATCAAAGCACGTGCATAATATCAATATAGAGATTGACTGTTGCAACATACCAGTAGGGCCTGCTCCAGATCATTTGCTTGAACTTTAGAAAGTGCTTGGAGGACATGCTCATATGGGGATAGGCCACGCAACATATCATTAGGCTGAAACTCGCTTATTTTTCCATTTTTTATATCCTCCTGAATATTCAGAAAATAAACATCTTTATGCAGTGCATCTTTATACAGTGTTTGGTACATTGCCTCAAAACCTTCACACAAAAACCAATCTCCATCCTCTTCAACAAATCAATATGGGCAGCACCAACCAACCTATACTGATCAGATAACAATCTCAGAAAAACAAAAGGTGCACTCGTCAACACCAATGGATGCTCACCCAATAACCAATCCCAACTATTTCCTTAAAGCCTTTTTAAGTCATGTTTACGTCGACAATTGGATGTATTTTCATAACGGATTACATATTGGATGTATTTTCATAACGGATTACATAGTGTAAGGAAATAAATTATCTGAAATATCAATTTCATAAAAAGAAACCGCATAGTGTACGGAAGTAAACTATCAGAAATTTGATACTATCATTTTCATAAAACGAAATGACAGTATAATCATAATTGAACACGGCATATCATTTCACGATCTCACTTAGGGTGCAAACTTACATTATACCAACATCAAAAACATGCCTTAAGAAATTGGAGAATGTTCAAGACAAGTTGCACAAGAAAAAATGTGTTTACTCTCAAACTCAAACTCAAGAAGCAACGAAAGTTGTTTTTGGGTAGTGTTTTAAGGTTAGTTTCTCTGGGTTTCCTGTATGTATATATGCCTCATGAATGGTGCTTTCATTTTCAATTCATTACAATCACTTATAAAGGTGATATGAAGTCCATTTTGCCTTTTTTTCTTTGCCATGTAAAAAAGAAAAACATCAAAATCTCCATGAATTGAGCCTTGTCGTCGCATAACTACATTATGCATGATGCATATAAAAAAGATCATATATCCAAAATATGTTCCTCTATATGACAAATACATATATTAATAAAATTATTTTGATAAATAAAAAAGAAAACTTACAACTAAACTTGTCAAAATTTATGTGCCCTTCACCTTCTATCAGAAAACGGGCACAATAATATATTCTACATGACCTATATGCACTTCAAGCTGCAGTTTCTTCACCAAGATTCTCTCGGAAGAAATTAGGAACCAACCCGTGTCTCAGTCAAAGCCTTTTGCTTTTTACTTCTTCTGTTCTCCTTAATCTCAGTCTTAACGAGATGCTTTGATTGCTGTACGCGAATCTCCATGAGGGTTGCTTTGGCGTCTCGAAATGGAGCATCGGATTTCATAGGCAGCAGTTCCTGCAATGATAAACAAAATATTGGAACACTATGCCGAATTCTTAAGATTGTCCAATGAAAATTTTAGGTCATGGAATTGTCACCTTGATATGATCCATTGCAGCAAGATTGAAACCGATCATGTCCTTGCATTCCTGCATTATTTCATTAAATGGCATGAGTTGCTTATGCAAATGTTGATAGCTTAAATCTTTTTCTGTTGTAGAAACTAGTCATTTCTACTTGGCCATACTAAGAAAAAAGAGATCACCGTCATTATAACAACCATCTCAAGCCTATTCCACTAAATGAGATGGGATACACTCTGATATGTTGATATACACTAAGGATTATATTTTGTGAGCAATGCATTTGCGTCTCTAAACACCCGATCCTACATATAAATTACTTTTTTCGCTTAATTGTAAAGGTAAAAATTCCCAAATTTTTACCGTCTTTGATATTTCAACAACTCTCCTCTCTCATTGGAATCATCCCGCATCTCTTCCGACATCAATGACTCTCTTCTTAGATTGAACTTTTTTTATTCTATTTAATTGAGCACATGCTTCGCTAGTCCATCTTATTTGGGAAGAAAGCTTCATTGGGAAAGCTTCATTGGGAAAGCTCCATCTTCTTCATCATGACTTACCAACTAACTTTAAGCCACAATTAAAGTTTGATAATAATAAAAAAAATTGATTGTACTGGATTAAACAGATGATTCATTATTCGTTATTTTTAAACCATTGTTCTTTTACTTATACAAGGGATGTTTTATGTACTTAGTTTATGTCATATAAGTAAATTTTTTGTATCATTTTCTATATTCTTTACTTAAATAACTGAGATTTATATATTTATATTTACGGCATTGCAACTATTAAATTTTACTTTTAGTTGCATATTGCTCTATGTTGCTAATTTGATCATTTTTAAAAATATTTATAGTTATATATTTAATTACTACATTATTACACGAGGGAAAGAATATCTGACACTACACAATACAATACGTGATACGTTACATAACGAAACGATACATGACCTTATCAAGATTTGACAACTATGAGTCCAATTAAAACCAAAAACTCATTAAAGAACCCATTAACAAACTGATTGCTAAAACCTAACAAATAAAATGGCTTATACAAAATTATAAATTATTAGTCTTCATTCGATATCGATATCAGAACTCTGAATGTCACTTTTGGGTTCGAATCGGCCTCCCGGATTAGGATCGGCCGAGACTTAAAACCATTAAGATAACATTCTCACAAGCTAAGTAAAGTAGATTTAACTCTCGAATACAAAATGGAAGGGATGTAGGCCGGCTCATATTTAGTGGTATCCAGGTTCATATGTTTATGGAGCTTTAGAGATGTGTAAAAAGGTTTTCCTTTAAAAATTGAACCAAAAGATTGGACGAAAAGATCTAATAAGCAATAATTTACTAATTATGCATCTTGGATGGATCAGTAACATTCTTAAGCAAGTGGAGAGAAGAAACAAAACCGAGAAAGGTGCATGCTCCCGACGAGGGTTATAGTACTCTGCTGTTATGGCTCTACTAGTTTAAGCAATAATTTACTAATTATGTATCTTGGATGGATCGGTAACATTCTTAAGCAAGTGAAGGGAAGAAACAAAACCGAGGAAGGTGCATGCTCCCGACGAGGGTTATAGTACCCTACTGTTATGGCTCTACTAGTTTAGCTTGTTCTCCGGTGCTCTTTTACATAAAAATATTGCAGAAGTTATAAATGTGAAAGATAGGAAGGAGTGAAAATTTTAGGTAGTAATAAGAATTAAGTTAACAACCTGAATGCAATCATCAGAAAATTAGGCACTGATTAATTACATAAGTAGCTGAAGTATAAAATTGGAGTGCATAAGTCGTAAGTAAGAAGTAGAGGTAGTTTCAAGACCTCGCTGAAGAAACAACTCAAAAAGGACATCCTAAGAATGGAGGTTGCAAAGTAAGCAATAAGTGAAACTCTGAGCCTTTTTATGTTTTCAAACATTCTTCTACATTGATCACGAATCACGTAACAGATGTTAGATGATTTGATTCTTCTAAAAAGATTTAACTTAATAATATTTTTTCATGCAATAGTGTTTAGAATTGATAATTACCTTAACCTTCTGATGAATAATATCCTTGAGTTCTGTCAACATGGGTCTGGCGGCCGGTGTGACGGTTAACTGGTAGTAATGTGTTTGCAGAAGCAATGTATTAATCTTACAAACAAGCTCAATCTGCATGCAATAATCATACGCTTAGAAATTAATTAGATCACCAACTAATACAGGCTAGGCATTATAAGAAAATTGAGCTTAATCTACTCTTGCAATGATATTCTAGGATAAAACTTCTATACACAAATTGTCGACAGTTTAGTTTAATATTTTGTTATTCTGCAACCCAGCGACTTAAGATTTTGGTTGAGTGGTTCTTTGTTATGGTGTCAGAGCACTAGGTTTTTATTGAGGTTTTTATTGTAAGTCTGAGACTCAATGTCATGTTGTCAATCTAAAATATATTTATTTGTAATATTTATTCTACTTTTACAAGCAAGAGTTTATGCCAAAGGCTTTTCCTCATGGCTCGAAGGCCCACCTGGGTGGGTATATTTTAGCTTGATATACATTGTTATTCCAAAACCTAATAGCTTAAGCTATGGGGCAAAGTCATGCTTGCCATGTGTCAAGATATATATGCATTTATAGGCATGGCACAATTACATAAAAATACTTTCTTCAGAAACAAAGCAATGGTAACTTTTAAAAAGACACATTTTCCAGCAATAGTAATATGAACAAAGGTACGAAAACTTGACCAATTTGATCCATCTCAATTGAGATGGATTGGATAGAAATTTGAGGTAGAACGACTCTTTTAGGAGGATCGCCAATTTCATAGATAAATCGCCCTCCACCAGACATGAGACCAGTGTTTTAAAAGCGGAAAAGAAAAGCAGAGCGGTCGAGGAGTCAAAAAGCTTAAACGCCGCTTAAGCGGCCGCTCAAGCCGTTCAGAAATCAGAACAGTGGTGTTTCATTAATATTCCTTTTCTTACCAATAAATAATGGTTCTCATTACGTTCTAATTATTTTTATGTTGTTTTTGTACTAGCAAATGCCTAAATTTATCCCAAAATTTAACAAATTTGCTTAGAGAATATATTATTTGCTAAAATATGCTCAAACAATTCAATGAAAAATTGAAATTTTCTTAGAATTTATTAACTTATATAGTGCTTATAAGCTTTTCGATACTCAGCATCAAGCATCATACCTCAAATCAATAAAAATGCTTACCAAATTATTTTTAAAAATATCTAAAAGATTGTAGCTCGAAACCAGATGGAGTCAAAATCGAATTGGAATTTTAATATTGAAATTCAAAAACTACTCGAAATCGAAATAGAAAACTAAAAAATTGCTCGAGATCGATTTAGATCTCGACTTCTTGAAGTTGATAAATCTAAAATTTTGGAGTTTTGAAACCCAAATCTTGAAATGTCTCGGAACCGGCTCGACAACTGTGAGATTTATCAAGTCGAGCATGAAAAATAAAAACGTGGAAAAAGAGAAAAAGAAAAGATGGAATGTTGAATTAAATGGTATTTGTGTATTCTTACTCCAAGAACAATACTTATATACACTTTATAACACTTATGAGGTGTATATATCAATAAAATAGGTTATGCAATCTCACCCGCTTAAGCAGGATAAAGCGGAGCGGCGAAACCCACTCAGCCGCTTAAGCGGTCGCTTTTTAAAACACGGCATGGGACGAAGAAAAAAGAAATTGGCCATAAGAAATGATCTTATAGACAAAGGAAGCTTAGGTAGGGCAATGGAGGCGTTAGCGGATTTGTGAAGACGGTCACTATCGGGTCGTGGAAGAGAAAGAAAAGTATGTGGTCATGGTTTTAAAATTTTAAGATACATGTTTATATTGTTTGGATTTAGTTTGGTTATTAGTTTATTTTAGTTTGGATTTGGCTATTAGCTAAATTTTGTTTGGGTTTTAGTGTAATACCCAGTTCCGCTATACCGTAGCCGTATTTTAATGAATAATTTCCAAATACTTTCCTCCAAATTTCCCTACATAATTTTCTATATTTTCTAAAACATAACTTCCAATCTTTTACCCTAACTAATTAAACCCTATCCCCTTTTTATATTTTCCCGATTCTTTTTTCCTACCCCAGACCCTATGGTTGCAATCTGTATATCGTGTTCTCGTCCCATTTCGTGAAACAGACTCGTTTGGATCGCGTACATGCATACTAAGTGTATCCGTTCTTGGGGGTATGCATTTTCTTTAACCGGATATCGTTTTTTGGCTTTGGCTGACACGTATATTATCCGTATTTTCAAACCATAATTTTAGACCCAACCCGGGCATATTTTGGAGTATTTTTGTATTAGCTGTAAAACTCAAATATATGTAAATAAAATATTCTTATTATATAAACTATAAATTGTTTAAAAGATGCGTTTATATTTTTTGACTAAATATGTTTTAATCCTCACAGCCTCTCAAAATCTCTCTCCTCTCTTTATTATTATATTATAATTAATTTTTACCTAACCTCCTCGTTTTCCCCAGCCTCCTCTTTCTCCTCGTTTTCCTTCTCTCCCGCCTCCTCATCCCACGTCCTCGCCCCAACGTCTTTCCCTCGCAACGACCCACCTCTCTGCCTCGCCTCCATTCCTCTAACAACGGACTCTCTCTCTATCTCACTCTCTCCCTCTCAACTCACTCTCAACCCATTGTAAACCCACCACCGAATAGCCTCCTCCCTTCGCAAGCCTGCACCCACCACCGCACCCATCGTCTTGACCCATGATCGTCGCCCCTCCGCCGTCGACTCCATAACCGAGCCCTCAACAGTCGACTTCACGACCGCCATCGCCGCCATAAGCTCCTCCTCGTCTCCTCTACCTCGTCACCAACCTCCTCCACTCAACCCCACCTCTCGAGCTCCTCACCTCCGTCGAAGAGCTCGAGCCCACCAAGATTTCCCCGACCTCATCGCCGAGCTCCTCTTCTTCTCCTCCGCGTTGTCCACCCCGCTGCGAACACCACCGCCTCCCTGCACCGATCCCACTTCAAATCCTGGCCCCCGCACCACCCATGGCCACCCACCATGACTCCAACCAACTTGCAGCCGCCGCCTGAGCCTTTGTCATCGCCGCCTCTGGCCAACAGCCACCACATCGATGCCTCGTGCTCCGTCGCGCCAACACCAGTGCCAAAGCCCGAGCCCAAGCCAAACCCTCGCCCGTGCTGCGGCGTGCCGTTGCCATCACCATCGTCACCCCCGTCTACCACAACCACGACTGACGAGCTCCCCTCTGCTCACAGCAGCCCAGTTCCGCCACCATCGCACCCTCCACAACATCAATCGACGCCAAAATCAATGCCCGACATTTCGTCGAACATGTACGTTTGTTGTGATCCCCACTGTTCCAGTCGCCGGAGTTGCCGTCCAAGCCGTGGCCTCGGTCCATGTGACCATCATAGTCGTCAATGTAGTAGCCGTCACAACACCGCACATGTACGTCGCAGTGCGTATCACGCTCGAGGCTCGCACCGTGCCCGCCTCCGTGCCACCGCATACACAGATGTGTCGCGCCACGTGCCCACTCCCCATGCCACGTCGTACTCACTCCCCGTGCCACATCGTGTCAGCCCCCGTGCCACACCGTGTACGATCCAGTGCGCGCGCCATGCCGCTCCCGGACCACGCACCGAGTCAAGACCGTGTCCAGTACTGTGTCGCGTCCGCGTCATCGTCACGCCCACTACCGTATCACGCTCGCATCGCCACCGCGTCCAATACCGAGTCACCGTGCATCGCGCCCGCACCGCATCGTGTCCAGAATCACGCCGTCTCGTGTGTCGAGACAAACTCTGCACGTTCGTCGCTTCTATATCAGTGACCCAAGGCAAGTGAACCTCCTTCACTTGTTCAAATCATGCTATATACATATATAGTTTAGTAAATATAGTCTAATGGTTTAATTGGTAAAATATATGATGTGTGTATGTAAAAATAGATAGCATGCACATACACGTACCGAGTGCTCGATACGATTACCCTATTAAAAATCCCCAAATTTTATTATTAGAAGTTTCGATTAATGTTAACGAGAGACGTATAAGAAATTGAGATCAAATAGTTAAGGCATCGAATATAAAATGACCTCCCAATTGTTTACGTCAAATCTGAAAATCACCGTACATATCACGTTGTAAAATTAGTAGTTAATTAAATATAAATCTAATCATGATGTTCTAGGGCTCGTATCGAACCTAACTAGATAGCCTATAACCCTATGTAATTAGTTATTGAATATTGCAATTTCATGACACTGAAAAGGAAGGGAAATACGGCTCTGGACTGCAGTCCGGGACATCATTCTACGGGGGAAACCTGAATTTAAGCACCTGTACATACCTGCATAAAACTGAAAATGCGCGGAGCCCCATATGGTCGCGTAGATAACTTAATTAGCTAACACATGAATCTGGTCCCGTGCATTTTCACCGTCGTTTGATATTTAAATTGTATTTTAGAGTGTCGCTGTGTTCTGCAGTTTCTGCAGTAATATTCTGTACACCATCACATTAAACTGAACATAACTTCTAATATAGAGGTGCTATTGATAATCCGTTTGATGCGTTGGAAACTTAACTGATAGAACTATATTTTATTTAGCTGGAGTAACATCTGAATCTAAACACAATTACTGGTAAAACACGCGCGAAGTTGGGCTTCCAGTTCTGAAGTTGAAATTCCAGCAATCGATCGCTGTCTTAAAATGATTATAATCCCCATCCTGCAATTAATTTTACTGGTTAGATAATCAAGTGTACTTCGTACGCCTTTTATATTATTTTGGTCGATTCTATAAGTGTGATTTATCGTAAATTTTACAAGTTATATGGCATTAGTCGTCATTGAAATAGTGAATACCTGTTCAGTGCGTCACTACATATTTTCGTGTTTGCTTTATACCTGCTGCTTAGTGATCATTCACATTGAAACCTAGCGACTGAATTGCATTGTCGATATAGTAGTGTTAGTGATTGCGTTGTGGCAAATACGACAGTGATGGTGACAAGTGGAAAAGTGATTGAAAGTGACAGCGATACGTATTTGTTCACAACCTATCTGATACCTGAATGCATCCTGAATGCATACTATAACCTGGGAAATAAGGAAATCAAGGTGGAATTGAACTCGTATTTAGCAAGGTACAGTGATTTAGAGGATGATCATTCGCTATCAGTGATATATATATATATACATATTTTAGGTCGTGGGCCTAACGGCACGGCTGATAAGGTTATGTCCCGGGCACAGTGGACCGTAGTCTCGGGTATGCATGAGACCCTTGTTAAACACGAGCATCCTCTCCACCATTTGATTTCATTGACTTAGTGACCGTTAAGTAGTGACATGCATTGCCTAGTTCACTGACATGATACGCATATTGCACTATTCATATTCAGTTGATGTTATTATACACATGTTCTGCAATTTATTGTACTTCTCATGTTTAATAATACTGCACGTCCATTATATATATTATTGCTATATGTGTCGTTCTGACGACCTGAGTGTGCATGCTCAGAGGACGAAATGGATCCAGCCCAGGAGTAGGACTCGCCTTATATCGAGGATAATGCGGACATCTATATCAGCGACGCCAGCGCTATCTTTCCCTTGATCGCCATCTTGTATATCTTTTATCTGTTTTGATAGAATTAGTGACTGCATTTCTCATTACATGTGCTACAGTTACTGATTACCACGTAATGCTAGAAGCCGAAGTGTGACTACGGCAGGATATTTCGTTGACCATAAAAGCATGGCTGGCCTTGTCACCCCTCGTATTCCGTATTTTGGGAAACCGGACGTGACATGGTTTTGTTGGTATCAGAGCCAGGTTTGGTTTGGATTGAGATTACAGTTTCCGTGTAGGGCTTGACAATTTAAGTCGCTCATTCGGTCCTGATTGTGAACTTGTTATCCTTGACTAGAATCCCTATTGTTCGTCAAGCTATATTTTGACTTCATCCGTTAGAGTTTTGGATGACTTAGTAGAGTTATGTGGTTATAACTATGAACTGCAGCATAGTTACAATATTGTACTCCGTTTGAGTGATTTAGGATTCTACCTTTGATTCCCTTCTCGATTGAATATTGTCTTACCGTATAATCTTGTTTTGATCGTCAAATATCTGCCTCCGTTTATATCATATATCGTTCCCGAGTCTTCAAATCTATTTTACATTTTCATCCTTGTACTTTTCCCATTGATTTTACCCCTGCTTATGTTTCTTATCGGACTCGTTGCATTCTCATATCTTTGTTTCTTCAAGTAATCGTATCGAGTTGCATATTTTTGTTCCTATCAGCTTCGCACCACGGAAGCTAAAATCTGAATTTCAAAGACTCTTCTTCCACCTCCACTCTCCAGAGTCAAGCCGTCGAGATTTTGGGCGTACTGCAAGGATTGAGAGGAGCCCAGAAAAAGACGAACGATATTTTAGCTGAAGGGTTGAGAAGGCAGCTAGTTCGAGCACCAGGAGGAGCCCCGATCGTAAAGGAATCCTTGTTAGTAGAAGAGGAGATATACAGATGAAGCAGCGGAGAACCCGAGTGTGTGGTTATTGCAAGAGACTGGGGCACCTACAGAGAGACCGTCGCCAGACCAAAGGACGGTATTTGATTTGTGGATCCACCAAACATCGTGTCAACGGTTGCCCTCGGAGAAAAGGGCTAAAAGGAGAAGGTCCGTTAACACCCTCCATGTCTTTTGAGTAGTCGTTGCTTCGTTGTTTTGTGGTTTCGTTGTTTTCATTCTTTTAATTTCAAGGACGACATTTTTTGTAGTGGGTGATGTAATAACCAGCATTTGCCGTACGATCTAGTCCATGTTTTAATAAAATTTATTTTGACAAATTTCCTAAATATTTTTCCTATATCCTTTTTCTCCAATATTTCCTATGAATATTTCTTCTATATTTCTCAAATTATTATTATTCCTAATTCTATAATCCTAACTCAAAATTTTCCTATATTTCTCACTTGTAGCCTGTAGCATATATCGTTCCTGGGTTTTCAAATATGTTCTCCATCTTTTCGTTCTTGTACCATTCTTGACGATCTAATTCGTGATTACGTTTTTTTCCGAACCTGATGCGCTTTCACATCTTCGTCTCTTCAAACTTATCAAATCAAGTTCTAGGCCTCGAAGTTCTTATTAGAACCGCGCATCGGAAGCGTGGTGGATCCATAACCACAGTTGAGTTTGCCGTGGTGTTCGTCGATAATCTACTGGGTTTCTCCAGGAAAGTCTACCGAGAACGCGAGGATAGCCGTCGGTGTTTTCCAAATAAGTCCGTGTAGCATGTTTTCGTTTCTTGAATTTCGAGGATGGAATTTTCTTTTAGATGGGTATGATGTAATACCCAGTTCCGCTATACCGTAGCCGTATTTTAAAGAATAATTTCCAAATACTTTCCTCCAAATTTTCCTACATAATTTTCTATATTTTCTAAAACCTAACTTCTAAACTTTTACTCTAACTAATTAAACCCTATCCCCTTTTTATATTTTCCCGATTCTTTCTTCCTACCCCAGACCCTATGGTTGCATCTGTATATCGTGTTCTCGTCCCGTTTCGTGAAACAGACTCGTTTGGATCGTTACATGCATACTAAGTGTATCCGTTCTTGGGGGTATGCATTTTCTTTAACCGGATATCGTTTTTTGGCTTTGGTTGACACGTATATTATCCATATTTTCAAACCATAATTTTAGACCCAACCCGGACATATTTTGGAGTATTTTGTATTAGCTGTAAAACTCAAATATATTTAAATAAAATATTCTTATTATATAAACTATAAACTGTTTAAAATATACGTTTATATTTTTTGACTAAATATGTTTTAATCCTCCCAGCCTCTCTCAAAATCTCTCTCCTCTCTTTATTATTATATTATAATTAATTTTTACCTAACCTTCTAGTTTTCCCCAGCCTCCTCTTTAGCTAACTGAGCCATTCTCATCTGGGATTGGAATAATCGACACAATCTCCTTATCCTTACCATGAGCTTGAATTACCTCAGCGCAATTCCCGCTACCAACATCAATGATCTCTAGTGTTCCTTCCTTTGTCCCAACTAGCGCATATCGATCCCCCGGAACGAAGGAACTGCACATTCCAAACCCAGATTCAATAGTCCTGATGCAAGCACCAGTGCTCGGATTCCAAATTTTCACAGCATTATGACTTGTTGACAACAAAAGGGTGTTATCTGAGCTCAAAGCGACGCTCCTCACATTAGAGCGATGTCCTTGGAGTTCAACCGAATGAGTTTTGGAAATCTTGCTATCTTCAACCGAATAAGTCTCCAGCATGTTATTGTTGAGAGACAAGGATAACGTGGCAAGGGCCCCTTTCATCATAACAGTTGGAGAAAAAGAAATTGAACAAATTTTCTTGCTCGCACGTAAAATTTGTAAGAGCTTAAAGACATCTGAGACTGTAACTGTTGGGTGTTGGCTATCTATAGGATCCTCCACAGTTCCATTTTCTTTTTCCTCGGAAGCTGCTTTTGCTGAGTTTTTCTCTTTCTTCCTGTGAATTCTCCTTTTAGCCTTGCGCTTAGCTTCGGCATCATTCAAAACACGGTAAATTTCAACAGTTTTCCCTGCAGCTTGACATGCAAGTAGACTTCCGGATTTATTAAACCTTACATTAGCCACTCTATCCTCACATTGCCGTGAAATCTCCCCAAAGTGCTTTAAAACCTCCCACTTACTCGAAGAATCAATTTCATCATGTGAGTTCTTTATTTGGTAAAACTTGAACTCACGGTCGGCTGAACTGGTGACCAGAAACCTCTCTTCGCAGTCTATATCCAACGACCAGATTTCGCTCTGGTATCCGCTAACAATCTGCATGCAACGCTACATCTCAAGATCCCACACCCTTACAAACCTGTCCTTCGAGCAACTCACCATCTTTTTCCCTGAATCTAGAAATGCAAGGTCAGTCACCTACAATAAGGCATTACAAAATACTTGTCAAAATACCGCAACACATAAAACTGGAGCAGAGGACCTTGAGTATTTTGAATTTTAACCAGCAAAAGATGGAAACAGCAGTAATGTCAGCCGGAATTTTTTCGGATTTTTCTTTCATGTCACAAAAGTCGGCTATGCTTTCCACAATACATTAAATCTCGATCAAACTTTCGGGCATTTCATAAGAAATTTCATATTTTGGATTTTAATTCACTCTTTTCAACAGCATTACAGAAAGATAATCAATGTGCCCATGTTGCATTCTTTTTTCCCAAACACATATAATAATAATAAGTATGAAAAGCTTTTCCCCACATTGCTACCAGATTCTACGAAAATGTCAGTTTTGTGTTTTCACGTCAACAGCTTAATTCCAACATTATAACAGTTTCAAGCTCTAGAATTTTGGCCAACTGAACAAGTCCAAGCTACAACTTTGTTCATATAGGCATATGTTTCAACCGCAACAAAATCATTTTTTTACCAAACAAGCACATTTCGAAACTAACCAAAACATCTATCAACAATTACCTGATCTCCATGCCCTCGAGGCCGAAAAGGTCCATCTTCAGCAACCACATCCCATACAATAATATCACAATCTTTACTCCCAGACGCCAAAATCGACCCATTGCGATTATACCTCAACGCAGTAACTGCCCTACTGTGCCCATTAAGCGTCGTTTCACAAAACCCTTTCTCCAAATCCCAAAACCTAACGCTGCCATCAGCATGCCCACTCGCCAACGCAGAGGGGTTCGATGCGATCGCGGTGACGGCGAGATTGTGAGAGGGTTCAACAGAAGAAGGGGCTAGGGTTTTGAAAGCGACGCCCTTTTTGAGATCCCACGCTATGATTTGATCAAGGGCTCCAGCGTAGAGGAACTTGCCTGTTGAATCATGGCAGACGTTGGAATCGATGGAGGCGATGATGCCGAAGGAGAGCGCGTGCTCGTATCGAAGATATGACTTCACCATCGTTGCCGAAGCTTGAGCGGCGTCTAGGGTTTATGGGAAAGAGACGGAGTGAGGGTATTGGAATGACAAAATTACACTAAAATACCACAAAGTATCAGTGTATAAATTGCATTTAAATAACATGCACTTGTTCGGTTGCAAATAAAGACCAACTTTCCATTTTTGATTTAAAAATAGCTTTACAGAATCTGTTAGAAAAAATTAAGTTATCATAAATTCTCAAATATTTTTAAGTTAATAGATTAATAAAAATTAGGGTTTTTTTATATACAACAACTAAAAATTCAGTATTTTGAAAAACAATCATTAACAAAGGTTATTTTGAAAAACAACCGCCAAAACCTGACTATTAACTAAATACAACCTTCTGTTAATTTAACTTGGATTTAGCCATGATGGATATAACCATGGTTAAATGATGCAAGTCATTATCTAATATACCCTCATCTTCATTCTCTTTCAATCATATCTACTATTATAACTACAATTCTAAAGATAGTTATAATTAGAATTTCAATCTGGACTAGGGCAACATGTGTATGTCATGTGGAATTTTAATAAAATTTGAAAACAAAAAAAATCGAGAAAAATGCATCTTTATCTTTGCTATTATAACTACAATCCTTAAGGTGGTTACACTTAGAATTTCAATTTGGACTAACCGGTAACGTATAGATGCCATGTGGAATTTTAATAAAATTTGGAAATAAAAAAATTGAGAAAAAATACAAACAAAAAATTAAAATATAATCAGAAACTACCTACATTAAACAAAATAGGATCACAACAAAATACGGGGAGAAAAGTTGAAAAGATTAATAAATATTAAGTTAAGATAATAGATTCGTCAGAGATATTTCCTTAAGATAATGAGAATATTCATATGAAAACCTTATTTCGCTATACACGTGCATCACACGTACAGAATACTAGAGATAATGAGAATATTCATATAAAAAACTTATTTTTCTATATACATCCATCGCACGTGCAAAATTTAAACTTAGGGTTGACCTAAAAAATCGTCCAACAAATGTTATTCTTCTGCATGTGTGTAAAGGGTTTTGGTTAGACGGGGATGAGAAGGTTGGGATCGAGCTAAGATTGGCGAAGGAATCATCAACATCATCGCCACCCCTCTTGATTTGCCGGCAAATCAAAATAGGATCATCAACAATAGATGCTCCCCAAGAAGGACAACCATCATAATCCTCTTTCTTCCTTCTTCCCTCCTCATCTCCATGAGGTACCAACCTTCTTCTTCTTTCTCCAATTAGGATCATCATGAGAGCCATAATGAAATATTTTGCAATTTGCATTATATGGTAGTTGGATGCTTTCAGGTCTCTCAGTTGTCCGAAAATGCAATCCAAATTTTATTCTCTTAGCACATGAAAACACCACGAATCGAATTGGTAAAGGTGATGTCTTGATATTTTCAATTTTCGTTTGTCTTGAAGGAGTGTCAGATGTTAAGCAAATGGGTGATATTAATGTATTGAGGCACTAGGGAGGGGATTTGCTGATGATGATTAAGAGAGGTGTAGAGTAGAGAAGATGGTGTTGTTACTGCAGTTTTGTTGCCATTGTTGCGGCAATTTAAAAAAAAACAGATGAACCCGAAACTGCTCAGAGCATTCCATCCTGGATAAGCATCTGGATAATTGGATTTTTTTTAACCGAGAAGTTGTACTTGTTAGAAGGGCAAAACAGTCTTTTTGCCTCTCTAACGGCCGTATCTAACAAAGTTGTCATTTAATTTAACTTGAGGGTTGTGTTCAGTTAAGTTAAAGATTTACCAGTTGTTTTCCAAAATATTTTTTTTATCGTTTTCCAAAATACTGAAATTTTAGTGGTTGTATAAAAAAAACCTAAAATTTAAAGGACTAGCAATCCTTTTTTTATATTTTATTAATCTAAAAATAATAGGATCTGTTGGTTCTATAATTCAAATATATCTATGTTTTATTACTTACTATCTTAATATATTTGAGAAGTTAATTAGATTTTAACTATTAATAATTTATTTCTTCATTTCTCTCTCTCTATTATATTAATATCAAAGAAGAGGCATACGGAGCACGTGCAAAATATACCTCTCTAATTTGCTGTCACTTAAACATCGATGGTGTGTCAATTTATTATGGTACGTGCAATGCACATAATTAAATTAATATATATAGAAAAAACAAGATTTGTTAATATTTTTTAGTTTAAATCACTTAAATCTTTCGTTTGAGAAATATCTTAATTACTTTTAGTTAAGATAATAACATTTTTTAAAAATTATTTAATATAGCTAACTTATTAACTTTACTAAAAAATAAAAACCCTGCGAAAAACCTTTAAAATCTATATCTTTACTATTATAACTAGAAGTGCTTAGATAA
The DNA here is from genome assembly GCA_030015575.1 of Agapanthus africanus. Lineage (NCBI taxonomy): Eukaryota > Viridiplantae > Streptophyta > Magnoliopsida > Asparagales > Amaryllidaceae > Agapanthus > Agapanthus africanus. The sequence continues at coordinate 866,524,545 of JASDDO010000019.1, read as the reverse complement.
TGTCATTATTCAACAAAAAAAATAGAAAAAAAATGATAAAAATATATTAGCCAAAGTAAGGAATTGGAGATGTCCATTTCCATTTCATCCATCATAAAAAATAAAAATAAAAATAAAAATAAGAAGATAAAAAGTCAACAACTCTCTTTCTTTCTCTGTCATTCATTACACATTATCTCTCATATGCTCAAAGCCCAAAAAAGATATGCCTTACAAATTTATCCATAAGCCATTATATATTTGTTATTTTGTATAACTTATAAATTTCTCAATTTTAAATTACCATTAACCACATTCATTTAATCTAAATTTAGAAAAACTATATATATCTTTCGAAAATTTCATGTAATGTTCAGGATAAAATTTTTTACACACGCCTTCAATATATGTTGTTCAAAATACATACACATGCATCACACATGCAAAATACTAGTCTTATTAATCTAAAATTAGTAGGATCTGTTAATTCTGTAATATATATATATATATATATATATATATATATATATATTACAATCTTAACAAATTTTACAAGTTAATTAAATATTTGAGAAGTGAAAGTCGGGTTGGATTTGACTTGAACCTGACTCGACTCAACCCGATTTTTCTGGGTTTTAAAGACATTCTATATCTGCCCAAGTCCGATAACGCGGGTTGAAAGTTAGATTAAAAAAATTGGGGTTGGGGATGGCTATAATGTTAAACCCATCCGTCTGAACCTTAACCTCGGCCCGAATCAAACCGATTTCATATATCTATTTACCCTCTTTATGAACTCTAACGATTGCATTGTTAAAATAAAGATAAAGTTTAAATAAAACAAGTTTAAAAGTTTAAAAATTTGACCAGAAGATCTTAGGATTCGAGACTTCTGATAAGCGCAAGCGCTTGCCGTTAATTATACCTAATTGTCTTAAGAAATATCTAGACGGGATACTGTATTAGACTATTCTAAATCACATCAATTTGAATAAAGATTACAACATAAATATAAATATTTGCAATAAAGAAACAATATAAAGATGATATCAAGAAATTTCATTAATATTCTCATTTACGGGTACATTTCATATCAAAGTTTACATAGGAAGATTATAAGTGCTCATATACATGAATCTACAAAGCTTTTAAATATATTGATCATCAACAGAGAAAGAAATAGACAAGCAGAGGGGGAGCCGACTATCGAGTGGGGGAGCCAGTAGTCTCTAGGGGACTTGGCTATCGGTTGGGGACTCGGTAAAGTAGGGGCCTGAAGATAAACATGAGTTTTGTTTGTCTCAATATGTGTGTATCTTGTATTTTATTTCTTCTCTGTGATAAATCGCTTAAGAGAAAATAGAAAATAGCATTTATATTATTTTCTATGTTTTATATTTGTAAAAATAGAGTTTTAAGTCTATTTTGATTTGACTGATGGAGGTCCTTTTCAGGTCTCCGTCAGATGTTGTCTTCTGTCAATCTCCCGGTGGACCTTGGAGGTCATCTCCTGTTGCGTGTGGGTCTCAATGGGTTTTGAGGAGATTGGTGATTTGAGGAGTTTAGCGCCGAGTACCTGCAAGGAAGTCTCGGGGTGGTTTGGTACCACCGAGGACCCTCCGACGATCAAGTTAGCACGAGATCCGAGCAGAGTAACGGCTAAGTGGAGTAAAAAATGGCTTACTTGACCCCTTTGTGATGGGGGTTTATATAGTGTCGGCAGCACGCAGCAGCAGGCGCGAGAATCTCGCCGGCAGTTACGCCCCCGACGTCACGCCCGCGTAATGAGCGGATCGCCCGTTAATAGGGATAGTAATGGCGTGGAACGTGGGATGTTGCTGGCGGAGAATCTGCGCATGGCGAGATTTGCAGAGCGTCGGTTACGCTTGTGAGTGGTGGAGTTGGTCGGTCGGAAGGACCGAGGAAGATGGTCTCGGAAGGTGAGCTCGGGAACGAGCGGGAGGGACGAGGAGTCTTGGTCTGGTGGCAACTCGGGGCGAGCTGAGAGGCCGAAGAGGCCAATTTGCAGGGGGTCCTGAGGAGAGCCGGCTTGTGCTTGCAGTTCGGGTACAGGGATGGCATGGTCGGCCCCTGTGGACCCTTTCTTCTAAGTTCTGGGACATGTCATCTGCCACGTGTCCCGATCTGGGAGATCGCTAATATAGAGCATCACCATTAGCCCCCCACTCTTGTCCTGACCAGCTAGCGGGTCGGGTCAGGAGTGGACTGCCAGGCCGCCCGGGGTGAGCTCCCCCCTGAGGTTTAATCGGGACGCGTCCCCGGGCTGTCAGCTGTCTTTTCTGCCGGTGAATCTGGGCGAGATCTCTGCATTTAAGGAATGTGCGCCGGTTCGTACATCCTGTCACTGAAGCGACGGTCCACGTGTCAAGCGTCGATTGGCCGACGCGACATGTGCAGACCTGCGGCGTCTGATGGGGTGCGGTCTAGTATGGGAACGACAAGTGGAGCAATCGGAACCGTTGGACGCGAGGAGGCGCTTTGGCGGGAGATGAAGGGCGCCCTTGGATGAGGGCGATTGCAATGACAAATAGGGGTGGGGCCCACTCCAGGGTCCCTACTCCTTCATATTTCCTCGCTATAAGCCCTGGTTGCTCGGCGCTCGTTTTCTTTCTTCTGCTTTCGTTTCCCGAGGATCCCTCTTCTCCAGGTTAGATGTCTTCTTTCGTGGAATCTGTAGAGGTCGTAGGAGTAGGTTCTAGGGACCCTTTAGTTGAGTCTGAGTCTTTTCGGGGAGTAGGGATCGGACCCTCTTCTCGGGATCGTGCGGCGGGGGCAGCCCCCAGGGAGGAGGCAGTAGATGCTGCCCCCGGCGCCTCGTGTTGGGGGTGGCATGAGGAAGAGCTTGCCAATGCTCGGGCTCGCTTCTACATCCCCCCACGCTATACGCTTTGTCTGGCCAAGGAGGGAGAGAGGGCAGACCAAGTACGGGGTAGGGAAATCGTCCTGGACTTGGAAGCTTTTTGGGGTGGAATACGCCTGCCCTTCTCTCCCGAGGTCGTCGAAGCGCTGAACTTCTTCGGGCTAGCCCCTGGCTAGTTAGTGCCGAACTCGTGGAGGATTCTCCTCGGGTTTCTGATCCGCCTGAAGTTACAGACGGTCCCCTTCAGCCTCTCCATCCTTGATTCTTCCCTCGTTTTCAAAAATCATCCTGGGGGTCGAGCGGGCGACCCGAGGTGGGTCTACCTCTCCTTTAGAAAGCGACAGGGGGTACCGCCGGGACAGGGGTGTAGCCCTGTCTTCTTCCATTCACGATTGGAAGGAAAAAATTTCTTCGTCACGCCGCCCGAGGGCGAGGACTGGCCCGTGCCCACCAGGTGGTCGAGGGAAAAATGCTTGCCGGGGAACCAGTCCAATGACCCTGCCGCGGTGAGAGTGGCATCGTGGGAGCCTATCCCCCGATTCGACGTGCTGCTGTTTGAGAAGGTCCTGAGTTGGGCCGGGCTCAGCCCCGTTGAGTTCGTCGGTAAGTTAGGCTTGCTTTTTTGCTTGTATATTGCTTGTGTCTCTGACTTCTTTGCATTTGGTTTTGTGTAGGACCCATGGATATGGACGAGCTCCGAGCCTCCATGCGCCAGCTGAGGAAGGTCATGAAGGCTGGAGGCGCCAGCTCTTCCCGCTCGAAGCCCAACCCGGCTCCTTCTCCTCCGATGGTCGCGTCCCGTGAGCGTTCGGGGGCGGATCCCGCCCCAGGGCCTAGCAGAGCGTCGGTCCGAAAGCGGGCTCGGATTCTGGAGGACCCGGTCTCGGAGGAGGAGATCGGCTCTCCATCGGAGCCGCTCAAGAGGGGTTGCCGGAGGTCTTCCCGGGACCTGCCCTCGCCGATCATGGGGGAGGAGGGGGGCCTCTAGTTCGCGGTGCCCTCGGGGCTTTCCGTCGCGGATAGCCTGCTACATGAAATAGAGAAATCGGCGGGGGGCAGGGTCCCCAGGGGGACCTTCAGGGCCCAGATGGCGTCCATCGCCCAGTAGTCCGTGCAGGTAAATGTTTGGTTTTTTTGTGAGATTCGGTGCCTCCTTCGTCTTTCTAATCTCTTTCCTATTTTTCAGGTTCTCCAGCACGTTGCCCTTGCCTTACGCATCGAGGCCGAGGTGATATCCCCGGCGATGAAGGCTGCAGGCCAGCTTGCCTCGCTGGAAAAGAGCTCCAAGTGGGAGCTGGAGGCGGTGACGGCGAGGGCGAGGTGGAAGCCGGGAAACGGGAGGTTTCCCGGTATCGCGAGGCCGCCGTGGCTGCCGAGGCCAAGCTTGAGGATGCTCAGGTGCTCGCCGGCAACCTGAAGAAGACGGTGAGGACCCTCCGGAAGGATGTGGGGGCGGCGACCGAGGCGGCGAAGTCGGCCGACCTGAGAGCGGCGAAGTTGGCCAACCTCTCGGCGGCGAAGGCCGTGGAGGGCTACAAGAAGTTGAAGGACTTCTATGATGACCTGGCCATGGCCACAACCCGCATCTGGCATGAGGCCCTCGACGCCGTTAAGGCCCGGATGCCGGAGTTCGCCGACGAAGAGCTCCGGGTCGAATACCCCCTAGCGGACGCCGATGAGCAGGGGGAAGAGATTCCTGACGAGGAGGTCGCTGAGGACCCTGCTCGTCTCGTGGTGGATGTCGAGGACCCCGAGGTCGCGCCTAGCCCCGAGGCCTAAAGCCCCCGTCTTCCTCCTCCTTTTATTTTGTTGCTTCTGCAATTTTTGTAAGCCTCCGGGCAGTTTGTAAGGCTGGGGAGCCTAAAATACCCTTTGTAATGACTTTGCCTTTGGTAATAAAACTTTTTTCTTTGGTTTCATCGGTTTGCACTTTATCTTCTGTTTGTGAAGAATGCTCGTAAAATATCTCTGTTTGCACTGTTGGGCTTCCATGTCTGGTCGGCTATCTGTCTAGCGATCATTCGTCGAGTTGATTTCGATCACTTGCCGAGTGTGCCAAGCGCTGCTGAGAAGGAGGCATCTCCATGGCCCCGAAGTCGAGGGGGGATCGCTCAGACTTGGATAGACCTGATGCCCCTTGTTGGGGCCTCAAATCCTCTGCATGTGGTGGGCAGAGGGATGTCCGCCGTATTTGTGCCAAGCATGAATGGGCTCAGAGGATGAATGGGCATGAATGGGAAGCTGCTCGGTTGCCCCTTGGCGAGGGCCTTTGACTTCTGGCATTGTGAGCAACGACCACTAGCTGGGGATGGTCGAGCGAGGGTCGAGCTCGACTGCCTCTGGGAGGACTTTTGATCCTTAGCGTTGGAGGGGCTGTAGGAGTCCTGCCAAGGATAACCGGGCAGTGAAGCTGCGCGGCTGCCTCTCGATAAGGGCTTTGATCCCTGGCGTTGCGAGTAGGGAAGCTACCGGACAGGGATAGCCGAGTAGGGAGGCCGCTCGGCTGCCTCTACGGAGGACTTTGATCCTTAGCGTTGGAGGGGCTGTAAGAAGCCCACTAAGGATGACCGGGCAGTGAAGCTGCACGGTTGCCTCTTTGCTAGGGCTTTGATCTCTGGCGTCGTGGGTAGGAAACTACCAGCCTAGGATGACCGAGTGGGGTAGCTTCTCGGATGCCTCTTGCGAAGGCTTTGATCCCTGGCGTCATGGGTAGGGAGCTACCGGCCGGAGATGACCGAGCAGGGTAGCAGCTCGGTTGCCACTTGCGAGGGCTTTTGATCTTTCAGGATGGGGACCGAGTAGGGTTACTGCCTAGTGCCTCTTGGCGACGACTTTGATCCCTGTCAGTTGTGGTAGGAAGCTACTAGCCGGGGATAGCCGAGCAAGGGCTCGACTGCCTCTGGGAGGACTTTGGTCCTTGTTCCCCTCCAAAAGACGCGACGAAGACGCGATGGACGTCTTGCCTGAAATTCGGGGTAGATGCTAATAGGTGCTATCCGTCCACCTCTCCGAAGATGCCAAGTTGATTCATGGCACCATGTATCGAAGGTTTAAACGGATGCGGTCGATATAGCAGGCTTCGTCAGATTCCCCCTCGTTCGAGGGGTTTTTTGATTGTGGGGACGCTCTTCCCTGCAGGCGCAAGCCCCTGCAGTTAATCACGCTACCGCATCGCGGTAACAACTTTCTCCTTCTCCAGATGGTCACTTCGTGTCGTGCATGTTTGTTTTGTGTTCGGTTGCCCATGGATTGTATACGGAGACTAATTTATATTGTCGCCCGTAGGACGTGGATTAGTCCAAATCCGTATTTTCTTAGATTTGGGTTTGGGGTTTTGGTTTAAGGATACGTTAGCCTTGTTTGAGGCTAAGATCAACTTAAACGTTCGTTAAGGACCCGTTAGTCTAATTTCAGACTAAGATCAACTTAACGGGATCGTTTAGATCCGACAAGAGAGAGATTGGGCTCAATTGTTTAGTTTAATGACATTGCGGTCGATTTCCAATTTAAGGACATGGTGGTCCATTGTTAGTTTAAAGACATCTCGGTCAAGGTTAAGGACATCGTAGTCCGTGGAATATATGGCTGTCGGGACCCATCACCTCTCTGAAGACGTTGAAGGATTACAACGACAAATATCAGAGGAGTTCAGAGATGTACCCTTGAACCAATATTTGTTGGGAGATCTATAGTCCAATTTGGGACTAAAGTCTGTTTGAAGGTTTATGAGCATATGGGCTCAATTGATATGAGTTGAACATTTTATTGTTCTGGCTGTTGAGCCTTTATTTGGGCTCGGCCCTTTTTTTAATGCATAGCATTGGGCTCTGTAATTAAATGCATAACATTTATATTTGGCCTGTTAGACCTTTACTTGGGCTCTGCCCTTTTTTGCGCTAGCGCATACGAAGGTGACACGTGTCATGCAGCGCAGAGCGCTAGTCTGTTAGCGCACTGCGCTTTCTGAGTGCGCTGCGCCAGTGAATGACACGTGGCGCGCTCTGGTGCAGTGCGCCACTCCAAGAGCGCAGTGCGCTGTTCTAGAAGCGCAGACGGTTCTGTGGTTGACACGTGGCGCGTTCTGACGCAGTGCGCCAATCCAAGAAGCGCAAATGCGCATTTCAAAAGTGCAAGGCACTGTCTAATAGTGCAGAGTGCATCTTGATCAATTTAAGATCAGAGAACAAATTCTTTCTGTTCTTCAAGGGAGGCCTTGCCTCAAGATCCAAGAACCAAAGTTCTTGTTCTCATCAAAAGGCTGTGCCTTTATAGATCAAATGATCTGTGAATGAAGTAAATTACTTCTTTAAATCTTTTATGATTAGATCTTTCTTTGATCCTTTTCTTTTTTATTGAAGATCTTGATCTTGTTCTTAGATCTTTGATCTTTTTAGAAGAGGGTTCTTCTTTTTATGAGATGTTTTCATCTCTGTTCTTCAAGAATCAAATTCTTTACCTTTAAAGATGAAGAAGATGATTTTCTTTCTTCAAAGGCTTGCCTTTCTTTTTCTTTGAGTTTTTCCCAAAGTTTTCAATGGTTCTCTCTCTTCTGTCTATCTGTACATGTATGTGTAAGACTTGGAGTCTAGGGGCCTTTATATAGGGCCAATTGATTTCTTAAGTTAGTTACAGAGATCTTTCTCTGATTGATCTGGGGACATTTCCCCACCGTTGGATCTTTGATCTTAAGGCCTCTGTTTTACAGAAGACAATCTTCTTATTTTAATAAGATTGAAAAGATCTTTTTAGAATTTTAATTCTAATTAATTAATAATTTATTATTTAAATTCCAGTGCTGGCGCAATTGGCGCTAGCAAACCTGCGTTTGACACGTGGCACGCAGCGCAGAGCGCAGCGCAGCAGCGCAGAGCAGCTGCGCTAGCGCGTCTGTGTTTGACACGTGGCGCGCAGCGCAGAGCGCAAGTGATCTGAAGTGTTGCTTCATTTGAAAATTTTAATTTTGAAACAGAGCTTTGCTCTGATTGGGGGTGCGCTGCCTTGGGCGCAGCGCTCCTGGCGCTGGCATGTCTGCTGTTGACACGTGACGCTCTGCACGCAGCGCAAGGAATCTGAAGCGTTGCTTCAATTTTTACTTTAGATTTTTAATACAGAGCTTTGCTCCTTTCTTGGAATAGGAAGCATCACTTCATTCCAAATCTTGGAATCTGAACAGAGCTTTGCTCTAATTGGGAGAAGCAGAAGCGTCGCTTCATTTTCATTTTTAAAACAGAACTTTGCTCTGATTGAGGGAACAAATGCCCCCCCACCGTTGCGCTTACGTGGCCCCTAACGTGAGCGCAGCGGTTGTAACATCTCGGTCGTTGGATCAACTTTTAGAAGTTGAAACGGCTCTCAATGCCTATAAATAGGACCTTTGGTCCCTTAGATGATTTTCATCTCCTCCTTGAGAATTACCTCTTATTCAGAGCATTGCTCTTAAGCTTTAAGAACTTTTTAAGAGTAAAACTTTGTTAAAACTTAGGTATAGTTTAAAACTTTTAAGAAACCAGGGTTTTACCCATTAACAGAGCTTTGCTCTTTATAGATCTTTGATCTAAAGAGAACCATTTTAGGGTTCCAATAATAGAGCTTTTACTCTCTAAAAGGATTTTATTTATAATTTCTTGATTCATTAATGGAGCTTTGCTCCTTTTAAATCATATAGCAGAACTCTTAAGAGTTTTTTCATGGATCTTTGAAGATTAAAAATGGGATTTTATTTTTTGATGAATTATATCATCTTTTCATAGCAAAGCATTCAATGTTCTCGGGGGATTTCTTTAAATTCCTTTCATAACTGACTTTGATGGGTGTCACTCCTATCTGTAGAGCATTGCTCTCGGGGAGTTTAATTTCCTGTGCCTGCTTTGAATCAAAAATTGCTTAATCAGTCTGTCTGCTAATTTTGTTGATTTTCTTTTACAGGAGTAATGGACGCCCACATGTACGATCTCGACGAGATTATCTCTTACGGGGACATCCGCCGACTCGGCCGTTCTCAGAATCGAGAATTCACAAACGCCGAGTGTGCCGAAATCATGAGTCGCTTTGACGCATACAATGGTCGACTGCTTCCTCGACGTTCCTCTCTCTTGAAGCTTATCGTGGGAGCCATCTGAGAAGTACTTCCCTTATTCTGTACTGGTGTGCCACTTAGGGCATTGGATGCCGCCGAGGATAAGGTGCACTCGGTGTATCTGATGAGCCTAATCTCAAAGAGAAGGCGAGATAACCTTATCGATCTTCTGCATCAAGCTTTTCAACAGTCTGCAATACTTGCTGCTTATCGGAGGGAGGAGGACATCCGTGAGGATCCCGACGCTTGTGATCGCGAAAGAAAGCACACCAGGATGGTTCGAAAGGCCTGGAAGATTCTGGACAAGGTCGCTTTTGAATTCCTCAATCCATGCCCTGGGTCCGAGGTGATACCCTTGTAAACATTTCAATAATGTTGTTTTTGTTTATTGTCTTTATTGATGTAAGAATTTTCCAAGTATGAATGACAAATCTTTTGCCTCCTTCCTTTTATTTTCTGCTTTGTTATTGGCGTATTCCTTAAGTAAGTATAGCCTGTAGGTGATACAGAACATTCCGTCTTGAATACTTTGGGGAGTAGTGATGGCTTAGGAAGCAGATTCAGATCTGCTACCTAAGGCTTTTCGACTTTATAAGCCGTGAGGGTCTCATAAAGACTTTTCTCCCTAAGAGTCGAGAAGATCTCGTAGGTGTATTTTCTCCTTAGGGGTCGTGAGGACTCCTAAGTGTGTTTTCTCTTGAGAGTCGTAAGGATCTCACTAGAGAATTTTCCCTCTTACAAGTCGAGAGGACTCGTAAGTGGTTGTTTCCCTCCTTGTTGAGATTCGACTTTGGAGAGCGTGGTCCGTGAATAGTATGAAAGAGTCCGTTTTGGACCGACTTGTAGGGCTGCAGTGCTTAGGAAATAGGTTTTTTAATCCCCGCTGCCTAAGGCTTTACCTCACGAGTCAAGACGAATCGAGCATTTCTCGCAAGGATATCCTAACGTCACAGTTAACCTCTGCTCTTTACGACAGAGGTCCGTTAGGGTCTGTGGTACTAGGTTTTGTCCATCGCACCGTCGCGTCGGCTGATATATTCCTCGATAGGCAACCTTGCTGTTCGAGTAGCCATATGACTGTCGTGTCTCTGATCCCTTCGGGGGCTGGACAAGACGACTTCAAGCAATCCTCCTAGGCAGTTTGACCGTCGGAAGAGCAAGCGTTAGGAATTTTGCCATGCCGCTTTTTACTTGAGGTTAGGCTCATTTTGGAGAGCCCCGATGAGTCATAACCACTCCACGCTGGTGTGGGATGATCTCCAATAGTCTTTCAGGTTTTATATGATTTGCCATTGAGACCCCGAAGCTAGGAATTTGGCCTCGCTTCGCTTGCTGGCATTGCATCTGCTGTATCGAGATGAATGTCGCGATTGTCTCTAAGTTGCTGGTGAACCGTCGAGGTTTGGAACTAGGGATTTTGCCGTGGCTCCGTTTGTTTGATTGTCGCGTCTGAATCATGTTGGGGAAAGAACGCCGTGGTGACATCTCGTCTGCTGTATCGAGACGAACGTCGAGGTGGTGACCACTCCATGTGGGATGATCTCTGGTAGCCTCTCAGGTTTTATATGAGTTGCCGTCAAGACTCCAAAGCTAGGAATTTGGCCTTCGCTTCGTTTTGCTTCGACCGTGAGGTCTTTCGTTGACGTTGCATCTGTATCCTGCTGGACTGCGAAGGAACGCCGTTGTTGACATTGCATCTGGTGTAGCGAGACGAATGTTGAGGTGGAGCTGGGATTTTGCCGTCACTCCGCTTTGTTTCGACCGTGAGGTCTTTTGTTGACGTTGTATCTGCATCCTGCTGGACTGCGAGGGAACGCCGTTGTTGACATCGCGTCTGCTGTAACGAGACGAATGCTGAGGTGGAGCTGGGATTTTGCCATCGCTCCGCTTTGTTTCGACCGTGAGGTCTTTTGTTGACGTTGTATCTGCATCCTGCTGGACTGCGGAGGAACGCTGTTGTTGACATCTCGTCTGCTGTAACGAGACGAATGCTGAGGTGTAGCCGGGATTTTGCCCTTACTCCGCTTTGCTGACCATGGGGTCTTTCGTTGATGTTGCATCTATATCCTGCTGGACTGCGAAGGAACGCCGTTGTTGACATTGCGTCTGTTGTAACAAGACGAATGTCGAGATGATCTCTAGGTTGTCTATGAACCATCAAGGTTTGGAACTAGGGACTAAGCCGTCGCTCCGTTTGGTGATGTTGCGTCTGAATCCTGCTGGAGGAAGAACGTTGTTGTTGGTCTTCTGAGATGCAGATGTGACCGCCGAGACTTGGCTCTCTTTCTGATGGAGCCTGGGGAGGGACGGTGTGCTTCCTTCTTGGTTTGTGCCCCTGGATTGTATACAGGGATTGATGTGATATCGCCTGTAGGGTATAAATTTCATTTTTCTTTATTTCTTTCCGCGATGCTCTATCATTTCAGCTTTTACATCGTGAAAGTCGCGATTGCCCAATCATTTCGGCTATTTTTCGCGGTGCCCAATCATTTCGGCTATTTATTTCATTTTTACTCGCTGCTTTTTATTGCGAGTTGCCCAATCATTTCGGCTATTTTTCGCGGTGCCCAATCATTTCGGCTATTTATTTCATTTTTACTCGCTGCTTTTTATTGCGAGTTGCCCAATCATTTCGGCTATTTATTTTATTTTTACTCGCTGCTTTTTATTGTGAGTTGCCCAATCATTTCGGCTATTTATTTTATTTTACTCACTGCTTTTTATTGCGAGTTTGGAATTAGACACCGATTTCAGCATCAGCACCGCTGCAACTAGGATATGGCCAGGAGCGAATCATCATTTGCCTCTGTCGACGTCGAGCAAAGGTGGCTTAGCAAACAGGGTTAAGATCCTGTCGACTAAGGCTTTTGACTTTACGAGCCGTAAGGGTCTCATAAAGGTATTTCTCCCTACAAGTCATGAGGATCTCGTAAGTGCGTTTTCTTCCTAGGAATCATGAGGATTCCTAAGTGTATGATCTCTTATAAGTCGTAAGGATCTCATAAGAGTGTTTTCTCCTTATAAGTCGAGAGGACTTACGAGGGTTGTTCACCACGTAGACATATCTCTAGTCACATATGGGACTTTGTTAGGGAAATGTTTATTTGCGCCCGAGGATTATATACACGGGTCAGCATTGAGCCGCTTGTAGGGCATTATCGGAGGTTGTGGGGGCTGCTTAAGAACAGGCACAGATTCCTGTAGTTTAAGACTTTTGAATCTTACGAGCCGTGAGGGTCTCATAAGATGGTTCTCCTTACGAGTCGTGAGGATCTCGCAAGTGTAATTTCTCCTTAGGAATCGTGGGGATCCCTAAGTGCGTTACTCCTTTGTGAGTCGTAAGGATCTCACGCGGGTAGTTTCTCCTTACAAAGTCAAGAGGACCTTGCAAGTGTCTTTTAATGAGGTTGCGCCCTTTCGGGTTTTCAAAAAACTCGCCGGTAGCCCTACTATTTTTACTCACGGGGCCCTTTCGGGTTTTCATCCGTGCCCATTTTTCTTATGGACATACCGTTCTTTTTTTTATTTTAACGAGGCTGCGCCCTTTCAGGTTTTCACAGACTCGCCGGTAGCCCTGCTGTTTTTACTCACGGAGCCCTTTCGGGTTTTCATCCGTGCCCATTTTGCTTATGGACATACCGTTCTTTTTTTTATTTTAACGAGGCTGCGCCCTTTCGGGTTTTCACAAGACTCGCCGGTAGCCCTGCTGTTTTTACTCACGGAGCCCTTTCGGGTTTTCATCCGTGCCCATTTTGTTTATGGACATACCGTTTTTATTTTTATTTTTATTATTTTTTTATCAGCTTTGGGACGTTGCAATCCATCGTAGTTTATCGACGTCTCGGTCAACGGCTAGTTTTAGGATATAGTGGTTCGTTGTTAGTTTAGGGACGTTTTGGTCCACCGTCGCCGTATTTGAGGCGAATCTTTAGTTTACTGACTTCTCGGTCTATGGGGTTTTCCCTATGATTGAGCATGATTCCCCCGGCGTATTCATCTTTCTCGGAGCATGTGGTTGTGGCGGGCTCACCTTCCAGTTTTCAGACAGCGCGAACTTGCCCTGTTGGTATTGGTCTTCAACCCAGTTTTTGAAGACGTAGCAGTTTTTGATCGGATGGCCCAATACTTGGTGGTAAGGGCAGTAATTAGGATTGTTGACATCATTCAGTTGTATCTGGTGTTTCGGCTCCGGTAAAGTGATAAGCCTGTTGCGCACTGCTAGTTCGAACAGCCTCCTTGTTTCATCACGGGGAAATGAGTAAGGACGTTTCAACTTCTCATAGAGGAGTTGCCGCTTGTTGCTTTAGTGAACAACCGGTCTAGGGTCACTCGATTGTTGTTGAGCGTTGGCGACGAAGGCCGTTCTTCCCTTCCCTTTATCCTTTTTGTTCGATATCTTGTTTGCGGGCCCGAGATTCTTTCCGGGTAGCGTGCAATTGCACGGCTGAATGTTCTCGCAACTCCTCAATTCTTTCGTTTCAGAGATAGATTCCTTGAAGAGAGAGCCGAGGGCTACTTTTTCATCGGAATCGCTCTCGAAGGTGAGAACTCGCGATCCCTCGGGATCAACCCTATGACAATTGCCGGCACTTCTTTTAAACCCATCTGTCGCATTTTTCCATTGTCTACGAGCTTCACGCTTTGTCCTGTTGAAGTGTTGCCCGTGTGCGACATACCCTTGCCACCAACACTTAAAGGAGTTGCAATCTTCAGTAGGATGTGTGATCTTCTGATGATATAAGCAGAAGTTAGGATGTACATCCGCTTCATCAAGATGTATCCCACCAGGAATGTTTTCTCTGAAAGAGGGCAGCCTCATCCCCATCGATATGGCTTTGGCGAATCGTTTCCTTGTCTTGATCCTGCCTTCATTTGCGGCGGATGTACTTTGATCTAGTGGGAGTGTTTTGACCCTTTTGTCCAGTCGCCGGCGTTTGGCCTTTTCAAATATGGCCATCTCACGCTCCCGATCGGCTTTACTTTTCAGATGAATTTCACTCAGGAAGGCGTCGATCACTTCGTCTGACGGCCATAGAAGTTCCGGCTCAGGACCTGCCTCCAGTCTCTCTGTACAGGGAGCTTCTTCATTGTCTAGCGATGAATGAGAGATCACATGGCAGCTTGCTACATAATCCTCAGATCCATCTGACGAGTCTTCTCCATCATCTTCGTCCTCCAGGACGTGGCCGAGGAACTCTTGAAGCGTGATTGGGGTTCGCGCCTTCTGGTTGTACTCTTCTAGCGCGTCAATCTGCTTCTGTAAGTCCGTGTGCTTGTCGCCAGGCTTCACGGGCTTCTTGGATTTCTTCTTCTTTTTCGAAGATTTCGGCGGCTGGGTGTGAGCACTTTGGCTATCACCACCAATCTTTGGAGTTGGGTGCGGCTTCAGCATCCCCTTGATGATCTCAGGTTCCAACGGGTTCTTCCATCTGATCGCCGGGCATGTCTGAAGATCATTCAGCATCGTTTTGGTCTTGGCCGAAAGAGCCATCTCCCATGGAGCTTTCTCAACAAAAGAGCACGTTGCCCCCGGTGTGTTTGTCTTCTTAAGAGTGTGAGGCTATGGCGGGTTCACCTTCCAGTTTTCGGATAACGCGAACTTGCCTTGTTGGTACTAATCCTCCATCCATCCCTTAAAGACGAAGCAATCTTCGATTGGATGGCTTACCGCTTGGCGATAAGGGCAGTATTTAAGATCGTTGATATCGCCTGGCTGCAACGGACGTTTTGGACTCGGCAGATTGACGAGTCTGTTGCGCACTGCCAGCTCGAACAGTCTCCTCGTTTTATCCTGAGGAAACGAGTAAGGACGTCCCAGTCTCTCCTCGAGGGATGAGCGTGGACGCACGTTGTTTTGGCGAACAACCGGCTTTAAGTTGCTCGGCTGTTGTTGAGTATTAGCGACGAAAGTTGCTTTCCTTTTCCCCTTTTCATGCTGAGGATCCATCTTCGAAGGAGATGGCTTAAGTCCCATCTGGTCCATTTGGGCCAACTTGTCAATCAAGTCCTGAAAAGTAGTTGGCTTGAAGAACATCATGAAGTGGGAGATGGCCGCTTGAGGGTCAAGAGTGCCCACGAACATGCCCACCGCCGGCGCTTCTTCGATCCGCTGTTCGCATTTCGACCACAGATTCCGCCATCGGATAGCGTACTGGACCCACGTCTCGCCTGACTTCACCCTGGCATTAATCAGTGCCGTTATCGGGGTGCGTTCACTAGCACTTGCGAATCTTTGTGTAAACAGTAGATCCATCTCCGCAAATGTTTTGACAGAGTCGTTAGGTAGCTCCGAATACCATTCAAAGGCCGTTTCTGCTAAGCTGCCGACGAGTTGGCGAAGCAACAGTTTGTCGTCGCCTCCAGTGTTGCCGCATAAGGCCCTGAATTGAGCGACATGTTGATGTGGATTTCCTGTCCCCTTGTAGACATGGAATTTAGGGATCGTATATCCCAGCGGGTAACTAATTTGGTCATACCAGCCCGGATAGGGTCGTCCGGTCTTGACAATTTGGCCAGCCGCTTCATTCGCCTGGTGAGCTCGTATTTGCTGAGATATATAGTCGTCTAGTGCGGCTTTGGAAATGGTTTCCTCCTTGGCTGCTGAATGAGCCGGAGGAGGGTTCGATGTCTCCCCTTTGTCGTCTTCAATAATGATCGGAGGGTCTTCAGCTGGAGGTTCCGGCTGTAACATCATTCCTACCATGTCTTGGAAGAGAAGTGCCATTTGTTTTATGTTGGCAGCTTGTTCTGCTGTTTCTCTGTCCTTCTTTTCGAGGACTCTGTGTAGGAAGTCAGCGTCAGTTTCTTGTTCGTGACGCTGTTCTGATGATGGCCCCGGGCTTTCTTTTGGCCCGGTAAGTGCGGCCATTGTAGTCATCATCTCTTGAAGCTTCTGCTGTTGCTCCTGGGCTTTGGTCACGGATTGAGTGAGCGGTCGGTGACCCGTCGAAGTGCGGCTTTCTTCTTTTCCTAAAGCCATGTAGACAGTGTGCAATACCATGCCCCCAGACTTGGGGTGTTTAGATTTAGTGTCTTTGCGATTTGCCAAAGACGCAGGGATCTTCTCCGACCTCCTTCTTTTATGGGCGGTAGAAGTTGAGGGGGCCGTTGTAGTGGGCACCCAAGTAGCTGTTGCTTTTTCTGGCTTGACAGAGTAGTCCTTCTCCTGCCGAACCTTCATCTTTTTCTGTCGGCAGAGATAGTCTTGATCCATTACGGAGTCTTGGATTTGACGCCAGACCTTGTAAATTTTAGAGGATAGCCGTTGAGGAGGCTGCTCCAGCTTCACCTTTGGGGCATTATCCACAGGTGGAGGAGATCTTTTCAATACGGCAGTTGGCGAGTTTTTGCGCACCCTTCTTAGCGGTTCAAAACTATTCCCAGTGGGAACAACAGCATTGATTTCCACCATCGGAGCTGGCGGAGTTAGCCCAGAGGGGGAGTTGCCCCCAGCCCTCCTTACCCGGCGCCAGTGACGACGGCGAGCATGTCGTGCGATTGGAGTTGGTTTAGCCGTAGGGGTGACCTCCTCATGCACCCTGTGTTGGTCAGAATTCGCTGGTATCACCCTTTTAAAGACCGACGTCCGTTGAATGGGGACGACCAACCTATCAAAAGCAGACTTCCGAGTAGGGGAAGCAACCTTGGTGATTTCGCCTGGAACGGGAGCAGAAATAGTCAGTCTTGTGAAGACCGAACCTTTGGTAAGAGAAACCGCCTTGACGATTTTGGGAGCAGGGATGGCTATCCGCTTCGAGATAACGCCTTTTGGTATTGCAGGCTTCTTCATGGGCCCGTTTGAGCTCTGGCCTAGTCTGTTAAAAACCGAGGCAGTGGAGTTGGGCGACCCGTTGAGAGGGGCCGCAGTAGTAGCAAGCCGATCGAATACCGACTTCTTGGGAGCTTCTTGTGATGGTACAGGGGCGTTGAAGCTCATGGGTGGGAGTATGGTCCCGAAGAATAGTCCAGTGGTGGCTTGAGTTACCTGCTCCACTGGCATCTTAAAAAGGGAGGCCGCTTGGGGCCCGTAAGTCACTCCTCCAGCAAGGACGGAGTGAGAGTTGCAGCTGCAGGTAGTGCAGTTTGAAACCATTGATCTTCTGTTTTCTGCACGGAGCAAGACACTAAATCTAAGTACCTCAAATCCACAGGCAACCATAGCAAACCACAATTCATTCGCGAACACGACACACGAAGTGTGGAGTCGAAAGAGGAAAAGGTCCCACCGGGCGTGCCAGAATCTGTTCCCCTCCGAAAGACGCGATGAAGACGCGATGGACGTCTTGCCTGAAATTCAGGGCAGATGCTAATTGGTGCTATCCGTCCACCTCTCCGAAAATGCCAAGTTGATTTATGGCACCATGTATCGAAGGTTTAAACGAATGCGGCCGATGTAGCAGACTTCGTCAGATTCCTCCTCGTTCGAGGGGTTTTTTGATTGTGGGGACGCTCTTCCCTGCAGGCGCAAGTCCCTGCAGTTAATTACGCTACCGTATCGCGGTAACAATTTTTTCCTTCTCCAGATGGTCACTTCATGTCGTGGGTGTTTGTTTTGTGTTCGGTTGCCCGTGGATTGTATACGGAGACTAATTTATGTTGTCGTCCGTGGGACGTGGATTAGTCCAAATCCGTATTTTCTTAGATTTGGGTTTGGGGTTTTGGTTTAAGGATACGTTAGCCTTGTTTGAGGCTGAGATCAACTTAAACGTTCGTTAAGGACCCGTTAGTCTAATTTCAGACTAAGATCAACTTAACGGGATCGTTTAGATCCGACGAGAGAGCGATTGGGCTCAATTGTTTAGTTTAATGACATTGCGGTCGATTTCCAGTTTAAGGACATGGTGGTCCATTGTTAGTTTAAAGACATCCCGGTCAAGGTTAAGGACATCGTAGTCCGTGGAATATATGGCTGTCGGGACCCATCACCTTTCTGAAGACGTTGAAGGATTACAACGACAAATATCAGAGGAGTTCAGAGATGTACCCTTGAACCAATATTTGTTGGGAGATCCATAGTCCAATTTGGGACTAAAGTCTGTTTGAAGGTTTATGAGCATATGGGCTCAATTGATATGAGTTGAACATTTTATTGTTCTGGCTGTTGAGCCTTTATTTGGGCTCGGCCCTTTTATTAATGCATAGCATTGGGCTCTGTAATTAAATGCATAGCATTTATATTTGGCCTGTTAGACCTTTACTTGGGCTCTGCCCTTTTTTAATAATGCATAGCATTTTTAGTGGTCTGATAGTACGCCACGTGGCTTGTTGGGCGCTTTGCGCCAATTAAAGAACGCAATGCGCTAGCGCATAAGAAGGTGACACGTGTCACCCAGCGCAGAGAGCAAGTCTGTTAGCACACTGCGCTTTCTGAGTGCGCTGCGCCAGTGAATGACACGTGGCGCGCTCTGGTGCAGTGCGCCACTCCAAGAGCGCAGTGCGCTATTCTAGAAGCACAAAGCGCAGACGGTTCTGTGGTTGACACGTGGCGCGTTCTAGCGCAGTGCGCCAATCCAAGGAGCGCAAAGGCTCATTTCAAAATTGCAAGGCACTGTCCAATAGCGCAGAGCGCATATTGATCAATTTAAGATCAAAGAACAAATTCTTTCTGTTCTTCAAGGGAGGCCTTGCCTCAAGATCCAAGAACCAAAGTTCTTGTTCTCATCAAAAGGCTGTGCCTTTATAGATCAAATGATCTGTGAATGAAGTAAATTACTTCTTTAAATTTTTTATGATTAGATCTTTCTTTGATCTTTTCCTTCTTTATTGAAGATCTTGATCTTGTTCTTAGATCTTTGATCTTTTTAGAAGAGGATTCTTCTTTTTGTGAGATGTTTTCATCTCTGTTCTTCAAGAATCAAATTCTTTACCTTTAAAGAATAAGAAGATGATCTTCTTTCTTCAAAAGCTTGCCTTTCTTTTTCTTTGAGTTTTTCCCAAAGTTTTCAGAGGGTTCTCTCTCTTCTGTCTATCTGTATATGTATGTGTGAGACTTGGAGTCTAGAGGCCTTTATATAGGGCCAATTGATTTGTTAAGTTAGTTACAGAGATCTTTCTCTGATTGATCTGGGGACATTTCCCCACCGTTGGATTTTTTATCCTAAGGCCTCTGTTTTACAGAAGACAATCTTCTTATTTTAATAAGATTGAAAAGATCTTTCTAGAATTTTAATTCTAATTAATTAATAATTTATTATTTAAATTCCAGTGCTGGCGCAATTGGCGCTAGCGCGCCTGCGTTTGACACGTGGCGCGCAGCGCAGAGCGCAGCGTAACTGCGCTAGCGCGCCTGTGTTTGACACGTGGCGCGCAGTGCAGAGCGCAAGTGATCTGAAGCGTTGCTTCATTTTAAAATTTTAATTTTGAAACAGAGCTTTGCTCTGATTAGGGGTGCGCTGCCTTGGGCGCAGCGCTCCTGGTGCTGGCGTGTCTGCTGTTGACACGTGGCGCTCTGCGCGCAGCGCAAGGAATCTGAAGCGTTGCTTCAATTTTTACTTTAGAATTTTAATACAGAGCTTTGCTCTTTTCTTGGAAAAGGAAGCGTCGCTTCATTCCAAATCTTGGAATCCGAACAGAGCTTTGCTCTAATTGGGAGAAGCAGAAGCGTCGCTTCATTTTCATTTTTAAAACAGAGCTTTGCTCTGATTGGGGGAAACAGTCCTTAGCGCGGGAGGGGCTGTAAGAAGCCTACCAAGGACCCTTGGCCGGGCAGGGTTACTGCCTGGTGCCTCTTGGCGAGGGCTTTTGTCCTGAAGGATAGCCGAGCGAGGGTCGGGATCGACTGCCTCTGGGAGGGCTTCTGATCCCTGTCGGTCGTGGTAGGAAGCTACCAGCCAGGGATAGCCGAGCAGGGTAGCTGCTGAGCTGCCTCTAAGGAGGACTTGGATCCTTAGCATTGGAGGGGCCGTATAAGGCCTGCTAAGGATATCCGGGCAGTGAAGTTGCGCGGTTGCCTCTTGGCGAGGGCTTTGATCCCTGGCGTTGCGAGTAGGGGGCTACCGGCCAGGGATAGCCGAGTAGGGAAGCCGCTCGGCTGCCTCTATGGAGGACTTTGATCCTTAGCGTTGGAGGGGCCTTAGGAGGCTTGCTAAGGATAACCGGACAGTGAAGCTGCGCGGTTGCCTCTTGGCGAGGGCTTTGATTCCTAGCGTTGCGAGTGGGGAAGCTACCGGCCAGGGATAACCGAGCAGGGTAGCTGCTTGGCTGATTCTTCATGAGGTTTCGCCCGACCATCCAGTTGCAGGTATGGGGAACAGGAACGGTCGCGGCGAACGTGCGCGTAGCATGCACATTGAATGTGGGGGGAGGCGAAGCGCCAGGGTCGCGTCGTTTCGATTCCGCCAGAGAAGGCTCGATGATCGCCGCGTGGCAGCAACTTTTTAGGCGAAAGCGGGCGACTGTTGAGTTCCGTTGGGGCGCAGTGGGCTATATAAGGCTGAAGGAGCACTGGTCCTTTTTCTCCGTAAACAGATCGTTGAGAATGCAAGACTTCCCCTTTACCATCCCCGATATCATCCACTTCGAAGACGTATACGTCTATGACCAGAACTGCACCAAGGACACGGTGCAGTTGGTCTATGGGAGTATCGAAGACCACTTCGGCCGGCTGCTCCCCCGACGCTCCTCCCTGCTGTAGCTGCTGATATACTCCATCTGGAGAGCATCGCCGGGGCTTTACAACCCCTTATCAGAGCAGCTCTATGATGAGTCCGTGGGCAAGCTGTGGTCTCTGAGGCGTTTCGGCCTGATCTCCGCGAGTCGGCTGGCTCGCTCAGTGGCGCTCGTCCGTGAGTGCTATGAACTGAGGCTCGGGGTCAACACGTGCGAGGGGAATCGAGGGTTGAGGTTGGATCCCGTGAGGCCTCGGCTGGCGGAGGTCTTTACCGAGTACCATGAGTAGTGCTCTCTGCACCCCTTCCCCCGCTGTTGTAATTTTCTTTTTCTTTTGTATGTATGGCTGAGGAGCCCATAATACCTTTTGAATAAATGAGACATTTCCTTCTTTTTCGTAATGTTCCATTGATCTTTATTAAATTAAAAACAGACCCTAGGAAGAGTTTACATTGCCCTAAAAAAAAATTACATGCTAATAGATGACCTTATTAGCGTGGCCCGAGCTCCCCGGAGGCTTGTTGGTCTCCGTGCTCGGCACCGGGTACGGGGCTCCCTGAGCGCTGGATTGGTCATCTGCCGAAACGAGCATGATCTGGCCGATGGTCAGCTCGGCGGGAGGGGGACGTTACTCCTGCTCGCAGTCGGCCTGCCGTTTGTCCCTTAAGTAGGCGGCGAGGTGCCCCGATCGGATGAGCTCCTCGATGTAGTCCCGGAGTTGCTTACAATCCTCCGTGGCGCGGCCCAGCGTCCGGTGGAAGGTGCGGTAAGGGCCCCGGGTTCACATCGAGGCCTGACGCGAGATTGGAGGGAACTTGAAGAACCCCTTGCCGTGGGCCTCCTCTAGTAACACTGCGAGGGAGACGTTGAGCGGAGTGTATTCCTGGAACTTCGGGTGATAGGGCTGCTAACGCTCCAGCCTCTCTTCCCGAGCCCTCTTCTTCTAGTCAGACCGTTTTTTTCGGGGAAGGTTCGCGTTCACCTCGGACTCCAGCTGAACCTCGCGCTCGGTCCACGCCTTGACCTCGGCCATGGTCTTAAGCTGTGCAAACGCAAAGGAGCGCAACTATTCCTTGTGCCTGAGACCAGATCTGAGTGCTGTGATGACGGTATTGTCCCGGTGCTCGGGGACCTCGAGGAGGGCGTTGTAGAAGCGGATGATATAAGCCTTGAACGTCTTCTTGTCCCCGCTCTTAATTGTGAAGAGATAGTCGACCTTGCGCTTTTGCCGACGGTTCCCAACGAAATGGCCGAGGAACTGAGTAGCCAGCTCGTCAAAGGTCGAGATTGAGCGAGGCTCGAGTCCTCGGAACCAGTCCCGACCAGAGCGGATGAGGGTGGCTGGGAAGGCCCTGCATTGGGCGTCGTCGGAATGGTCCTGGAAGCTCATCCCCGTGATGAAAGCATCCAAATGGTCTTTCGGGTCGGTTTTCCCGTCGAACAGAGAGACCTTCGGGGGCTTGTTGCTCGAGGAGCCGTGGACAGCGAGCAGTCCCTCGGTAAATGGCTTGGTGAGCGAGTCGACGGCATACTTAGCCCCGTCGCCCGAGAGGTGACCTTCCCGGCGCATGCCCTCGATCTTCTTTTCGAGGGCATCGAGTCGGCCGTAGTACCCTAAGGATTCGGTGCCTTGTGATCCCTGGCCTCTGCTGTGGGAGACCTGCATTTGGACGCGGCCTCGGTTCCTCTCGATGAGGTTCCTCAGATCTCCGGGCGAGGTGGCCTTCGAGCAGTCGTAGCGAGTCCCTTCTGTGCTACCCTTTCGAGGGAGAGGGTGTCGATCATGCCTGTGGACAGGCGAGGTGACCGAATCTCCTCAGGAGGGTAAGGGTCGCGAGGAGGCTCGAGGTGAGGCGCTCTGGCGGCGGATCTTGGTGTGGAGCCATAGGGTGCCCAGCGGGCCTCAGGGAGTATCGGCCCATGAGATCTGTGGCCAGGGGTCATAGCCTGCCGGTGGTCAGTCGTGCCGACGAGGGCAGAGCCTTCTGGAGGTGGAGGAGCGGCGATCTAGGGCCCTGGCCCGGCTGTTTGGATGCGGACGAGCGCCTCCACGAGGGACTGTAGCCGATCTATTCGGCTGGCGAGGGCGTTGATGATAGTCGCCGGGGGAGGTTCATCCGCGCCTCCGGTGAGGGGGAGGCGGCAGCTGGTACCTGGGTCTTCACGGTGGTCGCTCGCCATGTGGATGGAGATCGGAAGGCCAACTTTGTTTTTTGTGGGGTTTAGTTTCCCACAGACGGCGCCAACTGATGGAGGTCCTTTTCGGGTCTCCGTCAGATGTTGTCTTCCGTCGATCTCCCGGTGGAATTTGGAGGTGATCTCCTGTTGCGTGTGGGCCTCAATGGGTTTTTGAGGAGATTGGTGATTTGAGGAGTTTAGCGCCGAGTACCTGCAAGAAAGCCCCGAGGTAGTTTGGTACCACCGAGGACCCTCCGACGATCAAGTTAGCACAAGATCCGAGCAGAGTAATGGCTAAGTGGAGTAAAAAATGGCTTACTTGACCCCTCTGTGATGGGGGTTTATATAGTGTCGGCAGCACGCAGCAGCAGGCGCGAGAATCTCGCCGGCAGTTACGCCCTCGACGTCACGCCCGCGTAATGAGCGGATCGTCCGTTAATGGGGATCATGATGGCGTGGAACGTGGGATGTTGCTGGTGGAGAATCTGCGCATGGCGAGATTTGCGGAGCGTCGGTTATGCTTGTGAGTGGTGGAGTTGGTCGGTCGAAGGGACCGAGGAAGATGGTCTCGGCAGGTGAGCTCGGGAACGAGCGGGAGGGCCGAGGAGTCTTGGTCTGGTGGCAGCTCGGGGCGAGCTGAGAGCTCGAGGAGGCCAATTTGCAGGGGGTCCTGAGGAGAGCCGGCTTGTGCTTGCAGTTCGGATACAGGGGTGGCATGGTCGGCCCCTGTGGGCCTTTTCTTCTGAGTTCTGGGACACGTCATCTGCCACGTGTCCTGATCTGGGTATCACCAATATAGAGCATCACCAGATGGAATATATGGTGTTAGCCTATATTCGGTTTGTAGGGAGAATGAAGTTTACTTCACTTCCTAAATTTGGTGGAATTATGAATTTAACGTTCAAGTTCTTGGAGTTTTAAAGAATTATTGGATTAACCATGTTCTTAGGGTTTACATGTCGTCGATATGTTAAATGAATAGAAGAACCATGGGGTTAGCCACGTTCTAATAATCTATTTGAAATTTGATATGTCAATAAAAGAAGAAATGTCCATCTCGCTCTTTCAGCCAAACGATGTGAATGTAAAGAAGAAGAAGAATAAGAGAGAAGGATTCAAAAAAGTAGGAGATCGAATCTCCCATTCTTACCTTTTCCTTTTCTTCTTCTTATGCTTTATCTTCTTCTTCAAATTCTGCTCTCTCTCTTTCCTCTGAAAAATCTTCTGTCTTTATTTTAGTCCAAAGAGGGGGGTATATATAGCCCTCTAGACATGGGAGTGGTTTATTAACCACTCTCTCAAATTTAGGATAAGTGGGCAGTAAAATAACTTCTCCAATAACTTATTCAGATGCCCTAAATAGGGCACCCGAACCCGCTTCTAATGCGTGATCGGGTGCCTCCGAATAGGCACCCGAAAGGGGCAGTTGGAGAGGGGGGCGACCGAAGAGAAGGCAACCGATGTTCATCTTCCTCATTTCTTTCTTTCTTTCTTTTTTTTATTTCAAATACATTTTGGGCATTTTTATTTTTTGCATATTCAACAAATGCCCCTCCATCAACGAATGTAAAGCAAATCACACATATTTGCGCATATGAAGTTGATGACATATGTTGAAAACTCTATCAAGAATTGAGAATTTTCTTTTCTTTTCTAGAAAATTTTGAATTGGTCAATTCCTTCAAGACCACTTAATTTTCCATGGAGGACATGTTCTTTAGAAATGATGATGTTCCTTTAAAATGGTGGCATCCGTATGCTTTTAACCATTTGTCTTTTCCTTCTTCATCGATGTCACCTTTTTAGTTGTCGCCAACCCAAACATTTCTTTTAGCCAAACCAAAAATGAATTGCCGGGGTCAAAAATTACACCCCACGGAAAAAGGTTAAAATCAAGGCCCAAAAAGTGGGCCCACACGAAAGAAATTAAAATATAGTAAGTATATGTAATATATAATAAGTAGAAATAATGTAAGAAAAATAGACAAAAAGCAAATTTTGGAAATCCAAAGGGCTTAAGTGCAAATGTGTAAGGGTATTTAAACCCATTATATAAAGAAATGAACACGCTTTTCCCTTCCCATAAAATTTGCAAGGGTTTTGAGCGTTTATCAAATAAAAGGTAAGGCTCTTTCTTCTTTATCTTCTTCTTCTAAAAAGCTCACAAAAGAGAATTTTTTTCTTCTCTAAAAGCTTAAATAAAACTAATCTAACATCAAAAATTAGAGAAAGAAAAAAGGAAGAAGGAGATCTCTTTTCACCCCAAGAAAACACAATGGATGAATAATCATGGTGTTTCACCATCCAAACGCATAATACCGATGATTTTAGGGGCGAAAACTCATAGCTTTTATCCCATGAACTCTCTCAAAATCGGATCTTCCATGAGATCTATGGGAACATGAGACATAAAACATATTCCTTATCAAATCGTAAACCAGTTTCGGGATCCCCTTCAAGGGATCCACCCTCCGAAACCCTTCTCAAAGGGGTTCCTCTATTTCAGAACCCCTCCAAAGGGTTCCCGCTTTCGGAACCCCCCTCAAAGGGGTTCCTCTACTTCGGAATCCCCCCAGAGGGGTTCCCTCTTCAGAGCTTCCCCAAAGGGAGGCTCCCGACTTCGGAACCCTCCCAAATAGGAGACTCCCGACTTTGGGACCTCCCCAAAGGGGCTCCCGACTTCAGGACCCCCCCAAAGGGGTCCCATTGCTTCGGGACCTCTCTCTTAAGGGTCCCACCACTTTGGGACCCTACCAAAAAGGGGTCTACCATTTCGGGACCCCCCTCTTAGGGGTCACATCACTTCGTTCATCTCTTCATATCCTACTTTCTTTCTTGCCCTTTCTCGAAGCTCTCCGACACACTCAAGTCTCTCTCCCTCAAATAAAATTTTGTTTCAGGGAGCTGCCCTGAGCCCCGCAAGAGGGCCGCTAGCCTTCTTGAGTCCCAGCCTACTGATCGGATAGCGGGACCCCGTGTGATGGCCATCGATGTATTCAAAGCACCTTCAAAATCGTGTTCAAACACAATGTACACCATCACAGAATGAGTTCACATGATACGTATGACCCGTCAATCGGAGATTCTATCGCGTCAAAATGAGGCGTAATTAACGGCTGTTTTGTCCGCGGCTGTCGGAAATTAGAATTCCCATAATCAATAAACCGCCGCCTATCATCGGGTTGGGGGAATCTGTATTTTTTCTCAATATTTTGTTTTCAAATTTTATTAAAATTCCACATAGCATACATATGTTGTCTGCTAGTCCAATTTAAAATTCTAATTGCAACTACTCTAAGAATTGTTGTAGTTATAATAGTAGAGATGGTGAAAACCTAAAATCTTTCACTACCCTAAGGTTGCGCTTGGCACATGGAATGGAAGATTACCGGGAATCCTCGCATTCCCGGGAATGGGATGACCGGGTATTTAATTCGTAGGAATTTTGTATTAACATATTTGGTATACTTTAATCATGCCCGGTGTAACGACCCTAAAATCCCTGTACACTTTTGTTAATCCAATATTAATAAAAGAGTATATTTCTGTCTTGATCGGTAGTTATACGTAATTCTTGTTAAATAAATGCAAGAAACTTCTTGTAGCCAATTGGTTAAGCCTTTACACTGCTGTCGCATAGCCCGCGTGTTTGAATCCCATCAGTCCTAATATTTTTAATATTTTTCTTTTTGACGTTTTGTAATCGTAAGGGTTTGCACGGGTATTTCATGGAGTTTCCAAAAGCCATAACAGAAAAAGGGTATGTAAATGAGATGTTAAACCCTGAAGAGAGTGTTCACACCTATTTAAGTACACATCAATATTAAGTGCGCACTTATAATAAAGTAGCTAAATGCACTTGTGGAAGTGTTAAGTGCGCACTTGACAGAAAAGAGATTTTGATGACGTGTGCATTTATATACATACACATATAAAGGCTAATGCATGAGATAGGCAGCACGTGTGCGCATCCTTACCTTGCGCACTTGCAGCCAATGAAGCTTGCGTTTCTGTTTAAAATTGTTACAAAAATCAAAATCTGTTGATTGA
This sequence comes from Agapanthus africanus, assembly GCA_030015575.1. Taxonomy (NCBI): domain Eukaryota; kingdom Viridiplantae; phylum Streptophyta; class Magnoliopsida; order Asparagales; family Amaryllidaceae; genus Agapanthus; species Agapanthus africanus. Next base: position 866,497,774 of record JASDDO010000019.1, on the reverse strand, counting down.
CAATTTAACAAACTAAATCAAATCATCTTGGATAAAAAAATCCAACAGTGCGCAATGCTTCTAAATTTATATGAATCAATTTAAAATCATTAGAATCAAATAAATCCCTAATAAATTGCAACAAACCATAATTGGCCCTCTACTGATAGAGATCTAAAAAAAGAATAGACAAATGATACTTTTTTATAGGCAGCCACAAATAAAGTGCGCACTTCCCCCAACCGAGAAAAAATCTCATCATCTTCATTACCATCAACTAATAGGTAAAAAGAAAAAAGAAAGAAGGAGAAAAGATTCGTCTCTTTGATAATAATAAAGCTTTTGTTTTATATAAAAGCGTTTGCTTTTGTTGAATCTATTGATTCATTACACAAGATCAAAAGATCTTATGGCTTGTCTCTCTTCATGATAAAAGTTTTGACTTTTTATGAGAGATCGATCATGAGATCAAAGACTTGAAGAAAAGACCCCTTATGAAGAACATGAACCTTCATAAATTTAGATGTGCACCATAGATACACCGAAAAATAAATGAATAGAAACTTATATTTCTTTTTGAAAGCCATTGCTTTCTGATGAACAGTACCCACCTGATCCTGGTGCGCACTTGATAAGAAATGTCTATGCAGACTTGCGCATTATATGATACTCACATGTGCGCATGGCGGAAAATAATGTCCCTGAAGATGTGCGCATCACGTGACATGCACGTGTGCATAAATGACAATGTTGACTTCTCAATACATGCACACCTATACAAGCGCAGATGTAAATTTGACATGATAATAAGTGTGCAACCATGTGATATGCATGTGCACACTATCTTCAAAAATAATATATATACATGCGCATCCTGTATGTACTTGCGCACTTGGACAGCAAGCTATTGCTTGGCTACTTAATTAAATAAAGCAAGTATAGAAGATTTTGCTTCTCATATATAATCCATTGATCAAAATATCAATAAACCTAAGTTGATCTTAATCTAAAACAAGATTAATGATTCTTAACCATATCTTTAAGTCGATCTTAGTCAGATGCGAATAATGATCCTTAGATGACATATTTCTAACTGATGGACCTCATTCATATGACAAATGCTACCTAGGTTCAAACCTAAATCTGATATGTACATATTTGAACTAATCCGCGCTCTACAGACGGCGACATAAATTAGTCTCCGTACACAATCCAAGGAAAATCCCCTAAATAAACAACATATAACACGAAACGAAATGATAGACATGAAGAAGATGAAAGTTGTTATTACGTAGTGATGACGTAATTAACTGCAGGGGCTTGCGCCTGCAGGAAAAATTGTCCCCACAATCAAAAAACCCTCATCATTGAGGGGGAATCTGAAAATTCAGCTATAATGGTCGCATCCATCCAAACCTCCGATATACGGTGTCATAAATCAGCTTGGTATCTTTGGAGAGGTGGATGGATATGTTCCATATAGAATCTGCCCCCAGATTCAGGCCAGACGCGCTCCCCGCATCTCGGTCCGGATTCCGGCTGTAAACAAAGAATGTGGAATGTTTCCCGAGTCCAAATACCACACCCAGGCCGACCCTAGGATGCACCCGTCGACTCCACATGCTCCATTTGACTCCGTCTTCTTCCCGTGCGATATTTGGCCTCCCTTCAACCCCTTTTAATACATTAAAACCTCTGCAATTAACCAAAGACTCTGCAGTCTTTTCCCCTTCCCTCTTTAATCTATTTTAATCCATTTTTAATTCTTTTTAATTCACCATATTCTTATCTATCATTCCCTATAAATACATATCCTATTCCATAGTCCTCCCCTCTGAAAATATCCAAAAATTCACTCTCAAATCCATTGAAGAAGTTGCTCAAGTCCAAAGGGAAGTGCCCAAGCTCTTGAAGTCGAAGCTTCGCCCTAATGAACCTTCTCTTTGTGCTAATGATCCCTCTAGAACTTAGCTAACGGTGAATTGGTTGTTATACCAATTCACAATGCGGGTAAGTCTCTCCTGTTCTTCTTCTTCCTTTGATTCAAACCTTTGTCATGTCGCCGATTTCCACACCTAAATCAATATTCTTCATATATCAAAATTATCAATGCTATCATAAACCATTTCATGAAAGCTTGTGAATCAAACTTGATGAATAACCTACCTTCCATTTCTAATCATCGCCTATCCAATTTTACTTTAACATGTAACATACATGTCGTTTAGAATTATTTTCATGAAAAGCTTTTATATATATTCGTTTCATGTAACTTCTAAATTCGTTATATTTTGACATGCATTCATTAAACTTATTGAATGATAAACACGGGAGAACGACCTACCCCTCACGTACACTTTGGAATCATAGCACGATTACATATTATCATGTTTTTCTAAAAAGAATCGTATTTCAATAAAATACCCTCAAGTTATAAAAGAGATAGAATTTAAAACCGAAAATCCTTTCCCTTGGCAATTACGCCCCTCAAAACCCTCTTTAGAGAAGCCCTGTTGAAGATGGTGTGGATTATCATGCATTTTGGGTCTAATGGGTGAGATCGGAGCTCTTCACGGAACGCGTTTTCGAAAGAAAAGAAAATACGATTTTTAAAACAAAGTAAAACAAATTTAAAAATAACTTAATTATCATCTATATGTAAATTAAAGAAAACCAATTTGAAAATTATATTTTAAATAAAATATCCCTAAATTGAAAAGATGCAAGTTTTTATTAAAATACCATTAAGTTTTCAAAAGATAGATTTTTCATTAAAATACTGTAAACTTTTAAAATCTAGATGTCACTAAAATACCACAAAAATCTTAAATATATTTTTGTTAAAATCCTTGACATTCTAATTAACATATTTTTACCGAAAACACTCTTGAGGTTATTTTTGAAAATAAAGCATTTTACATAAAACTCCCTCAAGCTTTCAAATTAATGAACTATTTTACATAAATACCTGGAATATATAATATGTTTAATCTTTAAAGTATTTAGGTAACAAATGGGTTTAAAAGGTATCTTTTCTCTTGATTCTCGCGAAGCCAGAGAAAGTGAGTGCTTACCTAGCTTAGACAAAACCAATATTTTAGGTTGCAAAATTATTGTCTGGCAATCATCTTTAAAAAGGGAACAAATGCTGTTGGCCATGTACAATGGTTGCCAAATTAAATCACATGAATATCGAATCATATATAATCAAATGCATGATATCATACTTGACTTGAGCTCGAATTTGACTCGAACCTGAACTTGACATGAACACTTGACATGACTTATACTAAACCATCATGTTTGATCCAATTTGACTAGAACCATAAATATAATTGACATGACTTGCAATTGACATAAATACATGAACTCAATCATGAATACTTGACTTTATACATCATCTTTTGTATTCATGAATTCGATCAAGACTTGTAATATTAATCATAGACTAATATATACAGGGTGTTGATGTAGTTCGAGTATGAATCCAACGAAATCTTAGGAGTCCCACTAGTACATGAACTTTTGGATCGGGTCGACTCCTCTACAGCTTGGGGTCTCGATGCCACACTCTTGATCGGATCGAATCTTCTAGGGCTTGGGGTCCCGATATTACACTCTTGATTCGAGTCGACTCCTCCACAACTTGGAATCCCGAAGTTACTCTCTTGATTTGGGCCCGTGGTTCTTGACCCCTAAACGATAGCCTGTTGTGTTTGAGAACACTCTTAAGATTAATTGACATTCACACTTGAAATCACGTTAGTTGCTTACCTTTTAGAGACCTTTTAAGATACATACTTCATGCTCACTATACCTACACTATACGGCCATATTATACTTGCTTGCTATACTCATGTCACATTGCCATACTTACATAGTTGCCATTAACATTGCCATGTTATATATGTTCTTGTTTCATCTATATTACATGTCACCTTGCATTATATATATTTATATATATCACGCCTCTTTTTGGGGACTTACCGAACAAAAGATCGCTGACGGGCATTCCACCATCTTTGTTTCTTTGGAATATTCGTTAGATGATCTAGAGACTGAAGAGGTGGAACCAACTGCAGAAGATTAAGACCAGCTAGTTTCACAGGCCGATCCTTAGTTTTTTCTTTTCAGCTCTTCCTTTCAGTATGCCACTGTTTAGGCACTTTTTCTTATTATTATACTTTTGTTTCAGATATCATATCCATGCATTAAACTTGTTGAAGTTTAATGTAAATAAAGTTGTTGAATTGTATTCACTTGTCATTCCTTGTCACTTTAATATTGCTTTTATACGCTTAGCGTATTTGTTTTGAGAAATGAATTTCTAGAAATAAATACGTCGTGGGCCTCTTTACGTTTCCTACTCCCCTCTTTTGGGAAGCGAGACAAGACACCCGGTAATATATGTATGTACAACCGTCGACCAGCGGCGAGGCTAAAGGAGGGCCAGTGTATGGCGGGGAGGCCAGCGACGAACGGCAGATCGGTAGCGGCGGTAGGACGGTGAGCGGCCGAAGGCGGGATCGGCCGGTGATTGATCTGTAAAGTGGGTGCAGTAACCGCAATCAATAACGGTGTCGCGTGTAGCTAGACCGAGATGAGTACGGGTCGTCCTCAGGGATATGTGGAATCTTTCAATCTTACTTTAGACGTGTTGAAAAAGAAGAAGAATAGAGAAATAAAGAATAGTGGAGAATAGTTTCTAGATCTACGTCAAAATACGGATGTAGAATACAGATCTAGTTTGAATACGGATATAGATTTTATAAAAAGAATGCTTGTAGGGTTTGTTCAGATTTAGTAGTCATGGATGACTAATAAAAATTACTCCTTTTATCTATTGATAAATTTAATACTAGATAGATAGTGATGAATGAGGATTAGGGTTTTTGGAAGAAACTAGGGTTTCCCTACTATTGACCCTTGTCCTTTCATTGATCTCTATTCATGTCTGGCCCTTAACAAAACAATTGTTAATCTGATCTCAAATCGCGGTCGAGACTAGCAATAAATTGGCAGCGCGCCCGTTAAGGATGTTAACATTTATTTTGCTAAAGTTTATAAAATTCATAAGACTTAAAAGAAATTAAAACATTTTCTCATACATTATTCTATCCTAATTCTACGAACCCTATCAAACGGAGAATTACTCGCGCATGATGGAGATAGAAGTACGGATAGAGATGAAATTCATAATGTAACTAAATAATTAAACTAATTAAACTAAAGATATACCTTTATTAATCAACGTCACAAGTACAAACTTCAAGTTTAGATTACAAGAGAAAGAAGAAGTTGCTCTCGATCTCTACCTTGTCGGATGTAGATGTTCCGTCAATCTCACGTCGCTTTATCACGTCGAATCTTGAACCTGTCTTAGATCACTTGTTCTTTGTCGTTGATTAGCTTGTGTAAAAGATTGATGATTTCTAAGTTTAGTCATCGGTCCTTTATATAGCCCATAAACCAGAAACCATAGATCCCCAGATTTAGGGTTAGTTGTAGCAAATCCAACCTAAAAATCCTAACTCCTGATTCGGTGAATCGGCCGCGGATCCGCCGTATATTGCATGGTTTGGCCGCGGATCCACGGCCGTTTGGTGAGATTTTGGCTTTAGTTTTCTGGGGTTGCTTCAATGTGACACATAGAGATTTATTTGATATCTGGAATTTGATAATATTTCTTGAGTCTCTGCCAATATTGATTCTTTGATTTTATTTCTTTATCGGCAGATTTTTTATTCCCGACATCTCAACATCTCGATCTCCTGACCTGAGCTAAACCTTACACAATATCTCAATGAATAATGTTAGTATTATTTGGTATTTTTGAGATATTATCCTAACCGATTTGATATGATATTATATTCTAAGAATATTGATTAAGGATATTTGATATGATATGCATATTTAAATTATCAAAATATTATATAAATATTATATGCATATATTTTCTTTCATAATGTTAATTATAATATATAAATATATGGTAAATGGTATTTTTATAGATAAATCTTCATATGTGTCATATTTATAATAAACACCTTTAGATATTTAAGAAAAGTAAGGAAAATGTCATATCAAAAGTGCGATATTTTCGACTGAACAAATACCCCCAAACTTAACTTTGATCGTCCCGAGCAAACTTATTTATTCAAGAGAGGGAGAAAGAAAAAGAAAAACTAAGTAGCACACTTTCGTAAGCAACATGATTGCACTGAGCACGTGCAACAAGCCGTTAAACCTCTAGGTGTTCGTAGTAGAAGGAGTGTTGTCTCCTGAGGGTTTTCAGCTGATTACACCCACAAAATCTTATAATAAAAGAAAGATAGTGAAAGTTACATACAAAGATAAGAACTATAAAAGAAAGAACTTGAAAATAAGAGTTTCCAACTACACCAGTTTTTCGGTTGTCATGAGCCCTATCTTAATGGTCGTGAAAAGATATTAGAAATCACATCATCCCTCAATAAAACATCGTTTTTAGTTTTCCTCTTTATCTTTCCTCCAAACATTGATCATATACCCTTACGTGTGTGTAAAAGACATCCCTACACTTAGAGAATTCAATTCAAGCTATCATACTCTTATCCATCTTCCTTAGTACTTTTTAGTTGGTGAATATTTTAGATGGAATTGCTCACACATTCTTCATGCGACCGTTAATATTTTTTGAGGTACTAACCAACCGATTACAAAATGTGCTCGCGTATTAAGGCGTAATTCCTCGTCTTGTAACACCTAAGGCTTAGCAGTGGCTCCCAAACCAGTTGGTCTAAGGCACTAGGTGATAAAGCACCCTCGCGATATTTTTTTTATGCTAGCTTAATCAATTACAAAACTAGTGTTCATTTTTTTCTTCACCACTTATATTTTATTTTATTTTCCTTCATACTAAGGCTTTTAGACAAGAGCATTTCATGGTATTCTCTACTATCCCAAGTTTCGAGATGTGTATAAGTGCGTATAGTAGGGTATCAACGTTCAAATGTTTGACCTTAAGAATAGGGACTATTTTTAAGACTTATTTTTATCCTCGGATTAATAATTTCCTTCATCTTACCAACCCTTGGGATAACGGCTCATAACTACTTATTGCTAGCTTCGTTTAAGAAAACATCTAACTTTTTTACTTTTCTCAAATTATTCCTATCTTTCATATGTAAATTTTCACTTTCAAATTTTCATTATCAAATTTTTTTTGTTCTTATATATAGTATAATGTAAAGTAATGCGTGAATAAGCACAAACCTCCCCCAAACCCGTTTATAGCAGTATCCTCACTGATGTCATCTGTTAAACTTAAAAAAACTGTAGACTTGGAAGGAAAAGTTCGCGACGGGGACATGAAATAGTGAAAGTAAAATCCCCCCCAAAACTTATCTTTTTGGCTCACAATTTTATAAAAATTTTCTTTCAAGAGCCAAAATATCCCCCCAAACTTGAGTAAAATAGTATTAAGCTTTTAAAATTATTGGGGGGGGGGGTTAAAGTTATTGGTCAAAGTAAAGCCTTACAAAGACCAAAAGTCAACACCAACCATTCAAAATTTTTATCGATGTAACGCACTGGTTGGTGGAAAATCAGAGATTTGAAGAAGTGGGGAGATAGGAGGCAGTACGGTTTATGTCTCGGTTGATAGAGACGAAACAATAATGGTGAACGGAAACGAGAATGTGAATGATTAGGAATGGGAAGAATGGTCACATTCTCGTATGAGATAAGAAGAAATGATGGTGGTTCAACTTCTTCAGGAGGTTGATTAATCACAAAATCCGTGTCTTTTAGGAATGCAAGTTCGTCGGCGAAAATATCTTCGAAACTTTCATCGATGGTCCGATTAAACGTTTCAATGTCAATAAGTGTCGTGCCAGAATTCAACACACTTGATTTGTCAAAAATTATGGAGGTAGGAGACCCGTAAAGCTCATCTACCTCATTCTCAAAAGAGTCTAAATCAAGTTGTCTTTATATAATTATCGAACTCAAAATATCGGATTGTGATTCATCAACACTCGCTATCATTAAAGGAAAATTAGAAGAAGAATCAGAGAAAGTAGAAGATGAAATGGGTAAACAAATTGGTATGTCGAGTATTGCTGAACCAGATGTGGGAAATGAAGGCTGAATTTCGTTCTGCTTTTCGGTTATACATTTATCGTCAACTTCAAGACGCATATGGGGTTCGGGAAGAATAGTTAAAGGTTCGAGATGATGACCACACGAGAGTCAAAGGACCTGATGAATCGGTGGGACAAACTCATCCAAAATTTCGGGTTCATTATTCAATATATCCCCAACGTCAATATCCTCAATCAAGTGAAGGTTACAAGTCTCAGACACCTCTTCAAAAGCAGGGTTTTCAATCAATTGTGGTTCTAGAGTGGGGGTGTAGGGATCATAAGGGTTGGGTGTGGCTTCACTTGAAATGGACCCTTCACAATCGGGTAAATCAAACACTACAAAGTCACACAACTCATCATATGTTCTATCTTCAATTGGTGAATCATTTGGTGTACTCGATAGATCTGTGAAACTGGAGGTGTGGATTTCAATTTGATATAGGGAGGTTTGATTTGGAAGGGTGTACCACTCTCTCTCACTACCCAAATTCTTAATTTATCCTATGGCCGTATCATACGTTGGAAAATTTTGAGCTGGTTTGAAACTAGTTGCTCATTCATTTTGTTTATTGAGAACGGCCATGCACTCATTCAATTCCTCTCTGACACGGCGCGATGCTACCACATATTCTTCCACAGTCTGTTCAAGACTAGACATGGGTCGGTAAGGGGTTTCAGCATAAGATTGAAATTCTTATGGATAAGTAAAACTTCCAAATGATTGATTAGAAGGAATGTCTCGAGAAGGTGTAAAAGTCAGGTAGGATTGATAGGAATCGAAGCTTGTGAAAATTGAGCAAGAGTAAGATCAACAATGTGATAAGAAGAATATTAATATTGGTTGTGTGGTTGGCGACTGTCAATAGATGTCATATACGCCACAAACCGAGTAGTAAAATCTTCTTTAGAAGGTGGCGGCGTTTGTTGTCTAAACGGTTTGACTGGATTGAAACTTTGGCCATTAGTCCTTGCTATATACTTAGCGATGGATATGCGTTTAGGAGTTCCCTTACACGCTTTAGATGGAGTATCAACAAAAGAAGATGTATAATTTTGATGCGGTTGATAAGACCTGGAGTGAGGTGGCCAACTGTTTCTTTTCGCTTGCTCTATCCGATCTCTTAAAGACAAGATAGAGTCAGATGGTATACCGAAGTGATTACGGTAACAAGAAATATCTGGTTCTGGATAGCAAAACTTGGCAAGAGTTCTTTTATTTGGGTTACCCATTATAAGAAGGTGAAAAGAGGGAGGAGGGTGAAAAGATTTAAACTCTATTTGGATTGTTTTGCTTTGAAAGTGGGACTTGAGGGTTGACTCAACAAATCATAAAATGCATAATCAAACCTTAGAACTAAGGTTACCTAGGTCAAGCACTAGACCGCTCCTAGACTTCAAAAGGACAAGCCGCAGGATCAATCCTCTACCACCTCTTTATAACTCTTGTGGCCAGGTAAGTGGGAGGTATCCGCTATACGAATCACCGAAAATAGCGGGCCTAATTAAGTAACCACTTTCCTTAGACACCACAAAAGAAATGCGGATAAGCGATAGATTACCCATGACCTTCCTCTGTCCTATTTGAGCGCGACGGTCCTTAGGGTCTTGATCTAGATATTTTTTAATTAATATAGGGTTATACGGATGCTCGTTTTGTGATTTTTGGGGCCTAGAAAGGGTGATGAAATCCCCACCTAATCTGAATTGTAGTCTTGCCCCTTAAAGTCCGTATTAAAATATGCAAAAACAACTCGTAAAATAAAACATGCAAAAAGATTTTTGAGCGGCGATATTTTGCAAAGAATCCTGCAGAAAATATATTATTGGATTTTTCAGAGGAGAGAGAAAGAGATAGAAAAGATACCGGAAAAGTTTGAGGGCACAACTCCCCAAGACCGCCGTGGTTCCGCTGCCGTTTGCACACAATAGCCGCGGTTCCGCTGCGCTTTAGGGGGTTTTTTGTTTAATTTTTTCACTGCGGCTTCCTTTGCTCCTCTGGGTCTTGATGAATGTCTCTAAATCTTTATCTCCTCGCTAAAGTGACTCCAGATTCTCTCGCAAAAATCGCACACTAATTGTTAAATAGGCAAGATGCGGTTTTGTTTTATTTTTATGATATAGATCGAATAAAAATTCAACACAAATAGTAAGAATAAAAAAATTCGCACGTATCCTCGGCAATGGCGCCATTTGATTGATCTGTAAAGTGTGTGCAGTAACCGCAATCAATAACGATGTCGTATATAGCTAGACCGAGATGAGTACGGGTCATCCTCAGGGATATGTGCAATCTTTCAATCTTATTTTAGACATGTTGAAAAAAAGGAAGAATAGAGAAATACAGAATAGTGGAGAATAGTTTCTAGATCTACGTCAAAATACGAATGTAGAATACAGATCTAGTTTGAATACGGATATAGATTTTATAAGAAGAATACTTGTAGGGTTTGTTCTGATTTAATAGTCATGGTTGACTAATAAAGATTACTCATTTTATCTATTGATAGATTTAATACTAGATAGATACTGATGAATGAGAATTAGGGTTCTTGGAAGAAACTAGTGTTTCCCCACTATTGACCCTTGTCCCTTCATTGATCTCTATTTATGTCTGGCCCTTAACAAAACAATTGTTAATCCGATCTCAAATCGCGGTCAAGACTAGCAATAAATTGGTAGCGCGCCCGATAAGGATGTTAACATTTATTTTTCTAAAGTTTATAAACTTCATAAGACTTAAAAGAAGTTAAAACATTTTCTCATCTATTGTTCTATCTTAATCCTACGAACCCTATCAAGCGGAGAATTACTCGCGCATGATGGAGATAGAAGTATGGATAGAGATGAAATTCATAATGTAACTAAATAATTAAACTAATTAAACTAAAATATACCTTTATTAATCAACGTCACAAGTACAAACTTCAAGTTTAGATTACAAGAGGAAGAAGAAGTTGCTCTCGATCTCTGCCTTGTCGGATGTAGATGTTCCGTCAAATCTCACGTCACTTTATCACGTCGAATCTTGGAGCTGTCTTGGATCACTCATTCTTTGACGGTGATTAGCTTGTGTAAAAAATTGATGATTTCTAAGTTTAACCCTCGGTCCTTTATATAGCGCAAAAACCAGAAACCATAGATCCCCAGAATTAGGGTTAGTTGTAGCAAATCCAACATGAAAATCCTAACTCCTGATTCAGTGAATCGGCCGCGGATCCGCCGCATATTGCATGGTTTAGCCGTGGATACGCGGCCGTTTGGTGAGATCTTGGCTTCAGTTTTCTGGGGTTGCTTCAATGTGACACATAGAGATTTATTTGATGTCTGGAATTTGATAATATTTCTTGAGTCTCTGCTAGTATTGATTCTTTGATTTTATTTCTTTATCGGCGGATTTTTAATTCCCGACATCTCAACATCTCGATCTCCTGACCTGAACTAAACATTGCACAATATCTCAATGAATAATGTTAGTATTATTTGGTATTTTTGAGATATTATCCTAACAAATTTGATATGATATTATATTTTAAGAATATTGATTAAGAATATTTGATATGATATGCATATTTAAATTATCAAAATATTATATAAATATTATGAGAATAATGGAGAAAAGAGGCCATAGGAAGGGATTTTCTCCTATGGCGTCAAAAAAATACAACCCCCACCATTTTTTCCGACGATCGGGAACCATCATCATCATCGTTATTATCTAAGATGTGCATACACCAAATTTCATGTGATTCCACTACTTTTTCACCGTTGAATTAGCAATGTAAAAAGTTCTATTGTCGGTTGTTTACCGTCGAAAACCGGGAAGATGGACTGTCTTGCCTGAATCTGGGGGTAGATGCTAATTGGTGCTATCCGTCCACCTCTCCGAAGATGCCAAGTTGATTTATGACACTATGTATCGAAGGTTTAAACGGATGCGGCCGATATAGCAGACTTCGTCAGATTCCCCCTCGTTGGAGGGGTTTTTGATTGTGGGGACGCTCTTCCCTGTAGGCGCAAGCCCCTACAGTTAATTATGCTACCGCATCACGGTAACAACTTTCTCCTTCTCCAGATGGTCACTTCGTGTCATGGGTGTTTGTTTTGTGTTTGGTTGCCCGTGGATTGTATACAGAGACTAAGTTGTGTTGTCGCCCGTAGGGCGTGGATTAGTCCAAATCCGTATTTTCTTAGATTTGGGTTTGGGGGTTTGGGTTTAAGGATACGTTAGCCTCATTTGAGACTAGGATCAACTTAAACGTTTGTTAAGGATACGTTAGTCTCATTTCAGACTAAGATCAACTTAACGGGATCGTTTAGATCCAACAAAAGAGCATTTGGGCTCTATTGTTTAGTTTAGGGACATTGCGGTCGATTACCAGTTTAAGGACATGGTGGTCCAATGTTAGTTTAAAGACATCGCGGTCAAGGTTAATGACATCGTAGTCCGTGGAATGTATGGCCGTAGGGTCCCGTCACCTCTTTGAAGACGTTGAAGGATTACAACGACAAATATCAGAGGAGTGAAGAGATGTACCCTTGAACCAAGGTGGATTAAGTGATCTGTAGTCCAATTTGGAGCTAAGATCAGTTAATTATATTGTGAGCATGTTGGCTCAGTTGAGTCTGAGTTGAGGACTTATGGCCAACTTGGGCTATGTCCAATTGGATTTGAAGTGTTAGCCCTTTGTTGGACCCTTAGACATTTATCTGGGTTCAAGCCCACATTATTTATCAATGCTAAATATTTTCATCTTTGATTTTCTCAATTTTGAGATTCATTTGGAGGAGGGACTTTTGCCTCGGGAAAATTAGCCAATTTGGCTAAAAGGAAAACAGTGTTAAACACTGGAAATAGATCCCTCAAATTAGTGTTAAACACTAAAAGACAATCAGTGTTAAACACTGGAAATATAGAATCCCAAATTAGTGTTAAGCACTAGAAAATAACAGTGTTAAACACTGAAAATAAGATTTTCAAATTAGTATTAAATACGAAAAGATAATCAGTGTTAAACACTGGGAATAAAGCTCTCGAATTAGTGTTAAACACTAAAGAAACAAGGGGTCACGTGGGGACACGTGAGGGCGCCCAAAGGTGGGACTGGATTCCTTTTCTTCGTTCTGCAATTAAGTGTTAAACACTTTTTTATATTTTTATTTTGGAGTATCACGTGTTGGCACGTGATGAGGATTTATGCTCTGGCTGTTAAAGCATCCGCCAAGGGGTCACGTGGGAACACATGAGAGCGCCCAAGGCCTTATATTTCCTTTGCTTTTTCTTTCTGTGTTTTGTAGGTCACGTGGGAGCACGTGAGGCGTTGCCTCAGAGCTTTTTCCTTCTCATATCCCGGGATCTTTTCAGGGGTCACGTGGGGACACGTGATGGAGATCTTTTGAGTTCTCTGTTATTTTTAAGAATTAAATTCTCTGTAGGGTTGAACCCTAATTATGATTTTGGAGAAATTAAATTCCTATTATGAAAGAATTAAATTCTTATATAGGGTTAAACCCTAATCTCTTTTTAGGAGGAATTAAATTCCTGTGAATTCGAGAGAATTAAATTCTCAATTAGGGTTGAACCCTAGTTCTGTCCGTCTTGAAGGAATTAAATTCCTATAATTTTGGGAGAATTAAATTCTCATATAGGGTTAAACCCTAGTTTTGTTTTGGGAGAATTAAATTCTCTAAACTCAATTCCCCCTCTAAGTTTTGGATCTGCATGGCAGGATCTCAACCCGATGAGAATTAAATTCTCAACTTATGGGGAGATGTGCTCTGTGCAGATCTTCAACAAGAGGAAGAACTAAGTTCTTTGCAAAAGAGTTAAACTCTTAGATTTTTGAGAATTAAATTTTCTTTTTCTGAAGTTTTGATCCCCTTTCTTTTTCTCATCCAGGGTTTTCTTTCTTGTAGAGAATTAAATTCTCCTTTCTTTTCTTTCTGAATTTTCAAGATGCCAAAATTCTATATCCAAAACTCTATATCCCCTTCTCTTCTCTTGGTTCCTATTTATAGGAGGAGGAAAAGAATCAATTTGTTTAGCAAATCTTTCATTGAAAGATTTGATTTGTTTTCATCATTAATCTGAGCCTTTAGAATATTAGGTGAATTTTATTCACCGTTGGATTTTTAACCCAAAGATATTCTAGTTGTTATTTCTGGTGAGATTTAGGGGAAATCTTTCCTTGTCCAAGATTTTTCCATAAATTGGTGATATTTAATCACCCTTGGATTTTTAATCCAACGGTCCCCATAATCCTTTTCCATTTGGAAAGATTTAGAGAAATTTAGAATTTTAATCCTATTTGGAAAGATTTAGAGAAATTTAAAATTTTAATTCTATTAAACTGTAAGGCTTTCAAAGCTAGTCACGTGATTGGTCACGTGTGAGCACGTGACCCCTAATTGAGTCCTTTTCTCAGCGTTTATTTATGCTTCAGTTTTAACTATCACGTGTCAACACGTGACCATTGGTCACGTGTGAGCACGCGATACCTCATTGAGGCATTTCCTTCAGCCATTTATTTTTATTTCTGTTTTAACTATCACGTGTCAACACATGACCATTGGTCACGTGTGAGCACGTGACCCCCAATTGGGTCCTTCTTCAGCCGTTTGTTTTTATTTCTGTTTTAACTATCACGTGTCAACACGTGACCCTTGGTCACGTATGAGCACGTGACCCCCAATTGGGTCCTTCTTCAGCCGTTTGTTTTTATTTATATTTTAACTATCACGTGTCAACACGTGACCATTGATCACGTGTGAGCACGTGATATCTCATTGAGGTAATTCCTGATTTTTAATTAGGGAACAGTGCATAACATATTTGCTCATAACTTTTGATCCCGGATGAGTTATGAAGCCCATAATATATCAAATCGAAGGGTTTTTCGAGATGCTTTCAATACCATCAGAATTTAGCTATTTCTCATTCTAGAGATTGTCAAAATAGAGCTCGTAAAATACTGGTTCGCATTTTTTAAGCGTATCGCTGCCATTTGATACCTTGGGCTCTTTGCGCAGAAATTTTTGGCGGGAACAAATGC
Organism: Agapanthus africanus; assembly: GCA_030015575.1. NCBI lineage: Eukaryota > Viridiplantae > Streptophyta > Magnoliopsida > Asparagales > Amaryllidaceae > Agapanthus > Agapanthus africanus. The sequence goes on along the minus strand of JASDDO010000019.1, from coordinate 866,482,620 downwards.
CCCCACTACTTTGCCCATGTAAGTTTGTACGTGGGTGAAGTAGTGCAGAGTTATGCATAGCATATGACCAGTTTCGGGTTGGTATATAATTTTCAGAATCTTTATCTGAGAAGATAACGAGCGGACACAAGCGTCGTCATTTATTATTGACTCAAATCTCGACTCTTAAGAGATATAGTTCCAAACCCTTAACTCTATGAGCCGCACCCTTCTATTTCTTTATATCTTACTCTGGCATGAAGTAGTTTATACGCTCATGAGTAACTTCTCCATTTCAGTGGCATGTAGTTTTGGCAAGTGTGGCTCATAGATGGTCCATCTTGACCTCTTTGCAGGGCAGTGATGGCTTAGGAGACAGGGGTAGGATCTGCCACCTAAGACTTTTCAACTTCATGAGCCGTGAGGGTCCCATAAAGACTTTTCTCTCTACGAGTCGAGAGGATCCCGTAGGTGTATTTTCTCCCTAGGAGTCGTGAGGACTCCTAAGTGCGTATTTTCTCTTGAGAGTCGTAAGGATCTCACAAGAGAATTTTTCCCGCTTACAAGCCGAGAGGACTTGTAAGTGGTTATTTCCCTCTTTGTCGATGTTCGACTTCGGAGAGTGTGACCCGTGAATAGTATGCAAGAGTCCATCTTGGACTGACTTGCAGGGCCCCAGTGCTTAGGAAACAGGTTTTTTAATCCCCATTGCCTAAGGCTTTGCCTTACAAGTCGAGACGAATCGAGAAGTTCTCGCAAGGATGTCCTAACGTCACAGTTAACCTCTGCTCTTTACGACAAAGGTCCGTTAGGGTCTGTGGTACTAGGGTTTTGTCCGTCGTACCATCGCGTTGGCCGATGTATTCCTCGATAGGCAGTCTTGCTGTTCGAGTAGCCTTGCGACTGTCGTGTCTCTGATCCCTTCGGGGGCTGGACAAGACATCTTCAAGCAATCTTCCTAGGCAATTTGACCGTCGGAAGAGCAAGCATTAGGAATTTGCCATGCCGCTTTTTACTTGAGGTTAGGCTCATTTTGGAGAGCCCCGATGAGTCATAACCACTCTGCGCTGGTGTGGGATGATCTCCGATAGTCTTTCAGGTTTTATATGAGTTGCCGTCAAGACCCTGAAGCTAGGAATTTGGGCTTTGCTTCGTTTTGCTGGCATTGCGTCTGCTGTATCGAGACGTATGTCGCGGTTGTCTCTAGGTTGTTGATGAACCGTCGAGGTTTGGAACTAGGGATTTTGCCGTGGCTCCGTTGTTTGATTGTCGCGTCTGAATCCTGTTGGAGGGAGAACGCTGTGGCGACATCTCATCTGCTGCATCGAGACGAACGTCGAGGTGGTGACCACTCCATGTTGGTGTGGGATGATCTCCGACAGTCTTTCAGGTTTTATATGAGTTACCGTTAAGACCCTGAAGCTAGGAATTTGGCTTTTTCTTCATTTGGCGGCATTGCGTCTGCTGTATCGAGACGAACGTCAAGGTGGTGACCACTCCATGTGGGATGATCTTCGGTAGTCTTTTAGGTTTTATATGAGTTACCGTCAAGACCGTGAAGCTAGGAATTTGGCCTTCGCTTCATTTGCTTTGGCGTGTCCGAATCCTGTTGGAGGAAGGACGCCGTAGTGACATCTCGTCTGCTGTATCGAGACGAACGTCGAGGTGGTAACCACTCCGTGCTGATGTGGGATGATCTCCGATAGTCTTTCAGGTTTTATATGAGTTACCGTCAAGACCCTGAAGCTAGGAATTTGGCCTTCGCTTCATTTGCTCGCACTGCGTCTGCTGTATCGAGACGAATGCTGAGGTGGAGCTGGGATTTTGCCGTCACTCCGCTTTGTTTCGACTATGGGGTCCTTTGTTGACGTTGCGTCTGCATCCTGCCGAGGGAAAAAAAACGCTGGGGTGACATCACGTCTGCTGTATCGAGACGAACGTCGAGATGGAGCTGGGATTTTGCCGTCACTCCGCTTTGTTTCGACCGTGAGGTCTTTTGTTGACGTCGCATCTGCATCCTGTTGGACTGCAAAGGAATGCCATTGTTGACATTGCGTCTGCTGTAACGAGACGAATGCTGAGATGGAGCTAGGATTTTGCCGTCACTCCGCTTTGTTTCGACCATGGGGTCTTTTGTTGACGTCGCATCTGCATCCTGCTAGACTGCGAAGGAATACCATTGTTGACATTGCGTCTGCTATAACGAGACGAATGCTGAGGTGAAGTTGGGATTTTGCCGTCGCTTCGCTTTATTTCGACCGTGAGGTCTTTTGTTGACGTTGCATCTGCATCCTGCTGGACTGTGAAGGAATGCCGTTGTTGACATCTCGTCTACTTTATCGAGTCGAATGCTGAGGTGGAGCTGGGATTTTGCCGTCACTCCGCTTTGCTGACCATGGGGTCTTTCGTTGATGTTGCATCTACATCCTGCTGGACTGCGAAGGAATGCCGTTGTTGACATTGCGTCTGTTGTAACGAGACGAATGCTGAGGTGAAGCTGGGATTTTGCCGTCGCTCCACTTTGTTTCGACCATGGGGCCTTTCGTTGACGTTGCATCTGCATCCAGCTAGACTGCGGAGGAACGCCGTCGTTGACATCTCGTCTGCTGTATCGAGGTGAATGCTGAGATGGTCTCTAGGTTGTTTGTGAACCGTCGAGATTTGGAACTAAGGACTATGCCGTGGCTCCGTTTGATTGCATAACATCTGTGTCCTGCTGGAATGAGGAGGCCCATCGTTGTTGGTCTCCAGGCTGCAGATGTGGCCATTGAGATTTGGAACTAGGGAGTTTGCCATGGTTCCGTTTCGTTGCGACTCTAAGGTCGATTATTGACGTTACGTCTGCATCTGGTTGGAGTGAGGAGAAACACCGTTGGTGATCTCTAAGTTGTCAATGTCGACGTCGAGACCCTGAAGCTAGGGATCTTTCTTTGCTTTATTTGTTGACATTGTATCTGCAATATTGCGACAAATATCGAGGTTGTCTCTAGGTTGTCTATGAACCGTCGAGATTTGGCTTCGCTTTCTGATGGAGCCTGTTGGGAAGGTATGGTTCCCTCTTTATTTGTGCCCCTGGATTGTATACAGAGATCGATGCGATCTCACCTGTAGGGCAAAAAGTTTCATTCTTTCATCATTTTTTTATTCTTTCCGCGATGCTCTATCATTTCAGCTTCTTATATCACGAAGATCGCGATTGCCCAATCATTTCGGCTATTTTTCGCGGTGCCCAATCATTTCGGCTATTTTTCTTTTTACTCCCTGCTTTTTATTGCGAGTTGCCCAGTCATTTCGGCTGTTTTTTTTATTTTACTCGCTACTTTTTATTGCGAGTTGCCCAATCATTTCGGCTGTTTTTGTATGCATACATTTTTACTTGCTGATTTCGTTGCAAGTTGCCCCATCATTTCGGCTATTTCATATGCATTTTTGGCTCGCTGATTTTTTTTATCGCGAGTGTGGAACTTAGAATCTGATGCCAATCTTAACATCAGCATCGCTGCGACTGGAATATTGCCAGGAGCGAATCATCATTTGCCATGAAAGGACCTGGAATTTGATACCGATTTAGGCATCAACATCGTTACAACTGGGATATTGCCAGGAGAGAATCATCATTTTCCTCTGTCGATATCGAACAAATGTGGCTTAGCAAATAGGGTTAGGATCCCATCGACTAAGGCTTTTGACTTCATGAACCGTAAGGGTCTCATAAAGGTGTTTCTCCCTACGAGTCGTGAGGATCTCGCAGGTGTGTTTTCTCCTTAGGAATCGTGAAGACTCCTAAGTGTATGTTTTCTTATAAGTCGTAAGGATCTTACAAGAGTGTTTTCTCCTTATGAGTCGAGAGGACTCACAAGGGTTGTTCACCGTGCGAACATATCCCTAGTCGCTGGTAGGACTCTGTTAGGGAAATGTTCATTCGTACCCGTGGATTGTATACAAGGGTCAATACTGAACCGCTTGTAGGGCAGCATTGGAGGTTGTGGGGACTGCTTAAGAACAGTTTCAGATCCCTGTAGTTTAAGACTTTCAAGTCTTATGAGCCATGAGGGTCTCATAAGAAGGTTCTCCTTACGAGTCGTGAGGATCTCGTAAATGTAATTTCTCCCTAGAGATCGTGGGGATCCCTAAGTGTGTTGCTCCCTTGTGAGTCGTAAGGATCTCACGCGGGTGGTTTCTCCTCACAAGGTCGAGAGGACCCTGCAAGTGTCTTTTAACGAGGTTACGCCCCTTCGGGTTTTCACAAACACTCGCCGGTAGCCCTGCTGTTTTTACTCACGGAGCCCTTTCAGGTTTTCATCCGTGCCCATTTTGCTTATGGACATATCGTTTTCTTTCTTTTTTTTGTTTTTCTCTTTTTTTTTTGAACGAGATTGCGCCCTTTCGGGTTTTCACAAGACTCGCCGGTAACCCAGCTGTTTTTACTCACGGAGCCCTTTCGGGTTTTCATCCGTGCCCATCTCGCTTGTGGACGTACCGTTTTTTTATACCACGTCAACCTGAAGATGCCGCGGGTTGGGAGTAGTTTAACGACGTTTCGGTCATTTGCAAGTTTTGGGACATTGTGGTCTATCGTTGCCGTATCTGAGGCGAATCTCTAGTTTACAGACTTTTCGGCCTATAGGGCTTTCCCTATGAATGAGCATGATGCCCCCGGCATATCCATCTTTCTCGGAGCATGTGATTGTGGCGGGCTCACCTTCCAGTTTTCGGACAACGCGAACTTGCTCTGTTGGTATTGGTCTTCAACCCAGTTTTTGAAAACGTAGCAGTTTTCGATCGGATGGCCCAATACTTGGTGGTAAGGGCAATAATTAGAATTGTTAACATCATTCAGTTGTAGGTGGTGTTTCGGCTCCGGTAGAGTGATAAGCCTGTTGCGCACTGCTAGTTCGAACAGCTTCCTTGTGTCATCCCGAGAAAATGAGTAAGGTCGTTTCAACTTTTCATAGAGGGGTTGCCGCTTGTTACTTTGGCGAACAACCGGTCTAGGACCACTCGATTGTTGTTGAGCGTTGGCGACGAAGGCCGTTTTTTCCTTCCCTTTATCCTTTTTGTTCGATCCCTTGTTTGCGGGTCCGAGATTCTTTCCGGGTAGCGTGCGATTGCACAGCTGAATGCTCTCGCAACTCCTCAATTCTTTCATTTTAGAGATGGATTCCTGAAAGAGAGGGCCGATGGCTACTTTTTCGTCGGAGTCTCTCCCGAATGTGAGAACTCGCGGTCCCTCGGGATCAACCCTATGACAATTGCCGGCAATTCTTTTACGCTCATTTGTCGCATTTTTCTGCTGTCTACGAGCTTCACGCTTTGTCCTATTGAAGTGTTGTCTGTGAGCGACATACCCTTGCCACCAACACTTAAAGGAGTTGCAGTCCTCCGTAGGATGTGCGATCTTCTGATGATATAAGCAGAAGTTAGGATGTACGTCCATTTCATCAAGATGTATACCACCAGGAGAATTTTCTCTAAAAGAAGGCAGCCTCATCCCCATCGATATGGCTTTGGCAAATCGTTTCCTTATCTTGATCCTGCTTTCATTTGCGGCGGATATACTTTGATCTGGTGGGAGTGTTTCGACCCTTTTGTCTAGTCGCCGGCGTTTGGCCTTTTCAAATATGGCCATCTCACGCTCCCGATCGGCTTTACTTTTTAGATGAATTTCACTCAGGAAGGCATCGATCATTTCGTCTGACGGCCATAGAAGTTCTGGTTCAGGACCTGCCCCCCGTCTTTCGGCACAAGGTGCTTCTTTATCGTCTATCGACGAGTGAGAGATCACATGGCAGCTTGCTACATAATCCTCTGGTTCATCCGATGAGTTTTTGTCATCATCTTTGTCCTCAAGGATGTGGCTGAGGAATTCTCGGAGTGTGACTGGAGTCCGCGCCTTCTGATTATATTCTTCCAGTGCGTCAATATGTTTTTGCAGATTTGTGTGCTTGTCATCTAACTTCGCGGGCTTTTGGGTCTTCTCCTTCTTCTTCGAAGACTTTGACGGCTAGGTGCGAGCGCTTTGACCATCACCACCGGATTTTGTAGTTGGGCGCGATTTCAGCATTCCCTCGACGATCTGGGGTTCTAGCGGATTCTTCCACCCGATCGCCGGACATGTCTGGAGATCATTTAGCATCTTTTTGGTTTTGGCCGAAAGGGCCACCTCCCATGGAGCTTCTTCAACAAAAGAGCACGTTGCCCCCGGTGTGTCCATCTTCTTAGGAGCATGAGGCTGTGGCGGGTTCACCTTCCAGTTTTCGGATAATGCGAACTTGCCTTGTTGGTATTGGTCTTCAATCCAGCCTTTGAAAACGAAGCAATCTTCAATTGGATGGCTTACTGCTTGATAGTAAGGGCAGTAATTAGGATTGTTGAGATCGCCTGGCTGCAACGGACTTTTGGACTCGGTAGATTGATGAGTCTGCTGCGCATTGCCAGTTCGAACAGTCTTCTCGTTTTATCCCGAGGAAATGAGTAAGGACGTCCTAGTCTTTCCTCAAGGGATGGGCATGGACGCATACTGTTTTGACGGACAACCGGTTTTAAGTTGCTCGGCTGTTGTTGAGTATTAGCGACGAAAGTTGCTTTCCCTTTCCCCTTTGAAGGAGATGGTCTGTGACCCATCTGATCCATTTGGGCCAACTTGTCAATTAAGGCCTGGAAAGTCGTCGGCTTGAAAAACATCATGAATTGGGAGATAGTCGACTGAGGGTCAAGAGTACCCACAAACATGCCTACCGCAGGTGCTTCTTCGATGCGTTGTTCGCACTTCGACCATAAGTTTCGCTATCGTATTGCGTATTGAACCCACGTTTCGCCTGGCCTTACCCTGGCGTTGATCAATGCGGTGATCGGGGTGCGCTTGCTGGCGCTTGCAAATCTTTGTGTAAACAGCAGCTCCATCTCCGCAAATGTTTTGACAGAGTCGTTAGGTAGCTCTGAATACCATTCGAAGGTCGTTTCCGCTAAGCTGCCGATGAATTGGCGAAGCAACAGTTTATCATCGCCCTCGGTGTTGCCGCAAAGAGCCCTGAATTGAGCGACATGCTGATGTGGATTCCCCGTCCCTTTATATACAAGGAACTTAGGGATTGTATATCCCGGCGGGTAACTGATTGGTCATACCAGCCCGGATAGGGTCGTCCGGTTCTAACAATTTGCCCAGCCGCTTCATTCGCCTGATGAACTCGTATTTGCTGAGCTATATAGTCGTCTAGTGCAGCTTTGGAAATGGTTTCCTCCTTGGCTGCTGAATGAGCCGGAGGAGGATTAGATGTCTCCCCTCTATCGTCTTCAATAATGATTGGAGGGTCTTCAGCTGGAGGGTCTGGCTGTAACATCATTCCTACCATGTCTTGGAAGAGAAGCACCATTTGTTTTATGTGGGCAACTTGTTCTGCTGCTTCTCTGTCCTTCTTTTCGAGGATTCTCCGAAGAAACTCGGCATCCGTTTCCTGCTCACGGCGCTGCTCTGATGACGCCTCCGGGCTTTCTTTTGGCCCGGTGAGTGTGGCCATTTGCGTCAGCATTTCTTGAAGCTTTTGTTGCTGCTCCTGGGCCTTTATTACGGATCGGGTGAGCGGTCGGTGACTCGTCGAAGCGCGGCTATCCTCTTTCCCGGATGCCATATAGACAGTGTGCACCATCATGCCCCAGACTTGGGGCGTTTAGATTCAGTGTTTTTGCGATTTGCCAAAGACACTGTGATCTTCTCCGACTTCCTTCTTTTGTGAGCGGTCGAAGTTGAGGGGGCCGTTGTAGTGGGCACCTAAGTAGCTGTTACTTTTTCTGGCTTGACAGAGTAGTCCTTCTCCTGCCGAACCTTCATCTTTTTCTGTCGGCGGAGATAGTCTTGATCTATTACGGAGTCTTGGACTTGACGCAAGACCTTGTAAATTTTAGAGGACAGCCGTTGAGGGGGCTGCTCCAGCTTCACCTTTGGGGCATTGTCCACAGGTGTAGGAGGTCTTTTCAACACGGCAGTTGGCGAGTTTTTGCGCACCCTTCTTAGCGGTTTAAAGCTATTCCCAGTCGGAACAGCAGCATTGATTTCCACCATCGGAGCTGGCGGAGTTAGCCCAGAGGGGGAGTTGCCCCCAGCCTTCCTTACCCGGCGCCAGTGACGATAGCGAGCATGTCATGCGATTGGAGTTGGTTTAGCCGTAGGGGTGACCTCCTCATGCCCCTGTGTTGGTCAGAATACGCTGGTATCAGCCTTTTAAAGACCGACGTCCGTTGAATGGGGACGACCAACCTATCAAAAGCAGACTTCCGAGTAGGGGAAGCAACCTTGGTGATTTCGCTTGGAACGGGAGCAGAAATAGTCAGTCTTGTGAAGATCGACCCTTTGGCAGGAGAAACCGCCTTGACAATTTTTGGAGCAGGGATGGCTATCTTCTTTAGGATAACGCCTTATGGTATTGCAGGCTTCTTCATGGGCCCACAGGAATTTTGGCCCAGTCTGACGAAGACCGAGGAGCTGGAGCTGGACGACCCATTAAGAGGGGCCGCAGTAGTAGCAAGCCGATCAAAGACCGACTTCTTGGGGGTTTCCGGTGTTGGTACAGGAGTGGTGAAGCTTGTTGGCGGGAGCATGGTCCCAAAAAATAATCCAGTAGTAGCCTGGGTGACCTGTTCCACTGGCATCGTGAACAGGGAAGCCGCTTGAGGCTCGTAAGCTATGCCTCCAGTTGAGGCAGAACGTGGGTTGCAGTTGCATGTGGAACACTTCGAGCAGGTGAACGCCATTGATCTTTGCTTTCTGCGCCAAGTAAGAGACCAAATCTTAGTAACTTGAAACCCAAGGGCAACCATTAACAAACCTCGATTCGTTCGCGAACACGACACACGAAGTGTGGAGTGGAAAGAGGAAAAGGTCCCACCGGGCGTGCCAGAATCTGTTTACCGCCGGAAACCGGGAAGACGGACTGTCTTGCCTGAATCTGGGGGCAGATGCTAATTGGTGCTATCCGTCCACCTCTCCGAAAATGCCAAGTTGATTTATGACACCATGTATCGAAGGTTTAAACGGATGCGGCCGATATAGCAGACTTCGTCAAATTCCCCCTCGTTGGAGGGGTTTTTGATTATGGGGACGCTCTTCCCTGCAGGCGCAAGCCCCTACAGTTAATTACGCTACCGCATCGCGGTAACAACTTTCTCCTTCTCCAGATGGTCACTTCGTGTCGTGGGTGTTTGTTTTGTGTTTGGTTGCCCGTGGATTGTATACGAGACTAAGTTGTGTTGTCGCCCGTAGGGCGTGGATTAGTCCAAATCCGTATTTTCTTAGATTTGGGTTTGGGGGTTTGGGTTTAAGGATACGTTAGCCTCATTTGAGACTAGGATCAACTTAAACGTTTGTTAAGGATACGTTAGTCTCATTTCAGACTAAGATCAACTTAACCGTTTGTTAAAGATACGTTAGTCTCATTTCAGACTAAGATCAACTTAACGGGATCGTTTAGATCCAATAAAAGAGCATTTGGGCTCTATTGTTTAGTTTAGGGATATTGCGGTCGATTACCAGTTTAAGGACATGGTGGTCCAATGTTAGTTTAAAGACATCGCGGTCAAGGTTAAAGACATCGTAGTCCGTGGAATGTATGGCCGTCGGGACCCGTCACCTCTCTGAAGACGTTGAAGGATTACAACGAAAAATATCAGAGGAGTGAAGAGATGTACCCTTGAACCAAGGTGGATTAAGTGATCTGTAGTCCAATTTGGAGCTAAGATCAGTTAATTATATTGTGAGCATGTTGGCTCAGTTGAGTCTGAGTTGAGGACTTATGGCCAACTTGGGCTAAGTCCAATTGGATTTGAAGTGTTGGTCCTTTGTTGGACCCTTAGACATTTATCTGGGTTCAAGCCCACATTATTTATCAATGCTAAATATTTTTATCTTTGATTTTCTCAATTTTGAGATTCATTTGGAGGAGGGACTTTTGCCTCGGGAAAATTAGCCAATTTGGCTAAAAGTAGTGTTAAACACTAGAGAAAACAGTGTTAAACACTGGAAATAGATCCCTCAAATTAGTGTTAAACACTAAAAGACAATCAGTGTTAAACACTGGAAATATAGAATCCCAAATTAGTGTTAAGCACTAGAAAATAACAGTGTTAAACACTGGAAATAAGATTTTCAAATTAGTATTAAATACTAAAAGATAATCAGTGTTAAACACTGGGAATAAAGCTCTCGAATTAGTGTTAAACACTAAAGAAACAAGGGGTCATGTGGGGACACATGAGGGCGCCCAAAGGTGGGACCGGATTCCTTTTCTTCGTTCTGCAATTAAGTGTTAAACACTTTTTTATATTTTTATTTTGGAGTATCACGTGTTGGCACGTGATGAGGATTTATGCTCTGGCTGTTAAAGCATCCGCCAAGGGGTCACGTGGGAACACGTGAGAGCGCCCAAGGCCTTATATTTCCTTTGCTTTTTCTTTCTGTGTTTTGTAGGTCATGTGGGAGCACGTGAGGCGTTGCCTCAGAGGTTTTTCCTTCTCATTTCCCAGGATCTTTTCAGGGGTCACGTGGGGACACGTGATGGAGATCTTTTGAGTTCTCTGTTATTTTTAAGAATTAAATTCTCTGTAGGGTTGAACCCTAATTATTATTTTGGAGGAATTAAATTCCTATTATGAAAAAATTAAATTCTTATATAGGGTTAAACCCTAATCTCTTTTTAGGAGGAATTAAATTCCTGTGAATTCGAGAGAATTAAATTCTCAATTAGGGTTGAATCCTAGTTCTGCCCGTCTTGAAGGAATTAAATTTCTATAATTTTGGGAGAATTAAATTCTCATATAGGGTTAAACCCTAGTTTTGTTTTGGGAGAATTAAATTCTCTAAACTCAATTCCCCCTCTAAGTTTTGGATCTGCATGGCAGGATCTCAACCCGATGAGAATTAAATTCTCAACTTATGGGGAGATGTGCTCTGTGCAGATCTTCAACAAGGGGAAGAACTAAGTTCTTTGCAAAAGAGTTAAACTCTTAGATTTTTGAGAATTAAATTCTCTTTTTCTGAAGTTTTGATCCCTTTTCTTTTTCTCATCCAGGGTTTTCTTTCTTGTTGAGAATTAAATTCTCCTTTCTTTTCTTTCTGAATTTTCAAGATGCCAAAATTCTATATCCAAAACTCTATATCCCCTTCTCTTCTCTTGGCTCCTATTTATAGGAGGAGGAAAAGAATCAATTTGTTTAGCAAATCTTTCATTGAAAGCTTTGATTTGTTTTCATCATTAATCCGAGCCTTTAGAATATTAGGTGAATTTTATTCACCATTGGATTTTTAATCCAAAGATATTCTATTTGTTATTTCTGGTGAGATTTAGGAGAAATCTTTCCTTGTCCAAGATTTTTCCATAAATTGGTGATATTTAATCACCCTTGGATTTTTAATCCAACGGTCCCCATAATCCTTTTCCATTTGGAAATATTTAGAGAAATTTAGAATTTTAATCCTATTTGGAAAGATTTAGAGAAATTTAGAATTTTAATTCTATTAAACTGTAAGGCTTTCAAAGCTAGTCACGTGATTGGTCACGTGTGAGCACGTGACCCCCAATTGAGTCCTTTTCTCAGCGTTTATTTATGCTTCAGTTTTAACCATCACGTGTCAACACGTGACCATTGGTCACGTGTGAGCACGTGATACCTCATTGAGGCATTTCCTTCAGCCATTTGTTTTTATTTCTGTTTTAATTATCACGTGTCAACACGTGACCATTGGTCACGTGTGAGCACGTGACCCCCAATTGGGTCCTTTTTCAACCGTTTGTTTTTATTTCTGTTTTAACTATCACGTGTCAACACGTGACCCTTGGTCACGTGTGAGCACGTGACCCCCAATTAGGTCCTTCTTCAGCCGTTTGTTTTTATTTATGTTTTAACTATCACATGTCAACACATGACCATTGATCACGTGTGAGCACGTGATACCTCATTGAGGTAATTCCTGATTTTTAATCAGAGAACAGTGCATAACATATTTGCTCATAATTTTTGATCCCGGATGAATTATGAAGCCCATGATATATCAAATCGAAGGGTTTTTCGAGATGCTTCCAATACAATCAGAATTTAGCTGTTTCTCATTCGAGAGTTTGTCAAAATACAGCTCGGAAAATACTGGTTCGCATATTTTTTTAAGCGTATCGCTGCCATTTGATACCTTGGCTCTTTGCGCAGAAATTTTTGGCGGGAACATCGAAAAACCATTAATTTTGCACCAACTAAATCAACGGTGAGAAAATGGTATAATCACATGAAATTTGGTGTATCCACATCTTAGATAATAAAGAAGGAGGTGATGTATGACGATCGTCGAAAAAAATCACGGAGGGTGCATTTTTCCGACGCCATAGGAGGAAATCCCCTCCTAAGGCACCTTTCCTCCTTTAATCTCAAATATTATATGCATATATTTTCCTTCATAATATTAATTATAATATATAAACATATGGTAAATAGTATTTTTATAGATAAACCCTCATATATGTCTATTTATAATGAACACCTTTAGATATTTAAGAAAAGTAAGGAAAATGTCATATCAAAAGTACAATATTTTCGACTGAACAGCCGGCGACGAATTACAGTCGGCCGACGATGAATTACGGTCGGCCGGCGGCGAATGTCCGATCGGCAGTGGGCAGACCGGCGAATAATAATCGACGACCGGCCAGCGGCCGATTGTGGCGGGCTAGCCGATGAACGACCGACTATGGACAGCAGGACCGATCAGCCGACGGTTGGCGATGGAGGCCGAAGGCGGATTGTCATGGCTCATTCATGTTAGACTGGAATATTTAGTGGTAATGTAGGATAGACATATATTTTGGGGGAATAGGATTACTATGAAATATGACCATTTGATTACCATTGTAACCCTATATTCCCGGGAATATATTTTACACCTAAATAAGCATAGTAATATTTCATGGTAATCTAGGATTACCACCTAGATTACCTTCTACAAAGCGCACCCTAAGAATTGTTGCAGTTGATGATTGTATTTATTAAATATTTGTTAAGGAAAATTTACATTTAATTTTTGGTTTAATTTCACAAAACCGCCCTCTGGTTTCGCTGAATCTCAGAATACTCCCCTGTACGTCTAAATAGGCAGAAAAATACCTGATTTCACAGTACTATATTAACTCCACTAAAGAATCCCCAAAATGCCCTTCTTCTCCTCTTTCTTATTTTCATCCAATGGTATGTTATTGTAGCTCCTACCGACAGAAACCTCACCATCGACACAGCTTATAGCCATCACCCCACCGACGATAAACCCCGCCACCACCCTAACCACCATCTTTCAAACCACCACCACCTTCTTCCTCTTTCAAATCCTCATCACCACCACTATCTTCCTTCTTTAAATCCTCTTCCTAAACCATCATCATATTTCTCCAAATCCCCACCACTATCACCATCGTCATCTACTTCCTCCTCCTTCCAATCCGCCGCCACCACCTTCTTCCTCCAAATTCCCATCACCACACTACTTTCTTCCTCCTCCAAATCTCATCTTCTTCCCCCTTTCAAATCACCATCACCTTCTTCTTCCAAATCCCAACCACCACCATCTTCTTCCTCGAAATCTCCACCACCATCTTCTTTCTCGAAATCTCCACCATCAACACCATCATCATTACCACCACTTTCACCTTCCTCCTCCAAATCCCCATCACCATCACCATCACCACCATCTTCTTTTTCCAAATCCTACCACCACCAACATTTCTTTCTCTAAGTCCCCACCACCAACCACCGCCAACACCACCTTCTTCATCCTCCCAATTTCCACCATTATCACTACCAATGATTCAAATAAGTTAGAGCTAGGGTAAAGAGAGAAGACATTTTTTTTGAAAAAAGGAGAAAGAGAAGAAGGGCATTTTGGGGATTTTTTAATAGAGGTACTGTAGCATTATGAAATAGGGTAGTTTTCTGTCTATTTAGATGTACTTGGGAGTATTCTAAGATTCAGCGAAACTAAAGGACGGTCTTGTGAAATTAAGCCTTTCTTTTACTGCTGATGTGACGCTATTTAAGGGTACGTTAGACCATCAAATTGAAAATAATTTGGGAGCCATCAAGTTTTGCCATTATACTAGTAGAGATGATTATAGTTAACAAAAACTTTAAATTTTTTGTAAATCTACAGGCTTATTTCACAAAAACTGCCACAGGGTTTACTCGAGTTTTCCAAAACTACCATGTAATTCAAACTCATCACCCCCTCCCCCCCCCCCCCCCCGAACTTCAATTCCTTGTATAAAAACTCCGTGTGGTTTGATTTGTAAAGTTTTTTGATAATTAATGGGTCATATAACCCTATATCGACCAATTCTTATAGTTTTATCCTAAATTATCCATCCTAGCCTTATTATATCAGCTATTTTTTTTCTTCAAAATTTTGATTTAATTTCAAATTGAGGCTTCTTCTCCAAATCCCCAAATCTAAAGTATTGTTCTTTAAATTAGGGCAAATTGCTCAATAAACGGCACTAGGAGAATGGTTTACCATCAATATATCTAGAGGATCCGTATTTTTATTAAAATAAGATGCTAATTTAATCAATTTTTATAATAAATAACTGTAGGGGTTTTTGTACAAGGAATTGAAAGCTCATGGGGGTTTCGTGATGAGTTTGAACTACAAGGTGGTTTTGGAAAATCCAAGCAAACCACATGATGGTTTTTGTGAAATAAGGCAACAAACATATATATATTCATAAACAAACTTATTTAAGGAATAAAAAATAGCAAATCCCTTCTTTAAGAATAATAAATTTCTCAACTGCAAATCACACTAAATATTTTTAAATGATTCTAATAACGACAAGTTGCTAGCAAAATTTTTATGCATTTGAAAAAATATTTATAAAATCGTAACAGACTTCTTTAATCTATTATTAGACAATAAATTAGTAAAAATATTAAAGTAATAAAACAAATATAATTAGATTATATAAACTAGTATTTTGCACGTGCAATGCACACGTGTATTAAATAATGGTTTAATATGGAAATATTCTTTATTTTAACTCTAAAAGAAATCTATTATCTTAACTAAAAGTTTTAAAAATCATTCAAACATTTTGTCATATATAGCACTTAACAGGTGTTTGTTGTAATTGATGTGGTGTTTGTTACTCCAATTAGGGATTTAAAATTGAGGACCCAAACTGTTATAACATTAATAGTAAATTACACGTGCGATGCATGTATATATCAAATTCCATTGACTTAATTTTTTTTATTTTTCTTTAAAATCTATAATAATATAGCCGAGATAGTTATTATGTGATGAGTTTTGTTTTTTTAATAAGTAGTGGTGTCAGTTGCCATTATGAATTTTGTTTGGATTTTTAATTTATGGGTTTTTATTGAATTTTCTTGAAGAATTGGAGTGCCACATCAGCGATCAATCTCAAAATTGGAGAGCCCGTTCTATTAGCCCTATAATAGTAAGATATTCATAGTAGAGATATCCTTGCATTTTATACATTCTATCAATTTAATCCCTTGTATCCACATGCTACAACACTAGTCTTCTATCTATCTATCTACTATTATCTTTCTATTATTATAACTACAATTCTTATGGGAGTTGCAATTAGAATTTCAAATTTGACTAACATACAACATATGGATACCATGTGGAGTTTTAATAAGATTTGAAAATAAATAAATTGAGAAAAATACAAACGAAAAATTAAAATAGAACCAGGAACTACCTAAATTACGCAAAATAGGATCAAAACAAAAAATGGGAAAAAAGTTGAAAAGATTAATAAAGATTATTAAAGATAATAAGAATCTCCATATAAAAACCTTATTTTACTACGCACGTGCATCGCACGTGCAACATACTAGTGTATTTCTTCCTTGTTCTTCATCTTCTTCTTTTTTTTTTACTGTAAACAATAACCATTAGTTTAGCTACTTGTGAAGGTTGTTTTAACCCATGATCTAAGTTAGTTTTAATTCATGAACTAAAATCTAGTTTTTATTAGATAAGTGGTTATTATTATCAGGCCATTTTATATATTTTTGTGTGATTTTTTTTCTTTTTTTTGTTGATTTATATTTTTGATTTTTTTCCCTATAAGAATGACATGTGGCATTCAATGAACGTTTATTAGCGCAAATTAAAATTTAAATTGGGCCCCCCCAAAGAATTGTAATTATAATAATAAAGATTCATAGTAGAGATATTCCTACATTTATACATTCTATCAATTCAATCTCATGTATCGTACGTGCTATAACACTAGTGTCACGCCCCGCTTCCCAAAATACGTAAATACGGCATATGACAGAGCCAACCATGCTACCTATGGCTGGAAATAATCCCTCCATAGTCACATTACGGCTGTCAATCAGATATCAAGAACATTAAATAAAATCTAGGTAACACATTCCCATCTGCCACGATAAATAAAAGTCAAGAAATATATGTAGAGGAAATGAATAAAGATCCAATAAAGAATAATCTCTGAATCACGTCCCTTATAGGATCACATCGATAAAATAAAACTACGGAAATAAAATAAACTAAACATCTCTAAAACTAAACATCTAGCTTCTCATTGCTCGGCTTGCTTGCTAAAATACTCCTGATCTACCTGCGATAACGTCAGAGGAACCGGGCCATGCAAAACCCAGACGTCAGTGCATCATAAATATCAAAATAATAGTAATAACCAGGATAGGATTCTATGATTAAACATGAGTGTAAATAATAAACACATGTGTAAAACAATGAGGTATAGATATGTGATGTGTATACTAAAGTCTGTGCTTCTAAGTTATCTATTCTACAAATCTTTGAAATCAATTAAATGGAATTGTTGATATAACTCAATAGTATTCCGTGCATGCCCGGGACCATGGTCAAGACTCTCGGGGTTGAATCCGAGATGTGCCGCTAAGCAGTAAAAACAGGTATCATGTACAGATGAATGATGTCAGCATCATCATTCTAGGCCCGAAGCCTATATTGACTGATCAGTCTCTGGAAGTATCGAACTGTTGAATTACAAGTCATGTTTTATTATTGATTTCCCCTTACCCCCAAGGTTTTTGTGTTTAAGTCGGGTATTGATGATAAGAGTCTAATGCCGACACAGGATCAAGCAGGTACAGGTCTTGTCTATCTAGACAACAAGTCACGTCCGTCAGGACAATAAATCAGGATTATCGGCATTAGCGAATGATCCAAGTAACAGGTCTGGTAATGTCTCGTATACAATTCAGACAATATATTTTAACCAAAATAGACACCAAATGTAGAATCGTAATCAATATCTAAATATGGTAACCATGACTAACACCTATGATGTACATGTATCTATCTATAGTAACCATTTTACGTCTGTTACCAGGTATATGGCAATCTAGATACAGATTACCGAACTGATATAAAATTATAATAATATTGTGATGATCCGGCATGCAACTAGATAAAACCATTATTGGTACGGATATAGATTGATGCTATAAACTGTAAATCGATAATATTTGCTGAATATTAAAACATGTGTACTATAATTAATATTATAAATATTGATATAAACAAAATAGCATGTTGCAAGTTTAGAACTTGCCTGATCGAAATCTCGCGATAAGTATCCGGATATCACGTTCCGAACGCCGAATAACGTCACGATGCAAAACCCACATACGTACGAATTGACCTGATCTGAGAAACTACGTGACGTCGTAACTAGATTAGACGACAACGGTGACTGGGTCGTCTGAATTATGCTTGTCGTCGGTGAACAACTCCGGCGAACTAGTCGGAAAAGAATAGAAGAAGAAAGAAGAAGAAGAGATGGGGCTGTTGGGGTTCTGTGGTTCAGCGAAGACAGGGAGGAAGAGAGAGATGGTTGGTGAGGATGTGACAGAGAGATGCGGTCGACGGCGAGGTGTCGTGGCCGTGAGGTGTTGGATGAAGATCAGGAAAGAGAAGGAGAAGAAGGAAAAGGTGCGGTGTGGTGTGTGGGTGCTCTGGTGATGCCGACGAGGAGGGAAGGTGACAGAGGTGATGGTGGTGGTCGGTTCAGGCGACGACGTTGACAAGGGAGAAGGTGGGTTCTCAGTGTGGGGTCATCTTGGCGAGCCTACGGGGAAGGAGAAAGAAGAGGTGTGGTCGGTGGTGGTGATGAGGAGGTGAAGATGAAGGAGTGGGGACGGCGACGAGAGGGGGACGACGACGACGTGGGGTTTGGCGCGGTTAGGGTTCGGCTAGGGGGAGAGAGAGTTTATTAATAATTATATTATTATATATATATGTATAAATTCAGGGAAGGAGAAAGATAGATAGGGACGGGAGAGAGACAGAGAGAGAGAGAGTTTTATAAAAATAAATTTATTAATATAATTTATATATAAACTGTTAGATATATATTATGGTTATAGGAATATATATATATATATATATATATATATATATATATATATTGCAGAATTTTACAGATAATACCAGATTACTCCAAATATTACCCGTATCCCTTTAAAAATATAGTTTTTAAATATAAAGAATATACGTAAGGATTTTAACCATAATGCAATATTCTGTAGTTAAATACATATACCTCTAATAAAATCTACGTAAATATACGCAAAAAAATATCTAATTATTTTTCTGTCTATAACCGAGGATATGAACATGATATCTAGGCACAACAACCTGATATACGGTAATTTGCCATGCAAGGCTAGATAGGAAAAGAATATTATTTGTTTTTATCTTGTATTATAAAGAGATATGTAGAGCTTAAAATATATTATATATATTATATATATAAATATATATTTAGTACTCGATTCACATGGATACATCGCACTAGCAAATATTTGATATAACCCCGCACCATATCGGGTTTTATACATGCGGGTCGGGTCGGATAATGACCACAGTTACTAATTGCATCATTCGCAACCCAAAAGCAACAATAGTAAAGAATTTTACCGCAAGATTTAAAATACCAAAATATATAGTATAAATGTACTAGGGTGTTACATTATACCCAACTACAAAAGAATTTCGTTCTCGAAATTCACGGGACAGGAAAAAGACAAGAAGATACGGATCTAAGAAAAGAGGTGTGGAAATTTCTATCGAATCTCGTCTTCACGTTCCTAAGTAGATTCTCCATGCGAACGATTCCCCCACGAAACGAGTATTAGTGGGATAACTTTATTTTTGAGGACCTTTTCTCGTTGATCCACAATAATCATTGGTCGCTCTTCATACGTTAAATCTTCTCTTACTGTCAGTTCCGAGTGATCTAAGACGTGCGTCTTATCTCGAACATAGTTGTGGAGTTGAGATACATGAAACACGTTATGAACACCCGCCAAGGATGGTGGTAAAACCAATCAATAAGCTACCTCTCCAACACACTCGATGATATCGAAAGGTCCCACGAATCGAGGACTAAACTTGCCTGGACTACCAAATCGGATTACTCCTCTAGTCGGTGATATCTTCAAGAATACAAGATCACAAACCGTGAACTTCAAAGGTCTTCGTCTAGTATCAACCCAACTTTTCTGTCGATCCTGTGCCACCTTCATATGATTTCGGATCACGTTAACTTTCTCCATCGTTTGTACAATAATATCCGGTCCCAATAATCTTCTTTCTCTAATATCGTCCCAACAGACAGGCGAGCGACACTTACGACCGTATAATGCTTCGAATGGAGCCATCTGTATAGTCGTCTGAAAACTGTTATTGTATGAAAACTCCACTAAGTGCAAATGATCCTCCCATGAAACCTTGAAGTCTACCATGCATGCCCTCAACATATCTTCAAGAGTTTGGATCGTTCTTTCAGACTGGCCATCTGTCTGAAGATGATAGGCTATGCTAAACTTCAAGCGATGTCATGCCCCGCTTCCCAGTGTACGGGCAGAGGACGCGACTGGCCGCTACATATTTACTCAGAAGTAAATACGCTAAGTGTAACTAAGCAATATAAAAGAAATATATACATGAGACAAATGTAATGAACATCAACTTTATTTATTAACATTCTTTTACAGTACATGGAAAAGTAAATACATCTGAATGAAAGCAATGCCTAAACGGTGGCATAACAGAAATGGAAAAACTGAAATGAAATGTGTACAATGAATCTAAAGCTCTGGGTCATAGGCTAGCTGATCCAAGTTCTCGCTGGTGGGCTCGATCTCCTGAAGGTCCAGATCATCTGACAACATTCCAAAAAAGAAAGAGAAGGAATGTCGTCAACGAACAATCGCTCGGTATCCCAAAGATAAGGGAGAAGTAGAATAGACAGAGGGAGTGTAACTTTTAATGTTGTATTATATTGTTAACGCTGTTATTTGTAGCTTGATACATAAGAATGCCAGTGTATACGAGAGGAGTCTCAGTAGACCAGAGACTAAGGTGAATGGAATGTACAAGGAACCGTTTATGCCATGGTACAACAGCAATGGAATACAGGTTAGGTGTCTTAAATCTTGTAGTCTCGTGCTACTTCTAACGCCTTCTGTACCAATCTACCATTTAAACCCCGCGATATCTTGATTGTATTGTTTGTATTGTATTGTAAATTGTATTGTCTTGTATTATAGATTTTACAGATGGATGACTTATCGAAACCATGATATCAGTAAATGGATGTAACTGGAGAATCATGTAAATGGAAGTATATCCATGTTCGGTTCAGTCAATACAGATTGAATAGATTGAATATATAGATTCATGGATTCATATTGAATTGTAGTATTGTAGATTGTACTTGAATCATATTCAAGTCAGATTATTTATAACGAGACTCAGTCTGAGTCAAAACAATTAGAAAATAAATTGAAGTTCTGAATTAGGTTTTAGTGTTATCGGTAACCACTGCACATGGGCGGCAGGATTTGTCTTTTTCAAAGACGATTACCGTGTCGATAACACCGTTTGTTAAGTTGTCTACCTTAAAAAGGAAAGCACCCATATCTCCGACTCCCTGAGGCTCAAGAGACTGGTCCCGCTTAAACCTATATTTACTAGGGTCCTTATTGTAATTTATAGAAACTTGAGGGAGTTTTATGTAAAAATAATTTTGTATAATTTTCAAAATACACCTTAAGTATTTGATTATCGTCTTTAAAGTTTTCATTGATGTATATTTTATCATTGTGATATTTCTAGCGAATAAAACCTATTTTTCATAATATATGGTATTTAATTGTAAAGTATAGAACTTGTATTGAATTGCATGGTACTTTCATGTAAAAATGATTCTTGTGATTTAGAAAAGTTGGAATATTTATATTATATCAAAAATTAGATTTTTTAATGACACACACATACACACATATATTTATAAAAAATAATTTAATTTATTATTTTTCTAGAAATCTCATTTTCTTAAGATATTTGTATTTTAAAATCTTTTGAGACCGAAAGTTCCTTGCGGAGGTCTGCATCTCGCACTACTAAGCCCGAGGTGTGCGATAATCCGTACTATTTCGAACGGGTTCCCCAAAATGGGTTGTAGCGGCGCTTTGCAAAGATTTGTTTAAAATACACAATCTTATAGAAAAATGTTTTTTTTATAGTAAAAGGTATTTATGTGTAAAATTGCATTTTCCCGTATTCTATGTTCCCGAAAGGCATCGTGCTATGTTGCATATAAGTGTTGTGAGGAGGTAGGCCATTATCTCGTGATCTATTTAAAGGTATAGTAAGGAAATATGATGTTTAATATCGAAACTAAACTACATGGTATTTTACTGAAAAAGTACGATAAAAATTATGAAATATTTTTCTATGAAACTTATTCCTAATATTTTGTTAATATTTAATAGTCAAGATGTGAGGATTTGGTATGTTTGTATTTAAGAAAATTTTTAACTTTTAAGAAGAACAGAATCGGAAGTCGAATTAATTCCGCTTCCGTCGGGTTTTAGAATTACAAGTTTTTAGAGTAAACAAGAGAAGGGGAAAGAGGGACTTAATGGAATTTAGCTTAGAGAAGAGGAGGAGGGAGTGGTAGGAGGTGCCGGTGCGTTGTTTCGTCGCCGGAAACTCCTAGGGTCGTCGTCGGAAGTTCGCCAGAGCTTCGCCCTTCGCTAACTCCACTTGTACACAAAAGTTCTAAGGATTTTTTCTTGAGAGTTTGGACAGAGTTTATGAGTGAGGGGGTGTGGAATTGGAGTGGTATTTATAGGAAAAGATTAGGGTTAGGGTAGATGAAAGGGTGTGAAAATATGTATTAAAAATTGTAATAAAAATGGAGTAAATAGGTGTTGTTATTGGCTCTGGAAATGTGCAGGGTTTTTAAAGTGTACAGGGGTTATAAGGAGATCAAGAGGCATAAGTTTCATGAAGGAGACTCGGCGATCCAACCGAGTCAAGCCGGCGGCGCCGGCCGAGTCAGCCGCGCCGCCGGCCCAATCCGGCCGAGTTAGGCCGGGTCTTGGGGCCACGTGTCCCTTGCCAATTCGTCTACCCTCTGGGCCAGTTTGTTTTATATGTGACTTTTGGTTTTTATGAGTTATGCACGTATAGGATCTTGGGCTTCTAAAAATTTAAATGAAAACTAATTAAAAAATAATGTGGCTAATGAGATTTGAACTCTAGTGCTTTGGTTCAGCAGTACAAGGTATTACCAATGAGCTACAAGCTCCTTCTTGCTATTAAAAAGCAAAACAAATACTTATAGTACTCACAGGAAATGTAAATACCCAAAATATACATTAATTTTAAATCAAATTTATGTACACAAAAAATGGAGTTTTTACAGTCTACCCTCCTTACAAAAATTTCGTCCTTGAAATTTACAATTTTATTTTAAGGACTAGTTTACAAATAGGTGGGGGTATCTTGCACGCATCTCATCTTCCCTTTCCCATGTCGATTCTCCTGGAGTGTCTCTTCTCCACATCACTCGAACCAAGTCGACTTCCTTGTTCCGAAGTGACTTCACTTTCCTGTCCAGTATCTCAACAGGTTGTTGCTCACAAGATAAGTCGGTCTGTACAGTGAGCTTGGAATGATCGAGAATATGGCTGGGGTTACTCACATACCTTCTAATTTGGGATATGTGGAATACATTATGTACTCCTTCTAATGAAGGTGGAAGTGCCAAGCGGTATACCACTTCACCGACTCGTTCGAGTATGTCGAACGGTCCAATGTATCTCGGACTTAGATTACCCTGTCTTCTAAATCATATCACTCTACGTTTTAGAGATATTTTTAAGAATACATGATCTCCCGGCTGGAACTCCAAGTGACGCCGCTTTGCATCAGCCCAGTGCTTCTGTCGATCTTGGGCTATGAGTATTCTTTCCCTGATAGTACGAACCACATCAACAGTTGCTACTATCATCTCAGGTCCAAGAAGTTCTCTATCTCCAATGTCGTCCCAACTTAATGGCGATCGACACTTCCTTCTATAAAGTGCTGCAAAATGTGCCATTCCTATGCTTGCTTGGTAGTTGTTGTTGTATGAAAACTCCACAAGATGTAGGTGATCTTCCCACGATCCTCCAAAGTCTAACATACATTCTCTGAGCATATCCTCCAAGATCTGAATAGTTCGCTCAGACTGACCATATGTTTGTGGATGATAAGCCATGCTGAAGTTCAGACTTGTTCCCAAGCTCGCTTGCAGACTCTGCCAAAATGGCGATCGGAATCTTATGTCACGATCGAAGACAATGCAGACCGGTACTCCATGAAGTTTCAGAATTTCCTGTATGAGTTCATGGGTATCAGAGATGGTACATTTTTGAAGAGTTTAAATCTTAAGTAGATTCTTACCTCCATGTACTTCTTTGCTAATGTCTCAGTTGATTGGCCAACTCGATATGGGATGAAATGAGCCGACTTTGTGAGTCGATCCACAATGACCTATACTGCATCGTTACCCTTTGTGCTGCGAGGAAGTGCAGTCATAAAATCCATTGTGATGTGTTGCCACTTCCATTCTGGGATAGGAAACGGTTGAAGTAATCCAGTTGTCCTGTGATATTCTGCCTTTACTTGCTGACACACCAAACATTTAGTGACGCTTCTGGCTACTTCACGCTTCATTCCATACCACCAGTAATTCTAACGTAGATCTTTGTATATCTTTGTACCTCCAGGATGTATTGAGTAGGAAGAGCTGTAAGCTTCTTTCATTAACTGTTCCCGAATAGGACCTTTTGGTACACATAATCTGCTGCCGTATCTCAAAATAAAGTCTGTTCTGAGTCCATTCTCTACTTGTTCTCCGATCTTTTGCAATTTAGCATCACTTTCTTGAGCTGCTTTGATCTGATTGACAATGGTAGATTCAACTTGTAAATTCATCAAACTTGAAGTATTACCTGACATGACCACTTCAATCTCCATCTGATGCAAGTCTTGTTGAAGCTTCCACTGAGCGGTGAGATTTATTGCTAATGGTTGGCGACTAAGGGCATCATGTATTATATTCACCTTCTCTGGGTGATATTGTAGGTTGATGTCAAAGTCCGCCATGAGTTCTAACCATCGTCTCTGCCGCATATTAAGTTTCTTCTGAGTAAACACATATTTCAGACTCTTGTGATCTGTGTATATGTTCACTCGTTCACCAAGAAGATAATGGCGCCAAATCTTAAAAGCAAAGATAATGGCTGCCAACTCCAAATCATGCGTCGGATAATTGCGCTCATGAATCTTCAGCTGTCTTGAAGTATAAGCCACGACCTTACCGTGCTGATATAGAACACATCCTAATCCCTTACCGGATGCATCACAATGCACTTCGAAACCTTCAGATTGGTCCGGTATAATAAGAATAGGTGCTGATGTCAACCTTGACTTGAGTTCTACGAAAGCTTGTTCGCATGCTTCTGACCACACGAATTCTTCATCTTTACATGTGAGCTTGGTCAGGGGTGTTGCTATCTTTGAAAAGCCTTCAATGAACCTTCGGTAATATCCAGCTAGACCCAAGAAATTTCGAATGTCCTTCACTGACTTTGGTGTCGGCCATTCACTTACTGCTGAAACTTTCGCTGGATCCACAGAGATTTCTTCGCCTGATACGATATGTCCAAGAAAACCAACTTGATCTAGCCAAAACTCGCACTTGCTGTATTTGGCATATAATTGATGTTGTCGTAGAGTTTCCAGGACAATTCGTAGGTGTTCGGCGTGTTCTTTCCGACTCTTAAAATAGACCAGGATGTCGTAGATGAAGATGACATCAAACCTATCTAAGTACTCCCGGAAAACTTGATTCATTATGTTCATGAATATTGCTGGTGCATTGGTCACTCCAAATGGCATCATAAGAAATTCGTAATGACCATAACGAGTTCTGAAAGCTGTTTTATGAATTTCAGCTTCCTTGACCTTCACCTGATGATAACCTGAATGAAGATCTAATTTAGAGAAAATACAAGATCCACTTAGCTGATCGAATAAATCGTCGATACGCGGTAGCGGATACTTGTTCTTTATCGTTACTTCGTTCATGTCTCTATAATCGATGCACATTCTGTATGAACCTTCCTTCTTCTTCGCAAGCAATACTGGTGATCCTCAACTTGAAGTGCTGGGACGGATCCATCCTTTCTCCAATAATTAGTCCAACTGAGTTCGGACTTCCTTCAACCCTTCCGGACTTAATTGATAAGGTAATTTCATCACCGGTTGTGCTCATGGTACTAAATCAATGCTGAATTCAAGAGCTCGATCGGGAGGCAAACCTGATATATCGTCAGGAAATACATCGTCAAACTCTCGAACTACTTCTGGATTTGATCCTTCCTCCGCTTGAGTTGCTGCAATCACTGCCTTCTTTGGTTTCGCCTTGTAAGTACTTGTCTCTAGGGTACGGTCTCCACTTTCGAAATAGAAGACCGGATGGTCTGGAATCTCGAATACTACCCTCCTTTGACGACAGTCAATGGTAGCGTAAAAGGTTCCTAGCCAATCCATTCCTAGAACCATATCGAAGTTCGGTATGTCCAGCACTTTGAAGTCAGCATAGAATTCTCTGCTGTAGACGACTACTGGACACAAGCTGTATCCCATTGTTGCCTTTAGAACGCCATTTCCTGAGCTGACATTCCAACTGGATACAAGCGGTGTGACTGGAATCGCATGAGTTCGGACGAACCATTGCGACATAAATCAGTGAGATACTCCAGTATCGAAGAGTGCTAGTGCAGGAAGTGAGGCTACTAAGATTGTGCTTAAGGTATGTGGGATATGTTTTAGAGAAAATATTTAGGTAGGTTTTAAGACCGAAAGAAAAGATTGAGGATAAAGGGTTACTAGTGATAACTTGGCCAGTGGCCTCAGCTTCTTCCACGGTCATCGTGAAAGCCGGTTGCCATGGTATATTCCTCCTGTCTGGAGGAGCATTCCTCGGAACGTTCCTTTGAGCTTGATGGAACTGATGAGGAGGAGGTGCAATCGGTGGTCCTCTAGGTGGTGGAGCAGGTAGTGCAAGTCTTGGAGCAGGTGCTTGGATGGCTGGGCGCTGCGGGTAAGTGATTGCTGGCCTGGGTGTAGCATATGGGTTTTGTCTACGAGAACAAGACCCAATATCATGACTTGAGTAGCTGAGTCGCAGACTAAGCAAAAGCGGTTGGCTCGCCGGCAGTCTTTCATCATATGCCCATCTTTCTTGCAGTAATTACAAAAGCATGGGCTGGGTCGGTTGTTCGGTACTCCCGGTCTCCTTGGCACAAAAGATGGCCTTGATGAGGCTCCTCCTGCCATCTGGTTGGCAGGGCGCTTAACTCCAGCGGCTTGAGATCTGCCTCTCATCTTTATCACTGCCTCATAACGGCGGGCTGTTTTCAGAGCCGATTCATGAGTCAGAAAATCTCCTGTGGCTAGTGCAGCCTGGATCTCTGAATCCAAACCTTGTTGAAAACGATGGGCTCTGATCTCATCCGTCGGTATCAGGTGTGTCGCAAATCTGTTAAAGTATTGTGTTAACTGTGTAGTATGTGATATATTGAAAAAATCGAATTATTAAGACATATCTTACTGACTGAGCATGGTGAACTCAGCGTCATAATCATTTACTGACTTGATCCACATTGAACCTTGTTGCAGATGGATAAACTGCTGTTCCATGTCAAACCTGGCAGTAGCAAGGAAGTACTTTGCGTTGAACATGTCGCCGAAAGTCTTCCATTCGATCGGTTGATCAAGACGGCTTTCTTCAGCCTTGCACCAAACCCGTGCATTGTCCATGAGCTGCAGTTTTGCAACATGGACCCAAGCTATCTCTGGCACTTGTGCTGCTGCCAGATCGTCTTCAATGCTCTGAGCCCATTCCTTAGCTTCTAGAGGGCTCTCTTTTCCTGAGAATTGTTTGGGGTGCAAAGCTCTGAATTGCTTCACCCTAGGTGCTTCCACCTCGGGACTGTTTCCCCCAATCAAAGCAAAGCTCTGTTCAAAATTTGAAATTTAAACTGAGGCAGTGCCTCACGTGCAAAGCACGAGAGCGCTAGTGCCGAGAGCGCCAGCGCTAAGAGTTAAAGACTCTGAGGCAGCGCCTCACGTGCAAAGCACGAGAGCGCTAGCGCCAGGAGCGCCAACGCTAAAAGTCAAAGACTCTGAGGTAGCGCCTTATGTGCAAAGCATGAGAGCGCTAGCACCAGGAGTACCACCGCTGAGAGTCAAAGACTCTGAGGCAGTGCCTCACGTGCAAAGCACGAGAGTGCTGGCGTCAGGAGCGCCAGCGCTAAGAGTCAAAGACTCTGAGGCAGCGCCTCATGTGCAAAGTATGAGAGCTCCAAGCGCCAGAACTAAATATTCTCCACCATTGGATCAAAGATCCAACTGAGATGAATAAATCATCAAATTACAGAATAAAATTCTGTTGAGAAAATACTTCTCAAATCTTTCTAAATAAGAAAGATTGTGCTCTGTAAATCAGAGCACCGTTGGATCAAAGATCCAGTGGTGATTAAACATCACCAAGATACAGAATAAGTTCTGTATGGGAAAATATTTTCCCAATCTTGCTAAAAACAAGAAATATGTCTTCTGTAAAACAGAAGCCCTAGGTTCAAAGATCCAATGGTGTGGAAACATCCCCAAATCTATCAATGAGAGATTTCCCTAACTGATTCAACAAATCAGCCTCCCCTATATAAAGGACCCAAGACTTCAAGTCTCAAACACAGAGACCTCCCCATAAGTTCTTAAATCGAAAGAAGAAGAAAACAGAGGAACCCCCCATAAGTTTGAAGTTCTCAGAGAAGAAAACGAGAAGAGCAAGCTCTAAGAAGAAGAACCTTCTTCAAGGTAAATAAAAAGAAGAGAGATCATAACATCTCCTCCATGTTTGAGAGTTTAACTCTCCCATCATAAGAACTTAGTTCTTTTTCTAGATCATAGATCTATAAGACAAAGTTTTTCACAAAAACAGAAGAGATCATAGCATCTCTTCATAAAAATAAGAACTTAGTTCTTAGATCCATGAGACAAAGTCTCTTATAAACGAAAATTTAATTCTCAGAGCACAGAACTGACCAGAACTGTCAAAGAAGCACTTCAGTGCTCCAAGTCTGGTGCTCAGCGCCAAGTGCACCACGTGCTCCTCACGTGTGCGCTATTTCATAAGAAGCGCTTCAGCGCTCCAAATCTAGCACTCAGCGCCAAGTGCACCACGTGTTCCTCACGTGTGCGCTATTTCATAAGAAGCGCCTCAACGCTCCAGGTCTGGCGCTCAGCGCCAAGCGCACTACGTGCTCCTCACGTGTGCGCTATTTCATAAGAAGCGCCTCAGCGCTCCAGGTCTGGTGATCAGCGCCAAGCGCACCACGTGCTCCTCACGTGTGCGCTATTTCACAAGAAGCGCCTCAGTGCTCCAGGTCTGGCGCTCAGTGCCAGACGCACCACGTGCTCCTCACGTGTGCACTATTTCATAAGAAGTGCCTTAGCGCTCCAGGTCTGGCGCTCAGCGCCAAGCACACTACATGCTCCTCACGTGTGCGCTATTTCACAAGAAGTGCCTTAACGCTTCAGGTCTAGCGCTCAGCGCCAAGCGCACCACGTGCTCCTCACGTGTGGTGTGCTGCGGGAACACAAAGTGTTCTTCAAATAAAGCCCAGCGCCATAAAAAGTGTTCAACACTCAGTAAAAGACAAAAGAAAAAGGGGTGTTATAACCCAATTTAATGCTCAGCATTATTGAACCAAAAAGAACTGAGTCCAAACAAATGTTCAACATTTTATTCAAATCTGAGTGGACTGAGCCCAAGTTGGCCATAAGTCCTTAATTCAGATTAACTGAGCCCATGCGCTCACAATCTCTTTAATTGATCTTAGTCCTAAATCTTGACTACAGATCTCTCAACCAACATCGGTTCAAGGGTACATCTCTTCACACCTTTGATATGTGTCGTAATTCTTCAACGTCTTCAGAAAGGTGGCGGGTCCCGACAACCAGAAACTTTACAGACTATGATGTCTTTAAACCCCACAGACTATGATGTCTTTAAATTAGACTATGATGTCTTTAAAAACAGACTATGAAGTCTTTAAACCCAATGGACCGCGATATCCTTAAACCCAATGGACCGCAATATCCCTAAACTAAAATGATAAAGTCCAAATACTCATTCGTGGGATTTAAATGATCCCAAAATCCTGTTGAGTAGATCTTAAGTCTAAAATTAGACTAATGTATCTTCAAAAAACGTTTGAGTTGACCTTAGTCTAAAATAAGACTAACGGTCCTTAAACCAACCCAAACCCAAATCTAAGAAAATACGGTTTTGGACTAATCCACGCCCAACGGCTGACAACACAAATTAGTCTCCGTATACAATCCACGGGCAACCAAAAATAAAACAAACACACACGACACGAAGTGACCATCTGGAGAAGGAGAAAGTGGTTACCGCTATGCGGTAGCATAATTAACTGCAAGGGTTTGCGCCTGCAGGGAAGAGCGTCTCCACAATCAAAAATCTCTCGTACACGAGGGGGAATCTGATGAAGTCTGCTATAACGGCCGCATCTGTCTAAACCTCCAATACACGGTGCCATAAATCAACTTGGCATCTTCGGAGAGGTGGACGGATAAAACCAAATAGCATCTGCCCCTAAAATTCAGGCCAGACGTCCTAATGTCCCGGTCGCGTCTTTTCGGCGGAGAACAGATTCTGGCACGCCCGGTGGGACCTTTTCCTCTTTCCACTCCATACTTCGTGTGTCGTGTTCACGAACGAATCACGGTTTAATATGGTTGCCCCTGAATTCGAGGTACTAAGATTTGGTGTCTTGCTCCCGTGCAGAGAAAATGGCTTTTAACTCAACCAACTATAATAGCAACTCCCATTCCGTCCTCGCTGGAGGAGTGACCTATGGGCCCCAAGCAGCCTCCATCTTCTCCATGCCAGTGGAATAGGTGACGCTGGCCACCACTGAGTTATTATTCGGGACCATGCTCCCGCCAATGAGCTTCAATGCTCCAATGCTGACACACGAGGATCCAAAGAAGTCGGTCTTTGATCGGCTCATAACTACCACGGCCCCTCTCAATGGGTCGTCCAAATCCAATTCCTCGGTCTTTAACAGACTGGGCCAAAGCTCCAATGGGCCTGTGAAGAAGCCCGCATTACCTGAAGGGGCTATCCCAAAATGGATAGCCATCCCTGTTCCAGTAAATGAAGTCATTAGAGAGACTTCTCTTACTAAGGGGTCGGTCTTCACAAGACTGGCCGTTCCAACTCCCGTTCCAGGCGAAGTCACCAAGGCTGCTACCCCTGCTCGAAAGTCTGCCTCCTACAGGTTGGCCATCCCCTCTCTACGGACGTCAGTCTTTAACAGGCTAACACCAACAACAGTTTCTCATCAAAGCATGAAGCACGATGCAGCTACCCCGACAACGGAGGTGATCCCATCTGCAAGACGCGCTCGATGTCGCTACTGGCGCCGAGTGAGGAAAGTTGGGGGCAGTTCCCCTTCTGGATTGACTCCACCAGCTCCGATGGTAGAAATTGACGCTGTTGTTCCAACTGGGAACAGCTTTGAACCACTCAGGAGGGTGCGCAAGAACTCTCCGACCACCGTGCTTAAAAGATCTCCTCCGTCTGTGGAGAATGTTACCGAAACAAAGCCAGAACAGCCCCCTCAGCGGCTGTCCTCTAAAATTTACAGGGTCTGGCAAAGGGTCCAAGACTCTATGGTTAACTAAGACTACTCCCGCCGACTAAAGAAAATGAAGGTTCGGCAAGAGAAGGACCACCCTGTCGTACCACAGAAGGTGTCATCTACTTGGGTGCCCGTTGCAAAGGCCCCCTCAACTTCGACGCCTACAAAAGAAGAAGGCTGGAGAAAATTCCCGTGTCCACGACAAAGCTCAAAGGCACTGAATCCAAAAGCCCCAAGTCTGGGGGCATGGTGGTGCACACCATTTACATGGCTTCCGGAAAAGAGGATAGTCGTATCTCCATGGGTCATCGACCACTTACACGGTCTGTGACAAAGGCTCAGGAGTAACAACAACAAAAGCTCAAGGAGATGCTAATGAAGATAGCCGCACTCACTGGGACAAAAGAAAGCCCGGAAACATCATCGGAGCAGCGTTAGGAGCAGGAAACCGATACCGAATTCCTCCGAAGAATGCTCGAGAAGAAAGACAAAGAGGCCACGGAACAAGCGGCTAACATAAAGCAAATGGAGCTTCTGTTTCAAGATATGGTCGGGATGATGATACAGCCGGATCCTCCAGCCGAAGACCCTCCAATAATCCTTGAAGACGACAGAGGGGAGACATCAAACCCTCTTCCGGCTCTATCAACAGCCAAGGAAGAGACCATCTCCAAAGCCGCCCTTGACGAGTATATAGCTCAACAGATACGAGCTCATCAGGCGTGCGAAGCCGCTGGCTAAATCGTCAAGACTGGACGACCATATCCTAGCTGGTATGATCAAATCAAGTACCCGCCAGGATATAAGATCCCCAAATTCCATGTGTACAAGAGGACATGCAATCCCCATCAACATGTTGCTCAATTCAGGGCTCTGTGCGGCAATACTGGAGGTGACGATAAGCTACTGCTTCGCAAATTCATCGGTAGCCTAGCGGAGACGGCCTTCGAATGGTATTCGGAACTTCCCAACGACTCCGTCAAAACATTCACGGAGACGGAGTTGCTATTTACCCAGCGTTTCGGAAGCACTAGCGAACGCACCCCGATCACCGCACTAATTAACGCTAGAGTGAAGCCGGGAGAAACCTGGGTTCAATACGCCATTCGGTGGCGGAACCTGCGGTCAAAGTGCGAACAACGCATAGAAGAAGCTCCTGCCGTGTGCATGTTTGTAGGAACCCTCGATCCTCAGGCGACCATATCCCAATTCATAATGTTTTTCAAGCCGACCACCTTCCAGGCCTTAATCGACAAGCTGGCCCAAATGGACCAGATGGGCCATAGACCGTCCTCCTCAAAGATGGATCCTCGGAATGAGAAGGGAAAGGGAAAGCAACCTTCGTCGCCAACGCTCAACAACAACCGAGTGGCCTGAGACCGGTTGTTCGCCAAAGCAACAGGCGTCAATCCCTCGATGAGAAGTTGAGACATCCTTACTCGTTTCCCCGGGATAAAACAAGGAGACCGTTCGAACTGGCAGTGCGCAACGGGCTCATCACTCTACCGGAGTCGAGACATCCACTGCAACCGAACGACGTCAACAATCCCAATTACTACCCCTATCACTGAATATTGGTCCATCCGATCGAAGACTGCTACGTCTTTAAAAACTGGGTTGAAGACCAGTACCAACAAGGCAAGTTCGCGCTGTCCGAAAACTGGAAGGTAAATCTGCCACAACAACACACTCTTAAAAGGGTAGACATGCCGGGGGCATCATGCTCATTTATAGAGGAAGCTCCATAGGAAGTAGTTCTTTCGGCAAAAACGAAAAGAATGCTGGAGGATCTTCAAGCATGCCCCGCAATCAGGTGGAAAAGCCCGCCAGAGCCC